>CM040129.1:177000000-178200000 GCA_022559845.1 Amorphophallus konjac | reverse complement strand
AAGGGAGACACCCTTTTTTTTTAACAAGAAGGCAACTTTCATTAACCATCAAAGGGAAACATACAACAGGAAATGCATAATTCCCACCCATACAGAGAAAATGATAACAACATTGAAACCACACACCCAAAACCCGTACAGATAACCATAGCAAAGCTGAAGTAGAGCTAGAACTCTGGACACCCATGGGAAAGGTGAATCCTCAACGTGCACGGATTTAGATGATCCATCTTGATGCAACTGCCATCCATAGATGAGCAGATAATGATGATATCTCGGAAGAGGTGTATCGGAGATGCACAGAGTAAGCTCGCCAACACGAGACAACCAACTAAACTGATATGCGTCCAGGGTGATCTTCAACGGTGCATAGATTCTGCAAGTTCTGAAAGATCTCCAAATACAGTGTAGTCGTGATATGCAACCGACTACAGGCCACTTCATAGACCGGTCGGACAAGTCAGGAGGAGTTTGAACAGACAAACAAGAGACACTGTGGAGATAGTAGAGCTACAACAATAGGGCCGCTAGGTAGAGAGAGGGACCAAACAGACCTTATCAAAAGCAGGATAATGAAAGTCACAAGTAGTAGAGATGGGAGAAAGACGGAAGCCAAAGGGAGGGGGGTAACTGTAACGACCCGAGAATCCGATTATCGGGAAGGCCCAATAACTCGAGACTCATACCGTCACCCACGAGTCCGAAGACTCAGAAGGATTAGAAGGATGGTGTAGAGGCTACACAAGTATCACAAATAATTGTAGAAATTAAACAGTTTATATAATTAAGCATGAAGTAAATTAACATTTTATATGATACATGGTCCACAAGATATAACAAAATAATAACAGTAGTCCACAATTAGTACAAAGATAAGAAAGAAAAGTACAGCTACATGGGACATACCCCGGCTCTGACCTCTAGCACTAACGCTGGGCACCTAAACCACGTTGAGCCTCAAACGCGCTCCCCTGAAGCCGCGCCTCGCCTGAAACACGGTGAAAACACGCAGAGAATGAGTCTCAGAACAAGATTCAGTAGGGATCACTCGAACCCTACCTCACAAAACGGAGAAACCGCTACGCTAGCAGTAAACGAGTACCTCGGAAGGGAATGCCCTGCAACTACAACACCGATCTCGCGGCACGAGAACTGACACACGCACCACGACGAAACAACCGGAACTCATCGGTCAACATGACCAAAACCCCGAAGGTCGAAGTCACAGAGACTGACAGTCTGTCACTCCCGACTCGACAGGAGTACCTCTCACTAGAAGCACAGTCGGTAGCGTCCCCTGATGTCTTACACTGCACCGCAGGTCTCCGCCTGGCACGATAGCCCCCGGCGGAGGCAAGGACACCGTACAAGTAATCACAAACAAGTGACTAGTTGGGGTCACGCCCGTCGGTGTGGGTCCAACCGCCCCCAACCACGTGTGCACACACAGACCGTGCGTCCCTAGTCTGACCCTCTGATCGGTTTTACCCTCAGCCGGACTCTGGCTGTTAGACGCGGGACCCGATGAAAACTAGTCTAAAACCGTCCTTTGGGTGGCCTCTCCACCACTCCCTGGTGGGACCACTAAACGTGTAAGCATGCTACGACTAGTGGAGGGTCACTAAAAGAGTAGACTCTCAAGTCAACGAAAAATAACGTCTCAACCGGACAGGATACAAGGACTGCCCCTCGTACCGACACCGTCTCACGGTGACACAAGCTGAGAATAACACCTCCCGAGGCTACACAGTACTACAACACCTGGCCTGGACACGATGCCTAGCTTCTGTCAGGCCGCGGTCGGCATGTGGACCGAGGCCCATGCCCCCGGGACTCAAATCGGCCAAGAAAGAAACATCGGTTAGACAAACTCATTGAACGGACCACCCTGGGCCGCACAAGAGACACACGGCCATGAACGGGCCGCTCCAGGGGATGGACGGCCAACAAAGGACCGTTCTACCCCTGGTCCAAACGGATTACGAACGGCCACTCCATAGCCGCTCAAACAGAAGAACGGCTAACCCTTAGCTGCTCGTGGGGGATGGACGGTCCAATCCGGCCGTTCATCGTCCCAACGGTGCAAAACATGGGCGGCTAGCCCCTAGCCGCTTGAGGGAAGGGTGGCTAGAACCTCGCCGCTCAAGGGGATGAGCGGACCCACCCAGGGCGCATATCCCACCAACGACACAAGTGACGAATAGCCAGCCCCTGGCCGCTCATGAGGACATACGGCTAGTCCCTAGCCGCTGACCCCAAGACACTGTGCAACGGTCATAAGCCAACGGTCAGAAAACCACGGGATGAACGGTTGGCCTTGGACCGCTCATGGGGAAGAACAGTCACACGATTGACCGTGCATACCCCACAGTGCTCCGAGCCTAAGAGCGGTCACGCCTAGGCCGCGCATGAGGATAAACAGGCCCTGGTTTGGCCGTTTATCCCTTGCCGGCGCGAAAACGGTGAGCTCGTCGGGATTCGCCATTTCAGGCCCCAAACAAGCCCCTATGAGGGGGAAACGAAAGGAAATCGACCCCCATGCCCCCTAGCATGATTCTACGCCCCTAAAACGCCGAATCGCGGGCTAAAACGATGGATCAGACGGTCACTCCCCAAAGCATGGTCGACCCTTCCCGGCGCGATAAAACCCACTCTCGACCTCGCCTCGGCCCACAAATCGCGGGGAAGGAACGTAAGAGGCTAGGGATCGTCACCCTACCTTTGCTCTGCGTCGAGACGTGCCGGATCGAGCTCAAACCACGAAGAATGTCGATAGAAACCCCGTTCCTTCACGCTTCCCACGAACATCGCACGCCCACGAGATCGCCTCGCCGCCGCCCACGTCGCCGCGCCGTCGCCCCTCTACCATTTGCAGCCGGAGAGAGGCCCGCCGCGGTCGCCGTCGGTCAAAGAGAGAGGGAGAGGGGCCGCGGTTCTCACGGGAGGAAGAAGAAAGAGAAATAAGGGGAAAAAAGAAAAAAGAAATGGGATTTTATAGAAAATCTAAAAATTCCAAAAAATATCAAAAAATAGAAAATCATGTTTCTGCGATCCTCGGAACGCACCGATCACAACGGTACCACTCTCGTCTAGGTGAACGATCCGGTTCACCCGCAACGGAGTTCCGCAGGATTTACCGAAACTCGTATGCGGAAATCGAAAAACACGCGCGGAAAAGCCGCGGATGCACTCCGGGCCTTCGAAACAACTCCAGATCGCGCCGATCAGAACACGAAAGATGTCCGAAACAAAATTTTGGACACAGTGAAGCCGGACACTCCGAGAAAGCAGATCCGGGACCCAAAAGAAAGGATCCGGAAGATCCGGGATATTACAGCCCTCCCCCCTTAAACAAATTTCATCCCCGAAATTTAAGAACAAAGCTCAGGGGAGGAAGAGGAGACTCACTCGAACAGGTAAGGGAACTGCTGACACATCTCATCCTCACGCTCCCAAGAAGCCTCACCACCAGAGTGCCACTGCCACACCACCTTAACCAAGGGGATGACCTTGTTCCGCAGGCGCTGCTCTCGCCTATCCTCAATGCGGACGGGAAACTCTGGGAGAGAAAGATATGGAGTCACCTCGTGCCAAACAGAATCCTCAAGCACATGAGAGTCATCGGGCATATATTTCCGTAACATCGAGACGTGAAACACGTCATGCACCGACGCCAACTCGGGGGGTAACGGCAACCGATAAGCAATCTCACCAATGCGCTCCACAATGAGGAAAGGACCGACATAGCGGGGACTCAGCTTCCCACGCTGTCCAAAGCGCATCACCCCCTTCATCGGAGAAACTCTCAAGAACACATGATCGCCAATGGCGAAAGTGAGAGGCTGTCTCCTCCGGTCAGCATAGCTCTTCTGCCGACTCTGGACCGCCAACATGTTCTGACGAACCAGGTGCACTATATTCACACACTGCTGCACCAACTCCGGTCCCGTCAAAACATGCTCACCAACCTCGAACCAATCAAGTGGAGTCTGACACGGACGCCCATATAATGCCTCATAAGGAGCCATGCCGATGCTCGAATGATAGCTGTTGTTGTAGGCAAACTCCACTAACAGTAGGTGGTGAAACCAACTCCCTTGCCATTCCAAGCAACAGGATCTCAACATGTCCTCCAAAGTCTGGATGGTCCTCTCTGACTGACCGTCCGACTGAGGATGATATGCTGAGCTAAATGCTAACTCAGTGCCAAGAGCTCGCTGGAAACTCCTCCAGAATCCATAAGTAAAACGCGGATCTCGATCTGGCACGATCCGCTCTATATAGAGACGAGCCAACTTGGGCACACTCCAGCTGATCTTGACCGGTAACAACCTAGCCACCTTCGTCAGCCTATCTACCAGCAACCAAATGCTATCCTGCCCACTCGGAGTCATCGGCAATCCCACCATAAAATCCGTGATCACGTGGTCCTATTTCCACGCGAGAACATCCAAGGGTTGAAGCACACCTCCTGGTCGCTGATGCTCCTCCTTCACCTGCTGACAGGTCAGGCACCTGGCCACGAACTCGGTAACATCTCTCTTCATGCCAGGCCACCAGAACTGCCTCTGCAAGTTTTGATACATCTTCGTCGCACCCGGGTGTACGGTGTACCTGCTTCCATGAGCCTCGCGCAACACCGCACGACGAACCCGCTCCTCGGTTGGGACGTACAGCCTGCTACGAAATCTCGCGGCACCGTCCTCGTCGAGCTCCACCTCAACCATGGCCAAAATCTAGGGTAACTCCGGGTCCGCATGCTGAGCCTCTGTCACCTGACGATGGATAGTAGGGGTGACAGTCAGACTCGCGAGCACTGCTAACCCCGGCTCTCGGGGAATCTTGAGCCTAAATGACACTTCGGGAACTTGTTCCGAGAGCCTCCACTTCCTCAACATCAAGGCACTGACCGCGACCTGTCGGCTCAACGCTTCAGTGACGACATTCATCCTGCCCGGCTGATAAGACAGGGTGAAGTCATAATCCTTCATATACTCCATCCAACGCCTCTGCCTGAGGTTAAGGTCCCTCTGAGTGAACACATACCTCAAACGCTGATGGTCAGTGAACACCTCGAACCTCTCACCGTACAGATAATACCTCCAGATCTTCAACGCGAATATCACTGCTGCCAACTCAAGGTCATGGGTAGGGTAGTTCTCCTCATGTGGCTTCAGCTGCCGCGAAGCATACGCCACCACTCTACCATGCTGCATCAACACAGCACCCAATCCGACCCCGGAAGCATCTGTACACACCACAAAACCTCCCGATCCAGAAGGTAAAACCAACACCGGAGCCGGGGTGAGCAATCTCTTCAACTCTCTGAAACTCTGCTCACACTCAACAGTCCAGACAAAAGGCACATCCTTCCACGTAAGCCTGGTCTTTGAGGCCGCAACGCGAGAGAAATCCTAGATAAACCTCCGATAATAGCCCGCAAGCCCCAAGAAACTCTGGATTTCGTCACAGACCTCGACCTCGGCCACTGCATTACTGCCTCGACCTTGGCGGGATCCAGGGAAATACCATCACCAGATATCACGTGCCCCAAAAAGTGCACCTCACGAAGTCAGAACTCGCACTTACTGAGCTTCGCATACAACTGGTGATCTCGCAACGTCTGCAGCACCACACCCAAATGGTATGCGTGCTCCTCAGCAGACCGCGAATAGACAAGGATGTCGTCCACGAACACGACCACGATCTGGTCCAGATAGGGACGAAACACCCTCTGCATCAAATCCATAAACGTTGTGGGGGCATTGGTGAGCCCAAACGGCATCATCATAAACTCACAATGCCCATATCTCGAGCTTAACACAGTCTTCTCCACGTCAGACTCTCGAATCCGCAACTGATAATAACCGGACCGCAAATCAATCCGCGAGAACACTCGAGCAGACTGAAGCTGGTCGAACAAGTCATCAATCCGCGGCAACGGATACTTGTTCTTAACGGTTACCTCGTTCAACTGCCGGTAGTCAATGCACAGCCTCAGACTACCATCCTTCTTCTTCACAAACAACACTAGCGCACCCCAAGGGGAAAAGCTAGGACGAATATACTCCTTAGCCAGCAACTCCTGCAACTGCGCCCTTGTTTGGATGTTATTTAGACTGTTAGTCCCACCGGGCGTGCCAGACTGTTTGGATGGGATTTGTTGATTTTATTTTCTTTTATTAAAAATTATTTTATTAGGTTTATTTGGTTTATTCACGCGTCGATCAACCAATTAATTAATCGGTAATTAATTGACTGATTGACTGCGCAGGCGTGCCAGTCATATAAGTGACAAGTTTATTATGCGCTCATTCTGACCCGTGTCGGGCGAGAGTGAGATTCGGTCGGGACCAGCAGTCCGCCATACCATAAAGACTATGACGTTAATTACATCCCCCGTGATGAGGGAAAACCTTTGATTAATTACTGAGATAATGGGATGTCGAGGCCGGAATAAAGAATGCAAAGGATGCAAATGATCATGCAAGATATTATAATCTACCAAGCACGGTTTATTAGGGCGGAACGGTAACGACCCGAGAATCCGATTATCGGGAGAGACCCGATAACCCGAGACTCGAACCGCCGCACACGAGCCGGGAGGGCTCGGAAGGGCTAAAAGGAATGTGGAGACACAAAGAAAAATAGGAAACAAAGCAGGACAATTCAACAATTAACAGGAATAAATAAACAACTACATCAGGAATAGCGAACCGGTGGCCGGTCAAAACTCGGCACTACAGCTACTCCTACTGTACCAAAAACACACCCTGGACTCACGGTCGGGGGCTACCGAACTACACTAGTACCGCTTACCGAAGTAAAAACCCACGGCAACCACGCCGTAGAGGCCTGCCACCCAGGACACGGCCAACCTGGACACGCTGTCCAAGGTACAACCCTGACCACCTGGTCACGGGTACCGAACAACAAGACGCAACCTCGGTAAGGCCACTAGCACTAGTCTCACGGCGCGAAAACCGACACACGCACCACGGCGAAACAACCGAAACTCAACGGTCAACACGACCGAAAATTCGAAGGTCAAAGTCGCGGAAACTAACAGTCCGTCACTCCCGACTCGACAGTGTTGATATGTTTTTCTACTCTCCTTCCTTCCTTCTCTTCAATACCGGCTTGAAAGATCTCTATTCTCCCCTTCTAATAAATCGATATGTAAAATAAAATAGGACAGTAGAAGGAGAACAGAAAAGAGTAAAGAACCGTGACTGCCACCAAGGCGCCATACGTGATGAACACGTCGTACCTTGGAAAGAGGGAGACACTCGCCTCAAAATCAGCACTGCAGGGGATGAACGGCACGTGAGAATCGCTTGTGGTGTTGGACGGCCACACTATAGACCGTTCTTCAGTGCTGCAGGGGACGCGGGATGTAGGACTACTGGCTGATGGGCGGTTTAGAAACAACTGCAGGGGGTGAAGGACGGTCGAAGATGCACCGCATATAACATCGAACGGTCCTGGAAGAGCCGTACAAGACCATCAAGCCAGAAGTCGCAAAGGGGTCCAACCTCCACCCTCTCCGGCCGGCCAGAGGGGATAGGCCTCGTGTTAGGGATTGATGACCTGCAAAACGACGTGAAAACACAAAGAGACAACCTATATTAGAACTGACAAGTGTAGTATATGCCAAAATAGTAAGAAATGAACATGAATAAGTGGAAAGGAGGATACCTGGGGGATTTTAAACCCCTAGAGTGTCATAAACGTGGGTGGGTGTGTGCATGGCAATGAAGATGAAGAGAAACGTGGGGAGAAGATGAGAAAAGTGATGCATGCAATGGAAAATGAGCAAAAAAACTATCAAACACACAAGACTTAAACTAAACTACTCCCTGAACCAGAGGCTTGTATGGACGTGGAAAGTCTCCCTCCTTGGTGCTAGGTCGCTCAAGAATGCGGCAGGGCTTCGCCGTCGACCAAAAATCTCCCCTCCCTTTCAAGCCCGGCCTTTAGGGTCTATTTATAAAGCCTTAAAGTCCTAACTCAAAATTAGGGTTTCCAGTCATTTTTAGGACTAGACATTATCACAAAAGTTGGAGATAATCGAATTATCTCTCATCCAGAAGAAATGGCATCGAAAAAGACTCCATATTTGAGAAGAAATTTCCGGATAAAGCCCGGGGACACGTCCACGGATAGAGAGAGAAACCTTTGATTTCTTCAGAGTTTGCAGGGTTAAACGGTCTCACGATAGACCGCTCAACATGTTGGGCGGTCAACAAGGGACCGTCCATCCCTGTCAGTGGAAATTCCACAATAGGATAAATACCAACAAATTATCCATTAACAAACCGAAGATATCACCGTTGGACTCTCATAATTGAACGGCTATGATGGGACCGTCCAAGAGAACGAGCGGCCAAGGTCCAACCGTTTAACTCTTGTCAGTGATAAATGGAAAAAAGGACAATTATCTGAGAAATATTCAGGCTTTAGGACTCTGGAAGAAAAACGGTTCACTCTAGACCGTTCATCATGTTAAACGGCCAGGAATAAACCGCATAAGCCCTTGTCGGTGGAAATTCAGAAAATCATCAGAAATCAACCATAAATGTATGAACGGCTCATAAGTAACCGCTCAAGGGTTGAACAGCCAGGGATGAACCGTACATGTTCCTGGACACTTGAATTTTATAAACATGTTCAACTAACCAAAAACCAAGGCCCATTAAGCCCTGAATCGATACGGACCCAACCAAGGAGGGAGGCTACCCATAAAACTAGCCCATGACTTACCAAAAAACGCCCAGCGAGTGATGGACAACTCGAGACATCAATAAATGGGAGTAAGAGAAACGACTCAACTTATCGGTAAAAAAACGGGTGTCAGCAGATGTCCCTCCTTAACGTCCTCTTTGTAGGGGAGCGAGCGGAGACGAAGCGGAAGCGAAATGAAACATGGAGATGAAGTGAAAAATGCAGCGGAGCGGACCGAAAAGCGGGCGTTAAGGTAAAACGACACCCGTTTCTACCACCAAGCGACAGGAATCTTCCAGAAAACTCTGAACCAAACACAAGGAATAATTAAACCAAAAGCGACACCAGTCTGGAGGAACTAAACTAAATGAAATAAATCGACAAGACCAACCTCATGGGGGGCACAATCCCGCGGTCCAATGAGGTGGCAAAAAGCAGACAGCAAAAGTAAAGGAAACATGCTAAAGCTCTAGACGGTGACCTCTTAATCAACCAAACAAAGCGAATCGACCAGAGAGAATCTTCCAACTCAAAGTGGAATTAGTTCCTCTCACCCAGAACACTGAGCATATAGCTAACTATCACTGATGGGACATTCTGTAGGCAAACCATGGGTCATGAAAGCTCAAAAGGATGCGTATGATGCATGCTGGGCTAAAATAAAGAAATCATTAAAACAAATGCAAAGAAAGATTAAAATATAAAATACTCGAGAATAATATTGCTAAGCTAGGAAAATCAGAGTCAAGATATCATCCGCAACCACAGCGTGCTGAATGGAACCATCCTCCCCATGACATCCCAACCTAACGGCCTATCCAAAGATTAAACATGTAAACCTGGATTATCATCATTTTTGTTAAAGGGGAACATCAGATCCTGGAACACGTAGATAATCAACTGGTTCTCGAGATAATATATTATAATATCATATAATAATGTAATAAGGGTGATAGGGTTAAAAGGCCATACCTGACTTACCTGAGCAGGTGAAACGGCAAGTTTTTTCTGGCTTTTCTTTTTTTTTCCAGATTTTTATGGATTTCCATGTATAAGATAAATATGATAAACGTAGCGATTAACATAATGACAAACAACATGACATAACATGATGAATAAAAATAACACAACAAGACGAACAAGCACATAGGCAAAGGCATAAACAGACAACACGTGTGCATGAACATGGAGTGACAAGTCAACAATCGGCGGGACAACACATGGTTGGGATAAGAACATGACGGATCGCATAGTTGGGACAACACATGGAACATGGAAAAACGACCATCGACATGTGCAAGACAACTAACAACATGTGGTCAGGAACAAAACAACATGTGTGGGACAACACGGTGGGACATAGACACGAGACAAAGATACGGTGGGACAAAAGAGACATAAACAAAATACGCTCTTCAATCGAAACTCGAGATCAGAATGAAGTAGAACTGCTAGGTTCATAGTCGTGATGTAAAGTCCTCTCATAAGACATGATCATTGCAATCAAAAGCTGAAAAGGACATGAACTTCAGAACAGATCGAGAGAGTGGATTGAAGAAGGAAAGAACAAATCAAAAGATGTGGACAAGAGGCAGAGTAAAAAGATATAGTAAGGAATGCCGGAGTATTTTTAACATGTACACTTAGCAAATGGATTACGTATCTGTCCTTAAAATAAATGCATATGCATGAAAAAGACACATTTTTATATTTTTGAAATTTTTTTGATTTTTTTAGATTTTGACATATTTGATTTTTTGGAGTTTTGAGAATATCTGATTTTTTTAGATTTTGACATATCTGATTTTTTCTTTTGATTTTCGATAATATCTCATTTTTTAGATTTTGATATATCTCACTTTTTTTGAATTTTTGACAGTATCTCATTTTTTTAGATTTTTTTTTAAAATACCTCATTCTTTTTTTTGAATTTTTGATAATATCTCATTTTTTTAGATTTTTTGAAATAGCAATCTGCAGCACCCAAGACGGGCTTAAACTACTGGCTAGGGATCGTCGTTCCTACCCCTCTCATTAAAGGCTTCCCTTAAGCAGGGCGTGCATGTGATGGTAGTTCACCACAACCAACTGTCTCTAAAGAACGATGCCCCTACTAAGGCCATACCCGGGATACAACCCAGCCTAAGAGGGAGAAGTGGAAGAAAAATTGGAGACAAGTTTCGTACATGATGGGAGATATCAAGGCTCGAATTCCTTCCAGGGCACTACCCCTCAAAGAGTAGGTCTGTTGTGCCGGGGCTTTGTGTCTTTGATTTTTAGACCCATATTTATCAGGTACGCATGCGACCGGGCTCATGACGTCCCGCGGGGAACTGTACTGCCACTCTTGTCATGCCTTTGATTCATAATTTTGTATTCATTGACCTTCTCATTCATAGCCTTTACTGGCTAGATTTAGCGTGAAAGCTCATTTTTGAGGGTCAAGACTGCCCCTATTTGAGACCCCTCTCGTATTAGGGAGCGCCTAGGTTGGTCATCTCATCCATCCATCACTTGCCCCTGCACTTGGCTGAGCAGAGAAGAAAAAAGGCCTTCGTGCATACCCAAAGTATGGCCAAAGCATCAACGATGTGCCTTAGAGAGATCGGCTATGGCTCGCTGTGAAGTGTGTGAAAAAATCCATACTCAAAGGTCACCCTCAACGATCATGGAAGGAAATTAGACTCCCAGCGCGGAGCTATCACTAGCCTAAGGGATGCTGCAGAAGCGAACTCATTTGACTAAGCAAACTAACTAAAGCCTAAGGCCACTCAACCATGTTTTAAGGAACCAACATTATAAGCGCGTGCAGAAATAACAGAGTAATAGCAATGATTACATGTTCTGTCACAAAATCAAAGATACCTTTGCAGATCCAAGGCGTGAAAACCGGCCTCCTGAAGCGATCTCGATCATCGAGCTTTGAGGAGCGCAAACTTTGTTTTCCTTGCTTGTCATGATAAAGGATGAAAGGAGAGCAAATGATTGGATTCCTCGACATAGAGGAGTGGCTGACATCATACTGGACGAAGAAGGGATAAAAAAAAGAAGAGAGACGAGGGCTAGAACTCCCTCGTTAAGGCACTGAGGCCCTGATAACAAGGAACCAAGTACAGAATAACCAGTGATTAACTAAGATCAAGGCGGGCTAAAGTCTCGAAAACAGCAAGAAAAAGGGTGAGACAGAAAGAATAGAAAGACGACGAAAAGATTCCTGCGAGGATAAGGTAGAAAGAGAAAGATCATCCGACGTGGTTGGAGGAAAGGAATAGCGATCACCTGCCAGAGGCGGGGAATAAAATGTATGAACACCCGACAAGGTCGGGTAAAAGAAATGGAAATCACCCGACAAAGTCGGGGAAGGATCAGAAAAACTACCAGACAAGGTCGGGGAACGAGCGCAAGGGATTCCCAACACGGTCGGGGGAAAGAGATGAGCAGTGAAATCTTGACGTGTCCGGGGAGGAAAGCTAGAAGATGCCCCTGGCTCAGGGGAAGAGGAGGACATAGGCCGACGCCTAGAATGGTGAGAATATGAGAAGATGGTGGAAATATGGTCAGGTGGTGGAAGGTACACCACCCACGGATAAGAACCGAGCAAAAGAAAAGATGAATGGATAGAAGAAGGAGAGGAGGAAGGGGACCCCCAAATGCACAACTGACGGCCCTTGAACTTACGTCGCCGCCTCTTCTTAGCCGAAATCTTCTTGAAACAACTCCGCATGGCGCGGACTCAGCTTCTCGGGCTCCTTAATCTGTAACGTCTTCTCAAATAGCGGGCCCACCAGGCAGATGGCCTGGCCTGATTGCGAATATGCAGCTTCATCGGGGCAGTCGCCCCTAGACTCTCGGTGCTAACCATAGGTGGACATTCTTGAGCAAACAGCTTCTCAACTGAAGGAATATCATGAAGCCACGGAGTTTTGTCTCTTGGCACTAGAACATAGAGGTTCGGCAACTCCACGCGGTAATCAGACTTGAAGCATAACTCCCATACTAGAAGAGCAGGACAAAGCTGAGGGAGATCAATGCGCGGCGTTGATGTGGCCGGCATGCTAATAAACTGAGAGACATTGCACAGCAAGTGCAGAATGTCCTTGGGAAGTGCAGAAGACACGGCCAATTGCCCCTTCAATAGGGAATCCATCAGGCTCCGGGCGGCCGTATGTGTTAGCATAATCCGAGTAGAGAACCCTTCTCGGCCAGTGAACTGAACAGCAATCGAGCGCGAGGTAATAGCAGCATTAATCATGATTTCTCCGGCGAGCAAAGAGATTGCCACCGGCCTCGCCTTTGAAGAAACTGGCACCAACACAAGGGAACTCTTCTTTGCAACCATTTCTGAGCATGCAGGCTCATTATCCCTAAAATAGCCAGGGACTAGGACTCGGACTGGCATGCGACAGATGAAATCTTCAATCTTGAAACACACGATTGGCACAGAACCGTCCTGACCTGACTGGTCATCTTCCTGGGGATCAGACCCAAGGGGCACCATCGGTCGCATACACCCGCTCCGTGGGGTGGAAATAGAAAGGGGTGGAAAAGTGGGGGTAATGGATTTGGAAGGCGTAGGTAAAGGCAATGCGAGCGGCAGAGAGATAGCGGTGATGATAGGTTCGAGTGGAGGCAAGGGCAGAGGTGGAGGCGTAGGAGAGGGTAAAGGGGAAGGTGTATGTATGGATATGGCTTGCTTAGGCTCGGGCAACGATGGCGAAGGGGATGGCAGAGGCGGTGGAGATGGTGGAGAGGGTGATGTGGGTAATGAAGGTAATGGAAGTGAAGATGGTGACAGTAATAGTGAGGCAGAGGAATTGGAGGATCGCGGCGCCCACCGTCGGCGTATCGGCACAACCCGTCGGGTGGCGTTAGAAGTGGAAGTAGTGATGGAAGTGGAAGAGGAGGGATAAGTAGCACTAGCCTGAGCAGAGGCTTGGTTCTGTAGAGGCGGAGATGGAGCAGGAGATGGTAAAGGTGGGGTTGATAACGGAGCAGGTGCAATGCCAGAAAAGGAACCGCAGGGGTGCCCCTAGTCTTGTAATAGAGATGGCTGCTCCGGCGGCACGGCTTGCTGCTGCTGCTATTTGCTGCTGAGATCTGAAGTAACTTGGCGCATGACAGCCCAATCAATCATCTTATTATCTTCCAAGTTGTGAACAAGTTCCCGAAACTCGGGACAATCCTCAACCAAATGCCCCTTTTGACGTTGAAATTCCAGAAATGGAGCAAATTCCCGACCGCGGGTCGGCAAGGCATAACCGGAGGGAGCTGCAACGCATGGGTGGCCATCAGAGCCCTGATAACATCTGTAAGAGATTCCGGTAATGAAGAGTGAGAAGCCCGCTTCGGGCAAGGTTGATGCCGAGGGGTGTGAGAAGGTAGTGGGGATGGCAGCGGAGGTTGCGTAGGTAAGGGGGATTGCGTAGGCGAAGGCGGAGGGCTAGAATGATGTGGAGGTGTGGAGGGAGTGGGAATGTAATGGACGGCATCTACCCGCTCTGGGTGTGGTGTTTCCTTGACCGGAGGTGGAGGGGTGTGGTGAGATGAAACAACGGAGGGCTGACTCGTGGAGGGTTGGTATGAGGTGGAGCACATGGAGGTAGAGGGGTGTGTGGGAGTGGGAGGCCGACTCGTGGAGGGATATGTAGTAGAGGGTCGACCCATGGCGGATGGGGAAGAGAAGGAGTATGTGGAAGGTGACGGCGGAGGAGACTTATGGTCAAAGGAAACTAGGAGTTGTTGGCTAACGAAGCGGGCTCGACTGTAAAGCTGTTGCCAGGATGTAACATCATTCAGGGATAAGATACATCTGAGCTCAGGCGTTGCATTAGAAATAACCATCTTGATCTGCTCGCCCTCCGGAATATGCCCCGGGACTTGCGCGGCTAGGCGACGCCAGCGGTCGGCAAATGTGAAGAATTCCTCGTCGGGCTTCATCTTCTCTTGGGCCAGATCAACCATAGAATATATGGGCCCAACCTGGTCCTGGTACTGCTGAATAAATCTTGTTTGAACGGGTCAAAAATTCATCATCTGCTCTTGCGACAATGTGAAGAACCAATCCTTGGCCGAGCCCTCTAAAGATAGGCCAAACAAATAGGCCATCAAGCGTTGATCATGCTGGAACTGGGCCGACTCATATAAGAACTCCTTCAAATGAACGTAGGGGTCACCGACTCCACCGTAGCGACGATAAGCTGGGATTTGTGAACGCGGTGGAAGTTGAAGACCTTGAAAGGCAAGTGGGATATCCGAAGAAGTTTGAGGATTGATTCGGCGTTGCAATTCATCAAGCTAGCGTTAGGCCTGAGCGAATATTTCCTCGGTAGGAAGAGTCCGAGAAGGATATGAGCCAGCCTGAGCAAGAGATGGTGAATTTAAACCAGAAAAATGATGATGGGCCGGATAGGGGGATCCAACCTGAGAAGAAGGAAAGCCCATTCCAGGAATGGAGGAATGCATGGGCCTGGACGGATTACGTACGTGGGAATGAGGATTGATTGGACTAGCAGTAGCACGGGCGGGATAAGAAGCCCCGTTTAAAGAATAGGGTCCAATGGAGGAATAAGGAGACGGGCCTGCATGGGAAGAGGAATTCACACGGGGGTAAGAAGATGGAGGGGTGCAGGAATAAGGTACAGGGGAGAAGTGCTCCATGGGGAAAGTGGAGATTTTATACAGTGAATTTCAAATGAATACAAGGAGGGGAATGAACTTAAGACAAATGCAGCTAAATGGAGACACACGAAGATGAGCTAGACCTAATGAGCCTAATTTGACAAAAAAGATGCAAATGATGACACTACGCAACATACAATGGAGGAGAGAGATGAGAAAAGAATCAACCAATTATCCAAATAAATTCCAAATGATGCGCTAAGATTTCTTATAAGTTCTCTTTTAGGACCTTAGTGGATTGATTAAAAATGTGAGTTCACTCAACCACAAGGTACCTAAGTAGGGTGAGAATGGAGAACTGGCAGACTCTAAAGGACTCTCTCTCGCACGAATGCAGACCCTAGACTAGGGGGTGGTATGGTACAACCTGTCCGGCGTCCGTGTGGGAACCCACGGCTCACAGGGGCTTACGGAGGTCCTCGACAAGGTCCCCTAGTGGGCTCCAAGGAATATGGAGACGAGAGGAAACTCTACCTAGGTAGGAATGCAACTAAATATGGATGAAATGCATGAATCCTATGCGCACCGGAGTGCATGCAAAATCTAGCCTAGAAACTAGCAAGCAATGATCAAATAAACATGCGAGGATGAAAGCAAATAGGCAGCAACAACATATAACCAGGGGAAAATCAATAAACGGCACCAAGGAGAACAAAGACAATATAGATATGGAAATCAAAGCAACCTCAGGTGCACTGTGACATCGGAAGGACGGTCTGTTCGAGACCGCACAACAAGATAGACGGTCTATAGACGACCGCATCATCCAGGGAGTAACGACGAAGTAACGACAGGATAACGGCAAAAATCAGAAAATGCTGGAAATGAAGGACGACATAGATGAGAAACGTACCAGGAAGAGCGGTCTGTGAACAGCCGCGTAAGATCTAGAACGGGTCTCCAGAAACTGTATACCTGCAACCAGACCAACCAGAAGCGTACTTGTGCCAGAAAGATGGACGGCCAGGGATAAGCCGTTCGGAAGTGTGGACGGTCGATAGGAAGCCGTCTATGACAAGACGTTTGCAGGAGAACTGGCACTGTTCGCAGAGAGGAACGGTGGACGTGCAGCCGCACAGGGGATGAACGGCTCTGGGAGAATCGTTCACGTTCTAGAAGGCAGAAAATGCAACCGAACCTGCAATCACCTCAAGAAGAAGACTAACACAACGAAAGAAGGGGTCAGCAAATCACTAACACGATGGGCACTAGGTGTCCCACCGTGATCGCCAAAAAATGGGCTGTTGATATGTTTTTCTACTCTCCTTCCTTCTCTTCAATACCGGCTTGAAAGATCTCTATGCTCCCCTTCTAATAAATCGATATGTAAAATAAAATAGGACAGTAAAAGGAGAACAGAAAAGAGTAAAGAACCGTGACCGCCACCAAGGCGCCGTACGTGATGAACACGCCGTACCTTGGAAAGAGGGAGACACTCGCCTCAAAATCAGCACTGCAGGGGATGAACGGCCCGTGAAGAACCGCATGTGCTGTTGGACGGTCACACTATAGACCGTTCTTCAGTGCTGCAGGGGACGCGGGATGTAGGACTACTGGCTGATGGGCGGTTTAGAAACAACCGCAGGGGGTGAAGGACGGTCGAAGATGCACCGCACATAACATCGAACGGTCTTGGAAGAGCCGCACAAGACCATCAAGCCAGAAGTCGCAAAGGGGTCCAACCTCCACCCTCTCCGGCCGGCTAGAGGGGATGGGCCTCGTGCTAGGGATTGCTGACCTGCAAAACGACGTGAAAACACAAAGAGACAACCTATATTAGAACTGACAAGTGTAGTATATGCCAAAATAGTAAGAAATGAACATGAATAAGTGGAAAGGAGGATACCTGGGGGATTTTAAACCCCTAGGGTGTCATAAACGTGGGTGGGTGTGTGCATGGCAATGAAGATGAAAAGAAACGTGGGGAGAATATGAGAAAAGTGATGCATGCAATGGAAAATGAGCAAAAAAACTACCAAACGCACAAGACTTAAACTAAACTACTCCTTGAACCAGAGGCTTGTATGGACATGGAAAGCCTCCCTCCTTGGTGCTAGGTCGCTCAAGAATGCGGCAGGGCTTCGCCGTCGATCAAAAATCTCCCCCCCTTTCAAGCCTGGCCTTTAGGGTCTATGTATAGAGCCTTAAAGTCCTAGCTCGAAATTAGGGTTTCCAGTCATTTCTAGGACGAGAAATTATCACAAAAGTTGGAGATAATGGAATTATCTCTCATCCAGAAGAAACGGCATCGAAAAAGACTCCATATTCGAGAAGAAATCTCCGGATAAAGCCCCGGGACACGTCCACGGATAGAGAGAGAAACCTTTGATTTCTTCAGAGTTTGCAGGGTTAAACGGTCTCACGATAGACCGCTCAACATGTTGGGCGGTCAACAAGGGACCGTCCATCCCTGTCAGTGGAAATTCCACAATAGGATAAATACCAACAAATTATCCATTAACAAACCGAAGATATCACCGTTGGACTCTCATAATTGAACGGCTATGATGGGACCGTCCAAGAGAACGAGCGGCCAAGGTCCAACCGTTTAACTCTTGTCGGTGATAAATGGAAAAAAGGACAATTATCTGAGAAATATTCAGGCTTTAGGACTCTGGAAGAAAAACGGTTCACTCCAGACCGTTCGTCATGTTAAACGGCCAGGAATAAACCGCATAACCCCTTGTCGGTAGAAATTCAGAAAATCATCAGAAATCAACCATAAATGTATGAACGGCTCATAAGTAACCGCTCAAGGGTTGAACGGCCAGGGATGAACCGTAAATGTTCCTGGACATTTGATTTGTATAAACATGTTCAACTAACCAAAAACCAAGGCCCATTAAGCCCTGAATCGATACAGACCCAACCAAGGAGAGTGGCTACCCATAAAACTGACCCATGACTTACCAGAAAACGCCCAGTGAGTGATGGACAACTCGAGGCATCTACAAATGGGAGTAAGAGAAACGACTCAACTTATCGGCAAAAAAACGGGTGTCAACAGATAGGAGTACCTCCCACTAGAAGTAAGGCCGAATGCATCCACTGACGTCTTAGTCCGCACCTCAGGTGTCTCCCTCCGGCCCAGCGGGAACTGAGATACCGTACAAGTAACCATAAATAAGTGACTAGCTGGGGTCACGCCCGTCGACGTGGGTCCAACTGCCCCCAACCACGTGTGCACACACCGACCATCTGCTCTAGGTCGGGTCCTCTAGCTGGTTTTCCCCCCCACCGGACTCCAGTGGAAAAGGCAAGGGGGCCTACGGAAACCAGCCTAAAAACCGTCCTCAAGGTAGCCTCTCCACCACTCCCTGGTGGGTCAACTCGCGTGCAGGCAGGTTACGACTAGTGGAGGGTCAAGGAGTAGACTATCAAGTCAACGGAAAATAACGTCCGAACCCGACGAAGTACTTAAGAAACCAGGTGAATTACGACTAGTGGAGGATCAAGCAGATCTAGGTGAACAACACTGGATAGCTGTGAAATGTATCTTTAAGTACTTAAGAAGGACTAAGGATCTATTTCTGGTATATGGAGGAGAGGACTTGAAACTGAGAGGATACACTGACTCTAGTTTCCAGTCTGACAAAGATGATAGCAAGTCAACCTCTGGGTTCATTTTTACTCTCAATGGTGGGGCAGTGAGTTGGAAGAGTTCCAAACAAGAAACCACTACTGATTCAACAACCGAGGCCGAGTACATTGCTGCTGCCGAGGCGTCAAAGGAGGCGGTCTGGATGAAGAAGTTCATCGATGGATTGGGAGTTGTCCCAAGCATCTCTGATCCTGTCCCCATGTTTTGTGACAACAATGGGGCAATTGCGCAAGCAAAGTAGCCGAGGTCTCATCAGAAGTCCAAGCATATTCTGCGGCGTTATCACTTGATCAGAGAGATTATAGCTAGAGGAGATGTGATAGTAGACAGAGTATCTTCTGCTGGTAATATTGCAGATCCATTGACTAAGTCTTTATCTCAAAGTGTGTTTGAGCGTCACCTTGGGCTGATGGGGATTAAGCATGTGGGTGATTGACTTTAGTGCAAGTGGGAGATTGTTAGAGATGTATGCCCTTTAAGCCAATCACAAGTGTTGTGATGGTGACATTTCTTGTACAATTTCATTCAATATACTAATTGCATTTTCTTCATTATATTCTTAGCACGTTATAGTATGTTTGTTGTTGTAACGACCCGAGAATCCGATTACCGGGAAGGCCCGATAACCCGAGACTCGTACCGCCACCCACGAGTCCGAAGACTCGGAAGGGTTAAAAGGATGGTGTGGAGACTACACAAGTATCACAAATAATTACAGAAATTAAACAGTTATAATATTAAGCAGGAAATAAATTAACATTTTACATGGTCCACAATAAAGAACAACAACAACAGCAAGAACAGTCCACGACTAGTGCAGTGACAAGAAAGAAAAGTACAGCTACACGGGGCATACCCCGGCTCTGACCTCTGGCACTACCTCTGGGCACCCGCACCACGCTGCGCTCCTGACGCGCTCCCCGAAGGTGGCGCCTCACCTGAAACACGGTGAAAACACGCAGGGAATGAGTCTCGGAACAAGACTCAGTAGGGATCACTCGAACCCTACCTCGTAAAACGAAAAATCACTACTCTAGCGGTAGAAAAGTACCTCGGAAAGGAAAGCCCTGCACTCTACAGAACTAGACCCTACGGCACGCAAACTGACACACGTGCCACGGTACGAGAAGACCGAAATCAACGGTCGAACCGTAAAACCCGAAGGTCGAAAACACACGACTGACAGTCTGACACTCCGTACTCGACAGGAGTACCACCCACTAGAAGCACAGCCGGTAGCGTCCCGTGACGTCTTACACCGCACCGCAGGTGAACCGCCTAACGTGGTAGGTCCTACCCGAGGCGCAAACACCGTACAAGTAACCACAACAAGTGACTAGCTGGGGTCACGCCCGTCGACGTGGGTCCAACCGCCCCCAACCACGTGTGCACACACAGACCACACGTCCTAGATCTGGCCCTCTGACCGGTTTTCCCCCGCAGCCGGACTCTGGCTAAGACGAGGAGCCTACGGTAACCGGTCCACAAACTGTCTCGAAAGGTGGGTGCCCGTACACCACTCCCAGGTGAGACCAGCACCTCGTACTGGTGGGCTACGACTAGTGAAGGGTCACTGAAGGAGTAGACTCTCGAGTCAACGGAAAACGACGTCCGAAACCGACAACGTGTGGGAATCACCCCACGCACCTGCCCCGTCGCACGGTGGCCACATTCGGAGAAAAACTGACTCACCGCCCACGGCCAAACTCATGACCAAGGCAAACGGAACCTCCGGACACCAAAGATACGGTCACGGAATTCCACGGGGTGCCCGGGACGCACATACAGCCCAAGGGGAACACCCAACAACAGCCAAATCGCGCTAGGGATACCTAGCGCGACACAGAAGAACGCGCTAGGGAACCCTAGCTCAACAGGGAAGATCGCGCAAGGTCTCCCTAGCGCGACAAGGACCATCGCGCTAGGTCCTCCTAGCGCGACAAGGATGATCGCGCTATGACCCCATAGCGCGACAGGAACCGCCTCCTGTTCATCTTCTCCGATGAACGCGCTCGGTCGGGGCAGCGCGACCTCCAAGAACGCGCCACTGGAGTATAGCGCGTTCTCAGTCCGCGGCCGAAAACGGTAAGAACGCCCGAAAATTCTAACCACGCCCCCATGCCTCCATAGGAGAGGGGGGAAACAAAGGGGAAGACCCCTGGGGACCCCTAGCATGATTCTAGGCCATCAAAACACGAAATCATGCATCAAATCTATAGATCGGGCGAGCTCTCCCCAAATCATGGAAAAACCCAAAAACGCTCAAACGATCCCCTCTCGGCCACCCCGCGGCCTATAAATCGCGGAAAAGATCGGCATGAGGCTAAGGAACGTCACCCTACCTCAATGGAGCGAATGCTCCGCCGGATCGATCACGAATCACGAAGAATGCTCGAAGCTTCACGAACTCCCCACGCTTCCCACGCTCACCGCACGCCCACGAGATGCCTCACCGTCGCCCACGCGTCCGCGCCGTCGCCCCGCCGCCGTCCGTAGCCGGAGAGGGGTTCGCCGCGCCCGAATGGGAGAGAGGGAGAGAGAGGAGGGCTCACGGTGGGAAGAAACGGAGGAAGAGGAAGAAGAAGAAAGAGAAAGGAGAAAAGAAAAAGAAAAGAATTAGGGCTATATAGAAAATCTGAATTTTCGGAAAAATACCGAAAAATAGAAAAATACATTTCTAGAATCCTCGGAACGCACCGATCGCAACGGTACCACTAGTGCCTGGGGGAACCGCCCGGTTCGCCCGCAGCAAGCTTCCGAAGGAAAAGCCGAAACACACACCGGGAATCGGAAAACACACGCGGAAAAGCCGCGGAACACCTCCGGGCCTCCGAAACGACTTCGGATCGCGCCGATCCGAACACGAAAGATGTCCGAAACGAAATTTCGGACACAACGGAGCTGGACGCTCCGAGAAACAGATCCGGGACCCACGAAGAAGGATCCGAAAGGTCCGGGATATTACAGTTGTAATATGATGAAGTCCTTGAATATGAGCTATGATGATTGGATCATAATGAGATTCTGATAATGAGAACAGTCATGTAGATGTTTATATTCTAAATGTTCTTGGTCGTAGGATCTTCAAGAAGGGACATTGAAGATCCGGATAGACCGGTGCACGTGGTACTCACTCATGTGATGAGGGTGGTCGATCTCATAATCACCGGTGTGGTGACATCAAGGTACACGTTCAGGTGCTCGTTAGTGGAATGAGTTCACTGAACTGACCCGATCTAGAATTCCTGAATGGCAATCATGCTGACTGTCAATCAGGAGATTCAAGTGCCACAGTAGCATAGTTGGATCTTTGACCTGAGTCACTAAAGAGGTTTTGCATGGACTCCATTGAGCGTTTGATTGCTGACTTATGAACTTCAATCTTGTGGTTCTTAATAGTTAGCTATTCGGACTCAGTGGGATTCATGTGAAAACACTTTGGTGGACAACAAGGGATCATTCACTCTCTGCATGGATTAAGAGAGAGAATGCTCTATGGACATGTACTTAGAAATCCCTGGCCAGGGTATGGGGCTTCACTGAGAAAAGGAGTTTTCTAGTGAACTGTACTTAAGAGTACAAGGGTCCATAAGATCAGGATGCTTCAGGGTTTGACAGTTTGACCGTACCCTAATTCTGATTGGAGCATTGTATGAATGAGGATTTATAACTGTGTGGAATCTGATGACGGAAAGGTTCAATATGGGTTGCATCCCTCCCAAAGTCATTTGGGATCATGAGGTGTTGCTTGGTGCCGTTCGTGGTCGGAAAGCCTGTTAAATCCATTGAGAGTTAATGGATTATGATTAATTAAGTTAAGAAGAGTTCTTAGCTTAATGGGCCTGAAAACCAAACAGACTATTGGGCCTAGAGGGACACACACAATAGAGTAGTGGATAAGACGGATAAGGACGGTAATTATAGACAGCTTCTGGGTTTTTGTGAAAAATGCCAGAGTCTATAAATACACGTTGAGGAGAGAAACCCTGGCCAAGCATTAGGGTTCCTCCCCTGGCCGCCCCCTCTCTCTCTCCTCCCTGACCTGGGCGCACCCCTCTCTCTCTCCTCCTCCGAAGGCGGTGGATGGTGGAGCTGAGGAGTGGCCGACGTGTGGACATCGAGAAGGAGACTCCGTCCGTTCCTGCTGCTCGTGTGGATACATCTAGAGGCCGGACACTTGGACGGCTAGCAGCCCGACGAGCCTCTACTCGATCGTCTTCGGGCATCTGGGAATTGATTAATCCCGCAAAGGTATAGAACTGTTCTTCCTTGGCGGGTTCTTCGGTAGATCGTTTCTTGATTTTGATCGCCAGCAACGATACAACTCTTAGGGTTTCGTTGTTTCCGCTGCTCCTCTGATCGAAACCTTACAGTGGTATCAGAGCCAGGTTGCTGGTCTGATCAAAATTAGGATTATTATATTATTTTTCGTCCTTCACGTTCATGCTTAGGGCTCAATTTAGGATGTTCGATTGAGTCTCTCACGGATGAGTTTTTGGTCAATTGATCCCATGGAATTGTTCCTGGTATCAAGAGGATCAAAACGCACGTTTTGGTGCGTTGATTGACCCTATGGTGAGGGCGAATCGAACGTGTCTTCGGGGCCGCTGTCGCCGTTCGCACAGGGAGAGGGAGGCCGATTCAGGCCATTAATCTCCGATTGTGGATGTCCATGGGGCTGGCAAGAGTGGCTGGACGATTCCCCATGGCGTCCCACGGCGTCCGGGTGCGTGCGGCGGCAAGATGGGGCGGCTCCGGAGAGGTTCGCGGCGAACAAGGCGGAACGGCCCCGTGATGATCGCGGGCGCATCCTCCGGCCACGGCGTCGAGGGCGGTGGCCGGCGGACGTGCCGGCGGGACCCCAGGGGTCATCCGCGGTGATCGGGGGCGGCGGACGGGCCCCCTACGGCGAGCACCGGGGGGCTAGGGTTTTACCCCAGCCCCCTCCCCTTCGCGATCGGGCTGGGGAGACGACCCCCTCGTGGGTCTCCCGCGGGCGGATCCGGCCCGCGCCCGGATCCGCGCCCGATAAGCCCCCCCTTATTATTTTTTGAATTTTATTCATTTTAAAATGTTTAAAATGCATTTAATGTCAGAAAAATTCCGGGAAAATTCTAAAAAATATTTTAATGTGATTCTAAAATTGTTTTAGCGATCTATTAACTTATTTTTCATTATTGGCCCTTAGTTAATTAGTTAATGGGAATTTTAAAATGGTTTTAAGTATTTCCTATTATCTAATTAATTAATGTTAATTACTATAAGGATGTGATTCTTATGAGGTTAATTAACAGTATATTATTGTTGAGCCCATGTAGTGAATGTGTATGACTATTGTCTAAAGTTGTTTAGACTTGATTGTTTTAACTAAATTGTTTAGTTAATTAATGTTGTGTAATTTTAAAACTAATTACTATTATTTTGAAATCAATGTTATATCTCGCTGTAATTATATGATAATTACTTAATGATGCATGTGATGTGTCATGTGTGTGGATGGATGGTCATGGACTTAGATATCATGTGATGGTATGGTTTGTGGTGAATGGATCATGATGTGATTATTGGGGCCTGCGTGCCTCCTTCTCTCTCTCTCTTATTAATCCGGGTTGTACATTCTATCTCCCACCTGTGTTGTACTCCCCTTGACTGGTTCAAGGTTTCTTATTATTATCTGATGTATATTTATGGGCTTACGTGTCCAAATTTTAAATTTACTTGTAATAATAAGAAGCGGATGGAGACTAAGAAGGAGGCCGACTACGGTGGCTCGGGAGATTCTTCACATCCAGTGGGAGCATTGGATGCTCCAAGTCTTTGAGAATTTACCATGTTGTGTGTACATTACCAACTGGCTCTGGTAATGTTGCTAGGTTTAAAGTCCATGATCATCCATCGGTGTTACAGCATATATTTGATATATGTGGTTGTGCCGCTAATTGTATACATATACATAATTTTAGAGTATATTCGATACTCCTAATTATTATTATATATATATAACACCTATATTGATGATACCAAAATATTCAAATCCCCTTCAATCAAATATTAGGTCGATAAGCGTGAGACATTAAGAATGTTCCACGTAGCCTTCCGTTGTTATAGTCAAAGTGAGCCGTCCTTAGACTGTGGGAGTTTGTTGTGCTACCACAAGACTATCACAGCAAGGGGACGGCGACTTAGGCTAGGGCTTGGGCCGAACCTTGGGATGGGGGCTAGCATGGCTTTGTTGTGCTACCACAAGAGTTATGTCAAAAACCCGCTCTCATAACGTAACAACGGGTTGGACCTAACCAACGCTCGTGGTTTGTTGTGCTACCACAAGATCACGAAGCGTTTGGAGGCTAAATTACTGGGAGTTACAAGGAGTTGTAATTGGCAAGAGTTGTCTACCCATTAAGTATGGGGTAGTTTGTTGTGCTACCACAAGACTACTTCCATAATGTTAATGGGATCCTAGTACCCACTAGGACACAGTCGTTGTGTCCCGTCTTTGCATATTAGGGGTTATGCAAAATCGTCGAAAATTAGTGGGAGTATTAAGTTAGCATAAAAGTTCATGTCTTAATTTAATATCATGAATATCTGCAATGTTGTTCTAAATTCTGTTATTTCCTCTTATAGATCGCAATGACGAACCACCCATTGAGAGGCATATTGGATGCCAACAGGCTGACTGGTCCAAATTATGTCGATTGGCTCAGGAATCTGAGAATTGTTCTCACGGCTGAGAAAATAGCCTATGTCCTTGAGCAGCCTGTTCCTGCTGATGATGCCGATGAGGCTGAGGTGATTCTTTATGAGAAGCATAAGGAAGATGCCACTCTGGCCCAATGTTATATGCTAGCCTCCATGACTAATGAGTTACAAAGGCAGCATGAAAAGATGGATGCTAGATCCATCCTATTTCACCTGGAGGAGCTCTTTGGAGCTCAGAGTAGAACAGAGAGATATGAGATATCTAAGAATCTGTTCGGGGCCAAAATGTCTGAGGGAACATCTGTGCAGACACATGTTCTCAAAATGATAGAGTGGATTGAGAGGCTGAAAGAATTAGGTTTTGATATGAACAAGGATTTGTGCATTGACCTAATCTTGCAGTCTCTCCCATGTTCATTCTCCCAGTTCATAGTGAATTTCAACATGAATAAGATAGAGTGCTCTCTAGCAGAGCTTCTTAATATGTTGAAGACAGCTGAGGGGACAATGAACAATGGGAAATCTTCTGTGCTACTTGTTGGTAAGACCAACAAGAAGAGAAAGAATTAATCTATTTTTAAGAAAAATAAGAAGAAAAAGCAGGATAAGCAGGATAAGCAGGGAAAGACTGCCAAGAAGGATGAGGCTAAGAAGGACAAGGGCCAATGTTTCCAATGCCATAAGGATGGTCATTGGAAGAGGAACTGCAAGTTGTATCTTGCAGAAAAGGCAAAACAGAAGTTTGGAGAAGCTTCAGGTATGTTCATGATTGTTGACCTAAACTTGTCTTATAGATCCACATCGTAGGTATTAGATACTGGATGTGCATCTCATATCTGCAATGACTTGCAGGTGTTGACAAGCAGAAGGCAATTGCACAAAGGCGAGGTTGACTTGCGACTGGGAAATGGAGCAAAGGTTGCTGCGCTCGCGGTCGGGAAGGTGAACCTCCAGATGCCTACAGGAGTTACACTAGAGCTTATAGACTGTTATTATGTTCCTTCTATAATAAAGAACATTATTTCCATTTCTTGCTTAAATAAATATGGATTTGTTGTAAATTTTGGAAACAATGGTTGTTCTTTATTATTAAATGGTGAATTGTTTGCCAGTGGGAGCTTAATGAATGGTTTGTATATTTTAGATGTGGCATCTCCTGTGATGTGTGTGGACAGACCTCTTAAGAGAAAAAGACGCAATGTGAATCAAGCTTATCTTTGGCATTGTAAGCTTGGTCATATCAATTAGGAAAGATTGAAAAAGTTGTGTAAGAATGGATACATTGATCCATTTGATTATGAATCATTCACGACTTGTGAATCTTGCCTCATGGGTAAGATGACCAAGTTTCCATTTTCTAGACATGGAGAAAGAGGAAATGAGTTGTTAGAACTCATACACTCTGATGTATGTGGACCTATGTCCATACATGCCAAAGGAGGTTATTCATACTTCATTACATTCACTGATGATTTCTCAAGATTTGGATACGTGTACTTAATGAAGTACAAATCTGAAGCTTTTGAGAAATTTGTCGAGTTTAAGAATGAAGTAGAGAAATAAACCGGGAAAAGTATTAAAACTCTTCGATCAGATCGAGGGGGTGAATACTTGAGTACGGAGTTCACACAGTTTTTAAGGGATAATGGAATATTGTCTCAATGGACTCCTCCTTATACACCTCAGCTGAATGGTGTAGCAGAAAGGAGGAATCGTACCCTATTAGATATGGTACAGTCCATGATGTGTTTTGCTGGTTTACCCTTGTCCCTCTGGGGTTATGCCTTGGAGACTGCTGCACACTTGTTGAACAAAGTCCCATTGAAGTCTGTCGACTCCACTCCATATGAGATATGGAAAGGAAAGAAGCCAAATCTTAAGTACTTTAAAGTATGGGGCTGCCCTGCCCATGTAAAGAAACATGACTCTGATAAACTGGGATCTAAGACTGAGAAGTGTAGGTTTGTGGGATATCCTAAGGAAACTTATGGATATTATTTCTACCAGCCTAGCGATCAAAGAGTGTTTGTAGCTAAACATGCTGTATTCCTTGAGGAAGAGTATATCCTTGAAGGGAACAGTGGGAGCTCGGTAGAACTAGAAGAAGTTCTAGAACCACAACCTGTCAATGTACCTTCTCAAGATCCAGTACAAACTGACCCACAAACTGTGCGTAGGTCAGGCCGGATACCTGTTCAACCAGATAGATATGTAGGACATATTTCTGGTAAGGTATCACATAATGAGGATGATGATCCTAAGACCTACGAGGAGGCAATGAGTGTCATTGACTCTAGGAAATGGCAAGAGGCCATGATATCTGAAATGGATTCCATGTACTCCAACCAAGTTTGGAACTTGGTGGATCCACCTGAGGGTATTGTACCTATTGGATGCAAGTGGATCTTTAAAAGAAAGATTGGAGTGGATGGAAAGGTTGATACCTATAAGGCAATGCTTCTAGCGAAGGGATATCGTCAAAGGCAAGGGGTTGACTATGACGAAACCTTCTCTCCTGTAGCCATGCTAAAATCCATTAGAATTTTACTTGCCATTGCTGCACACTATGATTATGAAATCTGGCAGATGGATGTGAAGACGGCGTTCCTCAATGGAAACCTTCAGGAAGAAGTGTACATGACACAGCCTGAGGGATTCACATCCAAAGAGTATCCAGATAGAGTGTGCAGGCTTCAGAGGTCCATATATGGACTAAAGCAAGCATCCCGCAGTTGGAACATAAGGTTTGATGAAGCAATCAAATCTTATGACTTCGTTCAGAACGAAGATGAGCCATGTGTATACAAGAAGACAAATGGCAGTGCAATCACCTTTTTGGTACTGTATGTGGATGACATACTACTCATTGGGAATGATGTAGGTATGTTATCGTCAGTCAAAGCCTGACTATCAAAGTATTTCTCCATGAAGGATTTGGGAGAAGCATCCTATGTGTTGGGGATTAGGATCTATAGAGATAGATCAAAGAGGATGCTAGGCTTGTCCCAATCGATGTACATAGACACCATTGTCAAAAGGTTTGGCATGGAAGACTCCAAAAGAGGTCTAATACCGATTAGACATGGAGTTTACCTCTCTAAGGAGATGTCCCCTAAAACTCCAGAAGAGAGGGAGTACATGAGTAGGGTTCCCTATGCCTCTGACATAGGGTCCATCATGTACGCGATGTTATGTACTAGGCCTGATATAGCTTATGCTCTAAGTGTTACGAGCAGGTATCAAGCAGATCCAGGTGAACAACACTGGATAGCTGTGAAATGTATCCTTAAGTACTTAAGAAGGACTAAGGATCTATTTCTGGTATATGGAGGAGAGGACTTGAAACTGAGAGGATACACTGACTCTAGTTTCCAGTCTGACAAAGAAGATAGCAAGTCAACCTCTGGGTTCATTTTTACTCTCAATGGTGGGGCAGTGAGTTGGAAGAGTTCCAAACAAGAAACCACTGCTGATTCAACAACCGAGGCCGAGTACATTGCTGCTGCCGAGGCGTCAAAGGAGGCGGTCTGGATGAAGAAGTTCATCGATGGATTGGGAGTTGTCCCAAGCATCTCTGATCCTGTCCCCATGTTTTGTGACAACAATGGGGCAATTGCGCAAGCAAAGGAGCCGAGGTCTCATCAGAAGTCCAAGCATATTCTGCGGCGTTATCACTTGATCAGAGAGATTATAGCTAGAGGAGATGTGATAGTAGACAGAGTATCTTTTGCTGATAATATTGCAGATCCATTGACTAAGCCTTTATCTCAAAGTGTGTTTGAGCGTCGCCTTGGGCTGATGGGGATCAAGCATGTGGGTGATTGGCTTTAGTGCAAGTGGGAGATTGTTAGAGATGTATGCCCTTCAAGCCAATCACAAGTGTCGTGATGGTGACATTTCTTGTACAATTTCATTCAATATACTAATTGCATTTTCTTCATTATATTCTTAGCACGTTATAGTATGTTTGTTGTAATATGATGAAGTCCTTGAATCTGAGCTATGATGATTGGATCATAATGAGATTGTGATAATGAGAACAGTCATGTAGATGTTTATATTCTAAATGTTCCTGGTCGTAGGATCTTCAAGAAGGGACATTGAAGATCCGGATAGACCGGTGCACGTGGTACTCACTCATGTGATGAGGGTGGTCGATCTCATAATCACCGGTGTGGTGACATCAAGGTACACGTGCAGGTGCTCGTTAGTGGAATGAGTTCACTGAACTGACCCGATCTAGAATTCTTGAATGGTAATCATGCTGACTGTCAATCAGGAGATTCTAGTGCCACAGTAGCATAGTTGGATCTTTGACCTGAGTCACTAAAGAGGTTTTGCATGGACTCCACTGAGCATTTGATTGCTGACTTATGAACTTCAATCTTGTGGTTCTTAATAGTTAGCTATTCGGACTCAGTAGGATTCATGTGAAAACACTTTGGTGGACAACAAGGGATCATTCACTCTCTGCATGGATTAAGAGAGAGAATGCTCTATGGACATGTACTTAGAAATCCCTGGCCAGGGTATGGGGGTTCACTGAGAAAAGGAGTTTTCTAGTGAACTGTACGTAAGAGTACAAGGGTCCATAAGATCAGGATGCTTTAGGGTTTGACAGTTTGACCGTACCCTAATTCTGATTGGAGCATTGTATGAATGAGGATTTATAACTGTGCGGAATCTGATGACGGAAAGGTTCAATATGGGTTGCATCCCTCCCAAAGTCATTTGGGATCATGAGGTGTTGCTTGGTGCCGTTCGTGGTCGGAAAGCCTGTTAAATCCATTGAGAGTTAATGGATTATGATTAATTAAGTTAAGAAGAGTTCTTAGCTTAATGGGCCTGAAAATCAAACAGACTATTGGGCCTAGAGGGTCACACACAATAGAGTAGTGGATAAGACGGATAAGGACGGTAATTATAGATAGCTTCTGGGTTTTTGTGAAAAATGCCAGAGTCTATAAATACACGTTGAGGAGAGAAACCCTGGCCAAGCATTAGGGTTCTCCCCTGGCCGCCCCCCTCTCTCTCTCCTCCCTGACCTGGGCGCACCCCTCTCTCTCTCCTCCTCCGAAGGCGGTGGATGGTGGTGCTGAGGAGTGGCCGACGTGTGAGATCGAGAAGGAGACTCCGTCCGTTCCTGCTGCTCGTGTGGATACATCTAGAGGCCGGACACTTGGACGGCTAGCAGCCCGACGAGCCTCTACTCGATCGTCTTTGGGCATCTGGGAATTGATTAATCCCGCAATGGTATAAAACTATTCTTCCTTAGCGGGTTCTTCGGTGGATCGTTTCTTGATTTTGATCGCCAGCAACGATACGACTCTTAGGGTTTCGTTGTTTCCGCTGCTCCTCTGATCGAAACCTTACAGTGGTATCAGAGCCAGGTTGCTGGTCTGATCAAAATCAGGATTATTATATTATTTTTCATCCTTCACGTTCATGCTTAGGGCTCAATTTAGGATGTTCGATTGAGTCTCTCACGGATGAGTTTTTGGTCAATTGATCCCATGGAATTGTTCCTGGTATCAAGAGGATCAAAACACACGTTTTGGTGCGTTGATTGACCCAATGGTGAGGGCGAATCGAACGTGTCTTCGGGGCCGCTGTCGCCGTTTGCACAGGGAGAGGGAGGCCGATTCAGGCCATTAATCTCCGATTGTGGATGTCCATGGGGCTGGCAAGAGTTGCTGGACGATTCCCCATGGCGTCCCACGGCGTCCGGGTGAGTGCGGCGGCAAGATGGGGTGGCTCCGGTGAGGTTCGCGGCGAACAGGGCGGAACGGCCCCGTGATGATCGTGGGCGCCTCCTCCGGCCACGGCGTCGAGGGCGGTGGCCGGCGGACGTGCCGGCGGGACCCCAGGGGTCGTCCGCGGTGGTCGGGGGCGGCGGACGGGCCCCCTGCGCCGAGCACCGGGGGGCTAGGGTTTTACCCCAGCCCCCTCCCCTTCGCGATCGGGCGAGGGAGACGACCCCCTCATGGGTCTCCCGTGGGTGGATCCGGCCCGCGCCCCGATCACACACATAGACCACCCAAAGGCTAAACGAGCCCTGTGACGCACCCACCCTGGGGCATCACAGGCTGTGACGGTCACTGGAAGGACTGTCACACCCGTCCGAGCGCGAAACGGCAAGAAACAGCCCAAAAATCCGATCCACGCCCTGATCCCCAAGCCCCTAGGCATGCATCTAAACCCCTGGATCGGCCAAAAACGCCGTAAAACGAGAGATCCGGCTCACTCCCCCAAAACATGGATTTTCCCCAAAATGTGAAAATAAACTCGCTCGGCTCACCACGGCCTAGAAAACTCGCGGGAAAGGAAAAGCACGAGCTGGGGGTCCATCTCCCTACCTCCACCGAAGATTTCGCGCCCCGAGCTCGCCGATCCACGAAGAAAACGCCGTGAAACCCTCATCACTTCACGAACCCGCGGCTGAGCTTCCACGCACCACCGGCCCTCGATCCTCGACCCATTCCCCGTTCCTTACCTCCTTCCATCGCCGCCTCGCCCTCCTCCGCCACCGTCGGCCGCCCGGGGAGAGGGGGAGAGAAAGAGATGAGAGAGAGTGAGAAAGAGAGAATGAGAGGGGGAGAGAGAAAAGGGTTAATATATATAGAAAAACTCAAAAATTGCAGAAATTCAAAAAATTATGAAAAATACACCCCCACGATCCTCGGAACACGCTGATCACCGTGGTAACGTCCCGGCGTCGGAGAACGCAACGGTTCACCCTATACGGGGTTCCGAAGGTCCGACAGACGGAAAACACGTGTAAAACCCAAAACGCGACCCGAAACCCACAAAGGTGCTCCGAAAATTACAGAAAATTACCGACGTGCTCCTCACCACACCACGGACCCAAGGAAACTCACGGGCACACCACTAGTGGGTCTAACAATCTGGTAAAAATAGTCCGAAGCTCGATCGGACACAATCCGAAATCCACGGAAAGATGATCCGAAACCCACGGATCCAGATCCGAAAAACCTGGGGCATTACAGGAACCCTCAATACGTGGCAGAGGATATAGGTTCGAAGACCACCAACACGCATGGCAAGAGCTTCCCGTCGGGCTTTGCCTGGCTCCCTGCTAATGTCATTTAATATACCAAGGGCCCATGCACTCAAGCATACATTGATGCGGAATGAATGCTTAGACAAAAACATGATGATGAGGCTATGGAATTAGCTAATTCAGGTTTAGACAAACCAATTCATTCGGTTTATTGATTACAGGGTTTATTTAATTCTTTCATTAGCATTAGAAATCACCTCGGATGCGAAGAGAGGGTTGAAATGGCACGACGACGCGATTCGGAACGAAACCGGCGCGGTACGTGTAGGTATAGAGCTTAAAACGGCGCGGGAACCGTAGGAATATGTTAAAACGGCGTCACGGGGCATAGGTGTAGGGGGGAGGCTTTAAAACGGCACGCCGTTTTAAGCCGCACCATATTATGGCGTGCCGGTTGACGGTGGCGCCGGTTTAGCCCCATTTTACGAAAATCGAGGTTTTATTGGTTTATGTTTTGGACTTATTAAAATATTTTGGAAGATTTTGGAAGTTAACTGAGTTAATTATTCATCGGATCGGCCCCGGACCGTCCGGAAGTCAAGTCATAGGCTCGCGCGAGGTTCATACTCGAGCGTGGCGATTGTTCCGAGTCAAGCCGGTTTATTAAGTTAGTTTATGGAACAGCTTATTTAACTCATTCGAGCCGAAAATTCGACAGCATCTCCCCGTCCCGGAGGACTTGTCGGGGAGAAGCGGGGAGTACTCACGTAGCGGAGCAACCCCTAAAAGCCGGGTGGCACAACGGCGGCTGGCAAACCCGAACGGATAGGAAAACCCCGAGGGCTAGCCTACTAGGGGCACCAAGTCCGTGGGTGGAGAGTAGACGGGTAACGCGACTCATAACGGGAGCGAAGACCCCGAGGGCTAGCCTACGAGGGGCACACGACCCGAGCCGGTACCACGTCTAAGTCGGGACGACCGATAGAGAGGGAAAAACCCCGAGGGCCAACCTACGAGGTGCACCAATCTCACGGCCACCACAAGGCCCGCTAAGGGCTGTGGATTTGAGGTGTTGGGATTAACCCAATTATTGCGCACTCGTTGGTCTTCGGAGATCCATTATTGGCAAATGAACTCATGTAGACCGAGTGAGTAGGATGAGAAATTGGGGAATGTTCCCCTCCCCGAGTCACCGAATCTCACTAACGAGATGGTAAAACAGCACGGTGGGAAAACTTGCACAGTTAGCAGACTAATGTTAATGTCTGTAGGTATGCATATATGTGCGCATATAAATGTTAACAGGTTAACGAAGCATTCACCAGGAGAAGTTTAGAAATGAAGATGAGGAGTGTTTGGACGGCCTCATCTCCTCCTGTTCATGGTTGAGAACAGGAGGGGGGATAAGAGGATGGGCCCAAGGCCGGCCGGAGTAATGCACGTTAATATATACCTCCGGCGGTGAAAACCTTTAGCGTTCGAACGGAAGAGGAACCCCAGGGAGGGGGAAATGATTGCTGTAGCCCATAGAGTTGTAGGGGCGTATTCGGCGCCGGGGAAGCAAATCCGATGAACACGCATATAGGGAATTGGTCAATCGCACAACGGAAGCGAGATGACATATCACCCATTCCGGCACCGGCACTATAGCACGGCGCCGGTTCAGTGGTTGTAGGGGCAAGACACAGAGAGGGGAGAAGAAGAAACAATGCAGAACGAGAACAATATTAACCCATTCAACACCACTGATGCGTTCGTAGATTTCATTCATTCCAGAAGAAAAGAAAATACAAATTTAAACTGTGGACATCAGCATCGTTGCTCGGTCGTCGTCTATGCCAAACAAAATAGGAGATTACAGGGGAGAGAAATAACAGAGATGGTGGGGGGAGACGGCTCATATCATCGCCGTTTGCCCCCTTTTCGTTTACATCACAGCAAGAGAAAGCCAAAGGAAGAATCGACGAAGAAACGCGACGGCGACCCACCTAAGAGTGACAGAAATAGAGATCTTCCTCTCCGGCGCCGAGAACTTCGAACAGAACAGGATGGCGGCCGTGGAGACGCTCAGAAGGGAGGCTTTTCCAACAAGAAAACCCTCAGGCTCTCTCTCTGGATAATTCTTCTTTCAATTGTTCTCTCCATTCTAGTTGGTCGAACAAGGTGTTTTTGTAGCACTAAGTTCCCCGGCGCCACGGAGGGGCGCACCGGTGAACATGACGTCAGGGAACAGCCCCCTTCTTTGGTGTTTTGCGCGCCGTTGATGACGGCGCCGTTTTAAGGAGCGCGCCGGTGAACATGGCGCCGTATTTGCCTCGTTCGGTTGTCGAAGGCAAGTCGATGAGTCCGGGGATGATTCCAGAGGTCACCATTGGCCATTCCTCTCGCCGCGGTGCTTGGAAAACATTGACGGGACGTTGACGAAGCTCTCGGCACGACATACGGCCTTAATCCAAACTCCGTGTGTGTTTGGCTAGAGCACGCGGGTTTTCTACTGACACGGCCCTCGGCACTATGATTCGTGCTGCTGGCTCGACGCGACTCGTGCTCGCAGCTTCCTTGCGGGATGGTGCGACATCCGGAACAATTCCGCCTTGACTGACGATCATTCGGCCACTAACGGACCCAATATAGCGAGAAGCCGAACCCGTGTCAGGTGATCGGGACCTTCTGCTGCCAGAGCCTCCGGTTCCTTGTTATGAAGGGCCGATGGCGTTCTTCCTCCTCAGGAGAGTCTTCATTCAGCTGGCGAGCCAGCGGGTAGACCGTCGTCCTTGGTTGGGCGATGGGTGTAGGGTAGCGGTACGACGTAGTCGATGTCGGATCATTAACAGACTTGGTCGCACTACCGGTTGGTTGTGCATTCATCTTGTCTCTCCCGAGGCGAAGTCCCCGGTGTTCATTCCAGGTGACTCGAGGCTCTGGCAGCTTGATAAGTCTTCAGTAAGTTGATCTTTATCAGCTTCTGTGCTTCAGCGGGCTGTATCATTCGTCTTTGCGGCTTGGTCGCCAACGATCATATTTTGAGTGCCAACAGCCCTCAACTCTCTCAACTCAGCGGGAGCCATACGGTAAGGAGCCTTTGACAAAGGTCCCATACCAGGCATGATCTCGATCACAAAGTCAATCTTCCGCTGGGGAGGCAATCCAGGTAAGTTATCTGGGAAAACATCGGGAAACTCGCGCACCACCAGAATGTCCTCGACATCCGGCTCCATCTGGTCTACCACGACCACAGAAGCGAGAAAACCCTGGCAACCCGCATCAAGCAAACGACAAGCCCTAATAGCCGAAATAAAGAAGCGGGGAGAGGAAGACCTAATACCTTGGAAATAGAAGGTGGGTCCACGAAGTCTCCGGAAATAAACCCTCTTCGAGCCGTAATTGTAATATCCCGGACCTTTCGGATCCTTTCTTCGTGGGTCCCGGATCTGGTTTTCGGAGCGTCCGGCTCTGTTGTGTCCGAAATTTCGTTTCGGACATCTTTTGTGTTCGGATCGACGCGATCCGGAGTCATTTCGGAGGCCCGGAGGCGTTCCGTGGCTTTTCCGCGCGTGTTTTCCGATTCCCGGCGCGGGATTCGGCTTTTTCTTCGGAAGCTCGCTGCGGGCGAACCGGGCGGTTCACCCGGGCACGAGTGGTACCGTTGCGATCGGTGCGTTCCGAGGATTCCGGAAATTTATTTTTCTATTTTTTGGTATTTTTTTGAAAATTCGGATTTTCTATATAGCCCTAATTCTTTTTCTTTTCCTCTTTCTCTTTCTTCTTCTACTTTCTCCTTCCTTCCCCAACCGTGACCGCACCCCTCTATCTCCCTCTCTCCCATTCGGGCGCGGCGGACCCCTCCCCGGCTGTTGACGGCGGCAGGGCGACGGCGCGGACGCGTGGGCGACGGCGAGGCGATCTCGTGGGTGTGCGGCGAGCGTGGGAAGCGTGGGGAGGCGAGGTTTCTAAAAGCGTTCTTCGTGATTTGTGGGTTAGCCTCATTGAGGTAGGGTGATGTGCCTTAGCCTCTTGCCGTTCAATTCCCATGATTTGTAGGCCGCGGGGAGGCCGAGAGGGGATCGTTTGAGCATTTTGGGGTTTTTCCATGATTTGGGGAGAGCTCGCCTGATCTATGGATTTGATGCTTGGATTCGTGTTTTGGTGGCCTAGAATCATGCTAGGGGTCCCCAGGGGTCTTCCCTTTTGATTTCCCCCTCTCCTGTGGAGGCATGGGGGCGTGGTTGGAATTTTTGGGCGTTTCTACCGTTTTCGGGCGCGGACTGAGAACGCGCTATACTCCAGTAGCGCGTTCTTGAGTGTCGCGCTGCCCCGACGGGGCGCGTTCATCGGAGAAGATGAACAGTAGGGCGGTTCGTGTCGCGCTATGGGGTCCTAGCGCGATTAGCCTTGTCGCGCTAGGAGGACCTAGCGCGATGGTCCTTGTCGCGCTAGGGTTCCCTAGTGCGATCTTCCCTGTCGCGCTAGGGAGTCCTAGCACGATCTTCCAAGTCGCGCTAGGGGACCCTAGCGCGTTCTTCCTTGTCGCGCTAGGTGTCCCTAGCGCGATCTTTTCCGTTGTCGGGTGTTCCCCTTGGGCCGTGTGTGTGTCCTGGGCACCCCGTGGAGTTTCGTGACCGTGTCTTCGGGCGTCCGGAGATTTCGGTTGCCTTGGTCATGTGTTTGGCCATGGACAGTGTGTCCGTTTTCTTCCGACTGCGGTCACCGTGCGATGGTGATGGTACGTGGGACGGCCCCCGTACTTCGTCAGGTTCGGACGTCGTTTTCCGTTGGTTTGAGAGTCTGCTCCTTCAGTGACCCTCCACTAGTCGTAGCCTACTAGTACGCGTGTGCTAGTCGCACCAGGGAGTGGTGTACGGGCCGACCTTTAGAGAGGGTTTGTGGACCGGTTACCGTTGGGCCCCACGTCTTGCAGCCAGAGTCCAGCTGAGGGGAAAACCGGTCAGAGGGCCAGACTAGGGACGCGCGGTCTGTGTGTGCACACGTGGTTGGGGGCGGTTGGACCCACGTCGACGGGCGTGACCCCAACTAGTCACTTGTTGTGGTTACTTGTACGGTGTCTGCGCCTCGGGTAGGACCTACCACGTCAGGTGGTTCACCTGCGGCGCGGTGTCAGACGTCAGGGGACGCTACCGGCTGTGCTTCTAGTGGGTGGTACTCCTGTCGAGTACGGAGTGACAGACTGTCAGTCGTGTGTTTCCGACCTTCGGATTTTGGCGGTTCGACAGTTGAGTTTCGGTCTTCTCGTACCGTGACACGTGTGTCTGTTTGCGTGCCATAGGGTCTAGTTCTGTAGAGTACATGGCTTTCCTTTCCGAGGCACTTTCTTACCGCTAGAGTAGTGGTTTCTCGTTTTACGAGATAGGGTTCGAGTGATCCCTACTGAGTCTTGTTCCGAGACTCATTCCCTGCGTGTGTTCACCGTGTTTCAGGTGAGGCGCCACCTTCGGGGAGCGCGTCAGGTGTGCAGCGTGGTGCGGGTGTCCAGAGGTAGTGCCAGAGGTCAGAGCCGGGGTATGCCCCGTGTAGCTGTACTTTCTTTCTTGTCACTGTACTAGTCGTGGACTACTATTGCTGCTGTTGTTATTTCTACTGTGGACCATGTAAAATGTTAATTTATTTCCTGCTTATTATTAACTGTTTAAGTTCTGCAATTATTTGTGATACTTGTGTAGTTTCCACACCATCCTTTTAACCCTTCCGAGTCTTCGGGCTCGTGGGTGGCGGTACGAGTCTCGGGTTATCGGGCCTTCCCGGTAATCAGATTCTCGGGTCGTTACAGCTGGTATCAGAGCGCGGTTGTGGAATTACATGAGAATCATAGGTAATTGTAGTGGTCCACTAGTCCACAACGATGATGTACAGGTGACGCTGGCATTGGGCATCGTGCGTTTTTATCGACCTTACCGTTTTCGTGTTTTCTGTCTTTTGCTTCAGGAGCGAGTATGGCGCCGAGGAGGAGTTCTCGCTCGCAGTAGGGGCAATCGGCTGGAGGTCAGGAGATCCAGCAGGGGGTCCAGAGGGACCAGGAGGAGCATAGCAGAGCGCCACTGGGGGCTACCGAGGCCACGGATGCTGCGAGAGCTCCGGGGGCCGAGGATTTCTTCCGTGGCATGTACCAGCTTATGTCTCAGCAGTTCGGCGGAGAAGCTGGTGAGGGCTCGTCAGCCAGGGGTGGGCCAGGCCGAGCGGTGAGGGACTTCATGTAGTTCCATCCACCTTACTTTAGCGGCCAGGCAGACCCTGATGCGGCTCGTGATTGGCTCGATGAGATGGAGCGGGTGTTCAGTTCTGCGAAGAGTGCTGCCGAGGACAGAGTGGTGTTGGCCTACAACCAGTTGCAGGGTACGGCTCGGAGGTGGTGGTCTTCCGAGTGGAAGACGTCATTTCAGCTTCGTCCACTTGAGCAGATCGAGTGGGATGACTTTGTCGGTGCTTTCGAGCATACGTACTGTCCAGATATTGTTGCCACGCAGCGGATGCGGGAGTTTCTGGAGCTGGTGCAGGGTGACATGTCCGTGTTGCAGTACAGGGCCCGATTTGTCGAGTTGGGTCGGTACGCACCTCACATCATGGAGCATGAGAGGGTGAGGACCGCGCAGTTTGTGCAGGGCTTGAGGCTGGAGCTGAGGCACCATTTGATCACGAACGGGGCCACTGATCTAGAGACAGCGTCTCGTGTTGCGATTCCCCTGGAGATGGATATGCAGAGGACTCGAGGACCGATTAGCCAGGGGCAGTCCTTGTCAGGTCGCAGCCAGCAGTCGGCTACCCAGCAGCAGGGTTTCTTCCAGCATGCGTCGGGTGGTTCAGGAGTACAGGCATCGGCAGCTTCGGTGACAGGATCTGCGTCCTTCAGCTTGAAGGTCAAGAAGTTCTTCAAGAGAGGGTTCGGTAAGAAGAAGTCCAGGGATCAGAGGCAGGCCTCATCAGGCAGTGTACAGCAGCCGATTCCTTTGCAGCGTCAGGGATCAGGGGGTGGATCGCGAGGATCTTGTCCACGGTGTGGTGGTACCCACCCAGGCAGGCAGTGCACGGCGCCGATCGTCTATTTTCGGTGTGACCAGCCAGGGCATATGGCGCGTGACTGTCTCAGAGGTCGCCGCAGCAGCAGTTTCCTCTGCAGCAGCAGGTTCCCCAGCAGCAGATGCAGCAGCAGGGACAGTATCCGCCGCTACCCAGGTCAGCCAGCGTGGGAGGCAGGCAGAGGGCTCGAGGCCAGATCACGCACTTGACCAGGGCAGAGGCAGTGGCGTCGCAGCTCGTGGAAGGTACCGTTCAGATTTTGGGTTGTGCGGCTCGGGTTTTGTTCGATTCTGGCGCGTCTCATTCGTTTATTTCGGAGGATTTCACGTCGAGCGTCGAGGAGCCGGTGACCCAGTTGTCCTGTGATTTGACAGTGGAGTTACCTTCGGGTGACTTTATGATCACTCCGTTTTGCTTCGATCAGGTTCCGATTTGGATCGATGGGCGGAGTATGCCAGGCAGGTTGTATGCGTTGCAGCTTCGGGATTACGATGTGATTCTAGGCATGGACTGGCTCGAGACTCATGGAGCGGTGGTGGATTGTGGGATGAAGAGGGTCTACTTCCAGCATCCGAGCAAGAGGACCTTCTATTTCCAAGGTATCCGTTCCGCCTCTTCTCGATTCCTTATCTCTGCTATTCGAGCCCGTCGGTTGCTTGATTCTGGTTGTCAGGGTTTTCTCGCGTCCGTGGTTGTGTCGGACCGGATGGAGCCGGATGTCGAGGACATTGCGGTGGTGTGCGAGTTTCCCGACGTTTTTCCCGAGGAGTTGCCTGGATTACCTCCCCAGCGGGAGATCGATTTCGTGATCGAGGTTGTGCCTGGTACGGGACCTTTGGCGAAGGCTCCCTACCGTATGGCCCCCGCTGAGCTGAGGGAGCTGAGGGCGCAGTTGCAGGAACTGTTGGCCAAGGGGTATATTCGTCCTAGTTTTTCCCCTTGGGGTGCGCCCGTGTTGTTTGTGAAGAAGAAGGACGGTAGTCTGCGGTTGTGCATTGACTATCGGCAGCTGAATGAAGTGACCATTAAGAACAAGTATCCGTTGCCGCGGATTGATGATTCGTTCGACCAACTTCAGTCTGCGCGAGTGTTCTCGCGGATTGATTTGCGGTCCGGTTACTATCAGCTGAGAATTCGCGAATCCGATGTGGAAAAGACTGCGTTCAGTACGAGGTACGGGCATTATGAGTTTCTGGTGATGCCGTTTGGGCTCACCAATGCCCCTGCAGCCTTCATGGACTTGATGCAGAGGGTGTTTCATCCGTATTTAGACCAGTTCGTGGTCATCTTCGTGGACGACATCCTTGTTTATTCGCAGTCTGCCGAGGAGCATGCGTACCATTTGGGTGTGGTGCTACAGACGTTGCGAGATCACCAGTTGTATGCGAAGCTCAGCAAGTGCGAGTTTTGGCTCAGCGAGGTGCACTTTCTGGGGCACGTGATTTCTGGTGATGGCATTTCCGTGGACCCCGCCAAGGTCGAGGCAGTGATGCAGTGGCTGAGGCCGAGGTCGGTGACGGAGATCCGGAGTTTCTTAGGGCTTGCGGGTTATTATCGTCGGTTTATCTAGGATTTTTCCCGCATTGCGACCCCGATGACTAGGCTCACGCGGAACGATGTGCCTTTCGTCTGGTCCGAGGAGTGTGAGCAGAGCTTCAGGGAACTGAAGAGATTGCTCACCTCGGCTCCGGTGTTGGTCTTGCCTTCTGGATCGGGAGGTTTTGTGGTGTGTACAGATGCTTCCAGGGTCGGATTGGGTGCTGTGTTGATGCAGCATGGTAGAGTGGTGGCTTATGCATCTCGGCAGCTAAAGCCCCACGAGGAGAACTACCACACCCATGACCTTGAGTTGGCGGCGGTGATCTTCGCGCTGAAGATCTGGAGGCATTATCTGTACGGTGAGAAGTTCAAGGTGTTCACTGACCATCAGAGTTTGAGGTATGTGTTCTCGCAGAGAGATCTGAACCTCAGACAAAGGCGTTGGATGGAGTTCATGAAGGACTATGACTTCACCCTGTCTTATCAGCCGGGCAGGATGAATGTCGTTGCCGATGCCTTGAGTCGGAAGGTTGCGGTCAGTGCCTTGATGTTGAGAAGGTGGAGGCTCTGGGAACAAGTGCCCGAAGTATCTTTCAGACTCAAGATTCCCTAGGAGCCAGGGTTGGCGGTGCTTGCGAGTCTGACTGTCACTCCTGCTATCCGTCGTCAGGTGACAGAGGCTCAGCACGCGGACCCTGAGTTGCCCCGGATTCTTGCAATGGCTGACGTGGAGCTCGGCGAGGATGGTGCTGCGAGGTTTCGTGGCAGGCTGTACGTCCCAGCGGTGAGCAGGTTCGTCGTGCGGTGTTACGCGAGGCTCATGGGAGCAGGTACACTGTACACCCGGGCGCTACGAAGATGTATCGGAACTTGCGGAGGCAGTTCTGGTGGCCTGGCATGAAGAGAGATGTCGCAGAGTTTGTGGCCAGGTGCCTGATCTGTCAGCAGGTGAAGGCAGAGCATCAGCGACCAGGAGGTACTCTCCAGCCCTTGGATGTTCCTGCTTGGAAGTGGGACCATGTGACCACGGACTTCGTGGTGGGATTGCCGAGGACCCCGAGTGGACAGGACAGTATTTGGTTGCTGGTGGATCGGCTGACGAAGGTGACTCAGTTGCTACCGGTCAAGGTCAGCTGGAGCGTGCCTAAGTTGGCTCGTCTTTATGTGGAGCGGATCGTGCCGTTGCATGGGATTCCCATTTCGATCGTGTCGGATCGGGATCCGCGCTTCACTTCTGGATTCTGGAGGAGTTTCCAGCGAGCTCTTGGCACGGAGTTGGCGTTTAGCTCGGCGTATCATCCTCAGTCAGATGGTTAGTCTGAGAGGACCATTCAGACTTTGGAGGACATGCTGAGATCCTGCTGCCTGGAGTGGCAGGGGAGTTGGATTCATCACCTACCGTTGGTGGAGTTTGCCTATAACAACAGCTATCATTCGAGCATCGGCATGGCTCCATATGAGGCTCTGTATGGGCGTCCTTGTATGACTCCGCTTGAGTGGTTTGAGGTGGGTAGCGTGTTTTGACGGGACCGGATTTGGTGCAGCAGTGTGTGGATGTTGTGCACCTGGTTCGTCAGAACATGTTGGCGGCCCAGAGTCGGCAGAAGAGCTATGCTAACCGTAGGAGGCAGCCCCTCGAGTTCGCCGTGGGCGATCGTGTGTTCTTGAGAGTTTCTCCGATGAAGGGGGTGATGCGTTTTGGACGGCGTGGGAAGCTGAGTCCCCGCTACATTGGTCCTTTCGCGATTGTGGAGCGCATCGGTGAGGTTGCTTACCGGTTGCAGCTACCTCCTGAGTTGGCGTCGGTGCATGACGTGTTCCACGTCTCGATGTTACGGAAGTATATGCCCGATGACTCTCATGTGCTCGAGTTTTCCGTTTGGCCTGAGGTAACTCCAGATCTTTCACTCCCAGAGTTTCCGATCCGCGTGGAGGATAGGCGAGAGCAGCGCCTGCGGAACAAGGTTATTCCCTTGGTAAAAGTCGTGTGGCAACGACAGTCTGGTGGTGAGGCTTCTTAGGAACGTGAGGAAGAGATACGTCAGTAATTCCCGTATCTGTTTGAGTGAGTCTTCCTCTTCTTTCCCCTTTGGTTGTTCTCAATTTCGAGGACGAAATTCCTTAAGGGGGGAGGGCTGTAATATCCCGGACCTTTCAGATCCTTTCTTCGTGGGTCCCGGATCTGGTTTTCGGAGTGTCCGGCTCTGTTGTTTCCGAAATTTCGTTTCGGACATCTTTCGTGTTCGGATCGGCGCGATCCGGAGTCGTTTCGGAGGCCCGGAGGCGTTCCGCGGCTTTTCCGCGCGTGTTTTCCGATTCCCGGCGCGGGATTCGGCTTTTTCTTCGGAAGCTCGCTGCGGGCGAACCGGGCGGTTCACCCGGGCACGAGTGGTACCATTGCGATCGGTGCGTTCCGAGGATTCTGGAAATATATTTTTCTATTTTTTGGTATTTTTCTGAAAATTAGGATTTTCTATATAGCCCTAATTCTTTTTCTTTTTCTTTTCCTCTTTCTCTTTCTTCTTCTTCTTTCTCCTTCCTTCCCCAACCGTGACCGCACCCCTCTCTCTCCCACTCTCCCATTCGGGCGCGGTGGACCCCTCCCCGGCTGTTGACGGCGGCAGGGCGACGGCGCGGACGCGTGGGCGACGGCGAGGCGATCTCGTGGGTGTGCGGCGAGCGTGGGAAGCGTGGGGACGCGAGGTTTCTAAAAGCGTTCTTCGTGGTTTGTGGGCGATTCGGCGGAGCATTCGCTCCATTGAGGTAGGGTGACGTGCCTTAGCCTCTTGCCGTTCAATTCCCATGATTTGTAGGCCGCGGGGAGGCCGAGAGGGGATCGTTTGAGCATTTTGGGATTTTTTCATGATTTGGGGAGAGCTCGCCCGATCTATGGATTTGATGCTTTGATTCGTGTTTTGGAGGCCTAGAATCATGCTCGGGATCCCCAGGGGTCTTCCCCTTTGATTTCCCCCTCTCCTGTGGAGGCATGGGGGCGTGGTTGGAATTTTTGGGCGTTTCTACCATTTTCGGGCGCGGACTGAGAACGCGCTATACTCCAGTAGCGCGTTCTTGAGTGTCGCGCTACCCCGACGGGGCGCGTTCATCGGAGAAGATGAACAGTAGGGCGGTTCGTGTCGCGCTATGGGGTCCTAGCGCGATTAGCCTTGTCGCGCTAGGAGGACCTAGCGCGATGGTCCTTGTCGCGCTAGGGTTCCCTAGCGCGATCTTCCCTGTCGCGCTAGGGAGTCCTAGCATGATCTTCCAAGTCGCGCTAGGGGACCCTAGCGCGTTCTTCCTTGTCGCGCTAGGTGTCCCTAGCGCGATCTTTTCCGTTGTCGGGTGTTCCCCTTAGGCCGTGTGTGTGTCCTGGGCACCCCGTGGAGTTTCGTGACCGTGTCTTCGGGCGTCCGGAGATTTCGGTTGCCTTGGTCATGTGTTTGGCCATGGACAGTGTGTCCGTTTTCTTCCGACTGCGGTCACCGTGCGATGGTGATGGTACGTGGGACGGCCCCCGTACTTCGTCAGGTTCGGACGTCATTTTCCGTTGGTTTGAGAGTCTACTCCTTCAGTGACCCTCCACTAGTCGTAGCCTACTAGTACGCGTGTGCTAGTCGCACCAGGGAGTGGTGTACGGGCCGACCTTTAGAGAGGGTTTGTGGACCGGTTACCGTTGGGCCCCACGTCTTGCAGCCAGAGTCTGGCTAAGGGGAAAACCGGTCAGAGGGCCAGACTAGGGACGCGCGGTCTGTGTGTGCACACGTGGTTGGGGGCGGTTGGACCCACGTCGACGGGCGTGACCCCAGCTAGTCACTTGTTGTGGTTACTTGTACGGTGTCTGCGTCTCGGGTAGGACCTACCACGTCAGGCGGTTCACCTGCGGCGCGGTGGCAGACGTCAGGGGACGCTACCGGCTGTGCTTCTAGTGGGTGGTACTCCTGTCGAGTACGGAGTGACAGACTGTCAGTCGTGTGTTTCCGACCTTCGGATTTTGGCGGTTCGACCTTTGAGTTTCGGTCTTCTCGTACCGTGACACGTGTGTCGGTTTACGTGCCGTAGGGTCTAGTTCTGTAGAGTACAGGGCTTTCCTTTCCGAGGCACTTTCCTACCGCTAGAGTAGTGGTTTCTCGTTTTACGAGGTAGGGTTCGAGTAATCCCTACTGAGTCTTGTTCCGAGACTCATTCCCTGCGTGTCTTCACCGTGTTTCAGGTGAGGCGTCACCTTCGGGGAGCGCGTCAGGTGTGCAGCGTGGTGCGGGTGCCCAGAGGTAGTGCCAGAGGTCAGAACCGGGGTATACCCCGTGTAGCTGTACTTTCTTTCTTGTCACTGTACTAGTCGTGGACTACTGTTGCTGCTGTTGTTATTTCTATTGTGGACCTTGTAAAATGTTAATTTATTTCCTGCTTATTATTAACTGTTTAAGTTCTGTAATTATTTGTGATACTTGTGTAGTTTCCACACCATCCTTTTAACCCTTCCGAGTCTTCGGGCTTGTGGGTGGCGGTACGAGTCTCGGGTTATCGGTCCTTCCCGGTAATTGGATTCTCGGGTCGTTACAGCAATCCACCAACGCATGATGTTCCTCGAGTCAATCCATGCCCAAAATCACATCAAAGTCCTGAAGTGGCAACGCATAAAACCTGGTCGACAAACTCCGCCCTTCAACCCACACCGGGACCTCATCAAAATAATACGGAGTGATCATAAAATCACCCGAAGGTAACTCCACTGCCAAATAACAAGACAACTGGGTCACCGGCTCCTCGATACTCAGCGCAAAATCCTCTGAAATAAACGAATGAGACGCGCCAGAATCAAACAAAACCCGAGCCGTACAACCCAAAATCTGAACGGTACCTTCCACGAGCTGCGACGCCACTGCCTCTGGCCTGGTCATGTGTGTAATCTGGCCTCGAGCTCTCTGCCTGCCTCCCACACTCGTTGACCTGGGTAGCGGTGGATACTGCTGTTAGCACTCAAAATATGATCCCTGGCGACCAAGCCGCAAAGACGAATGATACGGCCCACTGAAGCACAGAAGCCGATGAAAATCAACTTACCGAGGGTCCCTCGAGCTGACGAAGCCCCAAGCCACCTTGAAGGGAACACCGGGGACCTCACCTCAGGAGAGTCAAAGTCAACCCGCAACCAACCGGCAATGCGATCAAGCCTGCCCAATGATCCGGCATCGACTCTGTCATGCCGCTACCCCACATCCGACGTCCGATCAAGGACGACAGTCTACCTTATGATTCTCCGAAAGAGGAAGAATGCCCTCGGCCATCCACAACAAGGGGCCGGAGGTTCTGTCAGCAAGAAGATCCCGATCACCCGACACGGGTTCGGCTTCTCGCCCTAGTGAGCCCATTAGCGGCCGATGGATCGCCGTTCAAGGCGGAATTACCCAGGATGCAATGCCATCCTGCAAGGAAGCTTCGGACACAGGTCCGTCTTGATGAGAGGCACCAATCACAGTGCCGAAAGTCGTACCGACGGGACACCCGTGTGTCCGGACCGGAAGCACACGAAGTTCTGATCAAGGCCGTTCGTCGCGTCAAGAGCTTCGTCAACACCCCGTCAAGGCTCCCCGAGAGCCAGTACGAGAGGAACAGTCAACTGGAGTCTCCGGAACCATCCCCGGACCCACCGGCCTGGCCGTGCCTGGCAAACAGGTTAAAACGGCGCCGCTTAAAACGGCGCCGTCAATCCGGCGCGCAAAGTCTAAAGGGGCTGTTCCCCGGCGCCGTCAATCCGGCGCGCCAAAAGCAAGGGGGGCTGCTCCCCGGCGCCCTCGACCCGACGCGCCCCTCTCCACCGCGCCGTTTTAACAAAAGGGCTATATATGCCCTGCCTTCACAAAAAAAAAAGAGGAGAGGAGATCAAGGGGGATCCGATCAAAAGAGGGAGAGGAATCAAAAAGAAAAGAAAAGGGAATTAGAAAAAAAGGGGGGAGGTCCAGGAGTGTCTTCGATCGGACGGGTTCTCTGCCCGAGCTCTCGGCGGCCCTCATCCCGCTCCACCGGAGTCTCCTGGAATCGGAGAAGAAGAACGCCCGTTCTTATCTATCGAGGTGGGTTTGTCCACGTTATATCCGGCGAATCCCTCTGCTCCGTTTGGAGTCTCTTCTTCCTGTCAGAATGTAAGTGAAGGAGGGGAGGGGCGATGATATGAGCCTCACCTCCCCTCCCTCACGGTGATTTTCTTTCCCTTTTCTCGTCGTAATAGGATTCTTCTGTTAATGGAAACGGCGGCCGAGCGACAACGCCGGCGCCGGAATGTATACTCTCTACTTGTTTGTCTGTATTTTTTTTTTTTACATGAATGAATGGAATGGAATGTGAGTCTCTGGCCAACGCCGTGCTTTTCTTTCTTTCCTGTTAGCTCCCCCTCTCCTTCTTACAGCCGATGAAACGGTGCCGTGCGATGATGCCGGCGCCGTGGAGGATGAATGCAGAGCACCGTGGGTTTCATGTGTGAATGATTTCCTTCCTGTTTCGTCTTCCCGACGCTTTATGCCCTGCTATGGCAAGGGCTACATTGATTCCCCTCCCCGGGGTTTTCTCTTCCGATCGAATGCTGGGAATCTTCATCGTGTAAGGTGGGCCAATACATGGTTTCCTTCAACCTGTCTGGGCCACCCTCGCAATACCCTTTCTGTTCTTGACCATGAACAGAGGGAAATATGGGCGCCCTTACATTCTAGTTATCATTTGCTGAATATTTCTTGACGAATATTCCGTTGCTTTATAAATGTGCGTATGCATGAACGTACGCATATCTACAGGCATTAGTTCTGGCCTGTTGGTTATGCGAACGATCTCACAGCCCCGTTCTACTGTTTCACTAGTGCGGATTGGTAACCCGGGGAGGGGGAACATCCCCCACTGTTTCATTTTCGACAGCACTCTGTCCACCGGGGACCATCCAGCAGTGATGAATCTTCCATGGACTAATGAGTGAATAACAAACGGGCTAGTCCCGACATCTCAAATCCACAGTCCCTAAGGGACTTTGTGGTGGCCGTGAGACGCGTGTGCCCCTCGTAGGCTGGCCCTCGGGGTTCCCTTCTCTACTCGGTCGTCCCGATTCGAGTAGTGTGGTGATTCGGGTCGCATGCCCATCGAGTCACCTCACTCACTCACCGTTACCCACGGACTCGGTACCCCTAGCAGGCTAGCCCTCGGGGTTTTCCTATCCGTTTGGGTCTGCCGGCCGCCGTTGTGCCACCCGGCTTTTAGGGGTTTACTCCGCCACGTGAGTACTCCCTGCGTCTCCCCGACTATCCTTTGGGATGGGGAGATGCTGCCGAAATTTCAGCTCGAACGAGTTAATCTCGGAACAATCGCCTCACGTGAGCCCGTGACTCGGCCTTTAAATGACTCGGCATCGATTCCACGAACAATTGACTTAATAAATTCTCAAAGCCATTCAAAATCTTAATAAATCCATGAATAAACTAACGAGACTCATGTCTCCTTGAAGTCGGGTTAATTCGGCGCGTTCGTGCGCGATCACGCTTTAAAACGGCGCGCCCTTCCCGGCGCGGTCTTCCCGGCGCGCCCCGATTTCCGGCGCCGTTTTAACGGCCTGCCCCTTTACCTACGGTTATGGCGCCGTTTTAAACTTTTTACCTACGTTTCAGGGCGCCGTTTCAAGCGTTTTGATCCCTGTCTTCGCACGCACTGCACCGGGTTCGTTCCGGATCGTATCGTCGCATCATTCTAACTCCTTTCCCAATCATGGGATGATTTCTTATGCTAATCACAGAAGGATGCAAGTCCCTCAACTAATAATCATCACGTAGTTCCTTTTTCCGGCTTCGACGGCCCGATATCTCGGCAATTAATCAAAGGTGTTCCCTCCTCATGGGGGATGTAATTAACGCCATAGCCTTTATGATATGGCGGACTGCTGGTCCCGACCGAACCTCACATTCGCCCTACATGGGTCAGAATGAGCGCATCATAAATCGTCACGCATGTGACTGGCACGCCCGCGTCGTCAATCAGTCAGTTGATTACTAGTTAGTCAATTGATTGATCGATACGCGAAAGAAATGAATGAAAAATACCAACGAAAAGAAACGAAAGAAAAAGATGCGCTGAACAAGTCTGGCACGCCCGGTGGGACTGGTGTCACCTTTCATCTCTTTGCCGAGATATTCGGGCTTCGAGGCCCTTTCAAAGACTACTGATTGTTTTCCTGTCTATCTTTTCAGTGCAAACAATGACGACTCATGGAATAGCTGGCGTCGACTTCGACCAATCGATAGTCGCCAGACACGCGCAAGGGTACCTGGCGGTGCCCATGGAATTTGGTAGCTTTCCTCCTGCTGTGGGCTTCCCCAACTTCTTGGGGTTGGCCTTTGTCGACATGCTGGAAGTCGAAGCCATGGAACCCGTCAAGGAACATGTGAAGGAAATGGAGCCTCTGAACGCCCCCTGCCGCGGTGATTCGCTCAAGAACCCGGTTCCGGCCGCTAGCTGCCTGGTGCACCACCTTGTACGGGTGATGCATCCCACTGATATCAACAAGCCCCCTGGAGGACGTCAGCGTCGCCAGGCTCGCAAGAACACTGCCGTGATCACCGGAACTGTCTCTCAGTCCGGAAAATCAATGCTGGTGGGAGGTATGCGTGTCTTCCTCAACGGGCGCACGGCACGGGTGACCCCAGATCGCGTCATCCCAAACGTCCCTGTCTACAACAACTATCAAGCTCTCGCTGGAAGGAGGGCAGAAAGAGAAGAAGCCGGCCACCATGGCCAAGAAAACCCGGCGCTCAGGCCGAGGAAATTCAAACAGGTGTGGGTTCCCAAGCGGACCCAACCTGCCTACCATCCAACGCCCACCCGCCATCGTCCTATGAACGACGAGGCGAGAGCGAGAAGAGAAAGGGGCTTGTCCCTGATGAATGAAGAAGAGGTGGTTGCGGATCCTCCGCGTCACAGAAGTTTCCGGGCTGTGGCCCGTCAAGCCAACGTCCCTGCCACGGGGCGAAGGTTCCAACAGCCAGCTGACAGAGCTCGACTGGCCTACATTCCTCCTGCTGGAGGTCGACCACTCTCCCCCATGCTACATCAAGAACGGGGTCAAGAAGAAATGGTCTGCCTGGTCAGAAGCTATTTCCGAGGATTGGGTAACACCTCACTCGGACAGCAGCGGCTGATGCAGACAGTCGCCACTGAAGAAAATTGCTGCCCATCAACGGCAGATGAAGAAGAAATGGAGGATATAATAAGGATGTCGTCGGTCGATGACAACGGACACAATGACGGCTCTGAGATCAAAGCCGATGAAGCCTTCCCCGAGCGGGAAGAAAGAAGAAGAATTTCTGTGTTCGAGAGGCTGACCTTCCCGCAACAAGCAAGGCGGAGGGTCCATCGACAAAGAAGGAGGATGCAGGTTTTCACTTGCAACATGGCTGGCGTGTCCAGCCGATATGGGAAGCTTCCTGAAAACTCCCAAGAACTGGCTCAGTTGGCCGTACGGCCGGGACCAGCTACCCGCAGGACAGAAGCAGCAAGAGGGCTTCTGACAGCGATGAAAGAGAAACAGCCCCAGTCATACCTCCACTGGGATGACAAAGCCCCCGTCTTGACCGCTAATGTGGTAACGACGGAAGAAGAAGACGACGTACTCCTCGATATCCTGCCCGAGGGTACGTCCGGGGAAACGACAGAAGGTGTCCCCACCACTATAGACCCATCAGTCTTGATGCTGCTGCAAAGATATCAACGGGAAATAGATTCCCTGAAGAAACAGCTGATGGAGAAAATTGAACACTCATCAGCCTCCAAACCACCCGAAGTCCAAGGTGAATCATCCCGGGGAGCGGCTCGTCGAGACGACCCTCCACCACTTTGCACACTACCCCAGCCGTCAGAGCCAACTGTGACGACAGCACAACAGCGGCCACCACAGCCTCAGTCGCTGCTGCCTCCGGTGCTTCCTCAGGTGCACCCAACACCCCCGCTGCTGCATCCTCCACAGGCGACCACCCTGGTCACCCCGTACCTGCAGCCAGCACACTTCTATCCGGAGCCAGTCGACCCCACGGTCGTGAGCCGGATGATGGTGGAGAGGATGATCGAGCTGAAGCTCGCAGAGAAGAGCGAAGGCGACTACGTCGCATTCGATGCCTACCGGGTGCCCTACCCGCAACACCATGCGGCTAAGCGACTTCCCCCGGGAGTCAACAAGCCGCCCAAATTTGACAAATTCAACGGGAAAGGTTCCCCAAAAGAACATATTGCATATTATATGACCGTTATGGGTGATCTGTCCACCGACGAGTCATATCTGCTGAAGTTCTTCGGGTCCTCGCTGACGGGGCTCGCATTTGAATGGTACTCCAGCCTCTCGGCCGGGTCAATCAATGACTGGTCAGATATGCAGAGGAAATTCAGGGAAAGATTCCATGTCACAGAGAGGGAGGTCACAGTGGCCGAACTCTATTCGACAAAACAAAGGGCAGATGAGACCGCCCTTGACTACATCAAGAGGTGGAGGAACCTCGGAATGAGATGTAAGCGGCCCCCGCATCAGGAGGACGCTGTGCAAATATGTAAGCAAAATCTCAGGAGGGAGGTCTTGGAAAAAATGATCGGGATGGAAATACGGTCGTTCGACCGGCTGAATAATGTGGTGGCCGAGGTAGAGGCTTTTCTAGCCAAGCCCGTCCCGCCGTCAGCTACCAGCACAGCCCAGAAAGGCAAGGCGGCGGAACGGCGCCCCACACCTAAAGAAGCGAATGCGCTTGATATCAAGGCGTTCGAACAACAGAAGGAGAAAGGCAAGAAAGCGGCTCCCCCGCAACCTGCGAAAGCTCCAGATGACAAAGAAGGTCCTTCGTTGAGGGACAAAATGAAGAAGGCTTATTCCTTTCCTAAGGATAAGACCCGGATCCTGTTTGACTGGGTAACAGAATACAGTATGGTCACTCTGCCTGAGCCAAGAAGACCAGAGGACCTCAAAAGAAGAGACAGTCCAAGATTCTGCCCCTATCACCAGATGCTGGGACATTCAATCGAAGACTGTTATGTTTTCAAAGACATCATCGAAGGGATGGTGAAGAAGAATGAGATAGAGCTGGGAGAGTACAAAGTAGACCCTCCTCAGCCGCATGAAGCTCCTCCCCGAAGAGCAGCAGTCAACATGGTCTCCCTCTACCAGGCATTACCTGAGGAGATCTCTGAAGCAAGCACACGGAGCACCTACGAAATCCATTTCCTGGAGCCTGTGAAGGAACAGCAGGGGTGGCAGCAAATCCCTGTGAAGCACAAGAAGAAGAGGGCACCCCGCCCAAAAGAAGGGACACATATCCGTGGCATTACACCTCGGCCTGCTCCGCCAGTGGTAGCGCCCGTATGGGTCACTCCACCTGCAGCTGTCAGAATATATACACCCAACAGGAGGAGACAAACTCCGCTGCCAGTAATCAAGGAAACCAACCCTGGGGTCCTTCGATTGCAACACTTAATTGAAGGGCTAGAGGAATATGTACAGCCCGAACTAAAACCTCTGCTGGTACGGGACCACGTCCCATGGCTAGAGCTGGAGCAACTCTCGCTCAAGCGAGGGGATGAAGCTGAAGCGGCGCCACCTCAAGAGAGCAACCTGTTCTGGGGACAAGCGCCTGCGGAAATCAAAAAGAAGAAAAAGCAAAAGAAGAAGAAGAGAAAGGCCCCTAGGGCCCATAAAACACAGGTCGTCTCCTGCAATACCCTGTCAGCACTCTTCAGCCTACCAGGAGAAGAAGAGGAAGAAGACATTTGCTTCACACCCCATGCTTGGGGAGGCAAGGCCGAAGCCGCAACTGCTGCACATGCCACTCGGTCAGGCCGGAAATGGGGGCGCCAGCCACCACCCAATCACAACATTATGTTCAGAGGGGAGCAACCCTACAAGACACCCCCGCCGGAAGTTAAGGGAGTCCAAATCCCTCCTCCGTCAGGTCTATACAGCAAGACTGGGGGCAAGACAGTCCCTCCATTCCTTGAATTCATGAAGATGTCAAAGGGGAAGCAGCCTTGTCAAGACGCCAACCCTACACCCGGGGTCAATCACCCTCGGCCAGTGCAATCTACCGAGGATACAAATGCAGATGGGGCTTGCCCTGCAGCAACCAATAAAGAAGACCCGACAGTCGGTGCCAGTCAAGAGGGTGCCGAGTCCGAGGAAGATGAAGCAGGTCCGTCTGGACCCACAAATCAAAACCTTCCTAAGCCCAGATGGGTTGAGGAGATGAAGCTCTCCAATGTCCGGGCTGGAAGCCGAATAATGAAGCTGCTCAAGAAGCTCCCTGCTCGTTTTACGATCTGGGAAATTCTCTCTTTGAGTGAAGAAACTCGACAGGCAATCATTACTGCTTTGCAGACGCCTGCCCAGTTTGAAACCTGCATAGCTGAGGCTATACCAGAAGCCAGTATGACCTTCTCTCCAGAAGACATGCTACTGCCTACTGCCAGTCACAACAGGCCGCTATATATGAAAGGGCACCTGAACGGAAGGGAGCTGAACCGGATTCTGGTCGATCCTGGCGCAGCAGTCAACATCCTACCATATAGAATATACGAGAGGTACCACTTCAATGTGCATCTCGAAAAAGCCGGGGATATGCGTATCGCTGGCTTCAACCAGAAATGTGAAGTATCCATGGGGGTGGCAGAGTTCACACTGACTCTGGCAGATTTCACTACAACGGTGCAGTTTCACGTCATTGACTCTCGCACCTCCTACAAAGCACTACTCGGCCGCCCATGGCTGCATGAAAACTTGGTGGTGCCCTCCACACTCCACCAATGCATCAAATACAGCCTCCAGGGGAAGGAGGAAAGGATATTTGCTGACATCCACCCGTTCGAGGTGTTTGAGTGTCACTTGGCGGACGCCAATCTGTATACGGGGTCTCCCCGGAAGATTTCTAAAACTGAAGCCCCCGTAGGGGCATCGAAGAATAGATCGGGTGACGGTTGGTATCCACCACCGCCGCGCGGATATATCAAGCCGAAGGTGGTCTCCCACATCACGGCTTCTGGAAATGTCGGCAGGGTGACACCCCCAGCATTATACCCCAAAGCTAAGGAAGTGCATGTTGACCGACAGCACGACCGCATCGCAGTCCCGGCCGGCCTCACCAAGCCAGTCTCCGGCCTTAATGATCCCACTGTCGAACCTTTCAAAGCCTGGGAGGTGGCACAAGAAGATGGGCCCAGCAGCTTGTTCTATACAGCTGAGGAGCATCCCACTCGGGAGGACACAGACTGCAGCCTCCCTGAGGATCTAGCCAACCCGCGGGTTCCTGTTCAGGGCCTGGCATTTACCACTGATCAGACGGCCAGGATGTTTCAAAAGCAACACATCCCTCCCGATCAACCTCAAAAACGCAAGGAAGCTTTCCAGAAGATGTGGTATCCTGCAAATCTGGATAAAGAAATGAGACATGTCTCTCAACATCCGGGTCTGGGCTTCACCCTGGAAGACTACTATTACAGTGGGCGGTACGAGGTGGATACCATCTCCACCTTCTATCCAACTGAAGATAGCCCTCTGGGGGCAACCTTTGATGAATATCCGGCGGAAGCAGAGCATGCTGAATTGGCTCTACCCGGGAATCAACAAATGGAGACCTTGATCTCCTGCCGATGCTGGGAGCAGGTCCGTCCTGAAGAAGCGGCCTTTCAAGTCGAATTTGATACGGCTAGCAGCAGCGAAGCCGAAGATACTCAAGAAGCAGAAGTCTCTCCCTCCGCAGGGGTCATACTAATGACGACTTCAACATCCTTTCTGCCAGTCAACAGAGCCTCGGTTTACTCCAATCAAGGGGAGCCGGCTACCAGAAAAGAAAAAGCCACTTCTGTGGAAGATACAACTATCCCAGAAGGCGAGACTCCCTCAGCTTCTGCTACAAATCTAATATGCTGTCCGAGTCCGGCGGCAAACAACTACTGGCCTGTCATGGCTGCAACCTCATCTACGAGCACTGAAGCTGCTCCCTCACCCTCAGGAGCTGCAACGGCAATGGAAGTATCAATGGATCAATCCACACAGTCGCTAGCACAAAAGACCAAGAGACCCCGTGAAGCTCTGGCGGTGTCTGACGAGGAAGTCGAAGTACTCGACCCTCAAGATGGTATTCCAGACTTCGTTGACCTCCAGCCGGCACCTCCGGAGATAGAAGACGGAGGCCAAGCCACAGTCGATGAACTAATAGAAGTCAACTTGGGAGATGAGGAGGACCCTAGGCCCACCTTCCTCAGTGCCCAACTATCTCCAGAAGAACGGGAGCTGTACATCCAACTGCTGCTAGAATACCGGGATTGCTTCGCCTGGACTTATAAAGAGATGCCGGGTCTAAGTCCCGCCGTCTCACAACATGAGCTGGCAATCAACCCTGAAGCCGAGCCGGTGAAGCAACCGCCGCGGCGTATGAGGCCGGAGCTCATCACCCGAATCTGTGCTGAAGTTGACAAGCTTATTGATGTGGGATTTGTTGAAGAAAATCAGTACACCACATGGCTGGCGAATATCGTCCCTGTGAAAAAGAAGAATGGACAGATCCGGATTTGTGTTGACTTCCGGGATCTAAATAAAGCTTGCCCTAAGGATGACTTTCCGGTGCCAATAACCGAGGTCATGATCGATGCTACAACCGGCCATGAGGCCCTGTCATTCATGGATGGGTCGTCCGGCTACAATCAGATTTGGATTGCGGAGCATGACCGGGTCCATACTGCTTTCCGAACTCCTAAAGGCATTTATCATTACAAGAGAATGCCATTCGGACTGAAGAATGCTGGCGCAACCTATCAGCGCGCAATGACCAAAATCTTTGATGAATTGCTCTACCACAAGGTCGAGTGCTACATAGATGACCTGGTGGTCAAAACCAGAAGAAAAGAAGATCACCTGCAAGACCTCCGGATTATTTTCCAGAGGCTGAGGCAGCATGAGCTAAAAATGAATCCTATGAAATGTGCGTTCGGAGTGTCGAGCGGAAAATTCTTGGGCTTCGTCGTCCGATATCGGGGGATCGAGATAGACCCCGCAAAGATCAAGGCAATTCAGGAGTTACCTCCACCAAGGAACATCTCCGAGCTGAGATCATTACAAGGCCGCTTGGCTTACATCCGGCGGTTCATTTCCAATTTGTCGGGGCGATGCCAGCCGTTTCACAAATTGATGATGAAAGATGTTCCCTTTTATTGGGATGAAGATTGCCAGACAGCCTTTGACAAGCTAAAAGACTATCTGAAGACTCCTCCAGTATTGGGCGCACCGGTGAAAGGACGGCCGTTGATACTGTATATAGCAGCTACACACAACTCTCTGGGGGCAATGCTAGCCCAGAACAATGAAGAAGGGAAAGAGCAAGCCCTCTATTACCTCAGTCGGAGACTGGTCAGAACTGAAGAAAAATACACTTATATTGAGAAGATCTGCCTGGCACTAGTCTTCGCAGTCAAAAAGCTCCGGCACTATATGTTGTCGCATGAAATCAGCTTGGTGTCCAAGGAGGATCCCCTGAAATACATCATGTCGCAGCCAGCACTCAAAGGCCGCCTGGGTAAATGGGCGGTAATCCTTATGGAGTTTGATGTCTCTTACGTACCGCGCAAAGCCATCAAAGGTCAAGCTATTGCAGATTTCTTTGCTGAACATCCGATACCCGGAGAAAGCCCGTGGGAACCGGAACTTCCCGAGGATGAGACCCTAGAAGCCGCCCAAGTGCAGCCTTCCTCATGGCAGCTATACTTTGATGGCGCTTCCAGAATTGACACCTCTGCTACCGGATCATCCAGGGTCAGAGCAGGAGCAGGCATAGTCTTGAAGTCCCCGGAAGGAGAAGTGGTGCATACTTCCTGCTCCATAAACAAACAATGCACAAACAATGAAGCAGAATATGAAGCCCTGATAATCGGGTTGCAGATTGCTCTGTCCATGGGAATTCAGATGCTGGAAGCATTCGGAGACTCCATGCTAGTTATAAAACAGCTGGAAGGAGAGTTCGAGGTGCGAAAGCAAGAGCTCCTCCCCTATCACCAGTTGGCAACTCGCCTGATGTTGAAATTTTACTTCATCAGCGTTAAACACATCAATCGAGGCCGGAATGCTCAGGCAGACGCCCTCGCTAAGTTGGCCAGTTCATTGGCGGTCCCGCCAGACACAAGCCTGAATATATCAGTGATCAACCGCCGACAGGTCCCCAGCGTAACAGAGGTTCTGGCCGACGAAGAAGAGATGGAGGTAGCAGTCATCCAAGGGGTTCAGCAGCCCGACTGGCGAGAGCATCTCCTACGCTGGTTTCAACACCAGCAACTTCCAAAAGAAAAGGAACAAAGAATGAAGCTCCTGAGGATCAAGGATTCTTACGAGATGAGAAGCGGGACCTTGTTCCGAATTATGGCAGATGCCCGAAGGAAAATCCTACTCCGTTGCTTGTCTTCAACAGAAGCGGGACAGGTGATGCAAGAAGTTCATGCAGGATCAGCTGGGGCACACCAGGCCGGTCCGAAAATGAAGATAGAGATAAAGAAATTGGGTTACTATTGGCCCACTATATTCAATGATTGCTGCAAGTTCGCCAAGGCTTGTCAGAAATGTCAAGAACATGCTAATGTGGCGAGGAGACCCCCAGTGCCACTACATCCCACTCTACCAAGTTGGCCGTTTGCTCAGTGGGGCACGGACGTGGTAGGGCCACTTCCAGCATCTTCATCAGGGTGCAAATACATCTTAGCAGCTACAGACTATTTCTCCAGATGGGCGGAGGCAGTGGCACTAAGAGATGTGACCGGAGAACTAGTTGCAAGATTCTTCCGACAGAATGTAATATTTCGGTTCGGGATCCCCAGCCGAATCATCTCTGATAACGGCAGCCATTTCCGGAACCAGAAGGTTTATCGGCTGGCCGACAAATACAAAATTGACTGGAGGACATCGTCCCCCTATAACCCTCAAGCTAATGGACTAGCAGAGGCCTTTAACAAGACCTTGTGCACACTATTGGCGAAGACTGTCAAGTCTAACAAAAAGGATTGGGAAGAAAAGATGTACGAAGCACTTTGGGCTTATCGTACTGTCTACAAGACCCCAACCGGCTGTTCACCCTTCTCCCTTGTCTATGGGTCGGAAGCTGTGGTGCCGATTGAACTTGAAGTTCCTTCATTGCGAGTTGCCATCCAGCACGGATTAGTCAGCGGTGAGCAGAACAATGCAGAAAGAAGACTGGAAGAGCTCGCTGAGCTCGAAGGAAAACGCCTCCTGGCGCAACAAAACATCCAATTCTATCAAGCTCGCATGGCCCGCGCTTTTGACAAGTTAGTCAAGGGTCGAGAGTTCAAGAAAGGAGACCTGGTGATGGTCAAAAGAAGAGAAGTGATGGCCTCTAACCCCAAAGGGAAACTGGTCGAAAACTGGGTCGGACCGTATATCATCCGCCGAGTATATGAAGGGGGTGCCTACGTCCTTGTAGACCACAAAGGAGCCGTCCAGTTCTCTCCCCTCAACGGAAAACACATTAAGCTATATCATGCGGTGCAGCCGACACACCCCGAGTGATCGGTCGGAACATACCTTTTCCTTGGTTAGCGGCACTCCGCCCTAACCGAGCTACTTTTCCTTGGTTAGTGGCACTCCGCCTTAATCGAGCTACTTTTCCTTGGTCAGTGGCATTCCGCCCTAACCGAGCTACCCTTTCCTTGGTTAGTGGCACTCCGCCTTAATCGAGCTCCCTTTCCTTGGTCAGTGGCACTCCGCCTTGATCGAGCTACTTTTCCTTGGTCAGTGGCACTCCGCCCTAACCGAGCTACTTTTCCTTGGTTAGTGGCACTCCGCCTTAATCGAGCTACTTTTCCTTGGTCAGTGGCACTCCGCCCTAACCGAGCTACCCTTTCCTTGGTTAGTGGCACTCCGCCTTAATCGAGCTACTTTTCCTTGGTCAGTGGCACTCCGCCCTAACCGAGCTACCCTTTCCTTGGTTAGTGGCACTCCGCCTTAATCGAGCTACTTTTCCCTGGTCAGTGGCACTCCGCCCTAACCAAGCTACCCTTTCCTTGGTTAGTGGCACTCCGCCTTGATCGAGCTACTTTTCCTTGGTCAGTGGCACTCCGCCCTAACCGAGCTACTTTTCCTTGGTTAGTGGCACTCCGCCTTAATCGAGCTACTTTTCCTTGGTCAGTGGCACTCCGCCCTAACCGAGCTACCCTTTCCTTGGTCAGTGGCACTCCGCCTTAATCGAGCTACTCCCCTTGGTTAGTGGCATTCCGCCCTAATCAAACTATTTCTCCTTGGCTAGCGGCTTTCCACCCTAATCAAGCTACTTCTCCTTGGCTAGTGGCATCTCGCCCTGATCAAGTTACCCTCTCTCGGATCACATTCCAAATATAAAAAAAAAGAAAAGAAAAGAGAAAAGAAGGGGTTAAAAATAGAGATACCCCGCCAGACTTGCCCCCACATCGGGACAAGTGCAAAAATGGCTATAACCCGGCTGTGGCGAAAACCCGAAAGGGCGTCGCAGGCAAAATTGGGTACCCCGCCACGTGAAAACCCGAAAGGGCGCGTAGGGCAGAAGCAAGAGGGGGCTGGCTTCGGCGAAAACCCGAAAGGGCGCTTGAGTCAGTAAAATGGTAATTTCCCAAATGCCTCTCCTATTCTCCACCCAATAAAACTCCGAAAGGGACAATCATCAAAGTCCCACCGGGAATACTTTAACAAACCCTTTTTGACCCTCGTCATCATCGGCGAGATCGGTCGATCTCTATCCATAACTTGGACCTTACGTCCTTGTTAATAACCTCATCTTTCCTTCGGTATGTGACCCATGTCGATGAATAAACCCCTTTTCGACCCTCGTCATCATCGGCGAGATCGGTCGATCTCTACCCTCAACTTGGACCCTACGTCCCTGTTGACAACCCCATCCTTGTTTCGACAGTGATATATGCCGACAAATAAACCCCTTTTCGACCCTCGTCATCATCGGCGAGACCGGTCGATCTTTACCCTCAACATTGGACCTTACGTCCCTGTTGACAACCCCATCCTTGTTTCGGCAGCAACATATACCGACGAACAAACCCTCTTCGACTCTCGCCATCATCTGCGAGATCGGTCAACCTCTGCTCTTGAACTTGGATCCTACATCCTTGTTAATAAACCACTTCCTCGCTTCGACATTTAACCAGTGTCGACGAAATAAACCTAAGACCCACCCTTGTCCTCATCAACAAGGACGGTCGGCGTTCCCGCGATCCAGTTCTTCTGGATCTCGAATTAAAAAAAAAAGAAAAGAAATTGGGGTTAAAAATAGAGATACCCCGCCAGACTTGCTCCTATATCAGGTCAAGTGCAAAAATGGCTATAACCCGGCTGTGGCGAAAACCCGAAAGGGCGTCGCAGGCAAAATTGGGTACCCCGCCGCGTGAAAACCCGAAAGGGCGCGCGGGCAAAAGCAAGAGGGGGCTGGCCTCGGTGAAAACCCGAAAGGGCGCTTAGGTCAGTAATGTGAATAAAAAAAATTGAATGATGAATAGTGATGAACCATCCGCCGTCCAAAAGGCCACTTTCAAGGTCGTGACGAGGATCTTCATCCGATATCCCACTTATACACGTCCAGTGTCTCTACCCTTTTGACCCTTGTCACCATCGGCAAGATCGGTCGCTACCTGTCTGGTTCTTGTCACCATCGGCAAGACCGTCTACCCTTTCGACCCTTGTCACCATCGGCAAGATCGGTCACTACCCTATCCGGTTTTTGTCACCATCGGCAATACCGTCTACCCTTTTGACCCTTGTCACCATCGGCAAGATCGGTCGCTACCTGTCCGGTTCTTGTCACCATCGGCAAGACCGTCTACCCTTTCGACCCTTGTCACCATCGGCAAGATCGGTCACTACCCTATCCGGTTTTTGTCACCATCGGCAATACCGTCTACCCTTTCGACCCTTGTCACCATCGGCAAGATCGGTCGCTACCCATCCGGTTCTTGTCACCATCGGCAAGACCGTCTGCCCTTTCGACCCTTGTCACCATCGGCAAGATCGGTCACTACCCTATCCGGTTTTTGTCACCATCGGCAATACCGTCCACCCTTTTTGACCCTTGTCACCATCGGCAAGATCGGTCGCTACCTATCCAGTTTTGTCACCATCGGCAAGACCGTCTACCCTTTTGACCCTTGTCACCATCGGCAAGATCGGTCGCTACCCTTATCCGGTTTTTGTCACCATCGGCAATACCGTCTACCCCTTTTCGACCCTTGTCACCATCGGCAAGATCGGTCGCTACCCATCCGGTGCTTGTCATCATCGGCAAGACCGTCTACCCTTTCGACCCTTGCCGCCATCGGCAAGATCGGTCGCTACCTATCCGGTTTTTTGTCATCACCGGCAAGACCATCTACCCCTTTTCGACCCTTGTCACCATCGACAAGATCGGTCGACTACTCTCTAACCTGGGCCTTCCGCCCTCACTGACCAACAAAACATCGTGGCATCGACATTTGACCCATGTCAAGGGTCATAACACACCTCTCATCATCATCGGCAAGGTTCGCTAGAGGCATCTGCCTACGCTGCCTATGCCCCACATTAGCGAAGGTCCCGTTCCGGGAACGGCTACATCGCGGTGGAGCGAACACCTCACCCCTTCCTTGAAGGCGTGAGCGCTCTCCTGCGCCATCAGCATGTAGCCTTAGGTTCGGGTGACCATCCAGAACAAGAAAGGAAAAGAAGTCGCGATTGACGGCAACAAAAGAAATATCTCCATTTAACGAGAATGGGTGGAACACATTTCTTTGGCCCGGGACATCCCCCGAGAGTACATAAGCTCCGAAGACAAAAAGGAGCAAGATTAAAAAAAAAGGGAAGAAAGAGAGAAGGAATCAAGGTTACGGCAAAGGACGCCGAAAAATATCTGCCAACTCCAAGAGACCCAGTGAGGAGTGTCGGGTCAATTCTTGCAACCGTGCTTCAGTAGCTGTCAGCTGCGATAACTTCTCGTCCAGAGAGGCAAGTTGTCCTTCGGCCAGATCAGCTTCCTCTCTTGACTTGGCTTCGAGGCGCTCGCCTTCCTGCAGTTCGGCTTCGACCTCGGCAAGTTCAGCGCGCAACTTTGCTTCCCGTACCGTGAGAAGCAGCCGACGTTCTGAGATGTTGTCAGCAACATTTCTCAGCTGTTCCATGGTCACCCTCAAAGAAGAAGCAACCGTGCGACAATCTGCTCTCTCCAGCTTCACAGCCGTCAGCTGATCAGAAACCTCTCGGCTCAGGAACTCCCGCCTGTTGGCGTGCTTTAATAGCATTACAACCCGCGGAGTCCAATCATCCATGGGGCAGCCGAATGCTAAAAGCGGTCGGGAGAGATGGTCCACCAAGCTCCTCAGCTGCACATAGGTCAGGTCCGGAGAAGCTAACATGGCTCGCTGGAGATTATCCAGAGACTGCCATACCATGTCACCAGAAAATTGTAGGCCTAATGGCGAAGTCTCGGGGAGCTGAAAGTCTACCCTGCTATCTATCTCGGCCCAAATGTCATCGGCCACCCCGAGGGACGACGACGGCATAGTCTGCACGACGCCTACACCCAGCCCGATTATTGCAGCAGTAGCAGCTAAAGGGGCCTCCATGGTGACAATTTCCTTGCCCGCCCATTGGGGTGAGGCTACAGCACCTGCATCGGCAACGGAAGGCGCTTGCTCCTCTTGAGTAGTCTTACCGGCCGCCGAAGGAGGAGAGCCCTCTACGACCGACAAGGTCTGAATAACATCGGCCTCGTCTGTAATAATTTCTCCTGCTTCTATATCCGGAGGACCACTTGGCAACGGCAATGATTCTGCACCGGTCGCCAAGGTTTGAACCCTTGCAACCTCGGTCGGAGCGCTAACTTCGACGGTCACGCCAGGCTCCTGTGAGACCGCTGCAGCAGCATAGGTCCGTGGAAGCCGCAGGGCAATGGGCCGTACAATAGGTGGGAAGGCTGACTGACCCACATCCGCGCCAGGAAGGGGTATGCGGATCATTATAGCTGGCGGTATCACCTCAACCTGCATTCCATGTATATACATCAGCCAGCTGGCTTGAAAATTAAAAGAAGTGCTGCAAGTGGGAATCAGAAAGCTCCATACCTCAACTGGCACTATATTTAGGCCTCCCAAGGTGGCCTCTGAAGATTCAGGCCCCTCTCCTGTAGTCGGGTATGATGGCCCGTGCTCGGCTCCCAATAGCCTCGGAGGGCTAAACGTCGGCAGGTCGCTCTCATAAGTTGATGAAGCCCCGGCGTCCTCAGTCTCGGTGTCAACCATGGGGAACCCCTCGTCATCGGCCGAGCCGCCGCCATAATCAACCTGTTCAGAAGAGGATGACTCCTCTGCTTGTTCTCGAACCTCAAGTACCTGAGCGGGAACTAGGCTGCCAGGGGAGGGCCCTCTATCCAGAGCCTCCTCAGCGATCTCTGTCTCGGGAGCACCCGTTGGCGGAATATCTAGGGGCTGGTCCCTTGGAAGCCCCTGCTCTCCAATGACAACCTCTACCAAGGCGCCAACCTCAGGGAGCAGTGTGGGCCGAATGTCGACTGGAGTCAAAGGACAATAAACAGTCAAGACTTGACTAAAAATACAACATGTCACTGAGCTCTACAGGCGAGCTGCAAATTACCTTCTGTTTCTCGATGAGGTGTCGGTGAAGGCAAGTCGCCCTCAACAGAGGTCAAGGGGACTTCCCTCTCTCTCTCTCCAGCAGCAGCTCCGGTTGCCGCCTCCAACCCAACAACGGCAGGGATAGTGCCGGCAGCTACTGAAAAGAAAGATGGTCAGCCCAGGCAGCCGAAACAAGCAAATAAGCCATGCAAGAATAAGAAGTCACCTTCGCCTTCAGGCCCTTGTGTCCGGGCGGCCTCAAATTCAGAAAATGACGGAACTCGAGGAAGGGGAACCGTAGGCTCCTCTTCAGCAGCCTTCCTCCGACGTGCCCGAGTAGCACGGGATTCTGCCCTCTTGGCTTTCTTAGCCCTGCTGATGGCCTCCCTGACCTGAGACCTGGTCCGCTTCCGCGAGTCCCCAGGGGGTAATGGCGTCGTGGTCGGAGCCGGCTCTGGAATGTTGAAATATGAAGGCTTCTCCGCCTTAGATATCAGCTCCCTACAGTGTCGAGTCGCTCCCGCAGAAAGGCGGGCTGCCAAAAAAAAAACACATGAGTAAGAAGATGCACACTGAATATAGGGGAAGCAACTCCAGGGCTGAAGAAGAAAACAAGCATTACCTGGCATCCCCGTATATCGAGGACTGAGTGGCCAGTAAAGCAATACTGGCGCCTTGTCCCGGGAAGCCGCCTCGCGGATCAGCCAGCATACGTCACCAATTGTTTCACTTTTCTCCGTCAGTTGGGCCAAATCTTCATGGCCGCAGGAGGACAAGTGATGATATAAGCTCAAGTGGTCGAATCCCCAGCCGTCGACATACTTGAAGGATATTTGAAGCTGATGGTTCCGAATGGCTTCTAACGGACTGTCAACTGAAAGCCCATGAGAATGAAGTAGGGCGAATATCCAGGGGGTGGTGGTGTACAAGTCAGCCCGCCTGTTTTCCCTCCCGATGAAGGTCCGATAAGGATGAAAATGGTCGACTTCCGGGCGCCAGCTCGCCGTACTGGGAAGAGGTTCTTCCACCGGAAGGGGGATCGTCTGGAGAGCAACCCTCTCACTGCTAACCCGGCACAGCCCCCAGAGAGTCTTAATATAATCATCCCTCTGGATCTCTGGCATCTTCGGGTCGGCTCGGGACGACTTGCCCTTCGCAGCTTTCCTGGCTTCTACATATGCCGCCACCTCAGCATTGGACCAAGATTTCAGCCTCTTCAAGTAGGCTGGATCAACATCCAGAATGGGCTCCCGCTGGGAGTCTAAAAAACGGCGTTCGGCAGCATGCCAACAATCCTTCCGGAAATTCCGATAAAAGCCCGTTCGTGCATTCCACCACTTGATGAAGTCTGGAGTCACTCGGGGCAGGCGAGCCGGGGTCGGCACCCTGAAGGATACATCCTCTCGGCGATGGAAGTAGTCCCACCATCCACGGGCTTCATCAGTAGCCGTCTGACCAGCCCTGTGTCTATTCGGCAGATTGAACTGGGCTGAAGAAGAAGGAATTTGCTGGTCATACCCAAAATTCCGACTGAAGCGGAAAGGATAATACGGCTCCAGCCACAGCAAGCCGCTTTTCCTGAAGACTAGTACACTGGGGCGAATAGACAACGCCCATTCCACCAGTTCCGGCTCCAAGATTGGTCTTGTGCTCTTCGACCCGGTCAGCTGATGAATAAATTCCTCTGTCTCAAATAATCGGCATTGCCGCATCCTGTTGACAAGAGGGCTGGAGCTGGCAGCCAAACTCCAGAAATGCAGAACGCCAGGGGAATCTGTTGGAACTGTCGTCAACTTCCCCCGAATGGCGAAAAGCTGGTCCGCCAGTGAAGACGGTTCAGCACTGGCAAATTCGATCATCCGTGGCAAAGGACGATCCGACTGCATTGACCGGGGAGCTGCTTCCGGAAATAGGGTGCAGACCCAAGCATTGAAAAAGTGGAGGGGACCAACTGTCCGTGAATTCCTGGGGATGCGCGACTTGTGCAAATCCCCCAACATTTTGTATATAAGGCATAAAGCCACAGGGCACAGGGACAGCTTCGTCCCCCAAGCCATCAAACAGGCAGGGTAAATCGCCTCCGGCCTAATCACCGTCTCATCTCCTTGGGGAAGGGCGAATGAACAAAGCCAATATGTCAAATACGCAGCACAATGTGTAACTGCGTCAACTCCCGTGGGATTCGGGCCGGCCTGTCGCCCTCTCCCTGAGATAGCAGGATAGGTTGCTTGGCGCCGAGCCCTCTTCTTCCGCGCCACCGCTGTCGGAACCACTGTGGGGAAGTCCTCATAGTGCTGTTCCCCACCAAAGAAATATTGAAGCCACGTGCCCATCCGCACGCGCCTCTTCTCACCGGGCTTTCGCGCTTCCCGCGAGTCAAGTGTCAGGCGCAGCAGGGTGCGATACGCCTTCATCAGATAACGATAGGCGAAGCCCGTGAAGTAGTTGCCTTCACCATCTGTCTGGTCCTTCAGCCAGTCGCGAAGCAAACTTCTTCATACGGCTCTCCATCTATCGGCAGGCCGCTCAGCTGAGAAAGGCTCCATAAATCCAATGAAGTTTCACCTTCTGCGGTGTAGAAAGTATTGTACTCTGGGCAGAAGACTTCAATCATCCCGCAGCATAGGCCTCGGGAGATCGGGTATCTATACCGGGAAGCGTATACACTCTGATAAATTCCGGCGTGCACCAAGATGGGGGCGTATTGCCGCAACACAAAGTCAGTGAATTCAACCGCTCCCGGTCTGAAGGCGTGAGCATCGGTGGCTTTGAGCTCTCCAAACCACCCCACTGAAATTTGATGTTTGAACCGGACCGCCAAGCAGTCCAAAAGAAAAGGCTCGTCTCGATATCCCCAATGGAGCGGTGCGAGGAATAGACCATATATGGGTTTCTCCCTGTCAACACGGCCGGCGGTCTCATTCCAGCGAGCTGGTGTGTATTGCGGCGCCCTCGTCAGCATCCCGGCTTCGGGAGATAATTCCTGCACTCCGAGCACGGCCCCCCATTTCCTGGGTTCCCCGGGAATGTACATGGGCATACCATATGTGACTGACTCAGTCAGGCTGTCCCGCTCCGCCAGTAGCGCTCCTTCAGCTCTGCGGACCAGGATTAAATCACGCTTCCCACCGAGGTTGAAGCGCTCGAGAAACGCCATCAGGTGCTTGTCTTTGGGGTGGTCCCGTCTGATGTCGTCCCCTCGGTCATACCTGAATTGGTTGCCGTCGAGGATCAACAGATGGCCGGTATCGACGGTGTCGGTTTCTGAGTCCGAAGACTCAGCCACCACGGCTACACGTCGGAGCCCCCGATCAAGGGAATGGACGTTCCTCCATGTCACAGCGACCCGAGATACAGAGGAAGAAGAGCCGGAAGCCATGTTATCTGCAAAACAGAACCCGGAAAAGAACAAACAAAAGTCAGAAATTAGTGGATCGAAACAATATTTCTGACGAAATTTCGGCAGCATCTCCTCAGCTCGAGGGTTTGCCAAAAAGAAAGCGGAAGCCGTCCACAGAGGGAGCAGCCCCTAAAAGCAGCCATAGGCATTAAGCCAAGGCCAAATGGGACACCCGAGGGATCTAGCTCCGAGGACAAGTCCTACAAAGAGCCTCCCGGGGCCCGAAGAATGGGTTCAAAACCCGAAGCAATAAACCACTCAACTCACCTACTCACAGGCGAAAATCGCCCGAGCTCAGAGCTCACTCGGCGCCGCGGGAGGGAGAGAATGGAAGAGAGAGAGAAAATTTCGTCAAATGAAGGACTGTGAAGAAAAAAACGAAGAGGAAATGAACTTATAGGGGGGCTCCACGGTCGTTAAAACGGCGCGCCCCGGGGCGCGCCGTTTTAACTGTTTTGCGCGCCGTTTTAAGGAATTCTGGCGCGCCGTTTTAACCCTTTAAGGCCGCGCCGTTTTAACAAGCTCATTTGCGCGCCGTTTTAACGGCCGCGCCGTTTTAACGCGGCCGAACAAGTTTCCCGCCTCGTCCGACGGGCATCCGGAGCCAGAATTGAGCGCCGTTCGAGCTCTCGTCATCACACGAAGCTCATCCGTAGGCACTGCTGCACTCCTGCCTCGCTTGCACCACCCACGTCTGGGGGGCATTTGTTGGCACTCAAAATATGATCCCTGGCGACCAAGCCGCAAAGACGAATGATACGGCCCACTGAAGCACAGAAGCCGATGAAAATCAACTTACCGAGGGTCCCTCGAGCTGACGAAGCCCCAAGCCACCTTGAAGGGAACACCGGGGACCTCACCTCAGGAGAGTCAAAGTCAACCCGCAACCAACCGGCAGTGCGATCAAGCCTGCCCAATGATCCGGCATCGACTCTGTCATGCCGCTACCCCACATCCGACGTCCGATCAAGGACGACGGTCTACCTTATGATTCTCCGAAAGAGGAAGAATGCCCTCGGCCATCCACAACAAGGGGCCGGAGGTTCTGTCAGCAAGAAGATCCCGATCACCCGACACGGGTTCGGCTTCTCGCCCTAGTGAGCCCATTAGCGGCCGATGGATCGCCGTTCAAGGCGGAATTACCCAGGATGCAATGCCATCCTGCAAGGAAGCTTCGGACACAGGTCCGTCTTGATGAGAGGCACCAATCACAGTGCCGAAAGTCGTACCGACGGGACACCCGTGTGTCCGGACCGGAAGCACACGAAGTTCTGATCAAGGCCGTTCGTCGCGTCAAGAGCTTCGTCAACACCCCGTCAAGGCTCCCCGAGAGCCAGTACGAGAGGAACAGTCAACTGGAGTCTCCGGAACCATCCCCGGACCCACCGGCCTGGCCGTGCCTGGCAAACAGGTTAAAACGGCGCCGCTTAAAACGGCGCCGTCAATCCGGCGCGCAAAGTCTAAAGGGGCTGTTCCCCGGCGCCGTCAATCCGGCGCGCCAAAAGCAAGGGGGGCTGCTCCCCGGCGCCCTCGACCCGACGCGCCCCTCTCCACCGCGCCGTTTTAACAAAAGGGCTATATATGCCCTGCCTTCACAAAAAAAAAAGAAGAGAGGAGATCAAGGGGGATCCGATCAAAAGAGGGAGCGGAATCAAAAAGAAAAGAAAAGGGAATTAGAAAAAAAGGGGGGAGGTCCAGGAGTGTCTTCGATCGGACGGGTTCTCTGCCCGAGCTCTCGGCGGCCCTCATCCCGCTCCACCGGAGTCTCCCGGAATCGGAGAAGAAGAACGCCCGTTCTTATCTATCGAGGTGGGTTTGTCCGCGTTATATCCGGCGAATCCCTCTGCTCCGTTTGGAGTCTCTTCTTCCTGTCAGAATGTAAGTGAAGGAGGGGAGGGGCGATGATATGAGCCTCACCTCCCCTCCCTCACGGTGATTTTCTTTCCCTTTTCTCGTCGTAATAGGATTCTTCTGTTAATGGAAACGGCGGCCGAGCGACAACGCCGGCGCCGGAATGTATACTCTCTACTTGTTTGTCTGTATTTTTTTTTACATGAATGAATGGAATGGAATGTGAGTCTCTGGCCAACGCCGTGCTTTTCTTTCTTTCCTGTTAGCTCCCCCTCTCCTTCTTACAGCCGGTGAAACGGTGCCGTGCGATGATGCCGGCGCCGTGGAGGATGAATGCAGAGCACCGTGGGTTTCATGTGTGAATGATTTCCTTCCTGTTTCGTCTTCCCGACGCTTTATGCCCTGCTATGGCAAGGGCTACATTGATTCCCCTCCCCGGGGTTTTCTCTTCCGATCGAATGCTGGGAATCTTCATCGTGTAAGGTGGGCCAATACATGGTTTCCTTCAACCTGTCTGGGCCACCCTCGCAATACCCTTTCTGTTCTTGACCATGAACAGAGGGAAATATGGGCGCCCTTACATTCTAGTTATCATTTGCTGAATATTTCTTGACGAATATTCCGTTGCTTTATAAATGTGCGTATGCATGAACGTACGCATATCTACAGGCATTAGTTCTGGCCTGTTGGTTATGCGAACGATCTCACAGCCCCGTTCTACTGTTTCACTAGTGCGGATTGGTAACCCGGGGAGGGGGAACATCCCCCACTGTTTCGTTTTCGACAGCACTCTGTCCACCGGGGACCATCCAGCAGTGATGAATCTTCCATGGACTAATGAGTGAATAACAAACGGGCTAGTCCCGACATCTCAAATCCACAGTCCCTAAGGGACTTTGTGGTGGCCGTGAGACGCGTGTGCCCCTCGTAGGCTGGCCCTCGGGGTTCCCTTCTCTACTCGGTCGTCCCGATTCGAGTAGTGTGGTGATTCGGGTCGCATGCCCATCGAGTCACCTCACTCACTCACCGTTACCCACGGACTCGGTACCCCTAGCAGGCTAGCCCTCGGGGTTTTCCTATCCGTTTGGGTCTGCCGGCCGCCGTTGTGCCACCCGGCTTTTAGGGGTTTACTCCGCCACGTGAGTACTCCCTGCGTCTCCCCGACTATCCTTTGGGATGGGGAGATGCTGCCGAAATTTCAGCTCGAACGAGTTAATCTCGGAACAATCGCCTCACGTGAGCCCGTGACTCGGCCTTTAAATGACTCGGCACCGATTCCACGAACAATTGACTTAATAAATTCTCAAAGCCATTCAAAATCTTAATAAATCCATGAATAAACTAACGAGACTCATGTCTCCTTGAAGTCGGGTTAATTCGGCGCGTTCGTGCGCGATCACGCTTTAAAACGGCGCGCCCTTCCCGGCGCGGTCTTCCGGCGCGCCCTTCCCGGCGCGGTCTTCCCGGCGCGCCCCGATTTCCGGCGCCGTTTTAACGGCCTGCCCCTTTACCTACGGTTATGGCGCCGTTTTAAACTTTTTACCTACGTTTCAGGGCGCCGTTTCAAGCGTTTTGATCCCTGTCTTCGCACGCACTGCACCGGGTTCGTTCCGGATCGTATCGTCGCATCATTCTAACTCCTTTCCCAATCATGGGATGATTTCTTATGCTAATCACAGAAGGATGCAAGTCCCTCAACTAATAATCATCACGTAGTTCCTTTTTCCGGCTTCGACGGCCCGATATCTCGGCAATTAATCAAAGGTGTTCCCTCCTCGTGGGGGATGTAATTAACGCCATAGCCTTTATGGTATGGCGGACTGCTGGTCCCGACCGAACCTCACATTCGCCCTACATGGGTCAGAATGAGCGCATCATAAATCGTCACGCATGTGACTGGCACGCCCGCGTCGTCAATCAGTCAGTTGATTACTAGTTAGTCAATTGATTGATCGATACGCGAAAGAAATGAATGAAAAATACCAACGAAAAGAAACGAAAGAAAAAGATGCGCTGAACAACTGCCCATGTTGCTGCTGCTGCTGTTGCTGTTGCCGCTGCCTCTGAGGACAATCACGCGCCATATGCCCTGGCTGGTCACACCTGAAACAAATCACCAGTGCCGTGCACTGCCTGCCTAGATGGGACTCGCCACACCGGGGACACGGTCCTCGCGATCCACCCACGGATCCCTGACGCTGAAAAGGGACCGACTGTTGTACACTGCCCGATGACGCCTGCCTTTTATCCTTGTCCTTCTTACGGAGACTCTTCTTGAGAAACTTCTTCACCTTCGAGCCAAAAGACACAGATCCTATCACTGACGCCGCCGGTGTCGGCGCTCCTGAACCACCCGTCGCATGCTGAAAAGAGCCCTGCTGTTGGGTAGCCGACAGCTGACTGCGGCCTGACAAGGAATGCCCCTGGCTAATCGGACCCCGAGTCCTCTGCATATCCATCTCCAAGGACGCCGCTACACGAGAAGCCGTCTCCAAATCGGTGGCAGCGTTCGCGATCAAATGGTGTCTCAGCTCCTGCCTCAAGCCCTGCACGAACTGCGCGGTCTTCACCTTCTCATGCTCCATGATATGAGGTGCATAACGACCCAGCTCAACAAATCGGGCCCTGTACTGCAACACGGACATGTCGCCCTGGACCAGCTCCAAAAATTGACGCATCCTCTGCGTAGCAATATACTCTGGACAGTAAGCACACTCGAAAGCACTAACAAAGTCACTCCACGCAATCTGCTTAAGGGGACGTGACTGAAAGGACGTCTTCCACTCGGAAGACCACCATTCCCGAGCCGTGCCCTGTAACTGGTTGTAGGCCATCATCGCCTTGTCCTCCGCAATACACCACATGGAACTGAACACCTGCTCCATCTCGTCGAGCCAACTCCGAGCCAAATCAGGGTCTGGCTGACCGCCATAGTAACGTGGATGGAACTGCATGAAATCCCTCACTGCTCGGCCTGACCCACCCCTGGTCGACGAGCCCTCACCAACCTCTCCGCCGAACTACTACGACATAAGTTGGTACATGCCACGGAAGAAATCCTCAGCCCCCGAAAACATCGCAGTATTCACTGCCTTGGTGGCCGCTGGTGGCACTCTACTCTGCTCCTCCTGCACCTCCTACTGGATCTCCTGAGCTCCATCCGATGGCCCCTGCTGAGAGCGAGTGCTCCGCCTCGGCGCCATACTCGCTCCTGAAGCAAAAGATAAAAAACACGGAAACGGCCAGGTCAATAAAAACACACGGTGCCTGATGCCAGCGTCAACTGTACATCATTACTGTGGACTAGTGGACCGCTACAATTACTTATGATTCTTAGATAATTCCACAACCGCGCTCTGATAGCAGCTGTAACGACCCGAGAATCCGATTACCGGGAAGGCCCGATAACCCGAGACTCGTACCACCACCCACGAGCCCGAAGACTCGGAAGGGTTAGAAGGATGGTGTGGAGGCTACACAAGTATCACAAATAATTGTAGAAATTAAACAGTTTATATAATTAAGCAGGAAGTAAATTAATATTTTACATGATACATGGTCCACAAGATATAATAAAATAACAACAGTAGTCCACAACTAGTACAAAGACAAGAAAGAAAAGTACAGCTACAGGGGACATACCCCGGCTCTGACCTCTGGCACTAACGCTGGGCACCTGAACCATGCTGAGCCTCAGACGCGCTCCCCTGAAGCCGCGCCACCACTGAAACACGGTGAAAACACGCAGAGAATGAGTCTTAGAACAAGACTCAGTAGGGATCACTCGAACCCTACCTCGCAAAACGGAGAAACCGCTACGCTAGCAGTAAGCGAGTACCTCGGAAGGGAATGTCCTGTAACTACAACAATGGTCTCGCGGCACGAGAACCGACACACGCACCACGGTGAAACAGTCGGAACTCATCGGTCAACACGACCAAAAACTCAAAGGTCGAAGTCACAGAGACTGACAGTCTGTCACTCCCAACTCGACAGGAGTACCTCCCACTAGAAGCACAGTCGGTAGCGTCCCCTGACGTCTTACACCGCACCGCAGGTCTCCGCCTGGCACGATAGCCCCCGGCGGAGGCAAGGACACCGTACAAGTAACCACAAACAAGTGACTAGCTGGGGTCACGCCCGTCGGCATGGGTCCAACCACCCCCAACCACGTGTGCACACACAGACCGTGCGTCCCTGGTTTGGCCCTCTGACCGGTTTTCCCCTCAGCCAGACTCTGGCTGTTAGACGCGGGACCCGACGAAAACCAGTCTAAAACCGTCCTTTGGGTAGCCTCTCCACCACTCCCTGGTGGGACCACTAAACGTGTAAGCAAGCTACGACTAGTGGAGGGTCACTGAAGGAGTAGACTCTCAAGTCAACGGAAAACAACTTCTCAACCGGACAAGGTACAACGACTGCCCCTCGTACCGACACTGTCTCACGGTGACACAAGCCAAGAATAACACCTCCCGGGGCTACACAGTACCGACATCTGTCAGGCCGCGATCGGCACGTGGATCGAGTCCCACGCCCCCGGGACTCAAATCAGCCAAGAAAGAAACACCAGTTAGACAAACTCATTGAACGGACCACCCTGGGCCGCACAAGAGACACACGGCCATGAACGGGCCGCTCCAGGGGATGGACGGCCAATAAAGGACCGTTCTACCCCTGGTCCAAACGGATTACGAACGGCCACTCCATAGCCTCTCAAACAGAAGAACGGCTAACCCTTAGCCGCTCGTGGGGGATGGACGGTCCAATCCGGCCGTTCATCGTCCCAACGGTGCAAAACATGGGCGGCTAGCCCCTAGCCACTTGAGGGAAGGGCGGCTAGAACCTCGCCGCTCAAGGGGATGAGCGGACCCACCCAGGCCGCATATCCCACCAACGGCACAAGTGACAAACGGCTAGCCCCTGGCCGCTCATGAGGACATACGGCTAGTCCCTAGCCGCTGACCCCAAGTCACTGTGCAACGGTCATAAGCCAACGGTCAGAAAACCACGGGTTGAACGGTTGGCCTTGGGCCGCTCATGGGGAAGAACTGTCACACGACTGACCGCGCATACCCCACAGCGCTCCGAGCCTAAGAGCGGTCACGCCTGGGCTGCGCATGGGGATAAACGGGTCCTGGTTCGGCCGTTTATCCCTTGCCGGCACGAAAACGGCGAACTCACTGGGATTCACCATTTCTGGCCTGAAACAAGCCTCTATGAGGGGGAAACGAAAGGAAATCGACCCCCATGCCCCCTAGCATGATTCTACACCCCTAAAACGCAGAATCGCGGGCTAAAACGATGTATCGGGCGGTCGCTCCCCAAAGCATGGTCGACCCTTCCCAGCGCGATAAAACCCACTCTCGACCACGCCTCAGCCTACAAATCGCGAGGAAGGAACATAAGACGCTAGGGATCATCACCCTAACTTCGCTCCGCGTCGAGACGCGCCGGATCGAGCTCAAACCACGAAGAACTCCGATAGAAACCCCGTTCCTTCACGCTTCCCACGAACACCGCACGCCCACGAGATCGCCTCGCCGCCGCCCACGTCACCGCGTCGTCGCCCCGCGGCCGTCAGTAGCCGGAGAGAGGCCCGCCACGGTCACCGTCGGTCGAAGAGAGAGGGAGAGGGGCCGCGGTTCTCACGGGAGGAAGAAGAAAGAGAAAGAAGGGGGAAAAAGAAAAAAGAAATGAGATTTTATAGAAAATCCAGAAGTTCTAGAAAATATCAAAAAATAGAAAATCAAGTTTCCGTGATCCTCGGAACACACCGATCGCAACGGTACCACTCTCGTCTAGGTGAACGACCCGGTTCACCCGCAATGGAGTTCTGCAGGATTTACCGAAACCCGTACGTGAAAATCGGAAAACACGTACGGAAAAGCCGCGGACGCACTTCGGGCCTCCGAAATAACTCCGGATTGCGCCGATCCGAACATGAAAGATGTCCGAAACGAAATTTCGGACACAGCGGAGTCGGACACTCCGAGAAAGCAGATCCGAGACTCAAAAGAAAGGATCCAAAAGATCCGAGATATTACAGCAACCGACATGGGAAAAGGGTAATAGTGGGATACATTATGAAAACAGACGGCGATGAGGCGGCGAGACAGGGAGAACAGTGAGAGAATGCCAGATGGAGGGAAGGGACAAAGATGATGAGCATATCTATGGAGGGAATCGGGGGAGATCGTCTGCAGGGGATAAAGAGGGGCGGGGGAAGGAGGAGAACCACAAAATATCAATCGGTTACCTAGTAAAGTGAGAAGGAGAGATGGAAAGTGGGAGAAGAGTAGGCGGGCATAAAGGAGAGCCGATGGTGGGGAGGGGAGGGAGGGTGTGGACGAGGGAAGGGTGTGGACCAGAGGGGTAGAAACGACGATGGCAGGAGAATGGAGGAAGGGGACGATGGAATATGGTGGCAAGTGAGGGAGAGATTAGAGGATGGGGGAGGAAGGCATGGGGAGCGGGGGCCAAAAGGGGGGGGGGAAGAGGACGCCAAATAGCAAGGAGGTGGGAGAAAATGAAGGGGCGACGACAGGGGAGGGAGAGGTGGGAGGGGGCCGACGGAGGAGAAAGAAGGGAGGAAGGGAAGAGAAGGGCAAGGAGCCCAACCTGGAGGAGAGGGAGGGGGGTGGGAGTTCTCGACGAGAGCTCTCCCCACCCGATGTTCCATCGGCGATGACGTCGGTGAGAGTTCCACCGGAGAGCTCCGACGAGGATATCACAACCTGAGACGGTGAGGGTTCCGAGAGTAGGTGGGAGCTGCTCCCACCTATCCCGAGGCAGAGAGACACCCCCTTCCCTCTCTATATATTGGTACAATCATAACGGATGAGACATAGGGGTGTGTCCCCCTTCTTACATATCAAGGTGGGCAGCAAGTATTTTTCAACATTAAAATCTATGTGTCACATGGGTTTGGACAAGTGATGGAAGATCGATCCCATCGGAACATGGGAAGACCCTCCTCAGAATATGGGAAGACTCTCCCAATCTACCTACTTTCATTGCTCTAGCATCTCCCACGTACTAATTAAGGCCCCTCAACGATACGATGCTACAACTAGGGGTGAGCACGATTTGGTTTGGTTTGGTTTAGTTTGAAGAGAATTTTTCTCAAACTAAATCGAACCGAATTAAGACTTCAACCCGAATCAAACCAAACCAAACTACTTTGAAACTAAATAAAACTAAATCGAATTAATTCGGTTTGGTTCGGTTTGAACCATATTCATCGCCCCTTTTAGAAATTAGATTAGATTCAAACAAGAGTAGAGAAAAGTAGGGGATAAAATTTTCTACTAAATAAAGTAAATATTAAAAATATAACATAAAAATTATAACTTGTAACAACAAGCTCCATAATATTTTCACATAGAAACTAAGAATTTCAGTTACAGTAAAATAGAAGGTGATTTGAAACCTATTTTATAGAGTCGAAAACTCTATCAGAATGACGGGAATTAGACTTTTTGAATTAAGGTTTATAATTACATATATACTTATATTAATTTGAGAAAAATATCTTTAAATTCGAGTTATTCGATTTGGTTCGATTTCCTAAACTTCAAAATCAAATCAAATCAAAAATTTTAATACTGTTCAATTTCAACTCAAATTAAAATTTTTTAAATTTCAACCCATATCGAATTGAACCAAATCTATCGATTCGATTTAATTTTCGAGTTGAACTCGAATAATGATCACCTAACTATAACCCATATATATATATATAAAATAGAAAAAGAGCTCCAGTATAAAGATCCTCATTGGTGCGTGGGAACACATTGATCTTCCATAAAGGAGCCGAATGAAACAAAAATTTAATTTATTACTTCAATAATAAAATACTCAATTTTGTAAATAGAAACAAACAGATCGCCCAAAATACTTCAATTGATACGTGCAAGAAATAGACTAATTCCGCAGTTTTTTGTTCAATTTCTTGGGCCTGCCCTACAGATGTTTTGGAAATGATACCTTGGTCGGGATGATCCAATGTTTCAATTTTTTGGAATCCTTAGAATTTCTTTTTCCCGTTCAGTTGTTGATGTTTATACCAGTCAATCATAGAATAGAAATTCTGATTCATTCTAAATCTTTGAGTTCAGAGTTCATCTGTTTATTTGCTCAATCCCCAATCATGATAAAAAAATTAAATAAAATATTTATCTGTAAATCTGTTGTATTTGGAAATACGGATATCAGATCTCTACCAAGATAACTGGAAGGTCTAACGATTAAGAATTCTACAAATATCCAAATTTTTATGCCTAATACTCCATAGATAGTTCCCGAATATCCAGGAAAAAGTAAAATATTTGATGAGTAAAAATTTTTAACAATATGAAAAAAAGGCAATATTTTTTATGCAAAAGTATATCACTAACTCTTTGATCATGATAGGTATGTAATTCACCGACGGAGCAAATGGATATCTTGATCGGTTAAAAATTAGACAGGTAAAGAAATTTATTAAGTGGAGAAACCATATTTTAGAAGCAAAACAATTATGCTCCTATTCTTGAAATAACGGTCTTTTACCTCATGTTTTACTCAAGTTAGCTTCCGCTTATTCAAGAGCTTGTTGAGCTATTAGTATTAATTTTTAATATTATTAGAAATTATTAATATTTTATATTATTTTATATTATATAATATTTATTATAATTTTTTTATTTATATAATTTTATTATTAAAAAATATATTCGTAAAAGTATTTGATAGAAAAAAGGATATTTAACTTTCTTACGACGGAAGATATAACTGTAAGGAAAAGAATTCTTTTATATATATATATATATATATATATATATATATGACATTCATGCTTCTGCAGGGAAGTCACGGCACATTCTCTTTGGACCAGTCTTCTATTCAGAAATATTACTGTATCATAGTTCGCTTCTAGCTTTTTAATTCGTTATATTTTTTTACTCGATCGAATTCACATTGTTGAACTTAAGTTTTAGACATGATTTTATACTGTCTTAATTATTTTTTTCACTTGAATCCCAATCACTGAACTTAAATTTTAGATTGACTTCATCCTATCTACCTAGTTAATCTGATGATAATTATACGACTAATATAAGGGTAAGAAATAAGATGTAAAATAGTGTGGCACCATAGTGTTCCCCTATTCAGAATCAACTTTTATTTTTCTGGCTACTTTCTATGTAGCATGCGATTCATTGTCAGACTAGGGTGTTCTAATTCTCAAGTGAGCATTCTGGGACTATATCTGTAGCAGCCAGCTATCCATATTCATTAGGGTTGTAATTTCTCAGGCGAGTATTTGGCAACTATTCAAAATAAAGAGGTTTGGCCAGCTTTTTAATTGAGGATTCTAAAAATCAAAAGATAAAGACTATTTTACAAAATTTATTTGTGAAATAACTTATGGGTTGGGGAGAACCAGCATATATATATATATACCATATATATATATATCCACTAGTGGTTAGGGTTTTTTTTTGGGTTTCTTGTAAATGACAAAGAAGAAAGAATGTGAAAACGGTAATAGAGTAGTTGGTTTCATGATTTGTCGACTCGATCTGACTCGAGTTAACTCGGATATATTATATCGTATCTGAAAAAATTTGATACGCTGTGGACAAAGAAAAAATACAAACTTGAAATCATACGGCCGTCGGGGCAATATATTTCACCCTTTTTCTTGGCTGAAACCATTTAATTTGACCAGAGAATGATCGATCTCTTCCGCCAGCTAACTAGTCTGCCAAGTATATACATAATCGTATCTTCACTAATAAAAGACAGAAGGTGCGAGGGGCTTGACATCATCCATAGAAATATGAAGCTAATAAAGAGTCACTTAATTACACGTAAAGTATTCTAAAATAGAGATTTTTACATGAACAATATTATTAGAGATGATTTTTTTAAAAAAATCATCCCTATAAATACACAGTAATTATATCACTGGTTTAATTTAAATAGTACATAAACATAGTTTAAATGTAATTTTTTATAAATTTTATTAAAAAGAAGTGATATGCATATAAATAAATATGATATTTTTACATAATTTAAATGTATACAGAGATATGTCTGTTAATATATTTACATGGATAATTTTTATAAATTCTTATTTAATAATAATTTTTATATAAAAATCTTATAAAATATCATAAAATAGTATATTTATGTATCATGTAAATAAAACATTTAATGCCATTTTTCTCATTTCATGTCAAAATGAACAAATCTTTACAGAAAATGAGACAATTTAATTAAGAAGCTGAGACAACAGGCTAAAAAAATGAGACAATTCGGTGTATTTAAAATGTTCTATATATTAGTATATAATCATCTTTCAGTTGAGGAAGCAAACCAAAAAAAAACAGAGAACAGGCTTGCAACAAGGTCTATGTCTAAAAGAGAAGCAGATCTCTGCCTGCCCAAACCCCCACCCACACGAGCCGCCATACTCCCACTTGATATGAGGGAACTCACTTTTTTTTAAAAGAAAACTCTTCTAGCATCTAATCATTGTTAGTAAACGTAATATAATTTTTTTTTAAAAAAATAAGCATCACAATTTGAGTGCCAAGGATCCACTTTTCTGTTTACGAAGGAGAAGAAATTGTATCCACCGTATCATAGCTGATCGAGGTTGCAATAAATAAACTAGATGGGCATGACAATTTAATTTATCTATTTCCCACTACAGCGAAATACATAATTTGCAATTTCTCTTTCTCAATTCTTAACCCTACCATTGTCGGCTATTATTAATCAATATCCCATCTGTCTCGAACATCTTAAACACAACCGGCAAGAAATGCCGCTAGCGTGTTACAAGAGTCCGGTATATATTGAAAAAGAGAAAGAGCTAATTAATATGTTTAGAATAGTGCAACTTTCTTTACTAGTATCTTCAGAAAACATATGGAAAAAAAAGTAAGAATTATAATTATCCCATAAAATTTGAGAGACTAATATAAGAAAGGTAAAATTACATCTATTAATATCTTATGTGTGCTACCCTATACGTGTCTATTATTGATATTATCGTGGATATCCTCACATTAGCAAATATTGTCTAAGGGGTGCACACCCGGGTTAATTTTTTTTAACTCGAGTGTGCACCAAGTAATTTTTTAAAAAAATTTAGGTAACGTGGGTCACGAGTCACTATTACTTATCGTTAAAACACACTCTTATTTGATGATCCACGAAAATTTTTAAAAAGAAAACCGTATCGAATGAATAGTATTAAACTCAATTGTTCAAAAATTGACCCTTTTTATTTTGAATTTTTTAGACCGTCGGATCGAGACGTGTCTTGTACGGCAAGCGAAGGTGACTTACATATGACGTTACAAAATTTTTTATAAAAAAATCGTTTGCTTGATGCGCACTCCGGATGAGTAATTACACCCGGGTGTGCACTAGGCATTAATCTCTTGATCCAGTGTAGCAGGCGCCGCCAGCCCTAGCCCAACTCTCCTCCGCATTGGGTGACTTGATAACTAAGGTCACAGTCAATGAGCCGGGCCCACCCAGAGTCAGGTCGCTGCAAGCTCGTCTAACAAGTCCGCCGTCATTTTAAAGATGAACCACAAAAAATTAGAAGATTTATAGGGTGTTTGGGAACACTTTTTTTTAAAAAACTCTTTCTATCTTAAAAATTATGACACATCAATTTTTAACTCAATTTTTAAAATTGACAAAAATGAATCACATATTGTTCGACAAAAACATCGTAATTTTTAAATTTTAAGTAGACTTATTTGTGAGACCAAAAAAATGCATGCAACAAGGGATCGCCGTGCAGGAGATGAACAAGAAACCTGTTGCGGCGTCATCCCCGTCGGGGGCTTTTCCCCTCTCTACATCTCCTCCTCCTCCTCCCTACGCCTTCTCCCCTGAACCGCTGCAATCCCAGGAGGAATCCACTTAAACCCTCTCGTTGAGACCATCAGATTTTGGCGCCGGAGACGTGATGTCCGCCGACCTCCCTGGATCTGGAATCACACAGTCATCCAGAAGATCGACACCATCTTGTTCCTCGGATCCGAGAAAGGCGAGCGCGGAATTGCTCGCAGGAGGCTACAGGATCGGCACATCCGACACCATAGATGCCTTCTTCAAGCGCTTGAGCCTGCGATGGTGGTGCGGAGGGGAAGGCTCCGCGGGGGGCGGGACTGCCATCTCGTCCTCCACGCTATCCATCTGCTGTGAGGTGATTTCACCCTCGAGGGATGGTCGGAGAGGCGGTGGGGTTGGGTTTGGGCGGTGAAGGCAGCGGGAATCGAGAGTAAAATATTTTGGAGGACGGGGGTGGGGAATGAAAAGAGTGCGGGGGCAGACGGCGTCATTTTTGCCGCCAGCATTCGAATTTTGTGCTTGGTGATAGCTACTCGCAGACCAGGAGGAGGAGGAGGAGGAGAGGAGAGAGGATGGGGCAGGCGGGTGCGGCGGCAGGCGGGCGACGTCGACGAGCATTCCTAAAAAAAGTGCTCCATATTTATTTTTATTTGAAAAAGGATTTGAACGTAGTCGATTTCTTCTCTAAAAATTAAGGAAGTAACTACCGAACGTCATTAAGTGAGTTCTTTTTAAATTTAAAAAAAAAAGAAAAAAAATATAACCAAACACCCTATTAATTGCTTGCTACGGCCCGTGTTGGATTTACTCCACGGGGTCCATATAAATATTCCGATTCTCAAACGATGTTTCTTGACTCGTTCTATATCATTGGGTTCTATTGAGAAAAAAATTACGCCGAGAATGAGGAAGGAGATCCAAACTATGAATTTTGATATCTGGATCAACATCTTTTCTCAAGAGTTTTATAGGATGTTTGGGAGCAATTTTTTTTTTAAATCTATTTCTATCTAAAAATTTATGTCAACATAATTTTTGATCTAAAATTTAAAATTGATAAAAATAACACTTTCTGTTTGACAGTAGTGTCGTAAATTTTAAAATTTGTATGGATGTGTTTGGCAGGGGTCTTCCTCTCCCACTTGCCTCCGGCAGTGGCAGTTGCAGAGAGAGAGAGAGAGAGAGAGAGAGAGAGAGAGAGAGAGAGAGAGAGAGAGCTGCCGGGGGAGGGGAGGGGGCCGCCGTCGGGGGAGGTGAGGGGGGCGCCGTCGGGGGGAGGGGAGGGTGCCGCAAGGGGGAGGGGAGCCGGAGCCGGAGGGGGGGAAGGGGAGGGGGTGCGCAGGGGGGGGGGAGCCGGCGCCGGAGGGGGAAACCGTAGGGAGGGGGGCCTACGCACGGGGGGGAGCCGGCGTCGGAGGGGGGGAACCGGAGGGGGGGCCTACGCAGGGGGGGGGAACCGACGCCGGAGGGGGGGCCTGCGCACGGGGGGGGAGGGCGCAGGGGGGGAGCCGGCGCCGGAGGGGGGAGTCGGCGCCGGGGGGGGGCCTGCGCACGGGGGGGGGGGGAACCGGAGGGGGGGGCCTGCGCAGGGGGGGGAACCGGAGCCGGAGGGGGGGGCTGCGCATGGGGGGGAACCGGAGGGGGGGGCTGCGCACGGGGGGACCCGGCGCCGGAGGGGGGGCTGCGCACGGGGGGACCCGGAGGGGGAGCCCGGCGGGGCGAAACGGGAGGGGGAGGGAGAGGGAGGGGAGGGCGGACGGCGGAGTGGGTTGCCGGGGAGGGGGGCGCGGGGGGAAGGGGGGGCCGGCGGGGGAAAACGGGAGGGGGATGGAGAGGGAGGGGAGGGCGGACGGCGGAGGGGGTTGCCGGGGAGGGGAGGGGAGGGCCGCAGGGGGAAGGGGGAGGCCGACGGGGTGAAAGGTAGGGGGAGGGAGAGGGAGGGGAGGGCAGACGAGAGTGAGACGTGGTGAGTGTTTTAAAAAAAAAACCGGTCAAGTGTTATTTTTTGTTTGAGCAAGATTTACACGGGAGTAAGTTGTCTCCTTAAAAATTAAAAGAGGTATGTCAAACAGGATTATAAGACCTCTTCCTCTTTTTTTTAAAATTGAGAGAAAAAAGAGGTAAAAAACTGTAACCAAACACCCCATTAAGAAAGAATGGTCAGAAGATGTCACGATGATACCCATTCACCGACTTGGCACCGATAGAAAAAGGATGAAATACGAAGAAAAATATGCTCACCTCGAAAGCATAGGAATGCAAACTCGAGACTTTCAGAGTCGGGAAATCTCAACGATGTGGGTGAACGATGGGTTAGTAGGTTTCTAATGAGACATCATCTTGTATGTTTTTTTATCTGGGGTTGGACACCACGTATTACCGTGTAGTAAGTATCTTTCTTTTCCAATAAATAATGATGATTAAGGCCGCCCCGAGTCGTATTCAAATTCCCATGTTTTAAAAAAAAAACTCTTGTTTAAGTTATATCTCTCAAGTTTTAAACGTGATGAAAACACGGTTTATATTGTTATATATAGTCAACTCAAATCTAACTTCCATACTTACAAAAAATGAAGATCAGATGTCTTAACTGGGCTAAATTGCTTGGCCATTATTTTTGATAAACAGAAGATTTTGATCTGTTTTTATTTTTTTATCATTCAGTCAAATACCAAACGATAGAGACATGTCAGCTGTATTAAGATCAACTTTTTTGCTTTTTCTTTTTCCTTTTTTTACTTGCACCACCCGTCGGTGCAATAGGTTATTACTCCGCCAATAATGTAACAAGTCAATACTACCAAATTGTTTTTACGGCTACACAGTGTGAGCGAATTATGGTCAGATACAAAGATATAAATCCCCGATAGACGACCGCGTTGATTTAGCCCAATTTTGCCCCCTCCATTAACGGTCGATTAAGCAGAGAGCGACGGACGATTTGCCTTCCAGAAAGTTTTCGGAATAGTCGCGTATATAGAAAAAACCCAGGGATATATATGCCACGAACTCTTCCTTTGTTCTTTTTAATTAGCTAGGGAGCCCCCAGCTAGTTTTTTTTAGTGCGTGTAAATTTGAAATATCTTATTTCTCATTCCAAAGGGCATTATTTCGGCTTATTTATTTTGCGGAACAGTGGACAAAATAAGCGCAGAGCAAAGCTAGAGCAAAGCTATTTTATCTTCAAAACTCGGGACCTCTGGAAGTTTCAATCACGAACCAAAGAGGCGACCGCCTTTACGTGAACAGGTGTGCTAATGATACCATTAATAATTTTTTACCCTTTTCGCTTCTTCTACGGCTTTGGCGTCAGTATAGAAGCTGAAGCCAGGACGGTATTTTATTCTCCATTTTATTATTCCTTTTGGTGGCTTCGCAACAGTATAGAAGCTGAAGCCAGGACACGTTTGATTGGGATGCATTTGGCTACTGCTATAGGCCTTGTTACTCGGGGCCGTTTGGTTGGATTTATTTGAGAATTATAATTATTAATTTTTTGGGTAAAATTTTAAGTCGAATCAAATGCATCGTCATCTTAGACTTTCGCATCCAATCAAATTTTTCTAACCAGAGAGAGAGAGAGAGAGGACAAATGGGGAGAGAAGTTAAAACATCTTTAAGCCACATTTGACATCTCAACATGTAAGAGAGCCTTTTACATAATCCATCCACCGTACATGCCTATGAGAGAAGATGAATTTTTCATAGTGAGAAATCACTATAATCCTCTTCCCACCAGCTTCGAAAGATTAAGGGGATGAGTTATTTTTACGTCTGCTTCTCTTTTTTCGGGATTTTTGGCCAACTCAAAAATTGAGATATATCACGAGACATTTGTTGACGCTCAAACCTTGTCGGCAATTCCTGTTACTGAAATCCTCGCCAGTGTGGTTACCAAACACAGCCTTAGAAGATGGAGCTTTTGGGTGAATTTAGATACACATCCATCGCTTAATGTCATGTTTAGTGTCCATCCAACATTTAACCAGTAGTTTAATGTCATATTCCGTCAACTCAACGTTTAAAAAGTGAGATAAGACGGGTTTATGACATGATAGATAAGGTGGTGGGAGGCCAATTTGCGGAATTGTCATGGTAGTTGTCAAATGTAATTTTTCCCTGTAAAAATCTCCGTGCGTGTACCGTGAACGAATTTTGAAAAAAATCTCACCATGACCATCCGTTCCAAAGGGGCCCTAGGGAATTCGAAGTCGATTCTCAAAGTCTTGGTGAAGCAATCAACAGTAGAACGCCTCCACGCAAGACTCAGTTTAAAATGTGATGACATTTTTCATATTCTTGTCATAGCAAACATGCTATTTACCTCGTATATTTCTACAAAGACATGTTCCAAGTGCGGTTACCAACGATTCCTGAATAGGCTTAGGAAAGTTTTTCTTTTTCTTTTTTCCCCCCCTCCCTTGGGATGCTCTGGAGGCAAACATCAAAGAGTTTATTCTGCTTTTGCCTAGTGATTGATCTGTCCCTAGCCCAGAAATGATGCAAATGTCTCCTTTTGCACTTTTGTGCCATAACCGTAGGCTTTTGCATTTTTATGTTGCTGCCGATGAGCTAAGGCTGGGTAATACCCGTCCCCCTGCATTGATACTATATCCTTTTATTATCAATGTAATATGTTCACAAAAGAAACCGAAGCCCATGACCCATGACATAGACTATATTTTGTTTCCTATTAAATATCCAAAAATTCGGGTCTAGGGACACAGGGTTTAAAGTGAATTTTGTTTTTGACAGTATTTTGCTTCTGAAAAGGCTAACGCAGGTAGATATTGTTTGAATTAGGGCAAAATCAGACTTTTCCAACTGATTCAACGGGAGGGAAAACAGCCCAAAGTCTTAGTTCAGCATATTCTATTATCTCAGCTGAAAGTATTGCCGAAATCTACTTGGAAGCTAACGTTAAATACTCCGCAACTATCAAAGGACAGAAGCGTCTGTCCAGGACAAAGGTACAGCTGTTGAATTTTCTCTCTTGGAGCATAAACACTTTCAGAATTGCTCTAATCATTTTGTCCAAAGTAGAAGAGGACAGCACATTTTCTTCCTTTAGTACCAAAAGGAAACCTATATCCATGTATTATTTTCCAGAATCCCTGCCCAATCATGGCACAACTGTCCATGGAACCTCTTATGGTTTCCCAGAGTTCTCCATCCTGTATTGTTGGTAAACTAATACTCTGCTATGCCAAGTAGATCTAAGGGGTATTGTGATCCTAGGGATTCCAACTCATGTACCAACCTTAAAACTGTAGCATGATCAGCGTACAGTTGTCCCTCTTTGTAGAATCAGGAACATTGGATATCCCAAGTGAGGACTGGGTCCTACTTAAATAAAAGGGAAACATTGGCCAGTTTAGTGCTGCAGTAGTCTAGTTAAAACCTAGTTGCTGCAAAAGGTTGGAGAATTTGGACCACTGTGGGGAGTAAATGACTCTACTTAAAACAGTCCCTTCCTAGCTACTTGAGAAGGAAGAACTGGTGAAAGTGGAAGGGGAGGGTGAGAGGGGGGGAGCAGAATGTGGTGAACGGTGCTGCACCGTGGTCAGGGGGCATCATTCCTTGCCAAAGTGTGGGCATGGGCATAGTTGGTGGATTCAGTCATCATTATACTAATCAAAAGGCAGAGGGATAGGACTTAGGATATATATATATATATATATATATATGTATATATATATATATATACCTGAGACCCACGCCACCTCCCTTCATCCCCTCCCTAATTGTCTCACTTTATCCTAAGATCAAATCATTCCCACTAGAAAATCTGTCATGCAGAGACCATGCAATTTGCATGCAGAGGGGAGTGACTCCAATCAAGATCCTCCACATGCTTCTAGTGCCACTGATCAATTAGGCATCTGAAATGGCCAAGAACAGGAAAGCTATTTGCTTTTTAGGACCTACTTAGGCGGCAAAAGTCATTAGTTTAGCGAAAAGCCGTGTCAAAACTACTTAGAAATTAGTGGGGGAAGCTACTAACGATATGCTTTAGCTGACATGATTCCATTTCAAGTTTTCCGAACCAACCTTTGGCGAGGAGAATCCTTGCATTCTCTTTTATGCAACAACAGAGCAGCAGCACTAGTATATTGACACTCGCTCACAAGAGAAGCTCTTTTCTTGAATTTGGGGCCCTTCCTCCATCATTCCTAGAATATATCAAGCTCATCGTAGAGACTCACATCCAATATTTTGTCTGGATGCACGTTGCTATTACGTCCATGCTCGAGGGAAAAAAACATGAGAATGTTTCATCCAAAGGATGTAAAATTTCTGGTCAAAGCCCCTTCGCGGTGCCTTATCTCAAAAACCCAAACCCATTGAAGCTTCACATCTTATTAATGACATTGAATAACAAATATCTATTAATATTGAAGATTGCCATCTCCCTCTTCCATTCCTCTTCTCTCTCTCTTATTACGAAAAAATATAAAAAATTCTCTCCTCCTCCTCCTTCTCCCTCTTTTGCTGGATTTTGAATGGATGGTTTTGGATTGGCATAAAGACTGATGGAAGATAATAGTTTTAATGGGATCAAGACTAGTAGTAGTACAGAGCTTGTACTGTTGCGAATTGACTGGTTGGACAGTTGTCCCTCGCTGTCAATCTATCCCATGGCCATGAGACTGGCAAAGAAAAGCAGCCTTGTTTTGGCCATCTGACCACCAGACGCGCTAGATACTGGTACTGTGCAAGGACGAGAGGGAGAGGGAGAGGGAGAGGGAGCAGGAAAAGACCTCTCCGGAGGTGGCCTCGCCATTAATTACCCGGGTTTTGAATCCTTCTTTTCGTGTAATGGGCATGGGGGGGAGGTGCGTTGCAATGTTCTATTGCTCTCTGGTCCCTGGGGGCCTTCTAAAGCAAAGGTTTTCATTAGGGTTTTAAGGGGCTTACGGAAAAGAAAGCAGAGGTGGAGATAGGAAAGAACAACTAAAAATGGGGTCTTTCTCACGACACAGATCCCTATGGAAGGGGGGGGGGGGACGGGGAGGTTGTAGTGATCCTGCATTTGCTTACGGCAACTCATTCTTTTTGCTTTGTTTAAAGTGACGGGTTTCTGTTTCCCCCACAGTGTTTCATGTTCTTTTTTTTCTCCCCATAGTGTGTGGGTGAGGGGGGAGGGGAGAGAAGGGTATACGGGGGTGGGTTTTAGACTTCCCTCCGTGAGAGAGCTCCCCCTGCTGCTAGAAAACAAAAAACGCCCGGTTTGAATGGTGGGAAACAATAGAGATTGAGGGAATGATTACTGTGTTTGCTCCCCAATGATTGAGTTGCCTTGCGGTATACCTTGCTAGAATCTCTGGGACGTGTGAGGGAGGTGGGGGAAGGATGAAACCCATGAACAATAATAACTGGCTGGGCTTCTCCCTCTCCCCCCACATGAGCATGGAGGTCGCCGCAGACCCACATCATCACCCGAATCAGCAGGGTCATCATCCACAAGCCCAGCCGGCGCCTGCCTCGGTCTCTCCTGCGGTGACGGGCAGCTTCTTCCTCTCTCCCCACTCCGGCATCTGCTATGGAGTCGAGGGCGGGAACGGGGCCTTCTGCTCTCAGCTCGCTGTCATGCCATTGAAGTCTGATGGGTCGCTCTGCATCATGGAAGCGCTCAGTAGATCCCAGCAGGAAGGTTCGCCTCTCTCTCTCTCTCTCTCTCTCTTGCTTCTTTTCATTCCATGCTTCCGCTCACAGCTTCCAAACGAGCTATACTGTTTCTAAACTCTCCCTCTTCTAGTCTGACTCTTTTTTCCCTTTTTCCGCCTCAATCTAATGAAGGAATGGTGCCATCTCCTTCCCCAAAACTGGAAGATTTCTTAGGTGGTGGTCCAAATATGGGGACCCATCAGTATGGTAACAATGACAGGGAAGCCATGGCCTTAAGTCTCGACAGCATGTACTACCACCAAAACCCCGAGCCTGATGACGATAGGAACCACCCTTTGGACCTCCTCCAGCAACCCTTCAGGCAGCAGATTCCGGTGGAACATCAGCAACAGGAGCCGCAGCACGCGTATTTCCAGCCATTGCAGGAAGGTATGTGCTCTGGGCTAGCAGGGCATGACTTGTATCAGGCCCCACTGGAGGAGACCATGGCCGAGGATGGGATTCCGTGCTTGAAGAACTGGGTGGCAAGGCATTATAGCTCGGGGAGCGATGGGCTGGGTAACGAAGGGGGTGTTGGCCCCGTTGGTGCAATGGCGTATGGGGATTTGCAGTCCCTGAGCTTGTCCATGAGCCCTGGCTCGCAGTCCAGCTGCGTCACGGCGCCCCAGCAGATTTCTCCCGCTGCAACAAATGAGTGCATGGCTTTGGACAATATGAAGAAGAGAGGTAATGGGAAGGGTGGCCAGAAGCAGCCAGTTCATCGCAAGTCCATTGATACGTTTGGCCAGAGGACCTCGCAGTATAGAGGCGTTACCAGGTCAGTGTTGAACCCTCTAGGTGTTAGTTTTCTGAACTTGAGAAATTTGGTTATCACTCTGCGCTCCCTTTGATGCCAGTGATGGTCCTTGTTCTTCCCCTTATTGTCTATTCGGTTCTGGAGTATGGAGTTTGGTTCTCTTTGGGGTCCTCTCTAATGATGCTGGTTTAGTTGTGTCTCCTATCGCTCGTCTGCACCATGTTCTTTAGCTACTAATTGTTTTTAGTCATTATTTGTTCTTTTGGAAGGCTTATCGTTTATTTTGTGTACTTTAGTCTCATTATAGCTAGTGACCCCATCTCAAGTTTTGTTCGACCCAGTTTAAGAGTTTATTTTTTTTCCGCCATGTTTGTTTTGTTGTGTATTCTGTTCTGAAGACAGAATTAATCCGTCTTCCTCAGGCATAGATGGACTGGGAGATACGAAGCCCATCTGTGGGACAACAGCTGCAAGAAGGAAGGGCAGACCAGGAAAGGCAGGCAAGGTTGGTAAACGGCTACATTTCAAATTTTCAAGCATCTATCTTCTCCATTTGCGGAGAAAATTTCAAATCATCTGAATTTTTCTACTTGCCTGACCATCCTTCTGGCTTTTTCATGGTTATCTTGTGTGGGACGCTATTTTATAAACGTCGCGCTCTTCTGCAGTTTATCTGGGTAGGCCGCCTCCCCCCCCCCCCCCAACCAACAGAAGTGGATCAACGAACATCCCCATTTTTTCTCGTTCTTTAAATTTGTATCTTCTTATAAATCCACTATACTACAAACTGACGGTGTGTTCTTAATTATCAGGGGGGTATGACACGGAGGAGAAGGCCGCCAGAGCTTACGATTTGGCCGCACTCAAGTATTGGGGACCTTCGACCCACATCAACTTCCCGGTATGGCTGCTCATTGTTGCTCTTGTTTAGAGAGGGAAAACAATTGATTCGTCTCTTCTGGGCTTAAGCTTGTTGTGGGTTTTCATGCAGTTGGAAAGCTACCAGGAGGAGCTTGAAGGGATGAAGAACATGAGCAGACAGGAATATGTTGCCCACCTGAGAAGGTAACTTGCAACTCTAATCCTATATCTGGGAAGGTAACTTGCCCACCTTTTTCTTCTAGTGCTGCTAATACTTCTGTTGTCTCTTGGCTTCTCCCGACAGAAAAAGCAGTGGGTTTTCAAGGGGTGCATCTATGTATCGAGGAGTCACAAGGTATTATTTACACATTGGTCCTAACATCTTCAGTCTTTTGTTGGAACTGGACACTTAATCTCCATTGCCCTCCAGGCACCACCAGCACGGAAGATGGCAAGCTCGGATTGGGAGGGTGGCAGGAAACAAGGACCTCTATCTTGGCACATTCAGTAAGTTTGGAGAGACTGTTCTCATGCATGTCATGTCTTAAAGGGTTTTGGCTAGTAGGCGTACATTCATCGCTCGTTGTTTTAAAACGTTCGTGTGCTTTTATATTCTGTTTAAAAGTTAGGAATCTCACCTGAAATGGTGCTAAATCCTAGAATAAGCATCAGGCCCCCATATCCCTTCAAAGTTCAAACTACTTATCATCCTTCAGCCCTATGAGCACTCGATGAAGGAAAAGTCACCGGCTGTTCTTTTAGCAAGGCTGAGTCCTCAAACACTGCGAAGCCCCTCCCCAGCTGGCGTGCATGTCCATGTTCAAAGAAGAAAAAGGCGAAAGCAAGTCGAGGGCAATCATGCTTCTGCTTTCTTCCTTGGCAGCAAGAGGCTTTCAAAGTCGTGCATGCCTGTTTGTGTGCGGGCGCTGATTCAAATTCATACTTGTTATGGGTTGTGGAGCTTTTTCCGTGTTTCGCAAGCTGAGCTCTCTCTTCCAGGTACCCAAGAGGAAGCTGCCGAAGCCTACGACGTCGCTGCCATAAAGTTTCGGGGCGCGAACGCCGTCACCAACTTCGACATAACCAGATACGACGTCGAGAAGATCACGGCGAGCAGTACTCTACTCTCCGGCGAGCTCGCCCGGAGGAAAAAGGCCGAACTCGGCGACAAGGCCATGTCGATGCTGACCAGCAGCAGGGGGGAGGCTGATCTGTCTGCAGAACAGAATGGCAGCTCGGACTGGAAGATGGTTCTCTACCAGTCACCGGATGAGCAGTCACCAGCCTCTGAACCCCACGCTCAGAAGGCCACCACGCCAAGCATCGGCAATTACAGAGCGCCGACGTCCTTCTCGCCGCCCCTCCATGGCCTGATGGGCAACGAGACGGTGCAGGGGATCGACGACCCGGGTGCAATGGGGCGCACCCAGCTGAAGAGCTCGTCACCCTTCGTCACCAGCCTGAGCAGCTCCAGAGAGCAGAGCCCCGATCGGACCGGCGTCTCCATGCTCTTCGCTAGGTCCCCTGCCAAGTTCGTCACCCCTGCGCCTCTCTCCTCCTGGATCCCATCGACCCAGATCAGGCCGGCGATTCCCATGACTCAAATGCCAGTCTTCGCGCCTTGGTCTGAGTCAATCTGATGCTCAAACGTCGTGTTTGCCCTGGTGTAAAGCATCATTAGAGCAGCACCCAAACAGGAGATGGAGAAAGAAGAAAGAAAGAAAGACGGGGAAGGTGGGGAAGACGAAGGTGAGGCTTTGCAGGTGGTTTCTTGCCCATAGCCATTGGTGCGGTGGAGGTTTGGTGATTTGTGAGGGGCCAATGGGTGTGGCCAGTCAGTGTGCATGTAAACCGGTGATTGTAATTGCTTGTAAACTGCACCCTTTTGGGCCAGAAGGCCGTGGTTTTGCTGCATGGGGAGGGGATCCGGTAGTTTTGAAAGGGGAATTAAAGATCTTTTTTATTCCTTAACAATGATGGATGCTTGCAGTATGGGGTGCCCCGACCCGGTGCCTTGGCCTTCCTTTTGCCTTCTGCTAGTTAGTACAAGTACATACCAGCTCAAATGCCGCCCCAGTGTTGATGATGGTGGTCGTGGCGGTGGTGCCTTTGTGCCTTTTTGACCACCATCTCTCATGCACGTCGCCCCCCCCCCCCCGCCCCTTCCAATTAATATTCCCCCTTTTCACTTCTGAGCTTTCCGCAAAGGTTGCCAACATTCCATCCCGTTTCTTCAGAAAAAGTGGGGGTGATAATCAGAATATCAGATGGTGTTTACTATCGTCTGGGGGGGGCTTGGGGCTGTGATATATATGATGAGGGGTTTAGGATTGGCATTTGCTATTACAAACTGACTTTTTCTGTCTCAAAATATATGGGAGAAAGTCTCGCTTTGTTTGTCGGGTGTAGTATGTTGGCTCGTATATATCCAGATAGGTTGTTGGGAAAGTTAAAACTGGCACAACCTACGAAACAATGCAAGTCATTAATCAATCTCTCCTTCCTGAGAGTATTTCTCTAACAAGAAGTCCATAGGAAACTTAAATACTAGCGAATGTGGGAGCCCATGACAAACTATTTCAGAATCGTCTTCAAAACTTTTTAGTGGGAAAGAAACTACTAGGTTTATAAATTTATGCTCCAACCTTTCTTATTTCTTGTTATGGCTCCAAACCTAATGGCAGGAAGCTTAAAAAACACAACAATGAACATGCAGGTCGAACCTTCGGAATTCGTGGATTCGACTCTGCCCCTTTTCTCTTTACCAGTGTGAATGAGGACTGTTTGTGTACCATGCAGCGGCACTTTTGAAACATCCCTTCTATATATCAATACCTTGGACTGTGTTGTTTATAGACAGGTATAAACAGTGCCGGCCGCCAGGAGACATTGGGCAGCTGAAGTTAACAAGTCCGGTGGTCAAAATCTAACAGCGGCCCTTCTGATGGGAAGAACACTCACAATACTTTTTCCTTATTCTTAGGGCCGATTTGTTAATCGGAATGTGGGCCGGCTGTCTAACTCGGAGAGAGAAATTGACGGGGTGCCCACACTCCCTCACACACTCTCCGCTAATCGAGCCCAGTCGACGAGTTTGACCTCCTGAGGTCGAACACGACGTCCGCACTCGATTAACAAAGAGGCCCTTAAAAGAAAGTAATGTTCCCTCTTCTCTCGAATCACACCCCGGGATGAAAGGTAGCCAACTAATTAATTAGCGATATGGTGCAAAATGAAAGGATTGGCAGCCAGAGATATGTATCTCCCACTGCCTCACCCCCATAACGCCTCGTTGGAAACATATGTTGTTCCCGTTCGCTACTAAACTCTGCAGAATGAGGCAACTGTGCATGGTAAAGAGGAGGAAAATCTTATCCATTGTTCTTGTGGCTGTGAACACTACATGGGTTATGGCTATTAGCCTATTACTTTTCTTTCTTCGATTTCCTTTTATCACCATGGCATTTACTCCCGGTGGTACTACACGGAGTATTAGGGACAGAGAGGATGGGTAGCCACCTCATGGGCCTACCGTGACCTGAATCTGGGGCACTGTTTGAACCTGGCACGTCCAAGTTCACATGGATTGAATAATCTCTGCCAGCTGCATCAAATGCGTGTCAGTCCATCAGAATTCAGACATTGCTAATCCCAACTGCCGTTGCCAGTGACGGCCAAACTTTAACGCCAGCTCTCAACTGGCACACGGTTTAAAAGCTATAGCTTATTATTATTATAGCATTTATTTATTTTTTTTTCAAATAAAAGTGTTTCTGAAAGTTAATATTATAGCGATTTTGAAACCTAAATATGTGTGACATGCAATCATCTAGTAGTTCCGGACGTGTGGTATTAATCTCACTTCAGAGTACAACTATATTTGAAATCGAGAATGTGTTCAGAATGTCAACAGATGTTTGCTAAGAGTGATCACGTTAAAATATGTACGTACGGCTGTTTGATTATTTTCTTATAAAACCATGCTTAGTAGCGTGTGCTCTTCCCGGAGTGGAGATAATTATATGATGTGTTTCTCGCAATAGAGAGGCATTTTCATTCTTTATTACAACTCAAATTTGATGTCTTCATGTTAAACCTTATTCGAAATTTAAAGACGGGTTTTCTTTTTCTTCTTCTTTTTTATCCTAACATAGTGGTCCGGGGAGTATATCTTGTGCCGGGAGCACGAGATCAAATCCCCGCTAGTGGTCCTGCTAGCCACTACTCCTCTCGGGTTAACTATATGATAACTTCACTTCACATTTTAACCTCCTAAAACACCAGCACGTGCACAAGACACTCTTCATACTTACATACTTGCTACCGGCGCATGTATTATTATACAGGCGCCCACAACTCGGCCACATCCTCATATGTACCTTAATGACCTTTATATGTTGGATACAAAAAATAAAAATGGGAAGAAAATCTTTCACGCCGAATAAACCCAACCAAATTTTCACTTTGATAATTTTCCTCATCTGCCGAAGGCGGCCTACTAAGGACTTTATTTCGTGGAGTTTTCAAACGTTTCAGAAATTCCAAATGCAGCGTCGTGGTGGGGGGCCAACTTCCAATAATGAATCACCATGTCAACCAGTGGCCGCTGCAAGACATGCATGCCTCTTTTAAGCGCAACAGGAGGGAAAAGTACCCGTCGAACATCTACTTCAATTTAAAGAGGATCGTTTTTGGAGCTTACCCTCCCTCCCCGTTCAGCCCCCCCCCCCCCCCACGTCAATCCCCACCCTGCCATGTGGAACTAGTCCAGCTCCAATGCTCTCCATCCCTCTCTCTCCGTCCGTGTGTGGAGATAACGTTGCTCGTTGAAACCCCTACTCCTGTTGTCCTGCTCCCCTGCCTCCCCCACCCGCCCACCCCCAGTTGTCTTAACCTTTCGGGCCCCCCTTCAATTAAAAGGCACAGTCTCCTCAAGTCTGAACCACAACAGTGCGCGCGCGCTCTCCCCCCCCCCCCCCTCTCTCTCTCTCTCTCTCTCTCTCTCGGCCGTGTAGGCTGCTTACATCATATAAAATTCCCAACACATGCACATGCCCCTCCCCGACTTAAATGCAAGGACTATGCTGTCATATGTTTACTGTTCCATTGGCCACATTTCCATCGCGTTCAATAATCTCGTCTCGTGATGCCATACCCATCTCCCCTTTGAGCAATGCCTTATTTGAAAAAGCAAAAAAGACACAGACAACGGAAGGTAAGCAGCAGATCATCACGGCCTCTGGATATTTACCCACGAGGTGAGATCTCACTTTCTAGGGCTATAATACGCGATGATGTCGCATCTGATGTGGAGACCCTCCTCCATTCTCAAGTGGCGGGGTTACCCATGGCGGCCCGTCTCAGCTCTTTTGTTGGGCCATCAATGACCTCGAGCTGGTTCTGCACGTCAAATATGAAGGCTAGAGGCAGTGCCCCCTAGCAAGCAGTAACCCTCCTACCCTGCCCTTTTTTTTTCCCTCCTCCTCTTTTCCTCCTTTTGCTTTTACTTTTGTTTACTGAAAATAAAAAAGATCGATCTTGTGGGAGCCCATCCTATCATACGGTCTTGGAGTAGACACGTCAACGCCGAGGATCTAGTCGCGGATCTTTGAGGAGGCGAGGGGGAACGAGGCAGCGCTGCCACGTAGGCAGATAGCGCCGCGTCCTGGCCAGCGTTGAGCCATGATTTGACCGCGACAGGCAGCTAATCCAGAATCTAGTCGGAGATCTGGGCGATTTCCGTAATCAGTGTGTTCTTACAGGGACTGGGCCCCGCATCGGGACTCCTGTCTTTTCGCCTTCGTCTCCGTAGAGTTCCTCTTTTACTTTTGCCCGCCGGATCATAGGGTTGTCTCTGTGTCAGGTCAGCAGATCCGATTTTAAGTCATCCGGATCTACGTGACTACTCAGTCGCCCCGGACTTTTTAATTAGTTTCCAGACAGACCGAAGTTTCATGGAGGTTAGGTGATGTCAGCCGGGTACACGTAGGGCAATAAGACGCCCTAATTATCAGATTAGTTATCTACTTTGGACACTTGTTCTATTTCCTCGGATCAAAGCCCGGCTTTATTTTGCTCGAGTTGAGAGTTAAACTCTTCAACCACCTGTGGAAGATCGTTCACCACACGTATGAACAGATTGCTTTCATGAGTAGATTGTGATGCGTGAGTAAAACAAAACAAAAAACTACAATATAATGAAGAGACTTTACCCCTATTGTAAGACTCATCCTTCTGCTGCGTGAGGCATCGTTCTAAAGGGAAAAATTATGAAGGTTCATATGTAATGCAGAATAAACAATCCTTTATATGAGATACAAGCTCATGCACGTGACCTGATGTAAATTAAACCAAATCCTCGCCTAATGACACCCACAATTTGTGGACCCATCTCATCGCTGACATTAGTTTAGCTCACCTTCATAATTGACTTTGGAGAACAACCATCCTTCCGATATTTATATTGACAGAATTATGAGAATGCTTATGTTCTAGTTCACAAGTTATGACCAGTATCAACCACCACTGCTAATGAGAAACAAAAGGGTTTATCTAGACAAGTAATTAATTTCCATCGAAGTGAGCCAAGCCAAGCTTCGTTTAGCCTCGAAAGACAATGGCTTGCCTTCCCAAGAAAAAAAAAGGTTAACGGCTTGCCTTCTGTTTGGTCATCAACCAAGTTAAGAAAACGACTGCTGAGTGCTGAGGGCAGGACCCCTTCAGAGTGGGAAGGCATGGCCTGGTTCCGGACAAATATGTAGGCCTGTCGGACTGCAGGCACTGCACCCAGTTATTCTGATCCATGCAACGCAGAGGGGAGGTGAGATGTGCTTGGGCAAGCATGAAGACATAATATGAATTAATAATAATGCAATACCACAGACTTTACATTGGAAAGGATGGCGATGGACATTGACCCCTTTTCGTTCGGTCTGGCTTCTCTTCTCCCTGACATGTTTCATGCTACGCCCTGTGCGTGCAACTCAGTAAGACGCAGCCGTCGGCGGACGCTGGAACGGTGGTGCCAATGATTCGGCGTTTTGGGAAATGAAGGACTCGAACCCAAGTGGAACCAGACCCCCCCCCCCTGCCTCCTCCCTCCCCAAGCGGTTTTCGTGAACTGCGCCGATCAGTTGTGGCTTGCTCTAGTCTCCTGTAAGTATCTTCACATGGTATTTGCATTTTTGTGTACAGACGAACCTGTTTCTATTAGAAGAATGTAATGAGATAATACTCTGTCATTTTGTTTAGGGATTTTGTAAAAATATCCTCCTTACATATTTATTTACATAATTTATCTATCACATTTTCATAATATTTTTAATAAACTTACTAAATCCCAATATTTGCGAACATATCTAGACCATTACCCGCAGTTATATTAAAATATCCTATTTAACCATCGTTAATTAAAGTTTAACTAAATTTACAAAAGATCAAAATATCTTTAATCTCTCCTAAATTATTTCTCCCTCCTCACGTGCCTCTCTCTTTATCTCTCATTCTCTCCCTCTCATTGGCAAAATTTGCCCATCAAAATTACTCTTTTTATATAGGGATATTTTTGTCTAAAAATTTAATATAATGGGAGAAAATTAAATATTCTTTACACTTTAAACAGATGTGAATTAAAAGAGTATTTTTGGCAATGCAATTGATACAAAAGTTGTCATTGAAATTTTTATGTATGCTTCAAACACTTTTATTTTTAGTATTTAAGAAAACTGCTAACATGCTGTCGAAAACGATAAAATACAGAGCCTGAGAAAGAGAGATGAAGCTTGAATACAAAGCATGAGAAAGAATAACCTGGATATCCAAGGATGAGTCAAGCTTTAAGATTGTCATTCATTCGCTCAAGGGGTTTCTGGGTAACTCCGGGGGCCCAAGAGTCACCATTGTCCACATAGGGTCGATCTTCATATGTCGGTGAGTGCGATCCTCAACTGAGCTCCACCTAGTTTGAATCTTCTAGTCGATGTGACGCGGCGGCGACGTGGAAATGGATCGACGGCAACTCCGGGACACGAACGGGACTGGATAGGATGCTACCTCGCGCAGCTTGACCTCACGCCGGACGATCTCACACCGGGCGACACTCAGACTCATAAAATGAGAAAGAGGGAAGGAAAGGAAACACAAAGGGAATGGCCCTTACGTGATTGCAATTCTTAAACTTTCATTCATGCCTTAAACCATTACATGAGCCTCCTTTATATAGGAGGAGGCTATAGCAACCACGCCCATAATCTTTTACAAATAGCATATATGTCCTTAGCCTTATAAAACAAACTCACCTACCTAACTTTTGACTTTGGGGTTTTAACCAAATAAAATATACAAAACACACATGTTTATTGACTATGACTTAGCATAATAAGACGAAAGTAAAAATACATGTACTAATACATAATACACAAATACGTACAATATAAATACACGCAAATAAATATTATGCTCGGGACGCCGAGTCTTCAAACGAGTCGTCGAGCCATAAACTCGATGCAGTGGCGGTGCGGCGTCGGCTCCGAGCATTGGGCCCGGTTGTGGGCCCGGTGTCCCCACCAACTCTCCCGGGGCGGCTGGAACTCGACTCCGTCGAGTAAGGGGGGACACTGCTGTGGTAGTGCTCCAGCAGATCTGGATCGAGGCGTTGGAGATCTTCCCGGGTGATGTAGAAATCATCAGAAGGTGGACGGTCTCGCTAGCGGACAAGGTAGTGCTGGTACACCCTGCTCCGTGTAGTGGTCACCTGCTCATCCAGTATCCTCTCAATGTGCTCGCGCGGTGCTCTCGAGGCTGTGGGACGCACATGGGTGGACTCACTCTCACTAGGAGGAGAAGGCTCGAAAGGGTCACTAGGAATCGCTGTGGGTTCCTTGTAGACCACTAGGTCTGCCACATTAAAGGTCGAGCTAATCCCATATTCGGGAGGTAAGTCCACAACATAAGCATTGGAGCCAATCTTCCACAGAATTGGGAAGGGTCCATCACTACGGGCTTGTAACTTTTTAACGGCTCCCGAGGGGAGTCGTTCGGGTCGAACCCGTACCATAACCGTGTCACCTTCTTGAATTCATGGTGACGCCTATGCGAATCAGCCAAGCGCTTGTAAGTTTCATTACTGAGGTTTATGTACTTGCTAATTGACTCATGCAGACTTGTGACATGCTGTGCAAATTCCTCAACTGACTTGGATATTCTAGACTCGAGTGGAAGGGGAATGAGATCCACATGTTTCCTAGGTTTGTAACCATGCACGACCTCAAATGGACTCATACTTATGGACCTATTGACGGAGCTGTTGTATGCAAATTCGGCTCTGGGTAAACGAAGATCCCAAGTGGTGGGGACACCACCGGGTCCACTACCGGGCCCACTACTCGGAGCCGACGCCGCACCGCCACTGCACCGAGCTTATGGCTCGGAGATTCTTCCTGAAGACTCGGCCTACGGCTACGGTAGTATATTACATATTGAGTATATGTATTTGTGTGTATGTATACATGTATCCCTACATGTATTTTTCTTTCATCTTATTAGGCTAGTCTAAGTAAAATAACATGTGTGTAATTTTTATATTTTATTTGATTAAAACCCACAAGTCAAAGTGAGGTGGGTGGGTTTTGTCTTGTTAGGGTAGGGTATAAACATAATAAATGAAAGTGTGAGGGTATGAATGTAATGGGCATTTCCTATAAATAGGAGGCCAATGTTTGTTACGAGACATGATATGAATGAAAGAATGAATGAAATGTTATTTTGTGTAAGAGCTCTCCCCTCTTACCTTTCCCTTCCCTCTTTCTCCTTGTGAGTTTGAGTGTCGCCCGGTGTGAGACCGTCCGGCGTGAGGCCGAGCTGTGTGAGATAGCAACCTATCTGTTCCCATCCGTGCCATCAGGAGTTACCGTCGATCCGTCCCCCGATGCCGCCGCGTCAGATTTGGTATCAGAGCCCAACAACGGCGTCCCCGAGGACCCGACGTCTCCGACGTCGTCTCTCTTTCTCTCTGTTGTTAGATAGTGAAAAAAAAAGAGAACAAAAGAAACTAGCAAATCTCGGTTAAAAGAAAAGAAGTGAAAAAAAAGAGGAAAAAAAAATTTCTCTCGGCTGTGTGTGTGAGAGAATTAGAAAGAAAAAAAAATAGAAAATTTTTTTTTCACGCTCGCGGCACGGGCATCGTCGCCGGGGCCCGAATTCAAAAGGATTGCTGGCCGCAACGGCCAGCTCCTCATCGGCCAGCCCCGCCTCCGCAACGCTCCGCCACCGCGCTCCCACTGCTTGCGGCCACCTGCCCACCACCGCCTGGCGCCTCCCCGTGCGCCGCCTGCCGCCTCGACGCCAGCGCCCCCCTGCCGCCTCGACACCATGGCGCCGCGTGGCCTCGGCACCCGCTCCCCTGCGCCACCGCCTTTGCGAGCCCACCTACCCGAGCCCACGGCCGCACCTGCCTCGCCTGTGTCGCCCTCCCGCGTGGGCCGCCGCCCTGGCTGACCATCAGCCGCGTGAGAAACACGCACAGGGTTTGAAAAATCAGAAAAAAGGTTGAAAAAAAAAGAGTGAAAGAAAAGTCAAAAAAAAGGTGAAGTGTTGAAAAAAAAAATATAAAGTCAAAAGAAGTAGGTGAAGTTTGAACAAAAGAAAAAAAGGTTTGAAAAGAGAGATTTTTGAAAATAAGTTAAATATATAATATATATGTGAGATATATATAATCTTATATATATATATATTATTATTATATATCTATTTAACTTATTTCTTGTGGCACCCGAGTCCGCTATTTCGGCTCGGCCCGTGTCTCAGTCGCCCGGATGCCGACAGAAGATCCGTAGATCACGGAACGCGCGTACCTCTGAGTCTCCCTGCGTGGAGAAATTAGACTGATTTGTTCCCCTGCACGGGAAAATTTTTAAGCTAAGTGGTTTTGTAATAATCCTCCCTGCGCGGAGTAAATTCTTTGTAACCGGTCAAGCTTCATCGACGCCGTGCGGGCACGCACGTCCCCGCTCGCCTTCGTCTCCGGTCGGAGTTAGACTTTTCAGTCTAGCTAGGTACCTGCTCCCCTCCCTTACTCATTTAGTATCTTTTCAATTGCCGCGCGAAGTGAGAGAGAGCCCGATCCATGCAGCCAGTCTCCTAAGTGCATCGCTGTGGACGGAAAAAGAGAGCTTGCTTGCACCTATCCTTAGGCCATAGGGTGTCGCATTAGGGCACCCTAATTATCAGGAGGTAGTTCCACAACTACTTCGCCTACGGACGAGCAACTCTCCCTGACCAGTCCCTTCAAACTTGACCCTTTGCCTATTTAGCCAACAAATTCGGGTCTATAGCTTGCTAATTATCGGTCCCAGGACTGCATCATTTAGGTCCGAGGTCGTGCATGCCACGTTGGTCTAGGAATTCATCCGGCTGCCTAGAGCGCCCATCAACGCTACTCATGGATCAAGAGAGCGTGACTGCTATGCTAGTCCAGCTCGAGCACAATCTCGTGGCACACTTTGAAGAATCCATAGGCCAACTATGAACGGAACTCGATAAGAGGATCCGAGCCTTAGAGGATCGACTGAAGGGAGAGGAAGGAAGAGTGAATGGCCACGGCAATCCCGTAGCCAATCCTAGAGAGGAAAGAGAGCAGGTCCGCCCGAATCAGGCCCCCAGGGTAGAGAGCAAGAGGCCTGTGCACCTCGAGATAGAGACCACGACAATGAAGATATCATCCTACGGAACGTCAAAATTGACGCTCCGAGTTTTGATGGGTCCCTAAGTCCCGCCACATACCTTGACTGGGAGACCGGGATGGACTAATATTTTGATTAGCATCGCCGCATGACCCCTGCTACAAGGGTGAGGTTTGCCAAAATGAAGCTCCTAGGTCAAGCCAAAACTTACTGGTGTAACGTTGAGAATCTCCTAGCAAGGAGACGAGAGGAACCTATAGGCACGTGGGAAGAAATGAAGGAGAAATTAAGGGAGAAGTATCTGCCACCCTCCTACCATCAGCGTCTTTTAGACCAATGGCAGAAACTCACCCAAGATGGAAAGTCCATGGACGAGTATATCGCCAAATTTGATAACTTCTTCCTTCGGAGTCGAGTCATGGAGGATGCCTCCGTCACCCTCTCACGGTTTAGAGCTGGCCTACACGAGAGTATTCAGCGGGAATTATTCTTTCGGGAGGTTAACACCCTCGAGCACGCCTACCAGGTTGCACGAGATGTTGAGAGGTTTCAAAGGGTGGTCCCACCTCGGGTTCCCATCTACCGTCAACCTGAATCCCGAAACCCCATGGTCCTCTACTCTGAGAGGCCTGGCCCCTCCACCTCTTACGTCCCTACTGCTACCCCACTTAGGGCCGTTGCCCCTACTGCTCCTTTCCCAGGGAACCCCTTACCTGCACCCGCTGCTGTGCCTAGGCTGGAGTATACTCCACCAGCGGAGAGGAGGGATGACAAGGGAAAGGGAGTGATCCCTAGCACCTCCCAACCAGCCCCTATCTCGGGAGTCCGCTGCTTCAGGTGTCATAACCTAGGGCATATTGCCACCAATTGCCCCACCCGAGCCTTGGTCATCACCGACCCCCAGTCTATGGAGCTTCCACCTCAGGAAGGAGGAACCCTTGAGAGATATGAGCCTAACCCTGATCTCATTGCCCAGTTTGAGGAATTAGATGCAGGATATGATGGAATGCATGTCGAGTACGTGCAAGTGGGGGAAATTACCGAAAGTTCAAACCAGGGAAGACTAGGTGTAGTTCGCTGCATCCTCGCACACCCACAGGAGGACGACTGGCGTTGAACCTCCATCTTCCAAACCTTCATCATGGTCAAAACTCAACCCTGCAAGGTGATCTTTGACAACGGGAGCTGTATCAATGTAGTCTCTTCAGACTTTATCTCCCGTCTAAGTCTACCTACCCATCCTCATCCGAGGCCATACAACGTGGCTTGGGTTGACAACACGTCTATCCCAGTCACCACTACATGTGTCATTCCCATCCATTTCCAGTCCTACCAAGGACAAATCCTATGCGATGTAGTGCCTATGAAGGTCGGGAGCATCATCCTAGGACGGCCATAGATCTACGATGTAGATCTTACTACATTCGGTCGGTCCAATCAATATTCCTTCTCCCACAATGGAAAGAGGATTCAGTTGTGCCCGACACCCCCAAAGGTGGCCCCGGGAAAGTGCAATATCCCGGACCTTTTGGATCCCTCTTCGTGGGTCCCGGATCTGGTTTTTCGAAGTGTCTGGCTCCGTTGTGTCCGAAATTTCGTTTCGGACATCTTTCGTGTTCGGATCGGCGCGATTCGGAGTTGTTTCGGAGGCCCGGAAGCGTTCCGCGGCTTTTCCGCGTATGTTTTTCGATTTCCGGTGTGTGTTTCGGTAATTCCTTCGGAACCTCGCTGCGGGTGAACCGGATCGTTCACCTGGGCACGAGTGGTACCGTTGCGATCGGTGCGTTCCGAGGATTCCGAAAACGTATTTTTCTATTTTTTGATATTTTCTAGATTTTCCAGATTTTCTATAAATACCCCCTATTTTCTCTCTCTTCCCCACCTTCTCTTTCTTCTTCTTCTTCCTCCTCCGTTTCTCCCAACCGCGACCCCCTTTCTCCCTCTCTTCCTCCCGTTCGACCACGGCGAGCTCCCTTCCGACCGCAGACGGCGGCGAGGCGACGGCGCGAAGACGTGGGTGGTGGCGAGGCGATCTCATGGGCGTGCGGTGAGCGTGGGAAGTGTGAAGAGGCGAGGTTTTCCAAGGCGATTTCTTGCGTTTGTGGACGATCCGGCGGAGCATTCGCTCCATTGAGGTAGGGTGACATTCCCTAGCTCCTTGCCGTTCTTTTCCGTGGTTTATAGGCCGTGGGAAGGCCGAGAGAGGCTTGATTGAGCATGTTTGGGGTTTTTCCATGTTTGGGGAGAGCTCGCCCGATCTATGAATTTGATGCATGATTTCACGTTTTGGTGGCCTAGAATCTTGCTAGGGGTCCCCAGGGGTCTTCCCCTTTGATTTCCCCCTCTCCGGTGGAGGCATGGGGGCGTGGTTGAAGTTTTTGGGCTTTCCCGCCGTTTTCACCGTCGGGTGCGTGTGACGGTCCTTCCAGGGACCGTTACATGATGTGACGCGCCTCGAGGGGGCCGTCACATGCCCTTTTGTTAGCCTTTGGGGGTCAGGGACTATGACGGTCCCACGATAGACCGCCACTTCTAAGTGACGCGCCCGGGCTGGGCCGTCAGGGGCTTTCCGACCGTTGGTTTTTGACCGTTGGGGGTCTGCGTGTGTAACGCGCCGGGCCGAGTGCGTTACATCCGCGTGACGCGCTGGGGCGAGCGCGTTACTTCCTGGGTCATCCTAGGTGTGAGGGGCGCGTAACGCGCTGGGGCAAGCGCGTTACATCCTGCCTTCGCGCTGGGAGCATGAGACGCGTGCAACGCGCTGGGCCAGGCGCGTTACATTCGTGTAACGCGCTGGACCAGGTGCGTTACTCCCTACGTTCCTCAGGCCGTGTAACGGCCTGCGTTAGACCACCAGGTCTGTGTAACGGTCTCGCCTAGACCGTTACAGCCTTGTGACGGTCTCGGGGTGGACCGTCGGGAGGTTGGTTGTCTCGAGAGGGCTGCAACCCTGCTTTTAGTCCTACTGTGGTCGCCGTGCGCCGAGGCCGGTGCGTGGGGTGGTCCCCGTCCGTCGTCGGATGCGGGCGTCATTTTTCGTGACTTGAGAGTCTACTCCTTCAATGACCCTCCACTAGTCGTAGCCTACCAGTACGCGGTACCGGTCGCACCAGGGAGTGGTGTACGGGCTTACCCTGAGGACGGTTTTAGACTGATTTCCGTTGGGCCCCTCGTCGTTAGCCAGAGTCTGGCTACGGGGGAAAAACCGGTCAGAGGACCAGTCCTAGGACGCATGGTCTGTCTGTGCACACGTGGTTGGGGGCGGTTGGACCCACGTCGACGGGTGTGACCCCAGCTAGTCACTTGTTTGTGGTTACTTTTTGGGTGTTCGTGCCTTGGGTAGGCGCTACCTCGTCAAGCAGATCACCTGCGGCGCGGTGTAAGACGTCAGGGGACGCTACCGGCTGTGCTTCTAGTGAGAGATACTCCTGTCGAGTACGGAGTGTCAGACTGTCAGTCGTGTGTTTCCGACCTTCAGGTTTGTCGGGTCGACCGTTGAGCTTCGGTCTTCCCACCGTGACACGTGTGTCGGTTTGCGTGCCGTAGGGCCTTTGTTTTGTAGAGCAGGACTTTCCTTTCCGAGGTACCTACCTACCGCTAGCGTAGTGGTTTCCCGTTTTGTGAGGTAGGGTTCGAGTGATCCCTACTGAGTCTTGTTCCGAGACTCATTCCCTGCGTATTTTCACCGTGTTTTAGGTGAGGCGCCACCCCAGGGGAGCGCGTCTGGGGTGCAGCGTGGTGCGGGTGCCCAGAGATAGTGCCAGAGGTCAGAGCCGGGGTATGCCCCGTGTAGCTGTACTTTTCTTTCTTCTCTCTGTACTAGTTGTGGACTACTATTGTTGTTGTTATTTTATTGTTATCTTGTGGACCATGTATAATGTAAAATGCTAATTTATTTCATGCTTAATATTATAACTGTTTAATTTCTGCAATTACTCATGATGCTTGTGTAGTTTCCACACCATCCTTCTAACCCTTCCGAATCTTCGGACTCGTGGGTGGCGGTGCGAGTCTCGGGTTTTCGGGCCTTCCCGGTAATCAGATTCTCGGGTCGTTACAGCTGGTATCAGAGCGCGGTTGTGGAATTATGTGAGAATCATAGCCAATTGTAGTGGTCCACTAGTCCACCACGATGATGTACAGTTGACACTGGCATTGGACATCGCGCATTTTCTTGACCTTGCCGTTTTTTTGTTTTCTGTCGTTTGCTTCAGGAGCGAGCATGGCGCCGAGGAGGAGCACTCGCTCTCAGCAGGGGCAGTCGACTGGAGGTCAGGAGATCCAGTAGGGGGTCCAGAGGGACCAGGAGGAGCAGAGCAGAGCAGAGTGCCACCAGGGGCCACCGAGGCAGTGGATACTGCGAGGCTTCTGGGGGCCGAGGATTTCTTCCGTGGCATGTACTAGCTTATGTCTCAACAGTTCGACGGAGAGCTGCTGAGGGCTCGTCAGTTAGGGGTGGGCCAGGCCGAGCAGTGAGGGACTTTTTACAGTTCCATCCACCTTACTTCAGCGGCCAGGCAGACCCTGATGCAGCTCGTGATTGGCTTGACGAGATGGAGCGGGTGTTCAGTTCTGCGAAGAGTGCTGCCGAGGATAGAGTGGTGTTGGCCTACAACCAGTTACAGGGTACGGCTCGGAAGTGGTGGTCTTCCGAGTGGAAGACGTCTTTTCATCTTCGTCCACTTGAGCAGGTCGAGTGGGATGACTTTGTCAGTGCTTTTGAGCGTACGTACTGTCCAGACTACGTTGCTACGCAGCGGATGCGTGAGTTTCTGGAGCTGGTGCAGGGCGACAAGTCCGTGTTGTAGTACAGGGGCCGATTTATCGAGCTGGGTCGGTATGCACCTCACATCATGGAACATGAGAGGGTGAAGACCGCGCAGTTTGTTCAGGGCTTGAGACAGGAGCTGAGGCACCATCTGATCGTGAACGGGGCCACTGATCTAGAGACAGCGTCTCATGTTGCGGCTTCCTTGGAGATTGATATGCAGAGGACCCGAGGATCGATCAGCCAGGGGCAGTCTTTGTCAAGTCGCAGCCATCAGTCGGCTACCCAGCAGCAGGGTTCCTTCCAGCATGCGTCGGGTGGTTCAGGAGCGCCGGCGTCGGCAGCGTCGGTGACAGGATCTGCGTCTTTTGGCTCGAAGGTTAAGAAGTTCCTCTCGAAGAATTTTCGAAAGAAGAAGTCCAAGGATCAGGGGCAGGCTTCATCGGGCATTGTACAACAGCCGATTCCTTTTCAGCGGCAGGGATCAGCGGGTGGATCGCGAGGACCGTGTCTATGGTGTGGTGGGACCCACCCAGTCAGATAGTGCACGGCGCCGATCATCTGTTTTCGGTGTGACCAGCCAGGGCATATGGAGCGTGACTGTCCTCAGAGGCCGCCGCAGCAGTAGTTTTCTCAGCAGCAGTAGGTTCCCCAGCAGCAGGGGCAGCAGCAGGGACAGTATCCGTCGCTACCCAGGTCAGCCACTGTGGGAGGCACGCAGAGAGCTCGAGGCTAGATCACGCACATGACCAGGGCAGAGGCAGTGGCGTCGCAGCTCGTGGAAGGTACCGTTCAGATTTTGGGTTGTGCGGCTCGGGTTTTGTTTGATTCTGGCGCGTCTCATTCGTTTATTTCGGAGGATTTTACGTTGAGCATCGAGAAGCCGGTGACCCAGTTGTCCTGTGATTTGGCAGTGGAGTTGCCTTCGGGTGATTTCATGGTCACTCCATATTGCTTCGATCAGGTTCCGGTTTGGATCGATGGGCGGAGTATGCCAGACAGGTTGTACGCGTTGCAGCTTCGGGATTATGATGTGATTCTAGGCATGGACTGGCTCGAGATTCATGGAGCGGTGGTGGATTGTGGAATGAAGAGGGTCTACTTCCAGCATCCGAGCAAGCGGACCTTCTATTTCCAAGGTATCCGTTCCACCTCTTCTCGATTCCTTATCTCTGCTATTGGTGCCCGTCGGTTGCTTGATTCTGGTTGTCAGGATTTTCTCGCGTCCGTGGTTGTGTCTGACTGGATGGAGCCGAATGTCGAGGATATTCCGGTGGTGTGCGAGTTTCCCGACATTTTTCCCGAGGAATTGCCTAGATTACCTCCCCAGCGGGAGATCGATTTTGTGATCGAGGTCGTGCCTGGTACGGGACCTTTGGCGAAGGCTCCCTACCGTATGGCCCCCGCTGAGTTGAGGGAGTTGAGGGCGCAGTTGCAGGAGCTGTTGGCCAAGGGGTATGTTCGTCCTAGCTTTTTCCCTTGGGGTGCGCCCGTGTTGTTTGTGAAGAAGAAGGACGGTAGTCTGCGGCTGTGCATTGACTATCGGCAGCTGAATGAAGTGACCATTAAGAACAAGTATCCGTTGCCGCGGATTGACGATTTGTTCGACCAGGTTCAATCTGCGCGAGTGTTCTCGCGGATTGATCTGCGGTCCGGTTACTATTAGCTGAGGATTCGCGAGTCCGATGTGGAGAAGACTGCATTCAGTACGAGGTACGGGCATTATGAGTTTCTGGTGATGCCGTTTGGGCTCACCAATGCCCCTGCAGCCTTCATGGACTTGATGCAAAGGGTGTTCCGTCCTTATTTGGACTAGTTCGTGGTCATTTTCGTGGACGACATCCTTGTTTATTCGCAGTCTGCTGAGGAGCACGCGTACCATTTGGGTGTGCTACTGCAGACGTTGCGAGATCACCAGTTGTATGCGAAGCTCAGCAAGTGCGAGTTTTGGCTCGGCGAGGTGCACTTTCTGGGACACGTGATTTCTGGTGATGGTATTTCCGTGGACCCCGCCAAGGTCGAGGTAATAATGCAGTGGCCAAGGCCGAGGTCGGTGACGGAGATCCGGAGTTTCTTGGGGCTTACGGGTTATTATCGCCGGTTTATCCAGGATTTTTCTCGCATCGCGGCCCCGATGACCAGACTCACGCGGAAGGATGTGCCTTTCGTCTGGTCTGAGGAGTGTGAGCAGAGCTTCAGGGAACTGAAGAGATTGCTCACCTCGGCTCCGGTGTTGGTTTTACCTTCTGGATCGGGAGGTTTCGTGGTGTGTACAGATGCTTCCGACGTTGGATTGGGTGCTGTGTTGATGCAGCATGGTAGAGTGGTGGCTTATGCATCTCGGCAGCTAAAGCCCCACGAGGAGAACTACCCTACCCATGACCTTGAGTTGACGGCGGTGATCTTCGTGCTGAAGATCTGGAGGCATTATCTGTACGGCGAGAAGTTCGAGGTGTTCACTGACCATCAGAGTTTGAGGTATGTGTTTACCCAGCGGGACCTGAACCTCAGGCAAAGGCGTTGGATGGAGTTCATGAAGGATTGTGACTTCACCCTGTCTTATCAGCCGGGCAGGATGAATGTTGTCACCGATGCCTTGAGTCGGACGGTTGCAGTCAGTGCCTTGATATTGAGGAAGTGGAGGCTCTGAGAACAAGTGCCCGAAGTATCTTTCAGACTCAATATTCCTCAGGAGCCAGGGTTGGCAGTGCTTGCGAGTCTGACTGTCACTCCTACTATCCATCGTCAGGTGAACGAGGCTCAGCATGCGGACCCTGAGTTGCCCCGGATTCTGGCGATGGCTGATGTGGAGCTCGGCGAGGACGGTGCTGCGAGGTTTCGCGGCTGGCTGTACGTCCTAGTGGAGGAGCAGGTTCGTCGTGCGGTGTTACGCGAGGCTCATGGAAGTAGGTACACCGTACACCCGGGTGCGACGAAGATGTATCGGAACTTGCGAAGGCAGTTCTGGTGGCCTGGCATGAAGAGAGATGTCGCAGAATTTGTGGCCAGGTGCCTGATCTATCTGCAGGTGAAGGCAGAGCATCAGCGACCAGGAGGTACTCTCCAGCCATTGGATGTTCCTGCATGGAAGTGGGACCACGTGACCACGGATTTTGTGGTGGGGTTGCCGAGGACCCCGAGTGGGCAGGACAGTATATGGTTGCTGGTGGATAGGCTGACAAAGATGACTCGGTTGTTACCGTTTAAAGTCAACTGGAGCGTGTCTAAGTTGGCTCGTCTTTATGTGGAGCGGATCGTTCCGTTGCATGGGATTCCCGTTTCGATCGTGTCAGATCGGGATCCGCGCATCACTTCTGGATTCTGGAGGAGTTTCCAGCGAGCTCTTGGCACGGAGTTGGCATTTAGCTCGGTGTATCATCCTTAGTCTGATGGTCAGTCAGAGAGGACCACCCAGACGTTGGAGGACATGCTGAGATCCTGCTGCCTGGAGTGGCAGGGGAGTTGGATTCATCACCTACCATTGGTGGAGTTTGCCTATAACAACAGCTATCATTCGAGCATCGGCATGGCTCCTTATGAGGCATTGTATGGGCGTCCTTGTCAGACTCCACTTGATTGATTTGAGGTGGGTGAGCGTGTTTTGACGGGACCAGAGTTGGTGCAGCAATGTGTGGACGTTGTGCACTTGGTTCGTCAGAACATGTTGGCGGCCCAGTGTCGGTAGAAGAGCTATGCTGACCGTAGGAGGTAGCCCCTCGAGTTCGCCGTGGGCGATCATGTGTTCTTGAGAGTTTCTCCGATGAAGGGGGTGATGCATTTTGGATGGCGTGGGAAGCTGAGTGCCCCCTACATTGGTCCTTTTGTGATCTTGGAGCAAATCGGTGAGGTTACTTACCAGTTACAGTTACCCCTTGAGTTGGCGTCGGTGCATGACGTGTTCCACGTCTCGATGTTGCGGAAGTACATGCCCGATGACTCTCATGTGCTCGAGTTTTCTGTTTAGCCCGAGGTGACTCCAGATCTTTCTCTCCCAGAGTTTCCGATCCGCGTGGAGGATAGGCGAGAGCAGCGCCTACGGAGCAAGGTCATCCCCTTGGTCAAGGTGGTGTGGCAGCGGCACTCTAGTGGGGAAGCTTCTTGGGAGCGGGAGGATGAGATGCGTCAGCAGTTCCCGTACCTGTTTGAGTGAGTCTTCCTCTTCTTTCCCCTTGGGTTGTTCTCAATTTCGAGGATGAAATTCCTTTAAGGGGGGAGGGCTGTAATATCCCGGACCTTTCGATCCCTCTTCGTGGGTCCCGGATCTGATTTTTCGGAGTATCCGGCTCCGTTGTGTCTGAAATTTCGTTTCGGACATCTTTCGTGTTCGGATCGGCGCGATTCGGAGTTGTTTCGGAGGCCCGGAAGCGTTCCCCAACTTTTTCGCGTGTGTTTTCCGATTTCCGGTGTGTGTTTCGGTAATTCCTTCGGAACCTCGCTGCGGGTGAACCAGGTCGTTCACTTGGGCACGAGTGGTACCGTTGCGATCGGTGCGTTCCGAGGATTCCGGAAACGTATTTTTCTATTTTTTGATATTTTCTGGATTTTTTGAATTTTCTATAAATACCCCCCTATTTTCTCTCTCTTCCCCACCTTCTCTTTCTTCTTCTTCATCCTCCTCCGTTTCTCCCCACCGCGACCCCCTTTCTCCCTCTCTTCCTCCCGTTCGACCGCGGCGAGCTCCCTTCCGGCCGCAGACGGCGGCGGGGCGACGGCGCGAAGACGTGGGTGGTGGCGAGGCGATCTCGTGGGCGTGCGGCGAGCGTGGGAAGCATGATGAGGTGAGGTTTTCCAAAGCGATTTCTTGCGTTTGTGGACGATCCGGCGGAGCATTCGCTCCATTGAGGTAGGGTGACGTTCCCTAGCTCCTTGCCGTTCTTTTGCGTGGTTTATAGGCCGTGGGGAGGCCGAGAGGGGCTTGATTGAGCATGTTTGGGATTTTTCCATGTTTGGGGAGAGCTCGCCCGATCTATGGATTTGATGCATGATTTCGCGTTTTGGTGGCCTAGAATCATGCTAGGGGTCCCCAGGGGTCTTCCCCTTTGATTTCCCCCTCTCCGGTGGAGGTATGGGGGCGTGGTTGAAGTTTTGGGCTTTCCCGCCGTTTTCGCCGTCGGGTGCGTGTGACGGTCCTTCCAGGGACCGTTACATGATGTGACGCACCTCGAGGGGGCCATTACATGCCCTTTTGTTAGCCTTTGGGGGTCAGGGATTGTGACGGTCCCACGATAGACCGCCACTTCTAAGTGACGCGCCCGGGCTGGGCCGTCAGGGGCTTTCTGACCGTTGGTTTTTGACCATTGGGGGTCTGCGTGTGTAACGTACCAGGCCGAGCGCGTTACATCCGCGTGACACGCTGGGGCGAGCGCGTTACTTCCTGGGTCATCCTAGGTGTGAGGGGCGCGTAACGCGCTGGGCCAGGCGCGTTACATTTGTGTAACGCGCTGGGGCAAGCGCGTTACATCTTGCCTTTGCGCTGGGAGCGTGAGGCGCGTGCAACGCGCTGGGCCTGGCGCGTTACATTCGTGTAACGCGCTGGACCAGGCGTGTTACTCCCTGCATTCCTCAGGCCGTGTAACGGCCTGCGTTAGACCGCCAGGTCTGTGTAACGGTCTCGCCTAGACCGTTACAGCCTTGTGACGGTCCCGGGGTAAACCGTCGGGCGTTTGGTTGTCCCGAGAGGGCTGCAACCCTGCTTTTAGTCCGACTGTGGTCGCCGTGCGCCGGGGCCCCTGCGTGGGGTGGTCCCCGTGCGTCGTCGGATGTGGGCGTCGTTTTCCGTGACTTGAGAGTCTACTCCTTCAGTGACCCTCCACTAGTCGTAGCCTACCAGTACGAGGTACCGGTCGCACCAGGGAGTGGTGTACGGGCTTACCCTGAGGACGGTTTTAGACTGATTTCCGTTGGGCCCCTCATCGTTAGCCAGAGTCCGGCTACGGGGGAAAAACCGGTCAGAGGACCAGACCTAGGACGCATGGTCTGTGTGTGCACACGTGGTTGGGGGCGGTTGGACCCACGTCGTCGGGCGTGACCCCAGCTAGTCACTTGTTTGTAGTTACTTGTTCGGTGTTCGTGCCTTGGGTAGGCGCTACCTCGTTAGGCAGATCACCTGCGGCGTGGTGTAAGACGTCAGGGGACGCTACCGGCTGTGCTTCTAGTGAGAGATACTCCTGTCGAGTACAGAGTGTCAGACTGTCAGTCGTGTGTTTCCGACCTTCGGGTTTGTCGGGTCGACCGTTGAGCTTCGATCTTCCCACCGTGGCACGTGTGTCGGTTTGCGTGCCGTAGGGCCTTTGTTTTGTAGAGCAGGACTTTCCTTTCCGAGGTACCTACCTACCGCTAGCGTAGTGGTTTCCCGTTTTGCGAGGTAGGGTTCGAGTGATCCCTACTGAGTCTTGTTCCGAGACTCATTCCCTGCGTGTTTTCACCGTGTTTCAGGTGAGGCGCCACCCCAGGGGAGCGCGTCTGGGGTGCAGCGTGGTGCGGGTGCCCAGAGGTAGTGCCAGAGGTCAGAGCCGGGGTATGCCCCGTGTAGCTGTACTTTTCTTTCTTGTCTCTGTACTAGTTGTGGACTACTACTGTTGTTGTTATTTTATTACTATCTTGTGGACCATGTATAATGTAAAATGCTAATTTATTTCCTGCTTAATATTATAACTGTTTAATTTCTGTAATTACTCATGATGCTTGTGTAGTTTTCACACCATCCTTCTAACCCTTCCGAGTCTTCGGACTCATTTGTGACGGTGCGAGTCTCGGGTTATCGGGCCTTCCCGGTAATCGGATTCTCGGGTCGTTACAGAAAGAGTCCTACCTCTACACCCGCTGCATCCCCCAAAATTCAGGAGAATGCCCCAACCCCCACCAAAGGGAAGCTTCTCATGCCCTCCTCTCCCACACCTGTCATATCCATCCCTAAGGCCCCTAAGGTTGACCATGACCCAATTATGCGCCTTAACTTTATAGGTGTTCATGAGATGACTAGAGAGGTTGCCGAGGGTGCCCTTGTTTGGGCTGTTGTCGTCACCATTACTCCTGAGGAGTCCCAAGTCTCCATCCACCTGAAGTCCAGGCACTCCTGTAGGACTTCCGAGATATCTTCCCGGAAGACTTGCCTTCAACACTCCCTCCCATGCGTGATATTCAACAAGCCATTGATCTTGTCCCTGGATCCACCCTACCCAACCTTCCCCACTATAGATTAAACCCCAGGGAGCATGCTGAGCTCCAACGAATTGTTGAGGACCTTATTCAAAAAGGCTTCCTCAGGGTAAGCAAGAGCCCATGTGCTGTTCCTGCCTTGCTCACACCAAAGAAAGATGGCACTTGGCGGATGTGTGTTGACAACCGCGCCATCAATAAAATCACTGTCAAGTATAGATTTCACATTCCTCGTCTTGATGACATCCTTGACATGATGAGTGAAGCGACCATCTTTTCCAAGATTGACTTGAAAAGTGGCTACCACCAGGTCCGGATTTGACCAGGGGATGAGTGGAAGATAGCCTTCAAAATAAAAGAAGATATGTATGAGTGGCTTGTCATGCCATTTGGACTATCCAACGCCCCAAGCACTTTCATGAGGCTTATGACGGAAGCCCTTCATCCTCTCATTGGTCGCTTTGTTGTCGTCTACTTTGACGACATTCTCATCTATAGCCACAACCCTCAGGATCACATCCACCATTTGAGGGAAGTTTGCGAGACTTTGAGGAGAGAAACCCTGTTTGTCAACCTTACTAAATATGAATTCATGACAGACCGGGTCACTTTTATCAGATTTTTGGTTTCAAGTCATGGAGTGTCTGTGGACCAATCCAAGGTCCGAGTCATAGTAGACTGGCGAGAGCCCCAGAATGTCTATGACGTTCGAAGTTTCCATGGGCTAGCCACTTTCTACAGGCGCTTCATTCAGGGTTTTAGCACCATTATGGCACCCATTACGGATTGTATCTGTAAGGAGAATATTGAGTGGACCAAAGTCGCCTCCCAGGCTTTTCGTGCCATAAAGGAGCTCATGACCAAAGTCCATGTCCTCCGCCTGCCAGACTTTTACAAAGTCTTCGAGATATCATGTGATGCATCTGGCGTAGGAATAGGAGGAGTGCTCAGCCAGGAAAGTCACCCCATGGCTTATTTCAATGAGAAGTTTTCTGATGCAAAGCTTCGTTACTCCACCTATGATAAGGAGTTCTATGCCGTGGTCCAAGCCCTCAAACACTGGAGACACTATCTCTTACCTCAAGAGTTTGTCTTATATTCGGACCACGAGGCTCTGAAATTCCTTAGCTCTCAGAAGGGCTTAAACCCTAGGCATGGTCGGTGGGTAGAATTCCTCCAGTCTTTCACATTTGTCCTAAAACATAAGGCTGGAAAGGAAAATAAGGTGGCCGACGCCTTGAGTCGAAGGGTATCCCTTCTTTCTACTGTTCGGGTAGAGGTCACTGGATTTGACCGCATGAAGAAACTCTATGGAGAGTGTTCTGATTTTGGCGATGCCTACTCTGCTATGTTGTTGGACCCTCGATAGCTTTTTCTGACTATCTACTCCAGGATGGTTTTTTATTTCGAGGGCTGCAACTCTGTGTCCCGATGACTTCTGTTCGGGACTTCCTGATTTGGGAAATACATGCTGGAGGTCTTACTGGTCACTTTGGCCGCAACAAGATCATCCATTCTGTGGAGGAGCATTTTTATTGGCCTGGCATGAAGAAAGATGTGGCCAAGATTGTAGCACAATATAGGACTTGCACAATGGCCAAACAGGTCAAACAGAACACTGGTCTCTACACTCCTCTCCCCGTTCCTGATCGGCCATGGGTTGATGTGAGCATGGATTTTATCCTTGATTTACCTCGCACTGCTCACAAGCATGATCCCATCTTTGTTGTTGTTGATAGGTTCTCTAAGATGGCCCACTTCATTGCATGTTCCAAAACATCTGATGCATGTAGAGTAGCCCATTTATTCTTTGATGAAGTCGTGCGTCTACATGGTCTCCCCAAAACCATCGTGTCTGACCGAGATGTCAGGTTCACTAGTTACTTCTGGAAGACACTTTGACACCTAGTTGGCACCAAACTCAAATTCTCCACTGCCTATCACCCACAAACCGATGGGCAAACAGAGGTCGTCAATAGGAGTTTAGGGAATCTCTTGAGGTGTCTCGTAGGGGATCATTCGGGAACTTGGTGACGCGGCTGCGTCGGGGGACGGATCGACGGCAACTCCTGACGGCACGGACGGGAACACATAGGTTGCTATCTCACACAGCTCAGCCTCACGCCGGACGGTCTCACACCGGGCGACACTCAAACTCACAAGTAGAAAGAGGGAAGGGAAAGACAAGAGGGGAGAGCTCTTACACAAAATAACATTTCATTCATTCTTTCATTCATATCATATCTCGTAACAAGCATTGGCCTCCTATTTATAGGAAAGGCCCATTACATTCATACCCTCACACTTTCATCTATTATGTTTATACCATAGCCTAACAAGATAAAACCCACCCACCTCACTTTGACTTGTGGGTTTTAATCAAATAAAATATAAAAATTACACACATATTATTTGACTTAGACTAGCCTAATAAGACGAAAGAAAAATACATGTAGGGATACATGTATACATACACACAAATACATATACTCAATACGCAATATACTACCGTAGCCGTAGGCCGAGTCTTCAGGAAGGATCTCCGAGCCATAAGCTCGGTGCAGTGGCGGTGCGGCGTCGGCTCCGAGTAGTGGGCCCGGTAGTGGACCCGGTGGTGTCCCCACCAACCCTCCCGTGGCGGCTGGAACTCGACTCCGTCGAGTAAGGGGGGACACTACTGTGGTAGTGCTCCAGCAGATCTGGATCGAGACGCTGGAGATCTTCCCGGTTGATCCAGGAATCATCAGAAGGTGGACGGTCTCGCCAGCGGACAAGGTAGCGCTGGTACACCCTGCTCCATGTAGTGGTCACCTGCTCATCCAGTATCCTCTCAATATGCTCGCGCGGTACTCTCGAGGCTATGGGACGCACAGGGGTGGGCTCACTCTCAATGGGAGGAGAAGGCTCGAAAGGGTCACTAGGAATCGCTGTGGGTTCCTTATAGGCCACTAGGTCTGCCACATTAAAAGTCGAGCTAATCCCATATTCGGGAGGTAAGTCCACAAGATAAGCATTGGAGCCAATCTTCCGCAGAATTGAGAAGGGTCCATCACTACGGGCTTGTAACTTTTTAACGGCTCCCAAGGGGAGTCGTTCGGGTCGAACCCGTACCATAACCATGTCACCTTCTTGGAATTCATGGTGACGCCTATGCGAATCAGCCAACTTTTTATAGGTTTCATTACTGAGGTTGATTTACTTGCTAATTGACTCATGCAGACTCGTGACATGCTGTGCAAACTCCTCAGCTGACTTGGATATCCTAGACTCGAGGGGAAGAGGAATAAGATCCACAGATTTTCTAGGCTTGTAGCCATGCACGACCTCAAATGGACTCATACCTATGGACCGATTGACCAAACTGTTGTATGTAAATTCGGCTCTGGGCAAAAGAGGGTCCCAAGTGCCGGGGTGATCCCCTACGAGACACCTCAACAGATTCCCTAAACTCCTATTGACGACCTTAGTTTACCCATCAGTTTGGGGGTGATAGGCAGTGGAGAATTTGAGTTTGGTGCCAACTAGGTGTCAAAGTGTCTTCCAAAAGTAACTAGTGAACCAGACATCTCGGTCAGACACGATAGTTTGGGGAAGACCATGTAGACGAACAACTTCATCAAAGAATGAATGGGATACTCTAGATGCATCAGATGTTTTGGAACATGCAATGAAGTGGGCCATCTTAGAGAACCTATCAACGACAACAAAGATGGAATCATGCTTGTGAGCAGTGCGTGGTAACCCAAGGATAAAATCCATACTCACATCAACCCATAGTCGATCAGGAACGGGGAGAGGAGTGTAGAGACCAGTGTTCTGTTTGACCTGTTTGGCCATCGTGCACGTCCTACACTGGGATACAATCTTGGCCACATCTCTCTTCAGGCCAGGCCAATAGAAGTGCTCCTCCACAGAATGGATGGTCTTGTTGCGGCCAAAGTGACCAGCAAGACCTCCAGCATGCATTTCCCATATCAGGAAGTCCCGAACAGAAGTCATCGGGACATAGAGTTGCTGCCCTCGAAATAGAAAACTATCCTGAAGTAGATAGTCAGAAAAGACTGTCGATGGTCCAGCGGACAGAGCAGAGTAGGCAGGGCCAAAATTAGGACACTCTCCATAGAGTTCCTTCATGCTGTCAAATCCCGTGACCTCTACCCGAACAGTGGAAAGAAGGGAGACCCTTCGACTCAAGGCGTCGGTCACCTTATTTTTCTTTCCAGCCTTATGTTTTAGGACAAATGTGAAAGACTGGAGGAATTCTACCCACCGACCATGCCTAGGGTTTAAGCCCTTCTGAGAGCTAAGGAATTTCAGAGCCTCGTGGTCCGAATATAAGACAAACTCTTGAGGTAAGAGATAGTGTCTCCAGTGTTTGAGGGCTTGGACCACGGCATAGAACTCCTTATCATAGGTGGAGTAACGAAGCTTTGCATCAGAAAGCTTCTCATTGAAATAAGCCATGGGGTGACTTTCCTGGCTGAGCACTCCTCCTATTCCTACGCCAGATGCATCACATGATATCTCGAAGACTTTGTAAAAGTCTGGCAGGCGGAGGACATGGACTTTGGTCATGAGCTCCTTTATGGCACGAAAAGCCTGGGAGGCGACTTTGGTCCACTCAATATTCTCCTTACAGATACAATCCGTAATGGGTGCCATAATGGTGCTAAATCCCTGGATGAAGCGTCTGTAGAAGGTGGCTAGCCCGTGGAAACTAAGAACGTCATGGATATTCTGGGGCTCTGGCCAGTCTACTATGGCTCGGACCTTGGATTGGTCCACAGACACTCCATGACTTGAAACCACAAATCTGAGAAAAGTGACCCGGTCTGTCATGAATTCACATTTAGCAAGGTTGACAAATAGGGTTTCTCTCCTCAAAGTCTCGTAAACTTCCCTCAAATGGTGGATGTGATCCTGAGGGTTGTGACTGTAGATGAGAATGTCGTCAAAGTAGACGACAACAAAGCAACCAATGAGGGGACGAAGGGCTTCAGTCATAAGCCTCATGAAAGTGCTGGGGGCGTTGGATAGCCCAAACGGCATGACAAGCCACTCATACAGACCTTCTTTTATTTTGAAGGCTGTCTTCCACTCATCCCCTATTCGAATCCGGACCTGGTGGTAGCCACTTTTCAAGTCAATCTTGGAAAAGATGGTGGCTCCACTCATCATGTCAAGCATGTCATCAAGACGGGGAATAGGAAATATGTACTTGACAGTGATTTTGTTGATGGCGCGGCTGTCAATACACATCCGCCAGGTGCCATCTTTCTTTGGTGTGAGCAAGGCAGGGATAGCACATGGGCTCTTGCTCACCCTGAGGAAACCGTTTTGGATAAGGTCCTCGACAATCCTTTGGAGCTCAGCAAGCTCCTTTGGGTTCAATCGGTAATGGGGAAGGTTGGGTAGGGTGGACCCAGGGACAAGATCAATAGCGTCTTGAATGTCACGCATGGGAGGGAGTCTAGAGGGCAAATCCTTTGGAAAAATGTCTGGGAAGTACTGCAGAATTGCCTGGACCTCGGGTGGGACTGAGACTCGGGACTCCTCGGGGGTGATGGTGGCAATAACAGCTCAGACAGGGGCACCTTCGGCAACCTCCCTATTCAGCTCACGAACACCTATGAAGTTAAGGCGCCAAATCGGGTCATGGTCAACCTTAGGGGCCTTAGGGATGGATATGGCATGTGTGGGAGAGGAGGGAATGGGAAGCTTCCCTTTGGTGGGGGTTGGGGCATTCTCCTGAATTTTGGGGGATACAGCGGGTGTGGAGGCAAGATCGTCACAAATAGCGGAACAAGCCGCCAATCGGTCTAATCCTAAGCCACAAGAAACGACACTCCGCAGAAAATAACTCACGGAGACCTGAGGGAACACTAAAGACCCTCAGACACGTCGGGACACGCAAATCAAGGTAAGATGATACATCGAGGCATCCAGAACCAGTGTCTCGGATTGGACAGAACCGCCAAGACACCCACACACAAGGTCGCCTGTCAACCCCTGGGTCACCCCGGGTTGACCGGAACCCGACCAAAGACATACAAAAGTAGGATAGAGAATCCTACCACAAGCAAGAGGACTCCTGGCTACCTTACAACGTCGTCCTAGCCCTCATAGGACATCATGAGACATCCACGGGACAACGGGCAGACCACAAGGCCAAGCCAAGACAAGCAGAAACCGAAAGAACGGAAATCGGAGCACAAGGCATGTAACGCGCCACCCTTAGACCGTTACATGAACGTGACGGTCTAAGCCTAGGCCGTTACATCCAACGCGACGGTCGGGGGACAGGCCGTCACACACACCGCCCTAACCAACTCTAGAAACGCAAAGGCACGTAACGGCCAGCACTGGGCGCGTTACGCCAACCTGACGCGCCCGACCGGGGCCGTCAGGGCCAACAACCCTCAAACTCAAAACACACTCGGGGCATGTAACGCGTTAGACCAGGCGCGTTACGGCCACCTAACGCGGCAACATAAGCGCGTCAGGGCCAACAGGCACAGGCCAAAAACAACTGGCTGAGAGGCATGTAACGGTCTTGACCGGACGCATTACAATCACCTAACGCACGGGGACGAGGCCGTTAGAAACAACGACGCAACCACCCCAACTCAGCCAAAACAGCATGCAACGGCCTGGGGCAGGCGCGTTACACACACCTAACGCACGGGAGCACGGCCGTTCGGGAAACTGACTCACTCGGTCAAACACGGTCAAACAGAACGTAACGGCCGGGGGCAGGCGCGTTACGCACACCTGACGCGCTAGGGCAGGCGCGCCAGGGGAACCGCCTCAAAAGGTCAACGTCAGTCAACCAGAATGTAACGACCTGGGGCAGGCACGTTACACACACCTAACGCACAGGGGCAAGCGCGTCAGAGGAACCGACTTAACCCAAACATAAAATGATAAAATAGATGTAACGCGTCTTACGGGACACGTCAAAGAGATGTGACGCGCCACCCCTGGGCCGTCAAACTCTCAAAACCTCGAAGAACTCAAATCAACCCAGACGCTGTAACGGTCAGTCGTGGGGCCATCAGGACATGTGACGGTCCCTGGAACGACCGCCACACCAGCTACAGCGGGAAAACGGAGGGTTGGCCAAATCGGCCCGTTCCACGCCCCATTCACGCCGAAGCGCAGGGGAAACAACCCTCGACGATGGAAAACAACATAAGAAGGCTAAAAAGCCCACATGCAAGCACAAAAATACAAGATCGGGGTGATTCCAACGAATCCACCCTAAATGGGTCAACGAGGTTCCCGGGCTCCTACCGGCCTCGAATGACGACCAATCAACACAAAATAAGCATGGATGGGATCCTAACATCCCAACGGTCAGTTCAACACTAACCGAGCTACAAGTGGTTGCCGTTCTCCGGCGAACCCTACAAAACCCGAAAATCACGGTTTAGACTAAACAAGCCCAAACTCGGCCATTTCCGCGCCAAACGAAGTGCAAGGGCAAGGAAAACGGAGAAGAGGAAGTGAGGAACCATCACCCTACCTCCACCGAAGAAACCGTGCCCCGAAGGGACTAAACCGCGCCGAAAATCACGCCGCGAGCTCAAACGTCGGCTTTGAATCCACCGTTCCGGATTGCGCCAAAACCATTCCGATCCTCACTCCGTCGCGCACCCAGCCAGCTCCACAACATCCCCAACACGTGCCTCTAGGTACCCAGTCTGCAGCCGGAGCCGAGAGGCCACAAGAGGAGAGGAAACGGGAGAGAGAGACGACAGCGGCGAATGAGAAGGAGAAGAGAGGAAAAGGAAAGAAATAGGAAAAGAAATTAGGAATTTTCCTAATTTCCGAAAAATCTGATTTCTGGCCCTATCTCCGAAAAATATGTAAAAATAGTCGAAACGACCGGCTCGAAGAGTACATCGTCGCTGCAGCATCCACGAGTCGAGGAACTGAGAAACAAACTCACCGTAGGGTTCCGTAACTAGTACGAGAGAAAAATCCACACGGATCGTAAAACTCAACTCGGAAGCCACAAAAGCGAACCGAACCTCACCGAAACCCATCCAAAAGATCCAATGAAGATCCAACAAGACCTACCACGGATCCAGGGCATTACAGCACTGGTGGCTTTGTGGGAGAGATGTTGTACTTCCCTCAGGGGGATTTTAATTTGACAAGGTTGGGAGATGTTTTTCTATCCTCTTTTGCATACCTGGAGGAGGTTGTTGAGACTGTCTTTTATAGTCGAATGTCGGAGAGGGATGGCATGGTCGGCGGGTCTCATGCTTTTGAAATAACTTCACATCCTAGTGTGACAGTCGAAGCTGCAGCAGTTACGTGGAAGTGGAGCGAATCGTGGCGCCGTGAAGGGGCTCAAATATGTCGACGTTGGCCCGTCATGATTACGATTCCAAAATTTCATAACCCGGCACAAAACGAAGTTTTAGTGAGAACGGGGACACATGGCGGTTATCTGCCAGTGCACACACATAAAAAATAATATAAAAATAAGATATGTAATTTTGCAAATAAATTTATAAAGAGGGTATTTTGTAAAAAACTCTTCTATTTGTCATTTTGTATCATCCAATTTTTAAATGGAACTGTACAAAATGTTAAACATAACTTTCATATTCTCAAAATAAAGGTGTCGATCGAATAAGATAATAAAAAGTATGACATTATAATATTCTTTTATGTGTTACTGTAGTGGGGCTTGTCTCTACGAAAATTATTCAAAAAGGACAGGTCAATTGAGGGCACTGGCGTCGGAAAAAAGTGAGATTGCAATTAAAATCAAAGTTCGTCTGTATTGGATTGAACCCTAGTTCAATTCATCGTCGGAACGGTACGTATGAGACTTCACATTGACCATCTGCTCACTTCTTTAACGTAATTCAACCCTACCACTAGTTAAAACTTGTAATTGTACCATGACTCCAATTGAGTCGATATTAATAACTATGTCTTTTGAGAAAATTAAAGCTTATTAAACCTAGTGGGCTGCGGAGCTTTACCGGATCCAACTTAGGATTGACAGGGTTTAAGATGAGTTCAATATAAGGGTGTCTTGGGAAATGCTCAGAGGGAGATTGCCATCACCGAAAATCTTCACTTTCCTGAATGTAGATTATAGAGAAGAGAAAGTGACACAGACACAGCATTTGAAGTAGAACATCCCAAGTGCTCAACTTTGCTGCATTCTGTGATATCTTTTCCAGGATTTTCACATGTTTAAGAATGCCCCTGTGGATGACACACAGGGAGAGAGAGAAAGAAGAGTTTTTGACGTGAATATTTCATAATCTGACCTTGCATGGTCCGTTCACGTGTCTTGCGCACCTGGACCCCTCTCCTTGACAAGTTAGAAGGGGTTAGTCTGGTTGCTTTTAGGTTCATTTTGACGGGGAGTAAGACTAAGAGTCAGATAACTTAACTTGGTTAAGATAGTTCGAAGTTAATTCATTTTTAATTTGATAGGAAGAGAGTTAATCAGATAGACTAACTTATTTTTAATCTCTTGTGATTTGAGAGATAATAGATTAATCCAGTACTAATTATAATTCAAATGTGACATTTGTCCTTTTTTGTTGAATTTTTTATCTATAGGCATGTGTTCATTTCTAAAAAATTATTCTAATTTAAGATAAACCTATTTTGAATATATATTAAAAATTAAATACAATATAAAAATAAAAATATTTTTAATAAATAAGACAATCAATTTCAAAATAAAATTTAAAAGTCAGAAACGTCGTTAATTATATATTTAAGGTACTGTTCATCTTAAAAAATTTATTTTATTTTATTTTAAATAATTTTATATATTTTATAAATTGATAATACTATACAAGTATTTTTTTTGATAAATAACATCCTTAATCTCACTAATTAAAATTTAAAAGCCAAAAATACCATTAATTATGGATTAGATTACTATTCACACTTAAATTTTTTTATATTAAAACATTTTAAATATATTCTTTGAGTTAAATATATCATAAAAATAATTTTTTTAAAAACTATCATTAATCTCACTAATTAAAATTTAAAAATAAAAAAAATTATTTATTACAGGTTGGATTATTGTTCACACTTACAATTTTTATTTTAAAATATTTTATTATATTTTTAATAGATCATATAGATTAAATAGATCATATAAATAAATTTGTTTTGATAAATAATATCATTAATTTCACTAATTAAAATTTAAAAGTAAAAAATCTCATTAATTGCGGGTTAGATTATTATTCAGTTCAATTATTTATTTTTAAAAATATTTAAAATTTAAATATATTCTATAAAATAAATGGTATCATTAATATTAATAATTAAAAATTAAAAACAATCACGTTATTAATTAAGATTACAATTACTATTTACATTAAAAAATTGTTTTAAATTAAATTTTAAGTATTTTTAATATATTCTATAATATAAATATATCATATAAATAATTTTTGATAAATAATATTATTAATATCACTAATTAAAAAGTAAATATGACTAATGAATAATAATATAATATTTTAATATTTAACCTACAAACTAAAACAGCTGGGTTAATCGTGACCCACCTGGAGAGGTGGGTTACTAAACCCGAATTATCCCCAGAATAACAATTTTTTTAACCAACTTAACTAAAATTACTTTTCAAACTGCATTGTGGATAAACCCTGAGTTAAAATCGGACAAACCCAGTGTTAAACCGATGTCAAAGAGGGGCTTAGGGTTTCAAATATGGGGTTAAGCTCCAATTGACATTCCTCTTGAAAGGCATTATATAGAGGACCCGATTGGGATCCGAGTATAGAGTTCTCAGGTTGGACAATACCAACTGCTACTCGTGAGAATGTTCTCGAGTCAATGAGACGAAGCCCCCATAACGGGCTGCACGAGGGGCTGTTTTAGGCTGCCGTTCATGGGCCGGTTACTCAAGTCGGCCCACTGGGCGGACCAGCCCCATTGAGAAATATAAAGAAGGAGCAATGCTCAGTGTACACTCTGGTTAATTTTCAACCCAAATGTGCACCAAGCAAATTTTTTTTATTAAAAAAAATTAGGTTAGGTGGGTCTCAAGTCACCATTACTTGATGTAAAAATACACTCTCATCTGACTCTCCAAAAAATATAAAAAATAAAATCATATCAAGTGAATAGTGTTAGGCCTAATTATTTAAAAATTGACTCTTTTTTAAAATTTTTATTAGCAGATCGAGGTGTCTTGTATGACAATTTAAGGTGACTTACGCCCGACATTGTAAAAGAATTTATAAAAAAATCTACTTGACGCACACCCCGAGTGTGTAATTACACTCGAGTTTGCGCTAAACATTACTCATAATACTTTCTATTAAGCTAATTAATGATTAAAAGACAGCTTCGTAATCACTGGAATAAAAGTAAACTTCCAATAATGTTGACATGCACAAATAAAGTTCAACATATCACCTGTTCAACTGTTGTCTACGTGGATGTGCTAGTTTTGGAGTCAATACTACTCATTAAAATAGTTGTTGGGGGTAGTTAATTAGCCTCACTTTGATTTTGGGTTATCCATAGGTTAACTCATAATTAATCTCATATTAAGCTATTTTATGCTTTGATCGAGGAATACGAGTAATCTGATTGGTATGTGGGCTAACCCATGGTTAATAATGGTTTCGAAACCCACCTCTACAGGTGGATTTTCTCCCTATCACACTATTATATACATTTCATTCTCCCTCTCCTCTTATTAAATGCAACTCTCTCTCTCTCTTACTCTCTCCCGCATGCTTTCTCTCTCTCACTACCTCTCTCTCTCTCTCTCAACGCTCTCTCTCTCTTATTTCTCAATTAAAATATATTTAACAATTAATTATTATCACTTTTGTTTTCTTTAAATTTTTAGCTAATAATATTAAAGATAATTTTTATCAAAAATTTTATTATTGTAACGGTATATTTAGCATATAAAATCTATTAAAAAATATATATATATATATAAAATAAAATTTATTATTTGATAAATAGTAACATAAACCGTAATTAATGTCATTTTTAATTTTTAAATGTAAATTAGTGAGATTATTGATGTTATTTATCAAACAAAATTTATTTTCATACTATATTATATTCATAGAATATATTAAAATTATTTAAAAATTAAGATAAAATAAAATTTTTAAGGATGAATAGTAACAGAAAACTCATAATTAATGTCATTTTTAGCTTTTAAATTTTAATTAGTGATATTATTGAAGTTATTTATCAAATATAATTTATTTTCAAGATATATTATATTCATATAATATAGTAAAATATTTAAAAATTAAGATAAAATATTTTTTTTAAAGATGAACCGTAACATAAACTCATAATTAATGTTATTTTTGACCTTTAAATTTCAATTAATAATATTATTGACGTTACTCATCAAAATAAATTTATTTTTATGATATATTTAATTTATAATATATATTAAAATTAATTTAAAATTATAATAAAATAAATAATTCTCAATTAAAATATATACTTAAACTCATAATTAATATATATTTGTGTGTGAGAGAGAGAGAGGGAGAGAGGTAGAGAGAGTGGATGAGAAATATATTAAAAAGAATTAAAAAGAGATATGAATATAATATTTTGGTTGTCATCATTGTTGGCTTAACTTACTACTTTTCAAATTATATTAGATTAAAAGTAGATTAGCCCACTTCCTTACTCTTAGATTAACTATCCCCCTATCAAACTAAACATAAGTTAACTCCGGACTACTTTAATCAGGTTGAGTTAGCCCAGAGTTAATCTAACTCCATATCAGAGTGAAACTTAAAAGCCTCACTTTGATATATGGTTAGTCCCGGGTTAGTCATAGTTTAGCCTAGGTTTAATTATTTTTGAAGTCTAAATTACTTTTATATTTAAACGTGGACTAAATCGGGAGGATGAGTATTAAATCCGGAGTAACTCTGGACTTCGAAATCCACCTCTAGAGATGGATTTAGAAGGGTTAACCCAACAATAAATGCGCAATAAATGTACCCTCTCTCTCTCTCTCACAACATTTTACTTATAAATATTATTGGGTTAACCCACTAATTACCGAAGCACACTAGATTCAAATTAGGTTAGCCCACCTACTTATTTTTGAGTTAATACTCTTATTATCAAATCAAAAATAAGTTAATTATGGACTAACTCAAGTAATTTAATTTAACCCAAATCCCCTACAATTCGAGAATATCTTGAAAGAGTTAAAGTTACATTTCTTTCCATTGCATCACACTTCGGGAGCATGTCTATTGTTGGGAGATAGGTTACGGGAGGTACGCACACGTCATTCGATCGCAAATTATTTTATCGATAAATTAAGTGTTCATTCCATACAATCAAGAAAAATGAGAAAAAAAGTTAGGTCGAGGTTTAATCATTCTGACTTAGTCCTAGCTTTAGCTTTCGTAACCGAGAAAAAGAACGAACGGAGTCACACTTTCTTATTCTTATTTTTCTTTTAAGATCATGAGATAAGGGAAAGTAGTCCCCCTTATGTCCTAGTGTTCTAATGCCAACAAAGGAGGTAATGAGTTACGAGTTCCCTGCATGTAAATATAACGAGAGGGAGAGAAGAAAAGAACGAAAAAGCGATGCATTATACCGGGAAAGAGATGCCTGCGATCCCAGAAAAAGATATGTCAACTAAAAGCATTAGAGAAGATAAACAGATAGAAATTATAGAATCAATAAAAGTTGGATTAATTAATATTCGGTCCAAAAAATGAGGGTCACAAGTAATGCCTAGTCCACTGCCTAGGAATATTAGCAAGAGTTTCAAGGGCGAACAAATTTAAAATTTTAGGCCTACACTGCCAAGTCCCAGGATTAGATTTTTATGAAAACTAAAAAAAATTACCCTTCCTCCGATCAGCTAGGGAAGGCTAGACTGGTCGGCCCATCTCCTGCTCATGGTGACTGGCGCGGACTCCTCAGTCCACACTAGTGTCTAGCGAGCACACGGGCAGCAGTTTGGCCCATCTCCAGCGACCGGTAACTTGGGAGCTCTTGTATATGAAATTATAAAATATACTTACATTGTAATATGCCAAAACTACAAGGGACATTTTTGGGTTATTTTAATCTTCCATGGAGGGAGCCAACAGTTTCTCATTAATTTGGACTGAAAATTAACTTTTCTCTCGTTTGCGGGGGCTCATCACGGTAGACAATTTTCTAGTGAACGGGGGAAATTTACCGAAGAGGTTCTCATTTGGACCGGCCTTCAATTTCCCAATATCAGAGTTAAATAATTGGCACTGGGTGGAAAAGTCTCGAATTAAATTATTAAAATCGACGTTGACTGATTATGTTACACATCCAAGCAAATTTCCCTCTGCACGTACGGCGGCCCATCATATGTAGCAGAAGACAAACAGGACTCACATAGGAATGGGAATTAATTACGTGCGTGCTAGAACATCCAACTCAAAACTGACTAACAATTAGTGTGAAGATACCCAGATTTGCATAAAAGCTTGAAACCTACACATAACCATGCGATGAAGAACTAATTAACCTAACTACGAACCGGCAGCTAGCCAACAGAACTTGAGGATACGTTGATGTTGATTACTACGTACGTATCCCTATGGAGTCGAGGCCAAACCTTTCCTGTTATATGGGCACCAAGAACAGAGTTTTGCGAGTGTTGGACTTCGGCAAAAGTTCAGAATCGGTGTAGGTGCTGCAGATGATTTAGCTTTCACCTACGCATGCATCAGTCTACTTAACTGAAACAGCACACTTTCAGTCCGAACATTTGCAGGAGTTGAGGTTTTCCCTGTTCCTCCCCCGCACCTCTCAGCATTCGGCACTGTCCACTCTCAGGATCTACTCATGAACGTTTGACTTCATCTCTGTCCCCTCTTCAAGGCTGGTTAGGCCATGTTATTTGTTTATCTTAAAGATCGAAAGGGGGTGCCCTTTCCAACCATACATGAATGTGGGAACAGTACTACTACTCGATTGAAAGTGTACGGAGCATGTCACTGTTCAAGAAGAAGACGTCAACTTTCCGGCAGTGCTGGCCGCCGGTGGGTGGTGCCCAGGAGATGGCCGGAGGGCATGGGAGAATTGCTGCAGAAGGAAAAGCATTATGTTCTGGTAGTCGAGGGGCATGACTGGCGTTGCAGGTTGGAAACTCTTTCCTGATATCTTCAAAAGAGTTTTACAGGAATATTCTTATTGAGATTATATTTGCATTGTAATATCTCTCTTTAAGACCACAGTATATATTATAACATGCTTCTCTTAGAAAGTGTTTCTCCCTCTCGATATCTCTTCACCCTCAGCTTCTCTCTTTCATTATCAATCTTGATAACTATGGTTCAATTGTTGTGGAGAATGGATTTTCTCCATGCAATTGGAAGGTTTTGGTGTAAAGAAAGCCCTCAAACGCAAGGCATTATAAGGGTCTTGAAGATCCTGAAATACAACGATACACGCCACCTTCAAGATGAGCATAAGCGAGTGAGGTGGGTAAGGCTGGAAATTAATCTCGGAAGGTATTTAAAAGTCCTTGGAGCACTTTATGAGCATTGGATCCTTTTATGTTTTTCAGTGCCAATTGCTAAATCTTAAGGTTTGAGTTTCCCCATAAAAGCATCCGGTTTTGGCTCTCGCCGAAGGTTATAGAATATGGGCACAAAGATCTTTAGATTGTTGGGTTGTATCTTAATACGGTGGTCCCCTTGTGTTGGGTCTCACACATCTAAACACACTGACATGTCCAGTTAAAGGAATATAATCAATAGACTAAAGTCATTAAGTGCTTATTAGGATCCTGTTATGGGTGAGATCCTAGTTTAAGCCCAATTAAGATTGGTCTCTCTTCTCTATGTTTATGTGTTCAACTCCCCATTGGTTGTGACACAGTTACGAGAAATAGAGAGAGAAAATCAGAGAGAGATCGTTTGGGTTGCGCATCTATCTTCCCGGTGTTCGCGTGCGTGGATCTCTTTCCTCATCATCTTCCTCCTCGCATGTGAGATGACTTCCACTTCAGATATACATCCTCTAACATGTGGTATCCATGTCTAATCCTTTGGGCTTTGATCTATGCGTTTTTCTTTCTTTCATATGGTATGGAGAGGAAGAACATCCTGTATTTTTTTTATTTTTTTTTAGACTGACCGAGCAGCAGCGGAGGCTCCCTGCGCAGGTGGCCACGTGCGGCGGTGCGCCTGCACAGGGAGGCCCCCACCGTGGTGGTGCCCCTGCGGTAGGGACACCGCCGAGGGGGCCACCCGCGTTGGGGCGCCGCGCCGCACGGCCGCTCGCCCAGGGACACCGCGAGCGCATGCAGAGACACAATAAAAAAAGGCTTTGGAGATCGGCGACCAGATCCCCATCGGACGATGCCGCCGTTGTCGTCTCCTGTCGGTCGGGGTTCGACGGTGGCCGGGGCCTCCCATCCCCTCCCCATGGCGGCAACGGTGCCGTTCCATGCGGTTAGGGTTTGGGGAAGAGGGGGGTTTCGAAGGGAGTGGAGGAAGAAGAAGGGTATTTGATGCTTTTTGCCCCCATTGTTTTAATATTTAAAATTTGAAATTCAAAATTTTGTTTATATTAAGATCCAATAAAGTTTGTGGATCTAATTTTGGGTCTCCTATTAATGTATTCAGATTTAGGGTTTAATTTTTGGGTTTGGATTGAGGATCCTTTTAAGATCCGAATTTAAGTTGGTAAACGGTTCTGGGTTCAGATATTGGGTTTTAGATCCATATGGATCTTATTTGGAATTCGAATCTGGATTCATTTATGTATCTGAATTCCATTAAAATCTAATTTTTTAAAATATCCATATCCATTATAGCTTAAGTGTATCCTTTAAGTATGAAAATATTTATTTGAGCTCATTTAATTATATCCTTATCCTTTAAAATCGGTTAATGGGTCATCTATAGGGTCCATTAAGTTCTAGATTTTATGCCCATTTATTCTGGGTCTCTGAACCCATTAACCTTTTTAAAGGATATGGGTCCACTATGTAAACAGTTGGATACAGAAGTAATTTCTGTGAGTATGTTTACAATTCAATGGTTATTTCTAAAAATAGAAAAGGATATTTATGTAACAACATGTTAAAACTTGTGTTTTTAACCCTTTTTAATTTGGTTTTGACATGATTAAAGCTTGTTAATGGACTAATAATTGTTGCATTAATTTTAGGAGATACTTTTGTGATATTTTGACCTCCTTACAATTTTTATTTATGCATCAATATCTCCATTTCAGATTGCAATAATTATTATGTTTATGTCCTTTTGTTCATGTTTAAGGTTATTTTGATGTGATTATGTAATTTTATGCGGAATTTTTAATTTTTAAGTGGTTAGGTAGACCACCAAAGTGGCACTAATTACGAGGAATGATAAGATTTTACACTCTTGAGTTAATGATAGTGTCATTCATGAGCATTATGATTTGTTTGTTATCATTTTTAATTGAGGGGAGAATATTTTAGCACTCAAAGTGTGTAAGTTGATCACCAAAGTGGCCTTATGCATAGAGAATAATAAAGTATTCAGATTAAAGAATTAAAATGATACCAAACTTTGTGTTCCTGACTTGAATGTAGAATTTAACTCCCAAAGGAGTGTTTTATTTTCATGTTATGAGCATGATAGAATATAATTTATGTGCACGGCGACTCTTGAGAGTTTTGTACCCAAAAGTACTCTCTCTTGACATCAAAGCGTACATAAGTTTTAGTTGTATCACTCAAGTTATTTTGGGGAGTTGGTCAATTAGTATATTAAAATTCTCACCCAATGGAGAGATTATAATGATACATTAGGACCATTTATTAAAGTAGTTCTTTTCAGTTATTAGAATTACTTTGTCTTTATGCCTCATAACTTGCTATTATCATTGCTTTGTCTTATATGTGAGCATGTGTTTATATTTTATAGTTGTTTCTCCTTTGTTTACATCTTTCACTAGTCAAGTGCCTTATCTTAATAGGACAAACTTTACTGAATGAAAACAAAGGGTCATGTTTGCTCTAGGGTGCATGGATTTAGACTTATCTTTGCGTGAGGATAAACCGGCTCCACTTACAGTAGAAAGTACATAGGAACATAAGACTCACTTTGAGAAGTGGGAAAGATCCAACCGTTTATGCCTATTGTTCTTGCAAGGATATATGGGGTAAAATATTAAGGGATCTATCCCTGAGCAAGCCACAGCCAATAGATTCTTAAAGGCTGTTAAGGAATAGTTCATTAGTTCTGATAAAGCAAAAGCTAGCACTTTAATGGCTAAGCTGTCCTTAATGAAATACACTGGTAGTGATAGTATCAAGGAACATATCATGATGATGAGAGACATTACATTTCAGCTTAATGCAATGGAAGTTATTATTTTAGACACATTCTTTGTTCACTTCATTCTCAACTCTCTTCTAAGTGAATATGAGGCCTTTAAGATCTCATATAACACACATTAGGCTAAATGGTCACCAAATGAATTGATGACCATGTGTGTTCAAGAGGAAGAGAGATTGAGAGGGGAGAGGAATCAAGTTACTAATTTTACCTCTCATAAAGGAAGTGGAAGCTTAGGAAAGTACAAGAGTGTCTAGAATAAGGGCAAGAAGAAGTATAACAAAAAGGGAAAAGGCAAAGGCAAAGAAAAAGAGAAGGAAAATGAAAAAGAAAGAAAATGTTTCTTTTGCCATGAACCTGGACACGTTAAGAAGGAGTGCTTGAAATTCAGACGATGGTTTGAAAAGAAAGGTAATCTCTCATCTTATGTTTGTTATGAGTCTCATTTAGTAAATGTTCCTAAAGATATATGGTAGATTGACCCAGACTCTACTATGCATGTTATCACTTCTATGTAGGGATTCCTCTTCAAAAGGCCTACAAATGAGGGTGAGCAGAGCATCTTTTTAGGAAATAAGACACGCTCATAAGTCAAGGCTGTAGGAACTTATAGAATTATTTTGAGTTCAAGATTTGTTCTAGATTTGAAAGACACTTTTTATGTACCTTCTTTTAATAGAAATTTAGTTTCAGTATCAAAACTTGATTCAGAAGGTTTTCATATTTATCTTGAAAACTCTGTAGTTAAATTAATGAAAGATTCTATTGTTATTGGTACTGGTTCTCTATCTGATGGTTTATATAAATTGTGTCTTAGTAATGTGAATGAACAATCCCATAATACCCTGCATACTTCAGTTTCCATTGGCAACAAGCGTGGGAGAGTCAATGAAAATTCATCCATGTTGTGGCATAGAAGAGATTATGTCATATTTCCATTAAGAGGCTTAAGAGGTTAGTGGGAGAAGGAGTGCTTCACACTCTAGATTTCAATGACTTTGAGACATGTGTTGATTGCATAAAGGGAAAGCAAACACACACGCCTAATAAGAATGTTATTAGAAGTTCTGAACTTCTAGAAATAATTCACACTGATATCCCTGGTTCTTTTTCACCCTATTTGACTGGCGACAAGTACTTTGTCACTTTTATAGATGACTATTCTAGATTCATGTATCTCTATTTACTTCTTGAAAATGCAGATGTCTTAAATGTCTTTAAAGATTTCAAGAAGGAAGTAGAGAAACAATTAGGAAAAGTAATCAAGATAGTCAGGTCCGATAGAGGTGACGAGTACTATGATAGGTATACAGAGATGGGACAAAAGCCTGAACCATTAGCAAGATTCCTTAAAGAAGAGGGTATTGTACCTCAGTACACTACTCCTGACAGTCCATATCAGAATGGAGTTGTAAAAAGAAGGAATAGAACGTTTAAGGAAATGGTCAGGACAATGTTAAGTCATTCTACCCTTCCTTTGTCTTTGTGAGGGGAGGCCTTAAAGACAACTGTATATATTTTGAATAAGGTTCCTACGAAGGCTACTCCTAAAACTCCCTATGAGTTGTGGAGTGGTAGGAAACCTTCAGTGAGCTATAAGCACACTTGGGGATATCCAGCTGAAGCCAGACTATATAACCCACAAGAAAAGGCATGTGGTCCTAGAATAACTAGGGGATTCTTCATTGGTTATCCAGAAAGATCAAAGGGGTGCAGATTCTATTGTCCATCACATATTCCCATCATTATAGAGACAGATACGGCAAGGTTTCTTGAGGATGGCGGAGTCAGTGGGAGCGGACCTTCTCGAGAGATTTCTTTTGAGGAGCTACAGAATCAGGTTAAAATACCTGTAACAACTAACAATTTTGTTCCCATATTCATTCCTCAGAATGATATTTTAGGAGAATAAGAAGTTACAGTTGGTCCACCTCAAGTGGCTCTAGAGCCAGAGGATGTCGCAACAGTTGACCAACCACCTCCTCAGGTGGATCAGGGGCCAACACTGCGCCGATCCGAGAGAGTCAGGAGACTTGCCATATCCGATGAGTTTGTGGTGTACCTACAGGAAGACTGTGTAGACAGGGGTGATATTGATGATCCAGTGACATTTTTAGAAGCTATGAAGAATGAAAAATCCACCCATTGGTTTGAAGCCATGAAGGAAGAGCTTGACTCAATAGCTAAGAATCAAGTCTGGGATCTCGTTGACTTGCCAAAATGGTCCACACTTGTTGGATGCAAATGGATATTCAAGACTAAAGTCGACTCTCAAGGTAAAGTTAAGCGATATAAGGTCAGATTAGTGGCTAAAGATTTCACTCAAAGGGAGGGCATTGACTATGATGAGACCTTTTCTCCAGGTTCTAAGAAGCTCTTATTCAGGATAGTCATGGCCTTGGTGGCTCATTTTGATTTAGAGTTATACCAAATGGATGTGAAAACAATATTTCTCAATGGGGACCTAGATAAAAAAATGTATATGGAGCAACCTTAGGGGTTTCATGCTAAAGGAAAAGAACACTTGGTATGTAAATTAAAGAAATCTATTTATGGACTTAAGCAAGCCTCTCGTCAATGGTTCATCAAGTTTAGTGAAATCATACTGTCCTTTGGATTTAAGGAAAACATCATTGATGAATGTTTATATCTAAAGGTCAGTGGGAGTAAATTCAGTATCTTACTTTTGTATGTGGATGACATCTTACTTGCCAGTAGTGATCTTGGTTTGTTGCATGAAACAAATATTTTTCTTTCTAAGAACTTTGGGATGAAAGATATGGGTGATGCCTGCTATGTTTTAGGTATTGAGATCACCAGAGATAGACCTTCAGGTATGTTGAGTTTCTCCGGGTGATTTTGATGATAACAAAATCCCGGACGTGTTTTCCATCTCGTACCGTGCATATTTGCTCAAGAGCGAACTCAAGAATACAATTAAGGCCAATTTCCGTCATGAACACCGATACTCAAATGATCAAGTCTCCAAAATGCCCAGAATAAGTCAAATGAACTCAAAAGGAATGAAACACGAGCATACAATGCCTTTTTCATATGGATATGTTTTCTTGGGCTAACAAACTTGTTTTGCAGGATTTATAGGTTTTGGTCAACCAATACAGCTTGGTCAGTCGACCAAACCACCTAGAACTAAGAACTCTGTAGAGTTACAGAGTTCGGTCGACCGATGGCCATAGGTCGGTCGACCGAATTTGCCAGATTTGATAAGTCCAGTTCTTCTCAGAGATCGGTCGACCGATCGACATAATTCGATCGACCGACCCCTTCGAAGCCACTTTTGTTGACTTGTGAATTCACAACGTGGGCAGCCCTCTCCTTTGGACTTTTGAGTCCCAAAGCCTCCTAATCTGCTAGGAAACGTGGGATGCTATTTTTGACCATCCCTTGCCCATCCCAAGTGTTATAAGAACACATTTTTGGGTCAAGAAACCCTAATCATCCAAAGGGATTCAAGGGAGGCTATCAAGAGAAGAAGAAAGCTCTGCAAGAACCTACGTGAACAGTGCTCCGTCCAGCCATCCTTCATCAAGATCCAAGCTTTTGAAGATCATTTTGAAACCAACGAAGCGGTGATCAAGTGGAGAAGCAAACCTTGCTTCAATATCTGCATCTTTCATCAAGGGGGAATCTAGATCTGAGATCTTTAATTTTAAATTCTTCTTCTATTTTGTCTTGAGCTTCAAGTGTGTATTTGCTTTAATCTGTGAACATCAAGTGTGTGTGGATCTCTTCAGATTCGTGTGTGTGTGCGTGGATCTATTCAGATCCGTGTGTGTGGTTCTTATCTTGTAATCCCTTACATGATAGTGTGTGAATCCTCATGGATCGTGAGGGGTGGACATAGGTTGTCATTGTTGCATCCGAACCACCTAAAAATTGTTATCTTTTATGTGGTTTGGTCCTTTTCTTCTACCCCCATTCTGTGTGATTGTTCGTGTGTATTAATTCTTCCGCGTTTTATCTTTCAGATCTAGCATAATCAATCTTTTCTATAACAGATCTTTGGTATATCGAGAGGTGGATTTGAATTGACAAGGATAGTCTTGTTAGGACAATAACACTTTGCGTGAGCAGGATCTTCGGATTCATACCTCCACCTAGTACCGAAGAACTATCGTAGTGATTGATTTTGATAGATATATTCTGTTTTGTAACAGATCTGAATTTCGTAGTTTCTATTTCATCATATCTGTTTAAATCGGGTAAAAGTATTTTAAAATCTGTAATCACCCAATTCACCCCCCTCTTGGGTGTAACGACCCAGAATCTGAGTACCAGAAAAGACCCGATACTTCGAATCCTGAACTGCCACCCACGGGCCGGGAGGCCTGGAAGGGTTAAAGGTTGGTGTGGGAGTGTACAAGAAACTAAAATAAACACAGGAATATAATGCACAATTTAATTAATAAAGAACTAAACTATTAAAAGATTTAATAGAGTTATACAGTCTAGAACTACAAGTCCAAAGTAAGTACAGTCCACTAAAAGAAAAGGTACAAGTACACGGGGCATACCCCGGCTTTGGCAAACTGGCGTCTAACCCTGACCACCGGCACCGCAAACAACCTCAGAAGTACCGCACGCAAACCTTGCCTCACCTGAAAACAAAGGGGGTGAGCCTCGTCTCCTCGGCTCAGTAGGGGTCCCGCAGATCCCCACCTCACACGACGGAAAACAATAGTACGATAACCAAACGTAAGAGCAGTAAATAAATAACAAGAAAGGTAAGGAACTTCCAGTAAAAGAACTTTACATAGGACCACTACACCTGCCGCTAAACCAAGCCTCGTCCATGGGGGACGGAATAGACCGAGCCGCCAAGACAGCAAACCACAATGAACGAAACCCGAGCTGGAACCACCCAAATGACAGGAGTACTAACCCACTAACCACGAGACCGGAAGCGTCCTCGACGACTTACACAGTAGCCTCGAGTGTCTCCCTACACGCCCTCGAGCAGAAACTGAGACACGGTACACTGTACCACAGAACAAGGACTATCCAGGGTCGTGCTCGTCAGCACTCGTCCACTGCCCTAGACCACATGTGCACACACAGACCATCTGCTCTAGGTCGGTCCTCTAGTCGATTTTTCCACCAGTTGGACTCGGGCTGCAAAGGCAAAGGGCCCTCAAGTAATCGGCCTACAAACCTCTACACGGGACAAGCCTCCACCACTCCCAGGTGGGTCGGCACACATATGTCCAGGTCAGCTACGTCTAGTGGGTAGAGTAACCAAGGGAGAAAAACCGTCGTAACCACAGAAGCCATCGAAGTACCACCGGTCCATACCAAACTACCATGAGGCGGCTCACTAACACGTGAACCAAGGACCACTAGCCTGACAGCTAAACTAGGACTATCGGAGTGAACGACGAAGATCAAAATCCCCAAATACGTAGAAAATTGGAAATCGAGCGAAACAGGCCTGAAGGCATTGGAAGGCCAGAGGGCTGGCCGCCCAGGCCCTCTGGCCGCCCAGGGGCCTGGGCGGCCAGCCCTCTGGCCACCCATGCACTGGGCCTGGGCGGCCAACTCTTTGGCCGCTCAGCCTTCAAGCTGACTGGGCACTGGGCGGCCAACACTGTGGCCGCCCAACTCTGGGCGGCCAGACCAGTGGCCGCCCAGGGGTTTGGGCACCAAGGCGGCCAGTACTCTGGCCGCCCATGGGTTGAAGACGATCCCTCCGATGGCCGCCTTCTGTTACAGGTCCCCTTCGGAAACCCCACATTCCGGAGGTTCATTCCAAGCCCAAGAACACCCCCCAATGGGCACATAAAACCCCAGAAAACACAAGGAACCCTCAATAACTAAAATTCCATGGATTAAACCCAATCTAGGCTACAAATCCGTTCTCACGGCCCTTTAACATGGAAATCCCCCAAACATGCACATACCCCTCTCTCTCGCCTCGAAACCTATGGATCGGATGGGAAAATGCAAGGGGTGAGTGTGGGATCCATCCCCCTACCTATTGGGAGCTTCAAACCTCGAAGGGATCCAACCGCCGCCGGCTCGTGCCGACCACGTGCCGCGGAAGGGGTTCACGGCCGTGCCCGTGAACACGCCCACGGCCACACCCACAAACAGCGAACCGCCTCCTTCGTCTTCGCCCACGTTCCGCCTAGCCGCCACCGTCGTCGATCGCCTGCCCCCTACGCTCGCCGTCTGCAGTCGGAGAGGAGAGGGAGGCCTCGTGATCATAGTGAAAGAGGAAAGTGAGGGGAAAGGGAGGAGAGCGGCCTATATAACGGGAAGAAAGGCGGGAAACCTTTTTGGGTTTCCTCTAAACCCGAAAAAATTGAAATTGCCTACATGCCCCTCCTCCAATCATTGGCCATTCAAATAAATAGAGAAATATCTAGAAAACTCAATAATTCCATCGGGGTCCGAACCAAATCTGATAAAGTTTTAATTTACCCATTAAAATAGATCCGAAGCCTATAAAATACGGAATCCAAAATTTGGGGGTATTACAATCCTCCCCACCTTACATAAATTTCACCCTCGAAATTTAGGCTAGAGCACGGGGAAAAGAGAATACTCACTCGAAAAGGTAGGGAAACTACCGCCGCATCTAGTCCTCTCGCTCCCAGGTGGCCTCATCACTGGAGTGACGCTTCTAGACCACCTTGACCAATGGAATAACCTTGTTATTCAACTACTGCTCACGCCGATCCTCCACACGGATGGGATACTCAGGAAGAGATAGATCCAAAGTCACCTCGGGTCATACGGCATCTTCCAAAACATGGGAATCATCTGGCATGTACTTCCATAGCATCGAAACATGGAACACATCATGCACAACATCTAACCCCGGGGGCAACTGCAACCTATACGCCACCTCACCGATGCGTTCCACGGTAGGGAACAGTCCAATATAGCGGGGACTCAACTTCCCGCGCTTGCCGAACCGCATTACCCCTTTGATGGGGGAGACCCTTAAAAACACCTGATGTCCCACTGCAAAACAAAGAGGTCTCCTCCAACGGTCTGCATAACTCTTCTACCTACACTGCGCTGCCTGCAATCTCTATCGGATGAGCTGGACCACTTCAACACACTACTGCACAAGCTCCGGTCCCGTCATGACCCGTTCATCAACCTCGACCAATTGAGCGGAGTCTGACACGGATGCCCATATAATGCCTCATAGGGTGCCATGCCAATACTCGAGTGGTAGCTGTTGTTGTACGCGAACTCCACCAATGGTAGATGATGACTCCAAGAACCCTGCCACTCCAGGCAGCAAGATCTCAACATATCCTTCAAAGTCTGAATGGTCCTCTACCGTCAAACTATGGGTGATAAGCTGAACTAAATGCCAATTATGTCCCTAGAGCCCTCTGAAAACTCCGCCAAAAGCCAGAAGTGAAGCATGGGTCTCGATATGAGACAAGGGAGATAGGAAACCCATACAAAGGTACGATCCACTGCACGTACAACTTGGCCAGTCTCTGAACACCTCAACTAATTTTGATTGGTAACAAACGGGCTGTCTTCGTCAATCTATCGACTAACATCGAAATGCCATCATGACCACTCGGGGTTCGTGGCAAACGAACAACAAAATCCGTGGTCACATGGTCCCACTTCCATTCTGGAATCTCTAGGGGCTACAAGGTGCCACCTGGCCGCTGGTGTTCTGCCTTCACCTGCTGGCATACTGATGTGCACAAACACTCGTCGTTTAAATGCCGTGCCATAATTAAAAAAATATACCGCACTCACTCACTAAAAGGATTTTTAATCAAAGTAAAGTGAGAGTACGGGTCGATCCCAGGAGGATGAAAAACTCACTTTTAATCAAGTTGGAAAACTCTTGTATTTTGAAATTGAAATTTGGAGTGAGTTTGTGAAAAGAAAATTAAAATTACATGGAAGTAAATTTATCTAAAGAATATTGGAAGGTTGAAGAATAGAAATTTGGAGGAAGTGGAGAGAGAGAAAATAAGAAGAACAATTGCAAAAATTGATTTTTGTTACTAAGAGAAAGATTACAAGTCTATGAAAAATAAAATTACAACTTGAATAAAACTAACGAACAAGGGAAGAAAAGAGCCAAGAGAGTGGAAGAGTGACACCGCCCAAACGTCTCGTCAAGCCTTTGAAGTGATCGCCCCGCCTTAGAGTGCACGCCGCCTTGAGAGGACCGAAGAAGAATTTCCTCCTTGGAAAATTGAGAGGAATATAGAGGAGGAAATGTAGAAGAAAAAGAAGAGGAAGAAGAAAACTTTAAAAACAACAAAACATGAAGATTAATGCTATGCAAGGTTTGAAGAAATAGAGCGTTATAAAAACTAAAATAACTTTAAAACTATGAAGAATTAGAAGATGTGCAAGAAGAATAAGTTGAATAGGACAAAGAGAGAAAGAACTTTGGTGAAGAGCGCAGAGAGAGAAAAAGATAAGAATATGGAGAAAACTTGAGAAGAACAGGGAAAACGCGGATTAACAGTAAAACGTGAAAAATTAAGCAATGAAAATTAGAGTATAATTTAAAAACTAAGCAGAATTAGAAGATGAGGAAGAAGAAGAAAATATAAAGCTTTAAAAAACAAACAATTTTGCTAAAGGACTAAGATGAAAAGAAAATCATAAGAGGAGAAAAAATGAGAAGAACATAGAAAAATGCAGGTACGGAAAAACGTAAAAATTGCACTTTGAAAATTAGACTATAACTTGAAAACGAAGCAGAATTGAAGGAAGAGGAAGAAGAAGACATTGTAGAACTTTTAAAAACAAACAACTATTATGAAGACAATAGAATGAAAAGAGGAATAGAAAGGCATGAAAAAGTCTAAGATCTCCAGTTCGATCCTCCCGGGCATCCTTTTATAACATTTTCGGAGTTCCAATTGTACAAGGTCTTGGAGATCAATTTTGAATCCAACTTTCCTTCACAATCCCATTCGAACTGAGTCTCTTGCCATCAAAAGAGTCCTTCTTACATAAAATATGGGAAGATAGCTTCGTTTAAACCTGCCCAAGTCTGTCTAGCATTTGAACTGTAAATGGCATCCACTGCAGTGGCCGTTATATCAAGAAAATGGCATCTTGTGTCTGGGCGCTATTTCTAATTGGCGTCCATGTTCCATCCGCTGATTCTTATTATCTTATATGAATATTTTCCTTATTTTTTGTGCAAAAGATTTGGCATCTTTTTCAACGGTCACTAATTCATTTTTCCATTTTCCAGCCCCTTTACTTTCTAGTTCGTACATTGCAATGGGCGCCTTCTCGAATGGTCGCGAATTCCTTCTTTCATAGGACTGCTTCCAATTGGCAGCCATATGTTAGCCGCTATTTCTTGAAATGGCGCCCTTCCATGCAGGCGCAGATTTTAAATGGCGATAGAGCTCCGGTCGCCAATTCTTTCCTTCTAAAATAGGTTTCAAATTAGCGTCGGTAAGTATGCCGCTTATTCTTTGATTTAGTACTTTTTCGCAAAGGCGTTGTTTAATTGGCGTCCAGCCTCTGGTCGCTCATTCCAGAGTCTTCAAAGAAATGGCGTCTAGTCTTTGGACGCTAATTCCTGTAATTTCAGAAAATTAAAGTAATCACTGTTCTTAATCTCAAAATGCATTGTAATAGCTATATAATTTCTTGACTATATCTCACATTGTCATTTTGACTCAAAATGATGGTTAATTGCATGCAGACTCAAATTAATTGTAAGAATGAAGTTAATTATCCAAATTACATAACTATATTCTTTTAATGCTCAAAGATGACATATGTGATGTAAATTACGATATGAAATATGATACTCATCACACCCCCCCAACTTACTTACTGCTAGTCCCTTAGCAATGTAATTAAATTAAAATTTAGGACCAACAAGAGTTTGCAAAGTTCATACCTCCATATCCAACTCTTCCTTCACAGAATTAACCAAAGACAAGGAATCAGGAAACATTAATGCGCACTAGCCTTAGATTGAAATTGAGATACATGATTAAGAATACAAATCAAAGTTCAATAGCACTTGTGCATGTGTAATACTAAATCCACAACATAGACAATTGCATCTCTCATTTGCTATTCCAGATAGATATTCTTCAATCTCTACACCTCCTAGATCCGAGCATTAATTATAGTAGCTTTTTATCTGCCTTATTTCTTTGTCCCTTTTGGGATATTTTTTTTCTTTTTTTCATACGCACGTGATGTTGCACAACCCTTTACTGTTTGACACGAACCTCAACTCTTGCCTTAGGAGAAGCAGGCCCGGTTACTAGGATCAGGGGTATTTTTCATGGTATTTTTTTTCCTTTTTTCACTGTGCTTTTGCACTTATTTGATGGATAACTTTGGCATATAGCTTTTTCAAAAAGACCTCATCTCTAAGAAATGCAGAGTATCAGACACCACTCTAAAATAATAGAAGGCCTTTCCTGCTTGTTTCATTAGTGTGCAAAGTGATTTTTTTCTTTTCTAAAGTGTTAATGAACTTTAAAGAGATTCTTAAATCAGATTTCCATGGCTAAATTGAATAAAATTTCCATCATCATTCTCCCTAGTCTTTTCTATGATAGAATCACTTTTAATAAAAGCATGAATCAAGATAACTCAATCGGGGATCTCATCTTTCCACTTTCATGCAGAAATGCAGGATAATGTGATATGCCGGACATCATGCAAGAACTCCTTTCAGGTTGTACTATATATACCATGAAAATTTTCTCCCCCCCGCAACTTGAATGACATTGTCCTCAATGGCATATGTAAGTAATAAAAATAACAGAACAATGTAACAATAAAGATTATTGAGAAGGAAAGAGACAACCTGATATGTTGGGTGAAGCTCCATCATTGATATGGACGATGACAACTTTATCTCCTTGGCTCTTACCTATTCACTGTAAAAAAACTAAAATAAAACATCAAATAACAAAACATTGGGTTACGTCCCGGAAGCGCTAAGTTTACAGTCTTTAGCCAGACGCATGCAAGCTCCATAACCAACGAGTTGCATTCAAAATACTCCACCACATAATATTATCTTCTTGTAAGTTCCAATGTTTGTGCCACGAGAAGATAAGATCATGAAAGAATGTATGTGGACTTGAGGTAGGTTGGTTGTTAGCATGATTGATTTTATCATTAAGTGCATATGTCAACAACCTCTCTTCCGTGGGGGTCATGTAAAAATCAATATTCATTATTTTTGGTTTGGCCTTCATTGCATACCAAGGTAGATCAAGCAGGCCAAAAAGACATCCACACTTTGAAAGAGGAATCATCATGTTATCAATTATAAAATATTCCTCTTCAAACTTAAGGTCTTTATAAGTGTTAAAAACATGAAGACAGACCTTATTATCTTCTAATTTTTTTCTACAACCTCAATTTTAGAATTACATGAATATTTGTGAGGTGAGAATAGATCGACGGGAGAGGAGTTTTAATCAAAGGGTCAGGAGATGAGGAAAATCAAAAGTGAAAGAACTATACTCCTCAACACCATTCAGCTTGGAAGGCTCAATAGAATCAGATAAATCGGCCAACATGAAAGTGTCCACTACAAAGTGAGAGTTGTCGATGTCAGGAATAGATAGAAAATCAATATCCTCCCCTTGATCAGAAGATGTCCAATCGAGATAAAAGTCATGTAGGGTTCCCGCCTCCTCCTTCACCCAAGAGAGATCATTTATGGCCTCCCTCAATTCATCCTCTACTCGCACATCCTCTTCGTCCTTCTCTTGAAACAAAATCTGCTCAAATTCAAGATGGGAGATTGGTGGAAATTTGTAATATCCCAGACCCTTCAGATCCTTCTTCTTGGGTCCCAGATTTATTTTCTCAGAGAATTTGTTCTCATTATGCCCGAAATTATTTTTCGGACATCTTTCGGATTCGGATGCCTGCGTTTCGAATCAGTTTCGAGGTCCCGGAACGTGTTTCGTGGTTCCCGCGTATTTTTCTCAGGCAGACCTACGGAACCCCGTAGCGGGTGAACCGGGTCATTCACCTACTCCGGATGGTACCACGGCGATCAGCGTGTTCTGAGGATAGCGGGGGTATATTTTTCTATTTTTTCATATTTTTTGGAAAATCTGGATTTTCTATATGATCTCATTTTCTTTTTCTTTTTCTTTTTCTTTTTCTTCTTCCTCCTTCTTCCTCCTTCCGCCGTGACACACCCGCGCCCCCTCTCTTTCTCTCTCCTCTCCCGACCACGACGCGGCGCTCCCCTCCGGCTGCAGACGGTGGTGGGCGACGGCGCGACGACGACGGCGGCGGCGAGACGATCGCGTGGGCGTGCGGAGTTCATGGGAAGCGTAAAGGAAAGAGGGTTTCAATGGCGTTCTTCGCGGTTTGCGGACGATCCGGTGCGCCTCAAAGCGAGATCGAGGTAGGGTGACGTTCCCTAGCTCCATGTCTTCCTTCACCGCGATTTCTAGGCCGAGGCGAGGTCGAGAGAGGGTCATTTCGTGCCGGGAAGGGTAAAGCATGATTTGGGGTTTGAGTGCCCGATCTAGTGTTTTGAGCCGCGATTTCACGATTTGAGGGTGTAGATGCATGCTAGGTTGCTTGGGGATGAGTTCCCCTTCGTTTCCTCTCAAACGAGGTTGTTTGGGGCCGGAAATGGGATTTTTCCGGTGGGTTCGCCGTTCTCGGTCTGCCGGGATGTACACGGTCCCAACAGGAGCCGTGTACACCATGTCGCGGCCCAGACGTCGACCGCTCTATGTCCTTGGAGTGTCGGTGGGTTACACGGCCCATCGGGCGACCGTGTAACCACTGAACAGCCCATGACCAACCGTGCACCCTGTAGGTTTTTGACTGTTGCACAGTGCTGAGATTGCACGGCCCAGGGCTGGCCTTGCAGTCACTGAACGGCCTGGCCGTTCAGTCTCTGTGTCGTTGCGTGATTGAACAGCCCGGTGGGGTCTGTTCATCTCCCTGCACGGCTAACGATTGGTTGTGCCATTCCTGAACGGCCAGGGTTTAGCCGTTCTATTTTAGAGCCGTTGCGTGATTGGACGGCCCAATAAGGACCGTCCAGGTACCCAAGTGGCCTATCGTTGGACCGCTTGGTTCCTGAACGGCCTGAGTGTGGCCGTGTGGCTTTCCGTTCTATCCAGAGATGGCACGGGCCCCTGTTGGCGGTGCATTGTCTGGAACGGTCCCAAGAGGGACCGTGCATTCTTTGAATGGCCAGGGAGGACCGTGTGTGTGGTCTGTAAGTGATCAATTGGTAGACCGTGCAAACTGGAACGGCCCAGGGTGGACCGTTCACTGTGTTTGTCTAACCGGTGTTTCTTTCCTCACCGATTCGAGTCCCGAGTGAGTGGACCTCGATCCATGTGTTGACCCGTGGCCTGACTGATGTTGGGCATCATGTCGAGGCCAGGTGTTAGGGTGCCGTGGGGTCTCGGGAGGTGTTGTTCTTGGCTTGTGTCACCGTGAGTCGGTGTCGGTACGAGGAGCAGTCCTTGTACTTTGTCCGGTTCAGACGTTACTTTCCGTTGACTAGAGAGTCTACTCCTTCTGTGACCCTCCACTAGTCGTAGTCTTCTGACACGCGAGTGGTCCCACCAGGGAGTGGTGGCGAGGCTACCTCGAGAGATGATTTTTAGACTGGTTTTCGTAGGGCCCCACGTCTTGCAGCCAGAGTCCGGATGAGGGGAAAACCAGTCAGAGGGCCAGACCTGGGATGCATGGTCTGTGTGTGCACACGTGGTTGGGGGCGGTTGGACCCGCGCTGACAAGCGCTACCCCAGCTAGTCACTTGTTCTGTGGTTACTTGTACGGTGTCTCAGTTCCCGCTGGGCCGGAGGGAGACACCTGAGGCGCGGTCTAAGCCGTCAGTGGATGCATCCGGCCTTGCTTCTAGTGGTTGGTACTCCTGTCTTTGTGTGGTAGCGACTCTTTGAGGTTTTGATGAGTTGTCTCGATTTTCTTGCCGTGCGTTCAGTACTAGAAGGTAGTAGAGCTTTTCGTTTTATTTATTCTTCTTCTACGTCTTGCTAGTGATAGCTTGTAGCTACTTTCGCGTGGTTTCTCGGTTTGCAAGGTGGGGACCGATGATCCCTACTGAGCCTTTTGTTTTAATGCTCATTCCCTGTGTGTTTTCACCGTGTTTCAGGTGAGAGGAGGCTTCATGGGAGCGCTTCCGAGGCTCCACGTGGTTCAGGAGCCCTGGGGTAGTTGCCAGTTGCCAGGCTGGGGTATGATCCGTGTAGTTGTACCTTCTTTTTTTCTATGCTGTACTAGTTGTGGACTAATGTTATATTTTAGACTGCTGTTATATTATGGACCATGTAATTTGATTAATGTTAACTTTTAATTTCCTATTTATTCATATAAAACATGTTGTTATGCAATTATTCAAATTCTTGTGTATCTCCACACCATCCCTTTTAACCCTTCCGAGTCTTCGGGCTCGTGGGTGGCGGTTCGGATTCGGGTTATCGGGCCTCTCCCGGTATTCAGATCTCGGGGCGTTACAGCTGGTATCAGAGCAGCGGTTGTGGATATATATAAGAATTATAAATAATTACAGTGGTCCACTAGTCCATAATTATGATGTATAATTGGCACTGGCTTAGGGCATCGTGTGTTTTATTGATTTCACAATTTTCCGTGTCTTCTGTCTTTTTGCAGTAGGCGAGTATGGCACCGAGGCGTAGGACTCGCTGTCAGCAGGGACAATCGACTGAGGAGCAGGAGGAGTAGAGCAGAGTGCCACCAGACACCACTCATGCAGCGAGAGTTCTGGGGGTAGAGGATTTCTTTCGGGGCATGTTTCAGTACATGACTCAACAGTTTGGCGGTGATGCTGGTGAGGGCTCGTCGTCCAGGGGTGGACCCAACCGCGCTGTGAGGGACTTTTTGCAGTTCCACCCGCCCTACTACGATGGCCAGCCAGATCCAATGTGGCCAGGAGATGGCTTGATGGGATGGAGAGAGTGTTCAGTTCCATGCGTTGTGCTGAGGGGGACATGGTGATGTTGGCTTGCAACCAGTTGCAGGGTACGGCTCGAGATTGGTGGTCTTCGGAGTGGAAGACGTCCTTTTAGTCACGTTCCCTCCATCTGATCGTGTGGAAGGACATTGTTACGGTCTTCGAGTGTACTTACTGCCCATCCTATGTTGGTACGCAGAAGATACGTTAGTTTCTGGAGCTGGTGCAGGGTGACATGTCATTGTTGCAGTACAGGGCTCGGTTTGTTGAGTTAGGCCGTTATGCGCCCCATATCATGGAGCATGAGGGGCTGAAGACCCAGCAGTTTGTTCAAGGTTTGAGGCAGGACCTGAGACAACTCTTGATGGCGAATGCTGCTACTGATTTGGAGACAACATCTAGTGTGGCAGCATCTTTGGAGCTGGATATGCAGAAGGTCCGAAGACAGGGAGGCCAGAGGCAGTCCCAGTTAGGCCGCAGTCAGCAGACGGCTACCCAGCAGTAGGGTACCTTTCAGCACACTATGGGTAGTTTGGGAGCGTCGACACCGGCAGCGTCAGTGACAGGATCTACGTCTTTTGGCTCCAAGGTCAAGAAGTTTCTCAAGAAAGGTTTCGGTAAGAAGCGTAAGGATCAGTGGCAGGCGTCTTCAGGTAGTGTACAGCAGCCGATTCCTTCTCAGCGTCAGGGATCAATGGGTGGATCTTGGGGACCGTGTCCTCGATGTGGCGAGTCGCATCCAGGCAGGCAGTGCACGGCGCCGATGATTTGTTTAGGTGTGACTAGCCAGGGCACATGGCGCGTGACTGTCCCTAGAGGCCGCAACAGCAGCAGTATCCTCAGCAGCAGCAGTACCCCCAGTAGCAGAGGCCACAGCAGGGGCAGTATCCTCCGCTACCCAGGTCAGCGAGTGTGGGTGGCAGGCAGAGGTCCCGAGGCCAGATTACACACATGACCAGGGTAGAGGCGTCGCAGCTCGTGGAAGGTACTGTTATGATTTTGGGTTGTGCGGCTCGGGTTTTGTTTGATTCTAGCGCGTCACATTCGTTTAGTTCGGAGGATTTCGCGCTGAGTATCGAGGAGCCGGTGACCCAGTTATCTTGCGATTTGGCAGTGGAGTTGCCTACGGGTGATTTTATGGTCACTCTGTATTGTTTCGAGGAGGTTCCTGTGTGGGTGGAAGGGCGGAGTTTGCCGGCCAGACTTTATGTGTTGCCACTTCAGAACTTTGATGTGATTTTGGGCATGGATTGGCTCGAGGCCCATCATGCCTTGGTGGATTGTGGCTCGAAGAAGGTTTATTTCCGGCGGCTTCATGGACCTACCTTTTATTTCCAAGAGGTATCAGGTCTTCCTCATCTCACTTTCTTATTTCGGCCATTAGGGCTCGTCGTTTGCTTGATGCCGGTTGTCAGGGTTCCTTCGCTTCTGTGGTCGCGATAGACCAGTCGGAACCGGATGTGGAGGACATTCCGGTGGCGTGCGAGTTTCCTGATGTTTTTCTTGAGGATTTTCCAGGATTACTGTTGGGATGGTGCGATCGATACAGAGGGGGGGGGGGTGAATGTATCCCCTTCAAAAATATTGCGCAAATTAAAAATAGTAAGCCTGAAGCTAGACACAGTTGCGGAATAAACAATTTAACTCTTCAAGAAGAAATTCAAACAAATATTTGATCAGTCAATTGAACTGCTAATAATACTGGTGGAACCTGATCAAGTCTAATGCCGAAGATAGAACAATGCAAATTAGCAAAACATATAATGCTCAAGGTCACTTCAGATAGAAACGAGAATGCTCAGATAACCTGCGAAGTAGATAGAAGACAAGGGGCAAACGCACAAGGCAAACCACGGCACAGTAGATTTTTTAGGTGGTTCGGTCCACAGACCTACGTCCACCCCTCACTCCAAACCGGAGTGAGGCTTCCACTAGCACAAGCTAGAACCGCAGACTCAGTCTGTAAACAAGTGCTGCCAAACAGCTTGACGAGGGGAACAACCTCCCCTCTTCCTCCAACCCGGAGGGCAACCCTAGTGACACCCAGTCACTAGAAATCAGAGACTAGCGTCTCTCTTCCTCCACCCAGGAGGGAACCCACAAGTGACACCCAGCCGCTTGCAAACCAGAGGTCACAGACCTCTCTTCCTCCACACCAGAGGGAAAACACAAGTGACTCCCAGCCACTTGCAACCAGAGACGAAGTCTCTCTTCCTCCAGACCAGGAGGGAACACCTGGACTTGCAACCCACAAGACCAGAATCGGAGACGAATCTCCCTTCCTCTGAAACCCAGAGGGAACCCCGATCTCAAACCAGAGAATCAGAAAGAAACACAAGCCAAGTGTAAAAGAAAAGAAAACAGGAAACGAAAATTACAGCAATCAGAAAGCTGGAAATAAAACTCGAAACTGTAGCTCTCTCTTGGAGCAATGTAGCTTGGATTTGATCCAGAGGCTACTGATCTTCTTCTTATTCTGCTGATCTCTCACTCTCTTTTTCTTTCTCTTCTTCTTCTTTCACACTCTGCCTCTCTGCTCTTTTCTTCTCACTGTCGTTTTTCTTCTTCTGGATCGTGCAGGCTCCTTACTGCTTCTCAATCTCCTCTTCTGCTTCGATCACTCTTCCCTGGATCTCTCTTCTTCTGGTGGAAGAAGCTCCATATTTATACCAGCAGCAGCTAGGGCGTGTGTAGGGCTTGTGCCCTCTTTGTCCTTGGATCACGTGCCAGGTGCCAACCTCAGATCATGTGCCAGTCTTAATTCCCTCGTCCAGCAGTCCTGTCAGATAATCAGTCGAAGACAATATTAGCTAAAGTTAGTAAAACCCTGTACAGGCTTCATTCATGCAAGTAAGGCAGTGCATGACTGTACAGAGTTGGTCGATTGAAGCAATGGACGAGTGTACAGACTTGTTGAGATAATGCATGAACAAACGATGCAATGTACATAGTTGATGGCGTGAAGTTCAGAATGCATATGAGAAAGTATATACATAGGCGATGAGTGCTCAGACAAGCCACCAAGCTAGTGTACACACTTTGTATGATGCCCAGCTAAAGCATGTACAGACTTTATGTGATGCCATCCGAAGCATGTATAGACTTAGAATGCATGGAAGGGATTGTACAGACTTTGTCTGCGTGTAAAGACTTTGAATGCCTTCATGAGACTTCAATGTACAGACTTGAGGGATGAATGAACATAACAGAAAGGAATGTGCAGACTTCTGTGTGCGAGCAGTGTGTAGGCTTAATGTATGCGTGCATGCAGAACGATGTACAGACTTTGCTGTGCCTGCAGCAGACGACACCAGTGTACAGGCTTACTAAGCTTTCGCTAAGTCTGTATAGACTTGATCATGCAGACGACAATGTGTAGACTTGATGCACGAACTGTGCACATGAACACGGATGTACAGACTTTAGTGAATGCCTTCTATGCAAACGCTGTACAGACTTTGAGAGCAATGCAGGCTGTACAGACTTGACGAGCATGAACAATGTGGCGATGTATAGACTTAGCCACCAATGAACAGACTTTGCATATATGAGACACTGTACAGACTTTCAGCAATGTATAGACTTTAGTTAACGAATAGATGCATGAACTATGCACATGCATGAAGAGTGTACAGACTTGCATGAGACGCTGGGTAAGACGGTGGATGTACAGACTTGGGCTGTACAGACTTGCTGTGTGTAATGCATGCGAATGTATAGACTTGTATGAGACAACATGAGACGCTCAGACATGAAGCACTATGAGACGCACAGAGAGACGATGGAGTGTATAGACTTTGATAAAGAAATGTATAGACTTGATAAATGCGTGAGACGCTGAATGAGACGGTCGGATGTACAGACCTTGAACGTGTGTGTGCTGGACAATGTAGACAATGCATGAGACGATGCATGAGATGATGCATTGTATAGACTTAGCGATGCAATGTTCACACTCACTTAGACGCTGAGTGAGACGCTGGACAATGTACAGACTTTACTTCGTGCAAGCTACATGACAATGTATGGACTTTGAACGAGTTTATGCATGAATGTATCCTGTATAGACTTGATGAATGATGTATAGACTTTGCGAGCGCCAGGACCATGTACAGACTTAGTGACTCATGCAGACTTGAGGTTGTACTGACTTACATGCTCAATGATCATGGATGCACAAACTGTCACGAGCTGCTACCTGATGTATAGGCTGTGCAGACATTGCATGATCAAGCAACCTTACGATGTATAGACTCTGAATGAGTGACATGCGATAGACAATGTGCAGACTTGTTTTGAACCATGCACAATGTATAGACTTGCAATGCCATGAAGGCATGCTGTATAGACTTGGCATGTATGAAGAGTGCAGACTGTATGACTGATGCAATGAAACACCGGAGGATGTACAGACTTATAGCCACAATGAACATGGACCGATGCAGTGAATGCATATAGCAGTTATGAACTGAGTGTATGCAGGAGAACAAACAGAGCAGTCTGCAACAGGAAAGTATGTACATTGAACATGCAATGCATGAGAGACAATGTATAGACTTGTTAAATGATGCACAAAATAATTTATGCATATCAGCTAAAACATCATCAAGGCATAAGGCATACAGATCTGAGAGTAGACAGAGCATTACCTGATCTGAGCATGCACTGATCTTACCTGTCACTGGTTGACTTTTGACTTGGGTGACTTCATGACCTGTGAGTCATTTTTAAAAGCTGTTCTGTCAGTTTATCAAAAACATCAAGATTATATCATCAAGGATGTAAACATAATGAGGCATAATATTTGTCATCATCAAAACTCCAGAACCACAGGGGACACAATAATCTCCCCCTTTTTGATGATGGCAATATTATGAGTCATTGCAATAGATTCATCATGATGATTATGAAACACCATATGACAGTTCATGATTATGTAAACATAATGAGCATGTAAAACACCATGTGATGCAACTGTTGATTGATGCAAATGATGACTCACAAAAGTTCTCCCCCTTTGACAACATTAAAAAGAATGGAATGATCATTGACTGTTGAAGGAGATGATATAGGAGCTATTATGCAATGCTGAGTTACAGTCATCAAAAACTCCCCCTGACAAGATACTCTCCTGAATGAACATTGAACCACAGGGACATGCAAAAGTTCTCCCCCTTAGATGGACAATGATTGGAATGAAGCTCAGGACATAAAGAAGTCAACAGTTAGATCTGAAATAATGGAGTCCAATGTGAGAAAGTAAGCACTCAGAATGAATGAGAAAGGTTTTCAATGGGATATCAATTTCATAAATCTGATTAAGCTGGTATTTCAGACTCTTCTATTATAGAGATTTATGAATGATCTTCATTGACAAGTCAGATCAAAATAAGATGTATGCAAGGCTTGTTCATTAGCATTCTGTACTCATATCTGAAATCAGTTTTAATAAAAGTGAACCTTGCTTCCAAATTGAACGTCTTGTGTAATCTTCTTCTTTCTTACTCACTCAATTTCAAAGATTCTTTAAGAGATGCAATCAATAGTATTGAAGTTAAACACATAAGAAAACATTTGTTTCTGTCAAGGGGTTCCAATAGAATATTTCTTTTGCACATATATTCAAATGATACACTAGATCAGCAATAATTTTCATAACAATCTTCATGAGCACTTGAGTTTAGTACACCCTTGTAACTAGAGGATACACGTTGTTTAGACGCCAGTATCCCTAAGCACTTGGAAGGACTAACTGTCATGCTTCATAAGAACAGAGATAGCATTTACACTTCATGACACACTACAAATCATTTCTTTGATGAGTGAGATGTATTTCTCAGTGTGCATGCCATTGCTCTGCCAGATTATCAAACATTCTTAAGTAGAGCTAACTATGGCACCTCATGACACAATCCTTTGGACATAGTTTCTCAGTGACCAAAGTCATTGCTCTGACAAGATTTACCCTTAGACATGTTCCAGATTCTCAGATGTTTAAAAAAATAATACTCATTTCATACATATCAAACAAGGAATATCATGATTTCAGAATTTTCAGAATTCAGAAGAGTTTAAAAGACACAACGTGAAAATGTTGGTTAAAGTTTATTAAGACTAACTCAGATATTTTTAAGATATGTTCATAAACAAACACAAGACATACATGAATCTTCAACCGGCTGCAAGTATCAGACATTCATATTCCTATATAATAGAAGATTCCTCTTTAAGTTATTTTCCGATTTATGATCAGGATATGCACAGAGAAGTCTTTCTGAATTTTCAGGGAAGGCCGAATCATTTCAAGGAACAACCAATTCAATAGATACCAATGGAAGGAATGAGTGAAAATGGTTGATAATAGTTGAAGTTGGATGCTGAAATGTGTTGCAATGCATGGGTCAGATGCGATTTCAAGAGTATGAATAATGCTCCCCCTAAATGTTTGCATGAGCTAGCACTCAAGGTGTCGACACTTCTAACCAGTAAATGCAAGTGCAGTGAGCTGACAGCATGTAATATATGCAATTGCAAATGCATGTGCATGTCAAATGTGCAGGTGAACATTTTTAAGCATGAGACATGGTCCAAGCAACAGATTCATTCAATTCAGCTTTTCAGTTTTATGATGCGTAATTCATTTTCAGTCACTTTCAATCAATTCAGATTTCAGTATTCAAGTACCAATTTCAGTTGAACTGTTGCACAGATAACACATCATATTCATTGAGAGATTTTAATGCCAAGTATAGATGCAGTTGAGAAGTTATATGCATGAAATTTTGATTAACAAATCAAACATGATATCCAGCTATCTAAACAACGTTATCAAACACTTAAATGTCTACCAGCAGAGGTGGGGTTTTACCAAACTTTGGATGCCTTGGTTTATTTATCCCCCTTTTTATTCCTCATCACCAAGGCATACCTGCAAAGCACAGATCTCATTTTATGTTTCTAGGTACCCAAGACTTCTTGGGTCCTACATTGTTAGTAACATCTCTGATTGGTGCTTTTCTCAACCTTTGGGCATATTTATCATCATTCATCATTAAAGCACAATGATTCATGGAGTGCCTAAATATTCCACAGTAGTAGCATGAAGAAATAGATTTTAGGTTCTTTTTATGCACATTATTGTTAGCATGGATTCTGTGTGCATTATCATGAAAAATTCTGTTATTTGCATGAACATACTGTTTTCCATATCGTGCCATCCGACAGTCAGAAGCTCGGTGGCCAAGTTTCCCACATTCAAAACATGTAGAAATCTTTATTTTAAATGTAAATTTATTCCTACCAAAATCATTTCTATTTGCAGGGAATTTTATATTTTCAGAAAATATTTTTCCCTGAGCATGCCAACAGTCCTTGACTGTATGGCCATGTTTTCCATAATGAGAGCAGATAGAGAAGGCTTTTCTATGAGAACCTAACCAGCATTGTGCAGCAACATGTCCTATTTTACCATAATTATAACAATGAATTTTCTTTTCCCTAAAGACATGCTTTCTACCCTGATTGTTTTGTACAGCAGCTAGGTCATCATTTTCTATCAAATTACACTCATGCATCAGATGTCCAAACTTGTGACAGTAATGACAAATCATTTTATTTTTAGATGCATGTGAGTGTGTGGGTGAAACATGCAAAGTGGGGACAGGAACATGCATGTTGGTTCTTTTCTTTTTATTTTTCTATTGTTTTCTTTTGAGCAGATAACTGAGAACCAGGAAGGTTCTGAGGGCTGTGAGAAGTTGAGCTGGAAACAAAGAAAGTTTGAACTTTATTTTTAAAACTCTTCTTGTTTGAAGGGTTATAGCCCAACCCTTCCTTCTGAAAATTAACCTTTGTTCCTAGAATCTTATCCAGATTATCTTTTCCGTCCACAAATTTTGACAAAGAATTATTCAAATCCTCAATTTCATTTTCTAGAGAAACGATGTGTATTTTATAACTGGCAATCTCTTGTTCATTACAATTTACACATTCGCTTAGTACCTTGTTTGTAATTTTATATTCCTCAACTTCTTGTTCCAGATTTCTCAATTTTTCAGATTCTTCAATGTAAACAGATTTTCCTTTTTCTAAGAGAAGAAGTTTCTCTGACATAGCAGTGTTCAACTGCTTCACCCCTTCAACCTCTTTGGTTAATTTGTCATTTTTTGATTTCAGATTTTCAGTTTCTTCAACAGAGCCTTTATCAATTTTCATTGAGCTCATTTTACTTTTCAGCTCTTCCTCTATCTGTTCAAACTCCAAAATCTTATCTAACAGTTCTCTGTTTTCTTCCTTTAGGGAAACAATTAACTCATTCTGCCATTCTAAATTTGAGTGAAGATTTTCATTTATTTCCTTAAGAAGTGGACAATCATTGCAAGCAGATTTACTAGAACATATTGTTTGAGCCTGGAGTTTTTCACATTGTTTCCTAAGGCATTCATTTTCAGATTTTAGAACATCCAATTCAGAGCTAACACATTCAAATTCTTTCAATTCTTTTTACTATTTTTCAAGATCTTTCTGTAATTCCATATTTACAGATTTTATGGCATTAAATTTTTCAGCAAACAAATCCTTCTCTTGCTCAAGTTTCCCACATTTTTCTTCATTTTCTCTAGCAGATTTTCTAAGAGTGTCATTTTCTGATTTTAGCCTACTTAGTTCAGAGCAAGCACATTCAAGTTCCTTCATCAATTTTTCATTCTGGTTTTTATGCATATGGATATCAGATAAACATGCATCATGAGATTACTTCATATTTGAACAATTTTCACATGGAGAACTTGAACTACCCCGATCACTTTTCTTTTTCAAGTTCTTGTATTGTTTTCTTAAATGTTCATGAGATTCAAGCAACTCAGCATATGCATTCTCCCAATCATCTAAAGAAAAATTCTCGAAGATGTTTACCTCATCATCATCCTCTTCTTCATTTTGGCTGCTGCCTTGATCGCTGCCACTTTGATTACTTCTGTTAGCCATCATGCAACTGTCCTCATTAAACCTGTAAGCTAGCTTCAGCTTATCCAGGATGTCTTTAGCAGACCTACAATCATGGAAGCAAGAGTGTAAGGCCCTGTCAGTAGCTGCTTTCATTAGATTCAGAGCTCTTTGATTCTCTTCATGCCTTGATCTGTGACTGTCAGTCCATTTGGACTCTTTCTTTGGTAATCTGTGAGGACCGTGTGAAATTAACTTCCACAGATCAGGATTAACTACATCAACATATTTGCGCAGACTGACAAACCACATATTAATATTAGAGCCGTTGAAAACCGATGGATCACCCATGGAAACAGATCAGATTAATGCAATAGGAATAATGATGCACCAAGAGCGAGATAGCACCAAGATAGCAGGATCGGATCTACAGGTCACTGGACCTACTATGCAGACAACCCGCTCTGATACCAATTGTTGGGACGGTGCGATCGATACAGAGGGGGGGTGAATGTATCCCCTTCAAAAATATTGCCCAAATTAAAAATAGTAAGCCTGAAGCTAGACACAGTTGCGAAATAAACAATTTAACTCTTCAAGAAGAAATTCAAACAAACATTTGATCAGTCAATTGAACTGCTAATAATACTGGTGGAACCTGATCAAGTCTAATGCCGAAGACAGAACAATGCAAATTAGCAAAACATATAATGCTCAAGGTCACTTCAGATAGAAACAAGAATGCTCAGATAACCTGTGAAGTAGATAGAAGACAAGGGGCAAACGCACAAGGCAAACCACGGCACAGTAGATTTTTTAGGTGGTTTGGTTCACAGACTTACGTCCACCCCTCACTTCAAACCGGAGTGAGGCTTCCACTAGCACAAGCTAGAACCGCAGACTCAGTCTGCAAATAAGTGCTGCCAAACAGCTTGACGAGGAGAACAACCTCCCCTCTTCCTCCAACCCAGAGGGCAACCCTAGTGACACCCAGTCACTAGAAACCAGAGACTAGCGTCTCTCTTCCTCCACCCAGGAGGGAACCCACAAGCGACACCCAGCCGCTTGCAAACCAGAGGTCACAGACCTCTCTTCCTCCACACCAGAGGGAAAACACAAGTGACTCCCAGCCACTTGCAACCAGAGACGAAGTCTCTCTTCCTCCAGACCAGGAGGGAACACCTGGACTTGCAACCCACAAGACCAGAACCGGAGACGAATCTCCCTTCCTCTGAAACCCAGAGGGAACCCCGATCTCAAACCAGAGAATCAGAAAGAAACACAAGCCAAGTGTAAAAGAAAAGAAAACAAGAAACAAAAATTACAGCAATCAGAAAGCTGGAAATAAAACTCGAAACTGTAGCTCTCTCTTGGAGCAATGTAGCTTGGATTTGATCCAGAGGCTACTGATCTTCTTCTTATTCTGCTGATCTCTCACTCTCTTTTTCTTTCTCTTCTTCTTCTTTCACACTCTGCCTCTCTGCTCTTTTCTTCTCACTGTCGTTTTTCTTCTTCTGGATCGTGCAGGCTCCTTACTGCTTCTCAATCTCCTCTTCTGCTTCGATCACTCTTCCTTTGATCTCTCTTCTTCTGGTGGAAGAAGCTCCATATATATACCAGCAGCAGCTAGGGCGTGTGCAGGGCTTGTGCCCTCTTTGTCCTTGGATCACGTGTCATGTGCCAACCTCGGATCACGTGCCAGTCTTAATTCCCTCGTCCAGTAGTCCTGTCAGATAATCATTCGAAGACAATATCAGCTAAAGTCAGTAAAACCCTGTACAGGCTTCATTCATGCAAGTAAGGCAGTGCATGACTGTACAGAGTTGGTCGAGTGAAGCAATGGACGAGTGTACAGACTTGTTGAGACAATGCATGAACAAACGATGCAATGTACATAGTTGATGGCGTGAAGTTCTGAATGCATACGAGAAAGTATATACATAGGCGATGAGTGCTCAGACAAGCCACCAAGCGAGTGTACACACTTTGTATGATGCCCTGCTAAAGCATGTACAGACTTTATGTGATGCCATCCGAAGCATGTATAGACTTAGAATGCATGGAAGGGATTGTACAGACTTTGTCTGCGTATAAACACTTTGAATGCCTTCATGAGACCTCAATGTACAAACTTGAGGGATGCATGAACATAACAGAAAGGAATGTGCAGACTTCTGTGTGCGAGCAGTGTGTAGACTTAGTGTATGCGTGCATGCAGAACGATGTACAGACTTTGCTGTGCCTGCAGCAGACGACACTAGTGTACAGACTTACTAAGCTTTCGCTAAGTCTGTATAGACTTGATCATGCAGACGACAATGTGTAGACTTGATGCACGAACTGTGCACATGAACACGGATGTACAGACTTTAGTGAATGCCTTCTATGCAAACGCTGTACAGACTTTGAGAGCAATGCAGGCTGTACAGACTTGACGAGCATGAACAATGTGGTGATGTATAGACTTAGCCACCAATGAACAGACTTTGCATATATGAGACACTGTACAGACTTTCAGCAATGTATAGACTTTAGTTAACGAATAGATGCATGAACTATGCACATGCATGAAGAGTGTACAGACTTGCATGAGACGCTGGGTAAGACGGTGGATGTACAGACTTGGGCTGTACAGACTTGCTGTGTGTAATGCATGCGAATGTATAGACTTGTATGAGACAACATGAGACGCTCAGACATGAAGCACTATGAGACGCACAGAGAGACGATGGAGTGTATAGACTTTAATAAACAAATGTATAGACTTGATAAATGCGTGAGACGCTGAATGAGATGGTCGGATGTACAGACCTTGAACGTGTGTGCTGGACAATGTAGACGATGCATGAGACGATGCATTATATAGACTTAGCGATGCAATGTTCACACTCACTTAGACGCTGAGTGAGACGCTGGACAATGTACATACTTTACTTCGCGCAAGCTACAGGACAAGGTATGGACTTTGAACGAGTTTATGCATGAATGCATCCTGTATAGACTTGATGAATGATGTATAGACTTTGCGAGCGCCATGACCATGTACAGACTTAGTGACTCATGCAAACTAGAGGTTGTACTAACTTACATGCTTAATGATCATGGATGCACAAACTGTCACGAGCTGCTACCTGATGTATAGACTGTGCAGACATTGCATGATCAAGCAACCTGACGATATATAGACTCTGAATGAGTGACATGCGACAGACAATGTGCAGACTTGTTTTGAACCATGCACAATGTATAGACTTGCAATGCCACGAAGGCAGGCTGTATAGACTTGGCATATATGAAGAGTGCAGACTGTATGACTGATGCAATGAAACACCGGAGGATGTACAGACTTACAGGCACAATGAACATGGACCGATGCAGTTAATGCATATAGCAGTTATGAACTGAGTGAATGCAGGAGAACAAACAGAGCAGTCTGCAACAGGAAAGTATGTACATTGAACATGCAATGCATGAGAGACAATGTATAGACGTGTTAAATGATGCACAAAACAATTTATGCATATCAGCTAAAACATCATCAAGGCATAAGGCATACAGATCTGAGAGTAGACAGAGCATTACCTGATCTGAGCATGCACTGATCTTACATGTCACTAGTTGACTTTTGACTTGGGTGACTTCATGACCTGTGAGTCATTTTTAAAAGCTGTTCTGTCAGTTTATCAAAAACATCAAGATTATATCATCAAGGATGTAAACATAATGAGACATAATATTTGTCATCATCAAAACTCCAGAACCACAGGGGACACAACAATCTCCCCCTTTTTGATGATGGCAATATTATGAGTCATTGCAATAGATTCATCATGATGATTATGAAACACCATATGACAGTTCATGATTATGTAAACATAATGAGCATGTAAAACACCATGTGATGCAACTGTTGATTGATGCAAATGATGACTCACAAAAGTTCTCCCCCTTTGACAACATCAAAAAGAATGGAATGATCATTGACTGTTGAAGGAGATGATATACGAGCTATTATGCAATGCTGAGTTACAGTCATCAAAAACTCCCCCTGACAAGATACTCTCCTGAATGAATATTGAACCACAGGGACATGCAAAAGTTCTCCCCCTTAGATGAACAGTGATTGGAATGAAGCTCAGGACATAAAGAAGTCAACAGTTAGATCTGAAATATTGGAGTCCAATGTGAGAAAGTAAGCACTCAGAATGAATGAGAAAGGTTTTTAATGGGATATCAATTTCATAAATCTGATTAAGCAGGTATTTCAGACTCTTCTATTATAGAGATTTATGAATGATCTTCATTGACAAGTCAGATCAAAATAAGATGTATGCAAGGCTTGTTCATTAGCATTCTGTACTCATATCTGAAATCAGTTTTAATAAAAGTGAACCTTGCTTTCAAATTGAACGTCTTGTGTAATCTTCTTTTTTACTCACGCAATTTCAAAGATTCCTTTAAGAGATGCAATCAATAGTATTGAAGTTAAATACATAAGAAAACATTTGTTTCTGTCAAGGGGTTCCAATAGAATATTTCTTTTGCACACATTTTCAAATGATACACTAGATCAGCAACAATTTTCATAACAATCTTCATGAGCACTTGAGTTTAGTACACCCTTGTAACTAGAGGATACACGTTGTTTAGACGCCAGTATCCCTAAGCACTTGGAAGGACTAACTGTCATGCTTCATAGGAACAGAGATAGCATTTACACTTCATGACACACTACAAATCATTTCTTTGATGAGTGAGATGTATTTCTCAGTGTGCATGCCATTGTTCTGCCAGATTATCAAACATTCTTAAATAGAGTTAACTATGGCACCTCATGACACAATCCTTTGGACATGGTTTCTTAGTGACCAAAGTCATTGCTCTGACAAGATTTACCCTTAGACATGTTCCAGATTCTCAGATGTTTAAAAAAATAATACTCATTTCATACATATCAAACAAGGAATATCATGATTTCAGAATTTTCAGAATTCAGAAGAGTTTAAAAGACACAACGTGAAAATGTTGGTTAAAGTTTATTAAGACTAACTCAGATATTTTCAAGATATATTCATAAACAAACACAAGACATACATGAATCTTCAACCGGCTGAAAGTATCAGACATTCATAGTCCTATATAATAGAAGATTCCTCTTTAAGTTGTTTTCAGATTTATGATCAGGATATGCTTTTCTGAATTTTCAGGGAAGGCCGAATCATTTCAAGGAACAACCAATTCAACAGATACCAATGGAAGGAATGAGTGAAAATGGCTGATAACAGTTGAAGCTGGATGCTGAAATGTGTTGCAATGCATGGGTCAGATGCGATTTCAAGAGTATGAATAATGCTCCCCCTAAATGTGTGCATGAGCTAGCACTCAAGGTGTCGACACTTTTAACGAGTAAATGCAAGTGCAGTGAGCTGACAGCATGTAATATATGCAATTGCAAATGCATGTGCATGTCAAATGTACAGGTGAACATTTTTAAGCATGAGACATGGTCCAAGCAACAGATTCATTCAATTCAACTTTTCAATTTTATGATGTGTAATTCATTTTTAGTCACTTTCAATCAATTCAGATTTCAGTATTCAAGTACCAATTTCAGTTGAACTGTTGCACAGATAACACATCATATTCATTGAGAGATTTTAATGCCAAGTATAGATGCAGTTGAGAAGTTATATGCATGAAATTTTGATTAACAAATCAAACATGATATCCAGCTATCTAAACAACGTTATCAAACACTTAAATGTCTACCAGCAGAGGTGGGGTTTTACCAAACTTTGGATGTCTTGGTTTATTTGTCCCCTTTTTATTACTCATCACCAAGGCATACCTGCAAAGCACAGATCTCATTTTGTGTTTCTAGGTACCCAAGACTTCTTGGGTCCTACATTGTTAGTAACACCTCTGATTGGTGCTTTCCTTAACCTTTGGGCCTGTTTATCATCATTCATCATTAAAGTACAATGATTCATGGAGTGCCCAAATATGCCACAGTAGTAGCATGAAGAAACAGATTTTAGGTTCTTTTTATGCACATTATTGTTAGCATGAAGTCTGTGTGCATTATCATGAAAAATTCTGTTATTTGCATGAACATACTATTTTCCATATCGTGCCATCCGACAGTCAGAAGCTCGGTGGCCAAGTTTCCCACATTCAAAACATGTAGAAATCTTTCTTTTAAATACAAATTTATTCCTACCAAAATCATTTCTATTTGCAGGGAATTTTATATTTTCAGAAAATATTTTTCCCTAAGCATGCCAACAGTCCTTGACTGTGTGGCCATGTTTTTCACAATGAGAGCAGATAGAGAAGGTTTTTCTATGAGAACCTAACCAGCATTGTGCAGCAACATGTCCTAATTTATCACATTTATAACAATGAATTTTCTTTTCCCTAAAAATATGCTTTCTACCCTGATTGTTTTGTACAGCAGCTAGGTCATCCTTTTCCATCAAATTACACTCATGCATCAGATGTCCAAACTTGTGACAGTAATGACAAATCATTTTCTTTTTAGATGCATGTGAGTGTGTGGGTGAAACATGCAAAGTGGGGACAGGAACATGTTGGTTCTTTTCTTTTTGATTTTCTGTTGTTTTCTTTTGAGCAGATAACTGAGAACCAGGAAGGTTCTGAGGGCTGTGAGAAGTTGAGCTGGAAACAAAGGAAGTTTGAACTTTATTTTTAAAACTCTTCTTGTTTGAAGGGTTATAGCCCAAACAAACAGCCCTCAGAACGTGTTTTGCGATTCGCGCGTGTTTTTCTCCGGCAGACATACGGAACCCCATAGCAGGTGAATCGGGTCGTTCACCTACTCCGGGCTGGTACCACGGCGATCAGCATGTTCCGAGGATCGCGGGGGTATATTTTTCAATTTTTTCATTTGTTCAAAAAATCCAGATTTTCTATATAATCTCATTTTATTTTTATTTTTCTTATTCTTCTTTTCTTATTCTTCTTTCTCCTTCTTCCTCCTTCCGCCGTGACACACCCGTGCCCCCCTCTCTTTCTCTCTCCTCTCCCGACGATGACGCGGCGCACCCCTCCGGCTGCAGACGGTGGTGGGCGACGGCACGACGATGACGGCGGCGGTGAGACGATCGCGTGGGCGTGCGGAGTTCGTGGGAAGCGCGATGGAACGAGGGTTTCAACAGCGTTATTTGCGGTTTGGGGACGATCCGGCGCGCCTCAAAGTGAGATCGAGGTAGGGTGACGTTCCCGAGCTCCATGTCTTCCTTCCCCGTGATTTCTAGGCCGAGGCGAGGTTGAGAGAGGGTCGTTTCGTGCCGGGAAGGGTAAAGCATGATTTGGGGTTCGAGCGCCCGATCTAGTGTTTGAGCCGCGATTTCGCGATTTGAGGGTGTAGATGCATGCTCGGTTGCTTGGGGATGAGTTCCCCTTCGTTTCCCCCTCAAACGGGGTTGTTTGCGGCCGAAAATGGGGTTTTTCTGGCGGGTTCGCCGTTCTTGGTCCGCCGCGATGTACACGGTCCTTACAGGAGCTGTGTACACCATGGTGCGGCCCAGACGTCGACCGATCTATGGCCTTGGAGCATCTGTGGGTTACATGGCCCATTGGGCGACCGTGTAACCACTGAACGACCCATGACAAATGGTGCACCCCGTGGGTTTTTGACCGTTGCACAGTGCTGGGATTGCACGGCCCAGGGCTGGCCGTGCTGTCACTGAACGGCCTGAGGCTAGCCGTTCAGTCTCTGTGCCATTGGGTGATTGAACGGCCCGGTGGGGTTCGTTCATCTCCCTACACGGCTAAGGGTTGGCCGTGCCATTCCTGAACGGCCAGGGTTTAGCCGTTCTGTTTTCGAGCCGTTGGGCGATTGGACAGCCCAATGAAGACCGTCCAGGTACCCAAGTGGCCTATCGTTGGACCGCGTGGTTCCTGAACGGCCTGAGTGTGGCCGTGTGTCTTTCCGTTCTATCCAGAGATGGCATGGGCCCCTGTTGGCCGTGCATTGTCTGGAACGGTCCCAAGAGGGGCCGTGCATTCTTGGCACGGCCCAGGGAGGGCCATGTGCGTGGTCTGTAAGTGGTCAATTGGTAGACCGTGTAAACTGGAATGGCCTAGGGTGGATCGTTCACTGTGTTTGTCAAACCGGTGTTTCTTTCCTCACCGATTCGAGTCCCGAGTGAGTGGACCTCGATCCACGTGCTGACCCGTGGCCTGACTGATGTTGGGCATCATGTCGAGGCCAGGTGTTAGGGTGCCGTGGGGTCTCGGGAGGTGTTATTCTCGGCTTGTGTCACCGTGAGTCGGTGTCAGTACGAGGAGCAGTCCTTGTACTTTGTCCGGTTCAGACGTTGCTTTCCGTTGACTAGAGAGTCTACTCCTTCTGTGACCCTACACTAGTCGTAGCCTTTCGACATGCGAGTAGTCCAACCAGGGAGTGGTGGTGAGGCTACCCCGAGAGATGACTTTTAGACTGGTTTCCGTAGGGCCCCATGTCTTGTAGCCAGAGTCCGGTTGAGGGAAAACCAGTCAGAGGGCCAGACCTGGGACGCATGGTCTGTGTGTGCACACGTGGTTGGGGGCCGTTGGACCCACATTGATGAGCGCGACCCCAGCTAGTCACTTATTCTGTGGTTACTTGTATGGTGTCTCAGTTCTCGCTGGGCCAGAGGGAGACACCTGAGACGCGGTCTAAGCCGTCAGTGGACGCATTCAGCCTTGCTTCTAGTGGGTTGTACTCCTGTCTTTGTGTGGTAGCGACTCTTTGAGGTTTTGATGAGTTGTCTCAATTTTTATGCCGTGCGTTCGGTACTAGACATAGTAGAGCTTTTCCTTTTATTTATTCTTATTCTACGTCTTGCTAGTGATAGTTTGTAGCTACTTTCCGCGTGGTTTCTCAGTTTGCGAGGTGGGGACCGGATGATCCCTACTGAGCCTTTTGCTTTAAGGCTCATTCCCTGCGTATTTTCACTGTGTTTCAGGTGAGACGAGGCTTCATGGGAGCACTTCCGAGGCTCCACGTGGTTCAGGTGCCCAGGGTTAGTTGCCAGTTGCCAGGCTAGGGTATGTCCCGTGTAGTTGTACCTTCTTTTTTTCTGTGCTGTACTAGTTGTGGATTACTGTTATATTTTAGACTGCTGTTATATTGTGGACCATGTAATTTGATTAATGTTAATCTTTAATTTCCTGTTTATTCATATAAAACATGTTGTTATGCAAGTATTCAAATTCTTGTGTATCTCCACACCATCCCTTTTAACCCTTCCGAGTCTTCGGGTTCGTGGGTGGCGGTTCGGGATTTGGGTTATCGGGCCTCTCCCGGTATTCGGATCTCAGGGTGTTACAAAATTGATCATTAACTAGCACTTTGCTTTCCTCTTCTTCTCCCCCCAACTTGAGATCAACAACTTCTTTATGACTCTCCTCATCAATACAATTAAGCTCAAAATCCTCAAAATCATCTTCATAACTACAACTAGATCCCTTTAAGACCTCCTGACAAGATTCCTCTATTTTTCTCACATGTTTTAAATCGAGAGTGAGTTGAGCATTATCTTCATGGGAATCATGGGTTGTCAAATTTCGGAAGTTGGTAATCAGAGTTGGCATTGGAGTAGCTAGGCAATTGATCCACTTCCATGCCCTTAATGTTTTCAGCAAGTTGATCTAGTCGGGCTTGGATGGATTGATTTTGAGCCATGATGAATTGATGAAATTGATGAAGTTGATTAAATCTCTCCTCCTGATTGAGAGTTGAATGTGGAGAAAATAAATGCGTAGATTGAGAAGCAAAGTTCGAAGAATAAGAAGGTGAATGATGATCATCTTGATAGTGAAATGGTGGAGAGGATGTGGGATGTTTTCTGTAGTGGGCTTGATCATATGAGTCATTTGAAGGTGGAGCCCAATTTTGGAAGAATTGATCCGGAGGACTTTGGGCTGGGCCTTGATAAGAATCTCAAGAAATATTATGTTGTTCTCCCCAACAAGAATCATAAGAAGGGGTGGAGAGTTCTTGAGTAATTTGGGCTTGTTCTTGGGTGCGAGATGAATCATAGGGCCCATGAAAGAATTGAGTAGATTGGGTATGATATTGGGTAAAGGAATGAAGCTGGGCCCCCATTAGTGATGGACTTTCATTGTAGGCCGACCAAAAATATGGGCTGTCATAGTGGGTCAAGCCAGGTTAGGTGAAAGGTGGAGCTTGAGTTGGATAATTGTCAACATAATGGGCCAGTCTAACTCACATGTCATTATGATCTTGATAATAAGGTAAAATGAAGGCGTTTGGATTCATAGCCCAAAGGATGGATCAAGAGAAATGGGCCAAGAAGTCTACCTTATTGAATTTGCGAGCCCACTCAAAGATAGAAATTTTCTCACCTATTTTTTTGAATGATTTTTTTTATTTTTTTTCAAAGCAATGCAATCAATAAATCAATAACTATATGAATACTGCATGTAAAATGATGATTTTTTTTAATAAAAGAAGAATTGGCACCCACGATCAAGTTGGTCCACCGGCCAGGTAAGAGGTGGGGATGTGGGAGGCTCCCCCTACTTTCGTAGGGACCTAATTAAATAACCATAAACCCGCTTAGACGTGAGCCACTTAACCTCTAGCCTAGATACCGATTTTCCAAAATAACAATAGTGGACGTCAAAAAAATGATGATGATCATATAGCATGCACGTCTCAGCACTCAAGAGTGAGTCAAAGACGGGAAGGTTGAATAAACCCTATGCTTCCTCCAAGAAGGATGAATACCTGCCCGGTGCTCTGCCACCCAACAAAGAAGCCCCTCGTGCTGAAGAGATGGCCCCCACTCTCCAGTCGGCATTCCCAACGGCCGAATCAAAAGAAACTCAAGAATTCGAACACATGTCCGGCACGCGTCGGAGATCACTCAAAGCTCAGAATCGGGATTCAGAGGCCCTGAACTAAACACCCCAACGGCGGTGCATTACCACTAAAGCAACACGGGAGGACAAGCGTCCGTCCGAAGAGCTGCGACTCCGAGATAAAGTCTAATCCGGCACGGCCTACACTTAAACCGGCGCGCCCTTGCTTGGGCCTTAAACCGGCGCGCCCCTCCTGTGGCCATTAAACCGGCGCGCCCTATATTGGTTGTAACCCGGCGCGCCCCTTTACATGATGCTAGTCCGGCATGCCCCTTTATGTGTTGTTAATCCGGCGCGCACAACACCGCGCCGGTTTAACTCAAATGCAGTCCCGTCCGCTAGCCGATACCCTGTTTTCGCATCAGCCTGGTGCCTAGAGGGCATTCAATGCTCTGAAGCTCTGTCTCCATGGGCATTCAATGCTCTGGAGCCCTGTCTCCACCTCCGTTCGACAACGCAGCTGCATCGACGGTGAAGACAAGCATCGATGGGGGAGTAGCAGCAGCAAACATCCCTTCCTCGGATAAATGCCAGTGTACTGTGCAAATCAACGGACGACACCACAGACGAATGAGTTGGCGGGATCCTTCCGTCCGAGCCAAGAAAGGGCAGCCGGCTACATATACTCTGCATGATGGACAGAGAAGAGGATGGGCTATTGAAGAGAGAACCCCCATGGCTGGCCATTGAAGAGAAGAGAGAAGGGAAGAGAGACCGGCTGAAGAAGAAGAGAATGCCACCCGAAGAGAAGAAGCCCCCCGTCCCTGCGCCCGTGAGGTGAAGAAGAAGAGAGTGAGGTTGAGAGCGAGAGGTGAGCTGGGGGGGGGGAAGAGCTTGTGCTCTGTTCCCCCCGTCCATGTATCTCTTCCCCCTTTTTTATGCCTCCATAATGTATTTCTCCTCTGTGGAGATGAAATTTCTTGGGCTTGAGCCATTTTTCCCCCCTTTGGTGGATGAATAAACAGAAGGCCCCTTATTGGCAAACACGATCTTTTGTCTTTCTTCTTCTTTCCCCTTCCTCCTCCTCCTGATCCAGGGCCCTTCGAAGCATGCTCCTCCGTAGCATGGCCTTTCGAAGGAGTTCGTCGACGGATGAATATTCATGGCCTCTTACGGCATACACCTGTCCCACCTACGAGATCATCACCCTGAGTTGCTGGAACTCTTGAAGGCTTGTCCTCGAGTCTCCACATGCACTTACGGGTTAACAGAGTTCTTACTCTGAGTTTTGAGGTTCACCCCGGAGCTTTGCTCCGTTTGGTGTTCCCCTATTTATCTCTGGCAAGCCTCAGTCCGGGGGAGGTGCTGCCCATTTTTCGCCAGGCACAAATGAATCAAGCTATTCTCTGAGGGCCAGAACATCACATGCTTGAAGCCTTTGATCACGACTGAGCCTTCGAGTTCCTGCAACAAACTCTTCTAATAAAACATTCATATCTTCATGCTAATTCACCCTAGCAAACAACTAAAACACTTAAACTTCCTCTCCACAAACTTAATCTATCAGTTCGATAAACAAACTAATCAATAAATCAACCCACAGGTGAAAGAAACAAGAAACAGAGCATAAAAGAACGAAAGAAACCTCATAGAAGCTTAACCCGGCGTGCCCTAATCCGGCGTGGGCTAACCCGGCGCGGTACCCCCCCCGCGCCGGTTTAGCCTTACACTCAAAACCCCTTTCATTTTTCCTTGCCACTAACCGGCGCGCTACACTATTCCTCCCCCTTTTTCAGCCTATTCCGGCGCGCCCCTGGCCCTCTTCCTTCTTGCCATATAACCGGCGCGCCCCCCCTCATTGGGCCTATTCCGGCGCACCCTCCTCCATTGGCCATTAACCGGCGCGCCCAAACTTTGCACCACCTATTCCGGCGTGCCCTTTTGGGCTTCCATTAACCGGCGCGCTCCCCTCTTTGCTTCCCTTAAGCCGGCGTGCCTGAAAGGGAGAAAATGATTAATCAAATGAGAGAAGAGACTTGAAGCTAATGAATAAAACTAATAAAAAGTTTCCCCTTTCCATAATCCAAATTTTGTTCCGGGGGCGCTGCCCCCGGAAACCCCTGCAAGGGGCGTTGCCCCCTTGACCCCCACGACCTGACCGCGCAGGTCGATCCGCGTGCGAGGGCGCACGTTGGTGAGTTCGGGCTTCGCACTTAACAATTCACACCCCCGGGCTGGGTGCAAAGAGAAAATCGATGATGCCTTGTGGTATCGGATGTGGACCTCGGAACCTCCGACATGGTCGTGATCCGAACATATCTCGGGCCAATAGTTCGTTAACTCGACCCGAGTCTCCCGGGATCTAATCCCGCAACCCCACATTAAACTTGTCGTGTCTACGGCAGACATTTGCACGGTTTTATCATCATCTTCGATGCTTCAAACGGGGACTCGCGTCCAAACAATGAATGGTCCGACCGTGACCGACACGCACGTATACCTTGGAACCTTCATTTTCCAAGACTGTGCGTGAAGAGAAAAGTAATGATGCCTCGTGGCATCAGACGTGGTCCTCGGAAACCCCGACATGGCCATAGTCCGCAACCACCTCGGGCCCATAGATCATCAGCTTGACCCATCTTCATCGGGATCCGATCCCGCACCCACATTAAACTATCCGCACCTACGGCAGACGTCCGTACGGTTTTACCGTTGTCCTTGACGCTATTAATACGGACTTCCGTTCGAATAATGAATGGTCCGTTAGTGACCGACATATATATATACCGGGATCTAATTCCGCGCTCGCATTAAACTTGCCGTACTCACGACAGATATTTGCACGGATTTGCTCCCGTCACCGTCTTATTTTCTACACGGACCTTCGTCCGAACACAAAATGGTCCATGAGTGACCGACAAAACCCGAATGGAATGAGGCGGCTCTCGTCCTCCTCGAACCCTACGCATAGGGACATCAATAAGACCGTCGTGAGTCATGCTCGGACCTCGGGTTCGCCCCAACCATGGTCATCGCCTGACCCACATCCTAGGCCTATAGCCGGCTATCTCCGTACACATCTTTGTTTTAGAATATAGTCCCGGGACACTTTCCCGCTGCCCCTCGGCACCGGAAATATTAATGATGCCCACGCAAGTCTCGTTTGGACCGCGGGAGGCGCCCCCGGAATGGTCCTGACTCGATCTTGCACCGGGCCAATAAACTCACCGATTTCTGACTGCTCTAACCGGGATTTAACCGAATGCTTCCAGTTCCTGTGAACAATAAATTTGTCGTACCCGGCATACATATGCTCCGGTTTTCCTATGATGATTACTCGTTTCTCAAACCGGACACTTGTCCGAACATCAAATGGTCAACAAATGACCGACATAATCTCGAATGCTTTCTTCTCACCCTCGCACGGGGATTTCAATGCTTCCTAATAGACTTTTCACGTAACTAATTTTCTGGCCATGAGGCCCCTTTTCCCGGCGATTAATCATGGGTGTTCCCCTCTCCGAGGGGATGTAAATGATGCCGTGACCTTTATGGCGCGGCGGGTTCCAGTCCCGACACGAACCACACAATCGTCTGATTAGTCAGATCGAGCGCACAATAAATCGTCACTTTGTGACTGGCATGCCCACGCACTTAATAAACGCCAATAAACAAATAAACAACGATTTTATTAAACAAAAAGTGCGTCCACAATCTCAAAACTCTTTTTTTTTCTTTTGACCTTCTAAGGGCAAACTACTTCGGGGTACTTCAAGGTATAACCGGCCTAGCTTCCGTGAGAGAATCCACGAGTGCGGGGACTTACGGAGGTCTTAAAAAAGGAGATTCTGGTCCAATGAGACGGAGTGCTCAATTGGATCGTCCTTCCAATTCTAAAAGGGATGTGCCTAAATTGCCCTTAAGAAGGGAGAAAGAGAAGAAGAGAATGAAAAAAAAGTTTTTCTTTTTTAAATGATGCAAGTGATGAATAAATAATTAGCTAAGTGCAACAATGCATGTAAGGGATGCAACTAACATGAAAGCATGATATCATTAACATATTTTTTTTCTATTTTCTGATTTTTTAAAATTTTTTGTTTTATTATTTTTAAATAAAGATAAATATGAAAAAAATTAGCAACTAAAAACACTAATCAACATGTAAATATACTAGAAGATAAGGTCTAAAATTATGCTTTTTCTATTTTTTTGGTTTTCAATTTTTTTTTTAAATTTTTCATGATTTTTTTTGCTTTTTTGAGATTATTCAAAAGTTTTTCAGATTTTTCTAGAAATTCCCAAAATAGAACATGTTCCTACGCTTACTGGCGACGTTTAAATTTTCAAGATTATTAGATTTTCAGATTTTCTACTTCCTTTGATGACAGATTCAACCCTTCAGCGACGCTTTCTGTGACAGTTGATTTTCTGAGACTTTTCAAGTCAGATTTTTATTAATTTATTAATTTTTTAATTTTTCCTATAAAATAAAAACAGAAAAATTAGTATAAAAATATACACATTAAACACAAGAATATATAACTATCAAAAATCATTTCCTCCCCGGCAACGACGCCAATTCATAAATTACTTTAAATTGGCGGCCACATGCATGCCGATGATTCTTTAAATGGCGCCCTTTCAAATAGCCACTAATTTAAATGGCGTGCTTGCTCTGGGTGTTAATTCTTGAATCTAAAGATAGGATTTGAATTGGCGTCAATCAAAATGCCATTGATTCTTCGAATGTGCGTCTTTCTTAACATGCGCTGTTTTAATTGGCGTCTTGATCATAGTCACTCATTCATATGGCAAAGAAATGGCACCCAGGTTTTGGACGCTAATTCCTATAATTTCATAAAATTCAAATAATCATTATTCTTGTCATGTCCCGAGCTTTTATGACAGCGGAAGATAATCTCGGGAATCGTGAACAGCCGACTTGGTAAGCCTCTTGCAAGCAAGAATAATCAGAGCGCAATAACAATCACATATAAAATGCAATTGCACAATAAGTTACTCAAACCTTCACTTTTATTAATAAGGAGAATAACTCAAATACATCAACTAGTCAACTCTTTTAAATCTACTTGATTCAATAAAAAGAAAGATTACATGGACTCGATCTAGACATTATCGACTCCTAAGTCTTCACTCTCAATTTCATGTAACTTTCATTCGCTCTCGAACCCATCACTTGAATAACTCGAATCTGAATCCGAACTACTTGCATCTCTTGAAAAAGATTGGAAATAGATAATGAGCACACTTGCCCAGTAGGTATCTTCGCATCAACATGATTGTCAATGTTAAAGTGATTAGCATTTTAGCTCTAAAGAATAAGGTAAAATCATGCGAAATGCGATCAAACATGCGATTAAAATCAAAGTAACAAGATATAATCAAGCTTAAGATATGAGAACATGAATTGATCAAGTATAATCAAGCAAGAATGTAGTAATGACCTTTCATGAACAAGAATGTACTAGCAAGTCAAGCAAGAATGTACTCTTCACTTAGTAAAAAGTACTTCGTGAATTTCAGTGGATTACCACTTAGTGGATAAATCCGTGGATACCCGTGGATATTTCACTTATTTATAAAGAAAGTACTCTCAGCGCAATGCGACGCCAGTAGCATCATACCCTATGGTTTATAATAGTATGTTTCCGATAATCAGCCGAGGGGACTAGCATAGAGCCCTTGAACACAATCCGTGCTCGAACTGCATCTTCAAGTATAAGTCAAGCTACTTCCATGCATGTAAAATAATATAGCCAAGAATGTACCATTTCAACAATAGGTTCATGATAAAGTAATCAACAATAAGAATGCTTCTATTTGGAATAAAGAATTTCAATAAATACTTTAATGACTAGGTTATGCCATAGAAATAAATCGACAGCATAACGGTACATTTCTTAACTTTCATAATTTAGTTAAAGTACTTTGATTAAGGTGACATGTCCCAGAACTTCTTAGTCTTTCTAGAATCATAGAAATATTAACCCTTTGGGGTCAAAACAGATACTCAGAAAACTTAGCGGTCTATAACTGGGCCGTCACATGACTATAGCGGTCTAGTTCTGAACCGTTAAGTACAAGACTGTTCGATATTTGAAAATAGGCTCTCTGGAGTCTTTGACGGTCAAAGGTAGATCCGTCAAGGTCCCTTTAGCGGTCTAGATAAGGCCCGCTAGAAGACTATGGTGGTCAATTATTGGTTCGCTAAAGTCCAGAAATAAAACATCGGTATAAGTGCATTCTAGTCAATTGGGCTTTAATGGTACAACCAACTCGGCGTCCTAGTGGGAATCCCAGGCTCGCAGAGAATTATGGAGACCTTGAAATAAGATTTCGTAGTCCATTAGAGGGAATATCCAAAGGAGAGGTCCTCATGTCCAAGATTATGTTCCTATAGTGTAAAGTATGTAACTAATGGTCATATACTGGAATATATGCCATGAACTTACAGAAAATTGACTCTGAGATAAGAATAGAATGTGTAAAGTGAGAAATCAGCGTTAAAATTCGTCAATATAAGCATTCAAATTATAATTTAATACAAAATTATATGGTTTTTGGCACAAAATACCTTATGCTTAAAATAATCCTAAGTACCATAAAGAAACATGAACTCACTATCTATGAATCAGGAATGAAAACTTAGAGTAATAAATACCATTAAAATAGGTTATTATATAGTTAACTAGGCTTAATTATAAGTTATATGGCTGTTCATAAATCTATCTCGGGTTGACAGAAAATAGCACAATTATCATAGAGCCGTTACAGGACGCTGGCGGTTTATCGTAAGGCCGCCAAAGTAACTTTAACGGTCTATTTCCGGTTCGCTTGAGGTTTCATGAAAACGAGATTACCAAGTGTGTAGCGGTTCATCGTAAGTCCGTTACAGAGAGATGGCGGTCAATGTCTAAGCCGCTAGAGCACGATAGATAGTAACTTAAATAAGAGGGTTCTAAGGTTTTTAACTCACATCATGTCTGAAAATCATATATAAACTTTCCCTATCAGAATATGCATGAATGTACACTAGATGCATAAAATATGAAATTCATGATCTATAAAGCATGAAATCAAGTGCAATAAGAGGGCTTTTATCCCTAGAGTGATGTTTTAGCCGTTCATGAGACGACTTACCTTTGCTAAAGCCTTTAAACTTCAAATTTGATGCTAGATGCTACCCTTAGTCCCTTGCACTCCTTATAACAAATCAGTAACTTCAAGCTGCTCTAACTCCTTACTCTCTTGACCTAATGATGTGAAATTTGGAGGTAAGAAGTAGATACTAAGGGGAACAAAAAGTTCTAAAGACACTTAGGCTAAATACCTTGATTTGGTTCTCTAATCCTTTGATCTTCACCGGACTTTTGCATAGTTTCCTGGGTCGCTAAGGTGGAACCAGCAGCTTTGTAGGCTTCTTTCTCCTTGTGTGCTCGATCTCCTAGCACGAAATTTTGCGAGATATTAGTCCTATATATTGGCAATAAAAACTTCTAAAGATCCTATCTGAAATAATGTCGTCTTACCTTGATTCCATGCGAGCCAATGTAAGGGTCGCGTAGGTCAAAACTAGGTCATATTAATAAGATTTTGCTAGGGTTTGAGGATTAGCTCGATTCTAGAGACCTTGTTAAACCTTAGATCGACTTCTGGGAGTCCTCAACATGATTACTAGTTCTTCTATCCCAATCTCTAAGGATAGACTAGCAAAAATCCCATCTTTTTGCTCTTTCTTCAATTCACGGAACTGACAGGAAATAGCAGTCGAAGCTTGGTCCGCCAAATGATTGTAGCGATTTTACGATAGACCGCTATAGGTCTTGGGTACCGAATTTGAATAAGTTCAAACTCTAATTTCATCTTATCCACTAAATTATCTAATTAATGGGTATTTATCCCTATAATTCCTGAAGAAACCAATTAACCTTCTAGAATATGGGCCAAACTTCATGGGCTTGGTCCTTAAGTCTTTTGGGATTCATTTAAATAGGCTAGGTTAATGGTTTACCACAATTGGGTCTTAATAAAGATTTATTTAACCCAATATTTATTAATCCATTTTGATCTTTTAAAATTCCCAGAAAATACTTAAATATTCCAAAAATAATTTATAAAAATTTTGGGGCATTACAATTCTCAATTCCCAAAATACATTATAATAGTTATGCAATTTCTTGACTATATCTCACATTGCCATTTTGACTCAAAATGATGGTTAATTACATGTAGACTCAAATTAATTTTGAGAATGAAGTTAATTACCTAAATTGCATAACTTTATTCTTTTAATGCTCAAAGATGACATATGTGATGCAAATTATGATATGAAATATGGTACTCATCACATACCAAACACCGAGCCACAAACTCCGCCACATCTCTCTTCATTCTCGTCCACCAAAATTATCTCTTTAAATTTTGGTACATCTTTGTAGCTCCTGGATGGACCGTATAACAAGTGCCATGTGCCTCCTGCAACACGACTCTCCTCATCTGCTCCTCTATCGGAACATACAATCTGCCTTTGAATCTTTCCCCCTCATCCTCGCCGAACTCCACCTCGGCCATTGCCAGGATGCGGGGTAATTCGGGGTCCTCGCGCTGGGCCTCCATCACCTCACGACGAATGGCTGGCATGACAGTCAGGCTAGAGAGAACAGCTGACCCCTGTTCCCTTGGGATCTTAAGCCGAAAAGTTACTGCTGGCACCTACTCCCAAAGCCTCCATTCTATCAACATCATGTGACTGACCACCACCTTGCTACTCAGCGCATCGGCCACCACGTTCATCTTGCCCGGTTGATAAGACAGGGAAAAACCATAGTCCTTCATATATTCCATCTATCTTTTCTACCTGAGGTTGAGATCCTTCTGCGTAAACACATACTTCAAACTCTGGTGATCAGTAAAGATCTCAAACTTCTCCCCATACAAATAGTGCCTCCAGATTTTCAGAGCAAAGATCACTACTGCCAGCTCAAGATCATGCGTAAGGTAGTTCTTCTCATGTGACTTCAACTGGCAAGATGCGTAAGCCACTACTCTCCTATCATGCATCAATACGGCACCCAAACCTACCCTGGAAGCATCCATACACACCATAAAACCCCTTGACTCAGAAGGTAACATAAGAACTAGAGCGGTGGTGAGTGCCTTCTTCAATTCTATAAAGCTATGCTCACACTCATCCATCCAGGAAAAAGGTACATCCTTCCTTATTAGTCTAGTTATCAGAGCCGCAACACGGGCAAAGTCCCGAATAAACCACCGATAATATCCTGCTAAGCCCAAAAAGCTCCGAATCTCCGACACCGACCTCGGCGTCGGCCACTGAACCACGGCCTCTACCTTGGACGCATCAACAGAAATGCCCTCACCCGAGATCATGTGTCCCAAAAATTACACCTCCCTAAGCTTAAATTTGCACTTGCTGATCTTGGCATACAACTGATGGTCTCGCAAGGTTTGCAACACAATCCTCAGGTGGCGAGCATGATCCTCCACCGATTGAGAATACACGAGGATATCGTCGATGAACACCACCACAAACTGGTCTAGGTAAGGATGGAACACTCGGTGCATCAAATCCATAAATGCCGCGGGGGCATTGGTGACCCCAAACATCATCACCAAGAACTCATAATGTCCGTACCTCGTGTTGAAAGCAATCTTCTCCACATCGGACTCTCTAATCCACAGCTGGTAATAACCCGACCTCAAGTCAATCCTCAAGAGTACCTAGGTCGACTGAAGCTGATCAAACAAATCATTTATCCGGGGTAGTGGATATTTATTCTTGTTCGTCACCTGGTTTAACTACCGATAGTCTATACATAGTCTAAGACTACCATCCTTCTTCTTTACGAACAACACAGGTGCGCCCCAAGGAGAAAAGCTAGGGAGAATATAGCCCTTAGCAAGTAACTCCTACAACTGAGCCCTTAGCACCCTTAACTCCGTCAGTGCCATACGATAAGGTGCCTTAGACATAGGCATCGTGCCAGGCGCAAGCTCAATGCTAAAATCAATCTCTCGCTGCGGGGGTAATCCTGACAAATCATTAGGAAAAACATCGGGAAACTCGCACACCACAACAATGTTCTCGACTCCCTACTGCTGCTGATCAACCACTACCACAGAAGCAAGAAACCCTTGACATCCAGCATCAAGCAATCTGCGACCCTTAATAGCCAAAATAAGGAAGCGGGAAGAAGAAGACCGAATACCTTGGAAATAGGGTGCTGGTCCTCGGGAATGCTGGAAATAAACCCTCTTCGAGCTACAATCCACTATTGCACCATGGGCCTCGAGCCAATCCATACCAAGAATTACATCAAAATCCTTCAACTGCAAGGCATAAAGTCTGACTGGCAGGCTCTGCCCTCCAATCTAGACCAGTACCTTCTCAAGGCAAAAAAGGGGTGAGCATGAAATCACCGGTGGGCAACTCCACTGCCAGGTCACAAGACATCTCTATAGCGGGATCCTCAACACAAGCGACAAAATCCTCAGATATAAATGAGTGAGAAGTACCAGAATCAAACAAAACTCGGGCGGCACGACCAAGGATCAGAATAGTACCTTCCACCAACTGGGATGTCTCTGCCTCTGCTCTCGTTATGTGCATCACTCGCCCTCGGGATCTCTACCGTCCCATACTAGCGGACCTCGAAAGGGGTGGAGGTCGGGCCTGCTGCTACTGCTGTGGCTGAAAGTGGAAAGACTGGCGCGGCCTCTAAGGACACTCCTGAGCCATGTGCCCTAACTGACCACACCAGTAACACGTCACAGGTACTGAGCACTGCCTGCCTAGATGAAAGTCACCACATCGCGGACATAGTCCCTATGATGCGGGACGGGACCACGGACACGACAAGCTCGCGATTGTCCCTTAACGAGGGAAGCATCGACGTGCGCGGTTGAGAAACTGGCGGTGAGCTAGGGTGGTCGGCTCTCTCTTTCGTGCCCGGATCGGGTCACGGGACTGTAACGCTCTCTCTCGCAGCAGCGGTGATATAAATAGAAAGCGAGCTAATTACCCTATCATGCTCTCTAGCAGCGGCATAAACAAGCATATATGAAATTAAGTAAAATGCCAAGTAAGGAGCGAGGACGATACCTCAACGCGCTCGGCGTGGGGACGATGGACCCGGCCGAAACTCGTACTCCCGGAACAATAATACACAAGATTACAGCAATACAAATCGCTGCCCACTCCACGCAGGGAGGTAAAGGGCTACACAATGGGGTCCGGGAGGACCGAATTCGGGTTGACGGGCGGCTTCTCGCGTTGATTCGGCAGCACCCGAACACGTGACGGTGGGGCCCACGTGCTGTCCGGAGGGACCGTGCGGGACCCGGTGTCACCACTGTGGTGGGGACACTTGTGGAAGTGTTCCCTGGGCTGGCGGCACGCTGGTTCGCCGGCCGGAGGCCAGGCGGCTCCGTTCGGCACCGGTCGGAATGACCGGCCACGGATCTGCCGGTTCTGTTTTCCGGCGCGCGCTCTGGCGAGAACGAAACGCTGCGATCAGCCCCGACGTCGGAATGCGACGAAACTGGCGCCGTTGGAAAGCTACTTCGAAGGGCTTCAACTCTTTGTGATTATAGAAAAATAACAAAGCCTTCACTTCTAATTGGCGAATTTTGAAGGTTGCTGCTGTACAGTGGCTTAACTCTCAGATCTGCAGGGCTATCCTCTGAGAACTGTCGTTGACCGTAGTGTAGATGTCCGATTCAGCTCTTGATGTCTTCATCAAAGGTGTAGGAAATTGAGCTAGGAAGACGGAAAAACTAGTTTGAACAAGTTTGGATATGGCTATGAATTGATAGGATTTTGTCACTAATAGTGGGTCAGATCTGGAATCTGACTAAAGGCACTGTAGTAAAGATAGAATACGAATTTTTAAAAATGGATAGAGGGTAGATCAAAAATCAAGAAAAATGGTGGATGTAGGGAATGATGGACAGAACTCGTAGTAAAATTGGGAGGGTTTGAAAAATTCAAAAAGGTGGTCGAAGATGGGAAACTCAGAGCTGTTGTCACTATAGACAGAGACAAAATAGATCTGGGAATGTAAAATGAACGAAAATGAAAAAATTACTAAATGGAGGAGTTTAGACGTGAAAAGTTAGGTGGAGGTGGGGATTTAAGGCAAGAACACACTCTCAAAATTTCAAATCCATCTGAGCTCGTGGCGGGTAGCAAGAATTCACGAACTACACCTCTGTCCAGTAGGACAGAAACTTGAAGACGGCTCCGCGACGGCTCGAAGGCGGCACGAACGGCGGCAGCGGCAGCACAGATGAAGATCAGAGGTTGAGAGGGGAAGATAGAAGATTGATACACTCTAGAACTGGAGGTTTGAGGAGAGGAAACCAGGGGGAGAGGAAGGGGGCGCACCAAGCTTCAAGCTTTCCAACAAAAATTCTGATTTTTTCACTGATTTCTAAATGAAAATACAAGGTTATATATGACTCCAATCAAATCAATTGTGCACCCTTGGATCTAGGGATGGGGATTGAAGGGCTGAGATGAAGTGTGAACGACACACCAAATACAATTTTTTTAATCTAACTTGACCATTTCTATTCAAACTTAGACTAATTCTATTCCAACTCCACCTACCTAGCCTAATAAAGCCAAAGAAGGGGGCGCCCTTTCATGGGCCTCCCTTGGGCCAAGTATGGTCAAAGGCCATGTAACAAGCCCACTAACCATGCTAGACACTTCCACCCTTGGTGGCCCATGAGAGGGAGAAGCCTATTTGGGCCTAAGTGGTTATTAAGATCCATAATGATGGCCTTATGACCCAATATGGAATAAGCTCCTAATGGACTCTACTAATGGCAACCTCGCCATGGACTCTACATTACAAATGGCCCATTGGCTTGATATAAGCCTTACAAGGGGCCCAAATGAAAGAAATTACACAATTAGAATCTCATACAAGCCATAACACACAAATACACTCCACCCGTATAAGGAAATCACCTTTGATGCCCCATCACCCTGCTGACCACCCACTGAACGCTACCGCTGGAGTGGAGAGGGCTGCTGCACACTACCCACTGACGACTACCTCTAGTCCTGCTGGTCCTGACGTCTCCGACCAAAACCTCTCCTGAACATCTTCTTGAGCCTTGAACCGAAGGACAATGAACCAGTTACCGATGGTGCGGAAGGCGTCGGTCCGAACCTACCCGAAGGATGCTGAAAGACACTCTCCTGCTGCACAGACCTCTACTGCCCACGATCGGACTGAGATTGACCAGCCCTGGTCCGCTCCTGGGTCCTCTGCATACCCTTCTCCAAGTCCGTTGTCGCCTGATACGCTATCTCCAAGTCCATAATACGGCTCCCGATCACAGCATGCCTGAGCTCTGGCTTCAAACCCCTGACAAACTGCCGAGCCTTCATCCTCTCATCTGCTATAACGTGGGGAGTGTATCGACCCAGCTCGATAAACCTGGACCTGTACTGAATCACTGACATATCACCCAGGGTCAACTCCATGAATTCATACATCTTCTCTGTCTTGACGTGCTCCGGGCTGAAGAAACTCTTGAAGGCTTCAAGGAACTCCTGCCATTGAATCTGTCTGGTAGGGCAAGAATGAAATGCTGACTCCCACTTGGCCTTCCACCAAGCCTGAGCCGAACCCTGCAACTGATACGTGGCCAACCTCACCTTATCCTCCTCTTCGCACTCCATAGCACAAAACACTCTCTCCACGGCGTCTACCCATGCTCTTGCTACGTCTGGATATGGCTGTCCGTCAAACTGGGGCGGGTGGAACTGCAAAAACTCTCTCAACACACAGCCATGGCCCCCTTGAACAGATGAGCCCTCTCCGGCTTCCCCACCATGCTTCCGGAGGAAAAACTGGTACATGTCCTCAAAGAACTGCTCACGACCCAGACCTTGAGCTACTTTTTTTTCTCCTTCTACATCAACCGGCGTTCTACTTTGCCCTTCCTGATCCTCCATCGACTGCACTGACTAGGAGCGGGCCCTCCTCCTTTGCGCCATACTCCTCTAGCATAAAACAAAATGACGAAATCAATAAAACACACGGTGCCTTAAGCCAGTTGCCGACTGTACTTATTACTATGGACTGTCTGGACCTCTGCTATTATTTTAGTTTCCTTACACTTCCACAACCGTGCTCTGATACAAACTGTAACAACCCAAAATCTGAGTACTCTAAAAGACTGGATACTTCGAATCCTGAACTGCCACCCATGGGCCGGGAGGCCCGGAAGAGTTAAAGGTTGGTGTGGGAGTGTACAAGAAGCTAAAATAAATGCAGGAATATAATGCACAATTTAATTAATAAAGAAATAAACTATTACAAGGTTTAATAGAGTTATACAGTCCAGAACTACAAGTCCAAAGTAAGTACAGTCCACTGAAAGAAAAGGTACAAGTACACGGGGCATACCCCGGCTCTAGCAAACTGGCATCTAACCCTGACCACCGTCACCGCAAAGAGCCTCAGAAGTATAGCACGTAAACCTCGCCTCACCTGAAAACAAAGGTGGTGAGCCTTGTCTCCTCGGCTCAGTAGGGGTCCCGCAGATCCCCACCTCACACGAGAAAAAATAACAATACGATAACCAAACGTAAGAGCAATAAATAAATAATAGGAAAGGTAAGGAACTACCAGTAAAGGAACTCTACACAGGACCACTACACCTGCCACTAAACTGAGCCTTGTCCACATGGGAAGGAACAGACCGAGCCGCCAAGACAGCAAACCGCAACGAACGAAACCCGAGCAGGAACCACCCAAGTGACAGGAGTACTAACCTACTAACCACGAGGCCAGAAGCATCATCCGACGACTTACACCGCAGCGTCGAGTGTCTCCCTACACGCCCTTGGGCAGAAACTGAGACACGGTACACTATACCACAGAACAAGGACTAGTCGGGGTCTTGCTCGTCAGCACTCGTCCACTGCCCCTGTAACGACCCGAGATCCGAGTACCGGAAAGGAATCGGCACGACTCGAAGCTCGGCCCGCCACCCATGACTCCGAAGACTCGGAAGGGTTAAAGGATGGTGTGAGGGTACACGAGAATCTAAAATAGCTGCAGAGCTAACACAATGAACTAAATAAAATGCATGGAAAGAAACAAGTACTCATAAAAATAGCTACAAGGTCCAGAATATCTCATGTCCAAAATAAGTACAGCATACAGAAAGAAAGGTACAAGTACGCGGGGCATACCCTAGCTCTGGCAACTAACCCTGGCTGCTGGAATCATGCGGAGCCTCAGACACGCTCCCCGCCAACCTCGAGGGGTGAGCCTCATCTCATTGGCTCAGTAAGGATCCCGCAGACCCCCACCTCACAACGAGGGAGACAAGATAGCAAGAAAAGTAACACTAAATAACAGAAGTACGGTAGTAACAACAATAAATACACGGAAAATCTCACTATAACTAACCGTACCGACTACGTACTATACCGAACACAACGACCATAGTCCGACGGGAAAATAGGTCCATACCTGCCAGAAGACAGGAGCACCACCCACTAGAAGTAAGGCGGGATGCATCCCCTGACATCTTACACTGTGCCCCAGTGTCTCCCTACACGCCCCAGGCAAAGACTGAGACATGCAACAAGTACCACGAAAAAGGACTAGTTGGGGCCACGCTCATCAGCGAGAGTCCGACGCCCCCAACCACGTTTGCACACACAGACCATGCGCCCTAGGTCAGATCCTCTAGTTGGTACTTTCCCAAAGCCTGAACTCAGGCTGCGCGTAGGGGCCCTACGGTAACCAACCTAAAAACCATCTCTCTCGGGTAAGCCGCTCTACCACTTCCAGGTGGGTCAGCACACGTGTGCTGTAAGAAGGCTACGTCCAATGGACGTGTCACTGGAGGTATGAACTTACTAAGCAACGGAAACCATCGAATACCGACTTGTTGAGCTATGGTTTTGATGATAACTAAACTTAGTGTGTATTGCTATGGTTTTGATGCTAACTACACTTCATGTGTGATTATGTTAATGATGATAACTAAACTAAATGGTTGATTGTTCATATCGATTGGTTGAATATGATTGAGTTGAACATGTGCATTGAATGCTTCCTATGCATACTTTTCATGGAGCTTGGTTACATGATGCATTCATATTAGATAAATGCATATCTATTGATCTTGATCTTTAGTCAATCATGTTTTCAAAGTGTTCACTTGTTTATGTGCATGGCTAAATTGCTCTCATACTTTGCTCACTTGCATAGAAATAAGTCTTGACCTTTAGCTTAAAGCTTTTATGGTTCAAGTGTTTGTATGCACCTTGAACATGGGCTTTCATGTATGCATTTCATACATTTATCATGTTGATTATTAAGCTAAAGTTCTAATCATTTTTATCATGGTTTTGTAGGTTAAATTCTTTGTATAATCTCTCCAAGATCAAAGGAGTTTGATGCCACAGAGTTTGGAAGGGTTGCAATGGAGTTTGGGGGTGAAATCTTAAAGTCAGGAATTTACCTTAGCTATTGGTCGACACTGTAGCTAGGTCGACACTGTAGCTAGGTCGACACTGTAGTGCAGTCGACCGCCAGGCCGATCCCGGTCGACCAAAAATAACAGAATGCAACGGTTCTGTTTCCTGCAGATTTTCGGTCGTCCGCCAACTAGTTCCGGTCGACCGCCAGCCAGTTCCGGTCTACCGCTAGCCCCGAAGCCTCCAAAGTTGACTTTCGAATTCCAATCCATGGATGGATCTCTTCACCCATTTCATGCCCCCAATCAAGGAGGATTTTAGGGATCTGGTCTGGGGCTTGTCCAAGACCACTCAAGGGCTATAAAACCTCTCTTTGGAGGTCATAAACCCTAATGAAAACCAAGGGGATTGAAGAGAGATCCAAGGGAGATCAAGAGGGTGCTGTTCTAAGAAGGAATGCTACTGTAGCATGAACAGTAGTCCGTGAATCAAAGCTCCACCAAGCAGCTGAAGATCCAAGGTCCATTTGAAGCCTTCATTCTCCCATGAATTGAAGAAACAAGCATTCAACCAGAAGAGATCAAGGTGTGGCTATCAACCAAGAGAAATCGGAGAAGAGCCTATCAAGGGAAGAAGAAGAAAGATGCTACAAGGAAGAAGGAGCCATTCAAGCATCATTTGAAGGTACTTTAGCTCCGTTTGAAGCCATCAATCTCAAAGGAAGAGAACAAGCTCACAAGCATCAAGGAGATACAAGGATTTGTCCAAGGAAGAAGGAAGAGTACTGTAGCCGTGAACAGTACCTCGTGCATCAACATCTTCATCCAACTCTCAAGCCATTCGAGTAAAGAAGGAATCAACGCAAGATCTACAGCATACACTCAGGGGGAGTCTTAATCAAGAGTTTTCTAAATTGAGCCTCATTATTTTAATGTTTTGGGTGTTGTATTTGTGTTCGTCATAAATTGTTAGAACTTGTGTGCGTGTGGATCATTTTTGGATCCGTGGTCGTGTGTGTGTGTTGTGTCTCATTAGTGTGTATGCGTGGGTCTTCTAAGATCTACGTGTGTGTTTGTGTGTCCGATCGGTTCAGTGTGTGGATTGCTGCATTTGTCGCAGCGTGTGTGTGTCTTGTTGATTCGGTTATCGGATCGTGTTGGAGACCTCGTCTCCGTGTATGTGTGTGTATAGGGGCGCGACCCCATGTGTGTAGGCAAGATTTGTTCTGTGTGTGTACTTGGAGCGTCGTCTCCGTTTGGGGATTCATCCCCAAGTGAAGCCTCACCGGGTTTGGTGAGGGGTGGATGTAGGATTGCTGTCGTTGCATCCGAACCACCTTAAAACTCCTGTGCATTGTGGTTTGGTTTGAGCATTTGTGTGGCTTGATTGTTCTAACTTTTATATGATCATGTGGGAATGGAGAGTTTGAGAGAATCTACTTCCTTGCTTAGTTAATTCTCTCAATCTTGTTTAAAGGTGTTAATTCCACTTCGCAACTTTTGTCTTGCCGACTAGTGTAAGGGTTAGTGTACGTTGTATTCGAATGTGTAGTTGAACAAATTTTAACCTCCTGGTTAGAGTGTTTATCACATATTTTGTAAAAACCCAAAAGTTTCTTTAAAAATTGAAAACACCCAATTCACCCCCCTCTTGGGTGTCATTGATCACAGGACTTCAATTGGTATCAGAGCTAAGGCTCTAATTTTATAGAACTAACGATCTAGAGTGATCCGGATCAATGACTACCATGATGTACACCTTGAACTCCCCACCCGTGTTTGATGGCTGTAATTTTGATTTGTGGTTAGGAAGGATGTGTAGTCTAGTCAATTCATATGACCCTAAGCTATGGAAGCTTATCTCACATGGTCGCTATGAATTGCCTAAGGACAAAAATGTCTGGTCTGAAAATCAAAAGCTTGAACATGATCAAAATTGTTTAGTCTTAAAGTTATTCTCAGCTGCAGTCAATTCTAATCATTTCCCTTTTGTTTCTTGTTGCAGCTCCGCAAAGGAAATATTGGATGGCTTAGCCAGCTTCAAGGAAGAGCATGAAGATAGTTGTCTTGTGGCAGGCACGAGTGAACAAAGGAGTGATCAGTCAAGTGGATCAAGCTCACCAAGTGGATCATCCTCGAAGGTAAATTCTGAATCTGATAATGAAGATGATTTCACTTATGAAGAGATGTCTGAAAATAGAAAATTGAAAAAGAAGTCTGAAAATATCTCCATTGAGAATGCTCCCTATGATAAGTGTTTTGAATTAGAAGAACTTAAAAAGGAAAATAGTTCTCTATTGATTCAAAATTCCTTGCTTGAAGGTAGTTTAAAACATATTAAAAAATCCATTCATGAAACTTCTTCATGTGATAAATGCCTTCAACTCAAATCTGAAAATGAATTCTTCTTGATTGATATTCAAAGACATGAAGAAATCATTGCATCTATAAAAGAAGAAAATGAGAAACTGAAGGAATTGAACACGGCCATTTCTGAAAAATTGCTTTCTTTTGAAAAAGGAAAATCTGTGAATATTCATGAAATCGAAAGAGTGGATGAATTGTTGCAAGAAATTCAAAGTCATAAAACCATCAATGCTACTTTACATGATCAAGTTAACTCTTGTGAAAATAAGATGGCTTTCTATGAATTGCACATTTCTTCACTTGAAAAAGAAATCTCTGACTTGAATACTTCATTGTCTAGATTTGTGAATGGTGAAAACAACCTAGATAAACTGTTGGGTATGAAAGTCAACCTTCAAAGAGAAGGGTCGGGGTTCAATCCTGTGAACAAAAAGAAATTTGAGAGCAAGACACAAACCACACTTGTCCACAACACATATGCACCCAACACCTCCAAATCTCATTCCCAGCAATCCACTATGCCAAGAACTCAACCAAATCTGAAAAAGAGTGTGGATGTCTAAAATGTGCATGTTAAAGTTATTCATGTGAAACCCAATGCATACAAGAAAAGAAATGCTTCTTGTCTCTATTGTGGAAAACATGGACACATGATGCGTGATTGTTTCATTTTGAAAAATGATGACTTGAGAGCATATAGAAATCAAGCTAGTCTGAAAAATGCAAAGAAATTTGTCACCACAAAACCCTCCATGCATTGCAATCATTGTGGTAAAAGGGGACACAGAAATTCACACAGTGACAAAATCCATCTCCAACAGCAATCAGACAGGTGTGTTTGGGCTGCTAGCATTGATGTCACTTTCAACAGTAAATCAACCTATAATGTAATTAGACCGCAGGGTAACAGAAGGCTGGTGCTAAGAAAGATTTGGGGGGAGCACATTCCCCCGAGGGCATCCATGTTTTGCTGGAGAATCTTGAACTTGGCAGTCCCGGTAGATAGCTCCATCAAATCTACTGGCATTTGCCTCCCTTCCAAGTGCGTCTGCTGTAAGGATTCAAATAAGGAAGAAACTCTGAATCATTTGTTTGGCAACAGTCAAATAGCACATCCCCTCTGGAGGATGTACAAGCCTCTTTTTTCAAGCTGTAGATCCCTAAACTCAGTTACAGGATTCTGCTGGGATGTCATATGCACGGCTGACAATAAAACTCCGGCAGGTTATGCAGCCATTCTAGCAATGCTTCTCATACTATGGGAAACCTGGAAAGTTCGCTGCAAACTCAAATGTGAGGAAAAGGAGACCGCAATAAAACTTGTACAGTAGCGGATAACGAGGCAAATCGAATTCACCTTGAGCAATATTCGATTTAGCAAAGGCCCCACAAATAATGATAGAAGTGTGCTTGCACACTTCAATCTATCTTACAATTGTAAAGAGAAAATTCCAAAACAGATCAAATGGTCCTGCCCTGGAATGGGCTATGCTTTAAATATGGATGGGCCTGCCAAAGGCAACCCAGGCCATGCAAGAGGAGGTGGTTGCATCAGGAGTAATAGAGGGGAATTGATCCATGGGTTTTCATACTATTATGGTGTTGGGAGTAACATGGTAGCTGAGGCAAGAGCTCTTTTAGATGGGTTGAGAATACTAGAGAAAAGCAGATTACCAGCGGCAACCATTTATTCAGACTCTAAAGCATTAGTCACTTTGTTACAGACTAATCAACTCCCCCCTGGAGGATCTATAGATGGTGGGTTGAAATAAAGGTTATTCTTAATAGAAACAAATGGAGCATCCAACACATATATCAAGAAGGTAACACTGTTGCGGATGCCTTAGCATCATTGGCCTGCATAGTTCGCACCAACCAGGATTTCACATGCTGGAAGGAGCTTCCTAGGAGAGCGCGTGGGTGCGCCACTATGGACGCGGCTGGTCTTCCCAGTTAGAGGAGATGAGGATTTTTTTGTTTTCTTTTGGTTCTTTTTATTCCGTACTGCTACACTTCCAGGGGTTTGCCCCGTGGTTATTTTCTAATCTTCTTTATCAATAAGAGTAGGGCCGGAGATTTTTTGATGGACTAAGCACAAACTGTGCTTCCCCTCAAAATTTCTCTAAGGTCTCGTTTATATAAAAAAAAGAAAAAGAATTTTCACTCAACGAGTCATGCTTACATACACAAACCAGTAGAGCCAATGAGAAAGAAAAATGTAATGCCACGTGTTCTCTACCATCACTCTGGCAAATCTGAGAACGTTAAGCATGTTTGTTTTCTCATGAAAAATAATGACTTGAATGTTGTTAAAAAATGAAAATTGCATGCCAATGTTGCTGCTAACCCATAAGGACGTAAAAGGATTTGGGTACCTAAGAATGGCAAATGAGAAATCTGCTTTGTAGGTGTGCCTTGGAAATATGAAGCATGAAACATGTTTTCATTCAAGAAGGTAAGGCACACGGGTCAAGTGGCATAAGCAAGGGTAAAAGAAAAACAAAAATAGAATCTGAGCACTCAGGTGATATCTCTCCTACACTCTCCAGTGACTATGTAAGGTTTTGATTCATTTTGAGTCATATAATCATGTAGTCTTGTATATGTCCATACATACATTTCATTCATAGTTGTTTGCATATTTGTGTGTATATCACTTGTCATACAACATCTTGTTGTAGGGGAGCTTGAAGACTTTTCAAATCATAATTTTCAATTCATACATTGAGTCAATCATATGTCTTCATATCTTGTCGTGCAAAAGTTCAACACTGTGAACTCATGTTATAACCCATGCAACTCTCCTGCCTTCATCTCATCCATGACTATATATTGCATTAGAATTTCATTGACCATCTTGCATTCATGCACACACTAAGGGGAAGCAACCGCATTTGTCATATAGGCTTAGTTGTATTCGAATGTGTAGTTGAACAGATTTTAACCTCCTGGTTAGAGTGTTTATAACATATTTTGTAAAAAGCCAAAAGTTACTTTAAAAATTGAAAACACCCAATTCACCCCCCTCTTGGGTGCCATTGATCACGGGACTTCACGACTGAGGAGGTATGGAAATGGCCCTCCGTACCGATGCCCACTCTTGGTAACACGAACCGGGAAATACGGATGCCAGGGACACGGACGAGGTCTAATCAACCCTTAAGTCAAGTAGGCACGTAAACCGAGGTGACTAACTCCTCCGGGGACTCCCTTGGCGTACCAATGGCTCTCACTGGGTGCTCGAGGCAACCCTCGGGTCACAAGCCACAAGGGACCCAAAAACTAGCTCAACCGAAGGCTAAAACGGCATCCGACAAACCTGGAATAAGCCGAAACTAGGTGGCAGTCCTCCCTGGGCCGTCACTCTATGTGGTGGCCAACTGTGGACCGCTACCCAAGCATAGCAGTCTTCCTGAGACCGCTAGCGCGAGGTTGCGGCCATTCCACGGCCGCTACTCGAAGGGACCCCCGGGGGCTTGGTAGTGGCTAGCACCTGGCTGCTAGCACCAAGAAACGGTTGCCGTCTGACCACAACCCCTTAAAATGGTCCTGCCCTGACCGCAAGGTGGCTGGGACCCCCAACGGCTAGTTTGTGTTGACTCGCCACAAATAGCGGTCAACGGCTGGCCGCTACCATAGGGTAGCAGTCAGTCGCGTGACTGCAACAAGATGGGGTGGTCTCCTCTGGACCGCTACCCCTGCTGACACTTCGGAGGCAGGTAGCGGCCCCCTAGAGGACCACCACAAGGATAAGGTGGCCTCTGGTACGACTGCTACCTGGACCCGAGCGTGAAAACGGTAGAACGGCAAAAACCTCCATTCCACGCCCCAATCACCCCTAGGTGATGGGGAAAGCAAAGGGGAACTCTTCCCCAGCCCTTCATGCATCAACCCATGCCCATAGATCGATCAAAAACATCAAAAAACACTAGATCCGACGCTCGGACCCCAAACATGGATTTTCCCTTTTCGGCATGAAACACGCCCCTCTCAACCTCTCCTCGGCCTAGAAATCATGGGGAAATTAGAAAAGAGGGTAAGGATCTATCCATCTACCTCAAGGAAGCCTAAGAACCTTCAAATCACCGTCGATCTCCAAATCCCGATCAAACCACGAACACCACTGTAACGACCCAGAGCTCCGGATACCGATATACCGATAACATCGATACACCGATACCAAGAACTGGGGAGGCCACCCAAGAGGCTGATGAGGCCCCTAAAGGGTTTGTAGAGTTTGTCGAGGGGATGTATAACGAATTGCAATCAAAAGTGCGCATATTTGAATTAAGCAATAAAATTTAACAGAAGTACGGAAGCAAAATTTAAAATAATCAGAGTGCTAACATATTAACTAGTCCAGAGGCACAAGAGTGCTAGTCCAAAAGTACAACTACTTGGGGCATACCCCAGAAAAAGTGCAAAAGAAGGCCGAAAAGGTGACCCATCTACTGCTGGCGGCTAAGGACGGTCTCCAAGCACATGGGAAACCCCGGGAGACGGCGGGCGCGGCTCACCTGAAAAGAGAAGGGTGAGTCACAACCAGACTCGGTAGGGGTCACGCGGATCCCTACCTCGTGCTAAACATGTAATCATGCTAAATTAAAGTAATTAGAGCATGCATTTGATTAAAATAAACATGCAATGGCATGAATAAAATAATCACCATAAAGCCGTAAAATCTAACCACAAAGCTAAAACATGCCAATATCTGTAAATTTAAATAGCAGAAAGTAAATCTACCAGTAGAATATGCCTCAACTAACCAAACAACAGGGAACATGACAACCACTGGGAGAAGAAACCAGACGCGTCCACTGACGGCTTACACTGCATCTCAAGCACTCGCAGTCTGTAATACGACAAGCAGAGCGCGTAAATAGTACCAAACCAAGTGACTAGTCAGAGTGACACTCGTTAGTGTCAGTCCAACGCCTCTGACTACGTGTGCACACACTGACTCTTGCATGAGTCAGGCCCTCTAGCTAGTTTTCTCCCTCGGCAGGACACTACCGCTGGCCGGGAGCCCACGGAACTAGCTTACAAACCGTGTGACGGGAACACCCCTCCGCCATCCCCAGGCGGGTCGGCAACTCAAAGGGCTTAGGGCTACACTAGTGGCTCCATTGCAAGGAAAGAAAAGCTGCTCTATTGGGATCTAAAACATGCCATCATTTTGAAAATAATTTAACCATGGTGATATTTACGAAAAATCGCATAGATGAACGGTTATAACCGGGCCGCAACAGGGTTGAACGGCTTGAGACTGGCCGCTCAACTAGACACACATGGATCCACCCGGACCGCGCCAAGGAGTTGGACGGTTGGGCCTGGGCCGCACCATTATATCGGCTACTAGAATCACGGGGTTATGCGGTTTGAAACTGGCCGCAAGAGGGTTAAACGGTCCCCAATGGGCCGCGATACTATGATGGACGGATGGGTCAAGGCCGCATCAACGAACCGCCATTGAAAGTCAACAGCGTAAACGGTCCTACGATAGACCGCACAACAAAGATGGACGGTTGGGTACTAGCCGCACCACAAGGATGGGCGGTTTCACTTGGGCCGTTCCAGTGTACCTCCCTATGGTACCAAGGATAAACGGTTAGAGTGTAGCCGCACCAGGGCTTAAACGGTCCTATCATAGGCCACATAAGGGGGGGTTATATGGTTAGGTCCTGACTGCTCATATGATGAACGGTCCACTGACGACCGCATAAACGGCGTCACGGCGGGACATGCCCTCACTGGGTCGAAAATCCGCCCGGAGGGCTTCAACTAGCTGGAAAAAATGAAAAAAATGAAAGCTGCCATGCCAGACGACCATTCCACAACCACACATGCTATCAAAACTGAAAATGAAGCCTATAATAATTGATTTGAACAATTTATACGAGAATAGGCTAACATGTGGAAATGCACAAAAATCTAGGAAAATGACATCGAATCATGATGCATGAGGTACTGAAATGATCCTAGCGATGTAGGGATTCCATCCCCCTACCTCGATCGCGACGAAAATGGCCTCTGACGCGCGCACGAGCCGCGAACCACCGCGCCTTCAATCGCCCGATCCCGTCAACTTGCTCCGCGGTTCGAGACGAAACTTACGTCACCGCGCTCCACTCGTCGCCAGCTCCCCAACGGTACCTCCCTCGACACCTGCAGTGGCCCGGACGGACCCGAAGCCCAAAGAGGGAGAGAGATCGCGAGAGGAGAGAGAGAGAGAGCGAACGAGAGAGAGAGAGAAAAAGTGAGGGGAGAGCGAGATCGAGTGATATTTTTTATAAAATATTTTTTTTGAAAATTTAACTCAAATTGCATTTTAACCCTCAATTAAGCAAAATTGCATTTATGCCCTTTTTGAAATTACGTATATACATTTATTCCGGGATTAAATCTAAATAATTCTGATTAATTCCTGAAAAATGTCAGAAAAATTCCCTAAAAATTTAGAAAAATAGCCGGAAATTCTGGGTTCGAACCACTAAAGATCCGTTAAGGCACGGGCCTTACAACCACTCCCTCGCCATGAAATCTCCACCGCCGTGCTCGCCACGTCGCCGTCGTCATCACCACGCCGCCGCCTCGATCTGTCGTCTGCAGCCGAAGAAGGAGGGGGCACCGCGTCCACACACGGGAGAGAGGGGGCAACGGTCGGGAGGGGGAGCGGGGGTGTCATGGGAGAGAAAGGGAAGGAGAAGAAGAAAGAAGAAGAAGAAAAAGAAAAAAGTTTATTATATAGAAATCCAGAAAATCCAAAAAATTTGAAAAAATGAAAAAAACCATTTTCCCGATCCTCGGAACACGCTCGACGCGCTGGTAACGTCCCAGAGTTGGAGAACACAACGGTTCACCCTGTACAGGGTTCCGAAGGCTCGTCAGGAAAAAACAGGCGTAAATCGCAAAACGCTCTTTGGGACCCCCGAAAGTGATCCAAAACCCACGGATCATGATCTGAAAAATATCTAAAAAACGTGGGTCATTACCTCCCTCCCCCCTTAAACAAATTTCATCCTCGAAATTAAAATTGAAGCATAAGATCAAGGAAGAAAACTCACTCGAACAGGTAGGGATACTGCAGCCGCATCTCTTCCTCTCGCTCCCACAGTGCCTCACCACCAGAGTGACGCTGCCAAACAACTTTTACCAGGGGAATAACCTTATTCCGCATGCGTTGCTCGCGTCGATCCTCAATGTGGATAGGGTACTCCGGAAGGGACAAGTCTGGGGTCACCTTGAGCCAAATGGAGTCTTCCAAGACATAGGAATCATCGGACATATACTTTCGCAGCATCGACACATGGAACATGTCATGCACAGCAGCTAGCTCCGGGTGTAACTATAATCGGTAAGTAACTTCACCAATACGCTTGATAATGGGAAAAGGACCGATGTAGCGGGGACTCAACTTCTCACGCTTACCGAAGTGCATTACACCCTTCATGGGTGAGACCCTTAGAAATATCTGATCTCCTACCGTAAAATTGAGGGGTTTCTTTCTCTGATCGTCATAACTCTTCTATCGACTCTGCACCGCCAACTTCTTCTGCCGGACAAAATGCACCACCTCAGTACACTATTGTACCAAATTCAGTCCTGTCAGGACACACTCACCCACCTCAAACCAATCAAGCGGTGTCTGACATGGTCGCCCATAAAACGCCTCATATGGAGCCATGCCCATGCTCGTATGATAGCTGTTGTTGTAGGTAAACTCCACTAACGGTAAATGGTGGGTCCAACTCCCTTGCCACACCAGGCAACACGACCTCAATATATCCTCTAAAGTATGGATGGTCCTCTCAGACTGACCGTCCGACTGAAGATGGTAAGCCAAGCTAAACGCCAACTCCGTGTCCAGAGCTCTCTGGAAGCTCCTCCAAAATCCTGAAGTGAAGTGAGGATCACGATCCGACACAATGGAGATGGGAACTCCACGCAACGGAACGATCCACTCCACATACAGCCAGGACAGCTTATGCACACTCCAAGTGACCTTGATCGGCAACAACCGAGCCGTCTTCGTTAGTCTGTCCACCAACAACCAAATACTATCATGCCCACTGGATGTCCTCGGTAACCCAACCACGAAATCAATGGTCACGTGGTCCCACTTCCATGCGAGAATCTCCAAGGGCTGAAGTGTACCTCCCTGTCGCTGGTGTTCCGCCTTCACCTACTGACAGATCAAACATTTGGCCACAAATTCTGCAACATCTCTCTTCATACCAGGCCACCAGAACTGTCTCTTCAAGTTCTAGTACATCCTTGTCGATCCCAGATGTATGGCATACCGGCTCCCATAAGCCTCCTACAACACTGTGCGTCTCACCTGCTCCTCGGTTGGGACACACAGCCTACCTCTAAACCTCACAGTTCCATCCTCACCAAACTCCACCTCGGCCATCGACAGAAATCGAGGTAGCTTAGGGTCCGCACATTGAGCCTCTGTCACCTGGCGACGAATAGCTGGTGTCACTGTCAGGCTTGCGAGAACGGTCGACCCCTGGTCCCGTTGAACATTGAGCCTAAAAGTTATGGCTGGCACCTGCTCGCATAACTTCCACTTCTGCAACAACATCTGACTGACCACCACCTTCCTACTCAAGGCATCAGCCACCATGTTCATTCTGCCAGGCTGATAAGACAGAGTGAAATCATAATCCTTCATGTACTCCATCCACCTCCTCTGCCTGAGGTTAAGATCCTTTTGGGTAAACACATACCTCAAACTCTGATGGTCAGTAAAAATCTTAAACTTCTCGTCGTACAGATAATGTCTCCAGATCTTTAGAGCAAAAATCACTGCCGCAAACTCGAGATGATGAGTAAGATAGTTCTCCTCATGTCGCTTCAACTGACGAGATACATACACTACAACTTTACCATGCGGCATCAACACAGCGCCCAAACTTACCCTGGAAGCATCTGTACACACTACGAAACCTCCCGATCTGGAAGGTAACATCAACACCGGAGCGGTAGTGAGCAATCTCTTCAGCTCCATAAAGCTCTACTCACTCACCTTCATCCAGATGAATGGCACATCCTTCCGCGTAATTCTAGTCATCGAGACTGCAATGCGGGTGAAATGTTGAATAAATATCCTATAATAGCCTGCAAGCCCCAAAAAGCTCTAAATTTCTGTGATAGAACTCGGCCTCGGCCACTGCACTACAACCTCGACCTTGGCCGGATCCATGGAAACACCATCACCAGAAATCACGTGCCCCAAAAAGTGCACCTCTCATAGCCAAAACTCACACTTGCTGAGCTTGACATACAACTGGTGATCCCACAAGGTCTGTAACACAACTCCCAAATAATGCACATGCTCCTTAGGAGACCGCGAATACACAAGGATGTCATCCACAAACACGACCATGAACTAGTCCAGATACAGATGAAACACTCTATGCATCAAATCCATAAACGCTGTGGGGGCATTGATGAGCCCAAACGACATCACCAAGAACTCATAATGCCCGTACCTTGAGCGGAACGTAGTCTTCTCAATGTCAGACTCTCGGATCCGTAGCTGATAATAAACCGACCTCAAATCAATCTGCGAAAACACCTGGGCCGACTGAAGCTGATCAAACAAGTCATCAATTCGAGACAATGGGTACTTGTTCTTAATAGTCGCCTGGTTCAGTTGCTGATAGTCGATACACAACCTCAGACTACCATCCTTCTTCTTCACGAACAACATGGGCATACCCCAAGGGGAAAATCTAGGACGGATATACCCCTTGGCAAGTAACTCCTGCAACTGTGCCTTCAACTCTCTCAACTCAGCCGGTGCCATTCGATAAGGGGCCTTTGACATAGGCATCGTACCCGGCGCCACCTCGATCACGAAATCAATCTCCCGCTGTGGTGGCAACCTTGGCAACTCCTCGGGAAAAATATCAAGAAACTCACACACGACCGGAATATCCTCCACTTCTCGACACTGCTGATCAACTATGACCACCGAAGCGGGAAAACCCTAGCACCCTGCATCAAGCAATCCGGGGGCCTTAATGGCCGAAATAAGAAAACGGGGAGAGGAAGATCGGATACCTTAGAAGTAGAAGGTGGGTCCACGAGGATGCTGGAAGTAGACCCTCTTCGAGCTGTAATCCACCATGGCACGATGGGTCTCGAGCCAGTCCATGCCCAAAATCACATCAAAATCTTGAGCGGCAATGCATAAAGCCTGGCCATTAAATTCCACCCCTTGACCCACATAGGCACCTTCTCAAGACAATACGGGGTGAGCATGAAATCACCGGTAGGCAACTCCACTATCAGGTCACAAGACGTCTCCGTCATCGACTCCTCGGCACTCTGAGTGAAATCCTCCGATATGAACGAATAGGACGCACCCGAATCGAACAAAACTTGAGCCGCACAACCCATAATCAGAATAGTACCTTCCACCAATTGCGATGCCTCAGCCTCCACTCTGGTCATATGCGTAACTCTGCCTCCCTACAGTAGCTGACCGGGACAACTACGGAAACTAACCCTACTGCTGGTACTGTTGCTACTGCGGTGGTGGCTGCTGGGGATGAAACTGTTGTTGCTGCTGAAACTGGTGCGGCTAACGTGATCTCTGAGGACAGTCACGTGCCATGTGCCCCTCCTGATCACACTTAAAGCATATCACGGGCGCCGAGCACTATCTTCCTGGATGAGAATCACCACACCGAGGACACACACCCCGAGAACCACTCACTGAACCTTATCGCTGATAGGGTGTGGGCTGCTGAACATAGCTCGTTGATACCTGCCCCTGCTCTTTACGATCCCAACGCCTCCTGCCAAAACCAACGTTCCTAAACAGCATCTTAAGCTTCAATCCAAAGGAAGCCTAATCTACTGCTGACGCTACGGACAGAGATGCCCCTGTGTTGCATGCTGAGGGCTGGATAGTACTCTACTGCTGCACGATCGTCGGCTGACTGAGACCCGTCTGCATTTGACTGGCACTGCCCTGTCCTCGCTCCTCTGCAAATCCTCCTCTAATGCTGCTACCGCACTACAAGCTGTCTCCAGGTTGGCCACACATGATGCAATCAGAGGACGCCTCAGCTCTAGCCTCAAACCCCTGACAAACTGTAGGGTCTTCAACTCCTCATCTGTCATAATGTCGGTGCATAATGGCCCAGCTCAATAAACCTGGATATGTACTACATCACTGTCATATCTCCTTGCGTCAACTCAAGGAACTGGTACATCTTCTGTGATCTGATGAAGGATGGACAGAAAGCATGCTCAAATGCCGCGATGAACTCCCGCCACGCAATCTAACGAAGGGGATGTGACTGGAACGTGTTGGAACGGATGGACACTAATCTCTAGAGCGGGGGGGGGGTGAATAGATCTACCCCTTAAAAAACTACAATAGTTAAAATCAATGCGGAATAAAAATGAACTACTATAGCTCAATCCAGAAATGGAAATATCAGCAATATTAGAAGAGATCAGATGACAGCACTAACAGTTATCCAAACATCTAGGTGCAGTACGATGGCGGAGACTGATCCTCACGCAAGATGTGGAATTCCAGATAAGCTTTGCTTATCCTTTCAACCACACCTTTTGATATACCTACTGGATGAGAGGCCTTAGCAACAATCTCAAATAGCAGTTATAGCGATCGAAGACATGTATTACTTAAGCATTCATCCAAACGCCAAACAGACAAGAGCTATAACAATTCAGACTTACAATCCAATCACACAGAAAACCAGGAATTTTAGGTGGTTCAGCTTTCACCTACATCCACCCCACACTTAACCAAGTGTGGCTTACTGTTGAATCACAGCTTCAAGCTACTGATCCACAGCTTCAGGGATTAGATCCCTACACACTGCTGATCCACATATTTGGGGAAATGATCCCAGAGCGTAGAGCCTCACAGCTTTCTACTGCTAAGCTTTACAGCTTCGATGTCCGAGGTCTCAACCTCGCCCGCTGACTCACAGCTTGATATAGTTCAGAAAACTTAAAACGAAAGAAAGGAAACAAGATAACAGTGTAACTCTCTGGAAACAGATTGGCTCTAGATTTGATCCATGAGTCAAGTACAATTACCAATACTCTTGAACTCTTTCAAAATCTTATGAAACTCTATTCTCCTTCGGATTTGTCCTCTGAGCTTTAGTCTCTCTTCAGGGTCTCTTCAGCTTCGTAGCCTTCTCTGTCTCTCTGCGCTTGTTATGCTAATCTACAGCTCTTGCTTACTCACTCTGTCTATCTTCTTCTCTTCAATCTTTGAGAGATACATTTCTGAGAGGGATCATGTCCCTTTTATAGCCTCTACGAGGATAGGGCGCGTGGAAACCACGTTTCCCGCCCAAAGAATCTCGACGCGAGCGCTTCACGGGAGGTCCACGTGTAAGAATCTTAATGCTTATAGTTCGATGTGGCTGAATCTCCTTTAGAGCTTTGCCTTGGATCACGTGCCAATAACCTGGTACTTTAAGTTCCTCGTAAGTCAGGTTCGCAGGTTGTCATCTCATTCATCAAGTGTTCGACCACATAGCTAACCTGGAAAAGAGACGACAATATTAGCTTTTAAGTCAATGGAATGAGGCTTGTATTGACTCTATATATGCAGCACAGTGATGTGCACTGACGTTACATGTAGATCAACTAAGTGTGCACCGACCCTTAGCAGCAAACCATATAAGTATGCATTAACTTTCTATGAAAGAGCAGAGATATGTTTGGACCAATGTGCTGGCCGAACGGAATGTGCACGGACCTGCTTTACATAGAAAGACATAGATGCATCGACGTTGACTGTCTAAATAGAAAGATGCACCGACCTCTAGGTATGTAAGACAAATACTGCACTTACTTCTTACCTGCGCAGGATAATTCATGCACCAACTATGGCTATGCACGACACAAATGTGCACTGACCTGAGTCCATGCATATATCAATATGCATTGACTTTATTCTGCCAAATACAGTATGTGCACTGGCCTTACTGAAACTTGCACCGACTTGTATGCATGATGCAAACTTGCACCGACTATATGCCAAATGCAAAACATGCACCGACTGTGTGCAATACACAAACCTGCACCGACAATATGCAAAAACTTGCATCGACTATATGCTTAATGCAAACATGCACCGACTATATACTCGATGCAAAACGTGCACCGACCTTAGATGTAGAGGGCACAAACATGCACCGACCTCTATATATATGCACGAGACAAAAGATGCACCGACCTTGTGTAAAGTATACTCTGACTTCTACATGCGAAAGCCAAGACATGCACCGACCTTAGTGTGACTAAGGCAGACGTGCACCGACTATATGCTCAAGCAAAGGTGCACCAGTCTGATTATGCAATGCAAGTTCATGAAGCTATAAACTGCTAATCAATGTAATTAAAATAAAATAAAATACAATGTATAGTTGCTAAATGAAATGTATAGATGTCAATCATCAAAACAAAATAAGAAATTAACTTCAATGAATTAAGATAGAGAAGACATGACATGAAATTTATTTGAATCACACAAACTCCCTCAACATTCTCCCCCTTTTTGATGATGGCAACACATTTACATTTTGATGTCAACACTGATTTTATTAAGTATCAAGACTTATGCTATGCAAATGCAATGCACAACCAATGCATTGCAACATAAGACACTCTCCAAACAACATCAAACACTCTCCCCCTCAAATTCTCAAACTTTTCACATCAAACTCTCTCCCCCTTTGCCATTAGCAGAAAGGATGAACAAGAAGATACCGTGATGAATATCATATTTAAGAATAAATCTGATGTGACAAACAGTGTAAACATTTCAATAATCAAGCAAGTAAAGCACATATTCTTTTATTATAAGAAGGGCAGAAAATTGATTTCTGAACTTATGTGGTTTAAAGAGTATGAAATTGAGAGACTAATCACAATACTCTGTGAGGACTAGTCCGTACAAGTTCTTAATAGTAATGAACCGAGAGCACATGGAACATGATAGTTTTTGTCTTACATTATCTTGTTTATCTGACCCTCAAGGCATCATCAAGATTGACCGGAACTTGTATTGAGATTAAACATCACAGTCCTGAATTAATCTTCAGAGGAGCAGACATTGTTTCATATATTTCTTTTCATTACTTCTTTAGAACAGTCAAGTGAGATCTAGCCTTTTACATAAGAGTACACGTTTATCAGACGCCAGTACCCCTAGTTACTTGATAAGATCCACTATTCTGTCTAAGGTATAGTTTCCACATTTTTGCTTAAGGGTACACGTTTATCAGACGCCAGTACCCCTAGGTTCTTAGTGGAACTAACCTTTTCTTTTTATAAACAGAGATAACTTGAGGCACTTCATGACATGGGTTTTTCTTCATTTCATTGATGAAGTTCCCTGTTTCTTAGTGCATTCAATCAGTGCTCTGCCTTTAGAGTATATGATTTATCATTTTGATACATCTGTCCATTTGATTTTCAGAAAGTGTTGTTTAAGAACAATATAGATTTTCAGGTTCTCTCGGCTAATTTAGCCTGAGTCTAGATAAATTAAGATTTTGTAAGACTCATTTAGACATGACATGCACAAAATAGTTAAGAACTATAAGAGAGTATTCCACAGACTTTCTTCATAGAGTTTGGTTTTTAGTCTCTAAAGATCATAAAGTTCAAACCAACAAATCATTCAGGGTTCATTACTGTTTCTTATAATAGAAGATTTCTGATTTCAGCTGCTTAGATTAATGAACATGTCTATCAGTTTGTCATATGATTAGATTGAAGGAGGATTCCAAAAAATCTTCAAATACAGGGACCAAGAATGAGGATAGATCATGACTGATTCAAGAAAGACTAAGTGAGTTTTCAAAAGAGTAAGTACTGAAAGTCGACATTTCAGAGCAATGATCATGAGTATGAATTGAAAGTCGACATTATTGAGTAATAGACTGTTCAATCATTAAAGAATTATTCAGAATTCCCCAATCAACATGAATGAGATGAAATCAAGATGCATGAATGAAATTATATGGATGATATGACAATGCACAAACTCCCCCTTACTGTGTACATGAGGTTCAAATGAGAATCAACCAATGGTGCTAGCGAAGGACTTGCCTCTACGCATAGAGTGGGTTTTCAGACACAAGATATATGTCGCTCCCCCATCTTCCATTTTATATACCTATGGGCCAACCAAGAAATGCAGCAAACAGGCATTTAGTGACTCATATTTCATCAGAAGCAATCATGAGATTACAATAAATCTGAATAAATATTCATGCATAGAATTTACAAAGACCAAGTTCTCTTCTTAAGAACTTAAATCTTTCATTTCCCAGTGGTTTTGTAAAAATGTCAGCAATTTGTCTTTCAGATTCAATGAATTCAAGCTCAATCTCCATTTTACTAACTTCATCTCTAAGAAAGTGATATTTGATTTCAATGTGTTTTGTCCTAGAGTGGTGAGCATGATTTTTAGTTAAGGAAATGGCACTAGTGTTATCACAGAATATTATGATGCAGCCAAGATTGATGATATAGTCAATTAATTGGTGTTTAATCTAAAGGACTTGGGCAGCACAGTTACCTGCAGCCATATACTCTGCCTCAGCAGTGGATAGGGCGACAATGTGATGTTTCTTAGATGCCCAAGACACTAGACATCCACCTAGAAATTGACAGTATCCACTAGTACTTTTCCTATCTATCCTACACCCGGCATAGTCTGCATCTGTGTAAGCTATCAGATCTAGCTCACACTTAGCAGGATACCATAAGCCTAAGTCTAGAGTGCTAGACAGATACCTAAAAATCTGTTTCACAGCTATCAAGTGTGATTCCTTAAGACATGCTTGAAATCTAGCACATAAACATACTGAGAATTGAATATCAGGTCGAGAAGCAGTAAGGTACAGCAAGGATCCAATCATACCTCTATATAATTTGGGTTCTATCATTTTTCCTTCAAGATCTGAATCAAGACTGGTAGATGCTCCCATTGGTGCGGTTATTACCTTGAGGTTCTCCATCTTGAATTTCTTCAGAAGGTCCTTGATGTATTTCTCTTGAGTTATAAAAGTTCCTTCTTTGGTCTGACATACCTGCAACCCAAGAAAAAATTTCAGCTCTCCCATTGAGCTCATCTCAAATTCACTAGTCATTAAAGCTGAAAATTCCTCACACATGGATAAATTGGTTGATCCAAATACTATATCATCTACATAGATTTGAATGATCAAGATTTCCTTTTCACATACCTTTGTAAATAGTGTTTGGTCCACATTAGCTCTGGAGAATCTCTTTTCCGTGAGGAACTTGCTCAGCCTATCATACCAAGCTCGGGGAGCTTGCTTTAAACCGTAAAGTGCCTTATCAAGTTTGTACACATGGTCAGGAAATTCAAGACACTCAAAATCAGGGGGTTGCTTAACATATACATCCTCATTTATTTCACCATTTAGAAAAGCAGATTTGACATCCATCTACTGTAGGGTTATTCCTAGACTGCATGCAATGGCCAAAAGAATTCTAATGGCTTCTAGCCTAGCTATAGGAGCAAATGACTCTTCGAAGTCAATACCAAACTCTTGGTTGTACCCCTGAGCAACTAGCCTTGCCTTATTTCTAACAATTTTACCTTGCTCATCGAGTTTATTACGAAAGACCCATTTAGTGCCTATTATGTTGCCATGAGAGGGTTTAGGAACTAGGTGCCAGACCTTGTTCCTATCAAATTGATTAAGTTCTTCATGCATGGCATTAATCCAGTGCTCATCCTGAAGGGCACTATCTATATTTTTAGGTTCTACCTGAGATACTAAAGCAAATGAATTCAATTCTTTTTCAATTCTTAAGTGAGCTCTAGTTCTCGGTGGGTCATTTAAACTACCAATTATGTTCTCGAGGGGATGGTCTTTAAGAAATTTAAGGTTTGTGACCTGATTACCTGAACTCTCACGTACCTCCCCCTGAGTTCCAGATTCCTCAGCTTCTTTACCAGATTCTTCATTTTTGTCTTCTTTGGTTTTCAGAATTGCTCCATCAATCTTGTCCCTGCATAAATCAGTTTCAGTTCTAATTTCATACTCATCAAAGACAACATGAGGAGACTCTTCTACTGTTTTAGAATTGAGATTGAAAATTCTGTAGGCTCTAGACTTATCAGAATAACCTAGAAATATTCCAGGTTCACTTTTAGGTTCGAACTTATCAAGGTCCCTTTTGGAATTTATGTGAACAAAACATTTACATCCGAAAACCTTGAAATGAGCTAGAGAGGGTTTCTTACCTTTCAAAATTTCGTAAGGAGTCATTTGAGTTGTGGGTCTTACCAGAGCTCTATTAATAATATAGCAGGAAGTGTTAATAGCCTCTGCCCAAAACTTCCTAGGTAGGTTTCCCTCTACCAGCATAGTCCTTGCCATTTCTACCAATGTGCGGTTTCTCCTTTCCACCACTCCATTCTGCTCTAGAGTTCTTGGTGAGGAGAACCTGTGAGTTATTCCATTCTCCCTGCAAACATCATCGAAATGTGAGTTGACAAACTCACCACCTTGATTAGACAAGATATTCAAAATAGCATGCTCATTAGTCTATTTTATTTTATAAAAGAACTCTTGAAATTCTTCAAAGGCTTCATTTTTGTGAGACAAGTAAAAGACCCAAGTAAATCTAGAGAAATCATCAACATGCACAAAACCATACCTTTTTCCAGATAAGCTGACTGACCTAGTGGGTCCAAATAGGTCCATGTGTATTAGCTCATATGGTTTAGAAGATAGGTTTTCGGTTCTAGATTTAAATGATTTTCTGGTTTGTTTACATTGAGTGCATGCCTCACAGAGTTTATTTTCATTTTTGAAAGAACATTCAGGAAGCCCTTTTACCATGATGTGTTTATTCAATTTTTTTAGCACACTATAGCTTGCATGACCTAATCTACGATGCCATAGATAAGCTAGGTCATCCTTATTAGCATTAAGACAAAGATTAGAATGTGCTACATCATCTAAGTCTACCATGTAGATGTTATTGATTCTCTTACCAAAAAATTTGACAGATTCAGAATTAGGTTCAAAAATTGTGCATGCAAGAGAGTCAAAAACCACTTTATGACCTTTATCACACAACTAGCTAATGCTAAGCAAGTTATAGGCAAGGCCGTCTACCAACAGCACTTCATCAATGCAACAAGAAGAACACTTACCTACTTTACATGAACTAATTATTTTCCCTTTGGTATTACCTCTGAAGGTAACATGACCTGTATCTTTATTTACCAACATGCAGAATTTATCTTCATCTCCGGTCATGTGCCTGGAGCAGCCACTGTCAAGATACCATCGATTTTGATTGGCTACCAGACATACCTGCAAGGGAATCAAGTAGAAAGATTTGGAATCCAGCGTTTCTTGGGTCCCAGAAAAATATTAATTTCATGCAGACTAGAAACAAGATGTTTTGGTATCCACATTTGATTTGGATTTTTCATGGCGTTGTGGATTCCCTTTTAATCTGTTCGTTCTACTTTTTCTTGCCACTTGTATTATTTGAAGACTGTTTGTGAGGTGTGGCATTTTTCATCTTTTTAAAATTATTCTGAAAAGTTCTTTGCCAAGGCTTAGTCCAATAGGCATTGGGAGTAGTGGGTGCACTATAGACCCTAGCATGTCTGGGCATGACATTGACATAGCCATCGGAGTTTCGAGTTCCAGAGATTGTTGTGCATAGACTGCCTATAGGAGTTCCATGGATGAAACCGATGCATCTGAGTGGAATGATAGTTCTGGAAGAGCTGCATAGGCACCATGTGACCTTGGCCTTTCCAATTTGACTGGTGATAAGAGTTGTAGAGTGTAGACTGAGTAGGAACATTTTGATAGTGGCATTGACCAAAGGTGCCTCTACCTGGACTTTTCTGTCGGGGTTTGGTAGTTTTGGCCTTGGGGTTTTCTTGGACTCTAGCTTTGGCCGACTTACTCCTACCCTGGCGTTTGGTCTGAGGTGTGGGAGTGGATGAACATGATTCCCTGGACACCTCTACCTTTCCTTTGCCTTTGTCCTTGGCACTGGGCTTAGTTTTCTCAATGTTTTTCATTTTATTCTTGTCCTGACTTTCTCCAGAAGTCATATTTATCAGGGGTTGAAATGTCCCCTTTTCTGCCACAAAGGAGGTGGTTCTCATATCAAGCCTTACTTTATTAGTTGGGTTAAAACCCAACCCTTCCTTTCTGAAATCACCTTTTGTTCCCAAGATGGCGTTCAAATTTTCTGTGCCTTGTACCATGCCTTCAAGGGAGTTTTGTTTTTCTTTGTTTTCTTTTTCTAAGTTTTCTATTGACTTTCTCAACTCATTATTTACACTATTGACAGCTTCATACTTTTTAGTAGCAATTTTTGTTTCTTTCTGAAATTCAGGAATTTTCATTTTAAGTTCATCAATGGTTTTCAGCAAGTTCTCATTTTCATTCTTCAAATCATTTATCATGCTTATGCTACCTTCAGCTTCATCAAGGGAGTTCTTCAGCTTTGAATTTTCAATAGTTAAGCATGCAATTTTATCACACAAAGAATTATCATTAACTAATGAATTCACTTTCTTTTTTAGATGTCTGTTCTCCCTATGCATGTCTTCATATTTTTCAAGAATTTCAGCATAAACATTTTCCCATTCATCTTGTGTAAAATTGTCAAACGGGAAAGTTACATCATCATCGCTTTTAGCCATCAGGCAATTTTTTTCTTCTTTCTCACTGTCAGAGGAGCTGCTCTGACTTCCTTCTTCTTCATCGCTCCAGGTACTGACCATAGCTTTCCCCTTTTTGTTCTTCCACATGGGCTGCTTATCTTTGAGCTCTGGAAAGTCCACTTTGAGATGTCCTACTTTCCTGCAGTTGTAACAAATAATGGCATCAGTTTTCTTGGCAGGTTCAGGTTTGTATTTGGACTGTCTTTTTCCTGAGAAGTACTTTTGCTTAGCCCTTTCCCTTCTTTCCTCAGGAATTTCTTGAACTTCCTGGTGAACATAGCAAACTCATCCTGATCTTCCTCAGAACTAGTACAGTTGCACTCACTGGATGACCCTTTGCTAGAGCTAACCTTAAGGACTAAAGGTTTCCTTCTCTTCTCAGTCGCATCAGTTTTCTTTAGGTTCAACTCATATGTCATGAGAGAACCGATAAGCTCATCTACAGTGGTCGTAGCAAGGTTCCTGGACTCCTCCACTACAGTGACCTTGGTATGCCAGATGGGTGTCAGGGACCTTAGAATTTTTCTAACAATTTCATACTCACCGTAGGTCTTTCCAAGACTTCTCAAACTGTTAGTGATCACATTCAAGCGAGCATACATTTCAGATATGGACTCTTCAGGATTCATTTTGAAAGCCTCGTACTCAGAGACTAACATATTGGCTTTTGTTTCTCTAACCTAAGACGTCCCTTCGTAAATAACCTCTAACTTATCCCACATCTCCTTAGCAGTGGTACATGAGGAAACTCTGGAGAATTCAGTGGGATGGAGAGCACATTGTATAGCATTGATAGCTCCCCAATTCAGAGTGGACTTTCGGATATGCTCCTTAGTCCAGAATTCCTCATCTGGAGGTAAATCAAATGGACCTTTACTCACAACCTTCCAGATCTCATAATCTTTAGCACGGAGAAAAACCCGCATCCTATTCTTCCAGTAGGAATAATTGTTGCCATTGAAGAACGGTGGCTTACTGGTCGAATGGCCCTCAGCAACCAAACCATTAGCATCCATAACTACTCTCCAGGATGTGAATCCCTATGGGAGAGTTAGGCTCTAATACCACCTGTTGGAATGGATGGACACTAAGATCTAGAGGGGGGGGTGAATAGATCTACCCCTTAAAAAACTACAGTAGTTAAAATCAACGCGGAATAAAAATGAGCTACTATAGCTCAATCCAGAAATGGAAATATCAGCAATATTAGAAGAGATCAGATGACAGCACTAACAGTTATCCAAACATCCAGGTATAGTACGATGGCGGAGACTGATCCTCACGCAAGATGTGGAATTCCAGATAAGCTTTGCTTATCCTTTCAACCACACCTTTTGATATACCTACTGGATGAGAGGCTTTAGCAACAATCTCAGATAGCAGTTATAGCGATCGAAGACATGTATTACTTAAGCATTCATCCAAATGCCAAACAGACAAGAGCTATAATGATTAAGACTCACAATCCAATCACACAGAACACAAGTAATTTTAGGTGGTTCGGCTTTCACCTACATCCACCCCACACTTAACCAAGTGTGACTTACTACTGATTCACCGCTTCAAGCCACTGATCCACAGCTTCGGGGATTAGATCCCTACACACTACTGATCCATAGCTTTGGAGAAATGATCCCAGACCGCTGAGCCTCACAGCTTGCTACTGCTAAGCTTTACAGCTTCGATGTCCAAGGTCTCAACCTCGCCCGCTGACTCATAGCTTGATATAGTTCAGAAAACTTAAAACGAAATAAAGGAAACAAGATAACAGTGTAACTCTCTGGAAACAGATTGACTCTGGATTTGATCCACGAGTCAAGTACAATTACCAATACTCTTGAACTCATTCAAAATCTTACGATACTCTATTCTCCTTCAGATTTGTCCTCTGAGCTTTAGTCTCTCTTCAGGGTCTCTTCAGCTTCGTAGCCTTCTCCGTCTCTCTGCGCTTGTTATGCTAATCTACAGCTCTCGCTTACTCGCTCTGTCTATCTTCTTCTCTTCAATCTTCGAGAGATACATTTCTGAGAGGGATCATGTCCCTTTTATAGCCTCTGCGAGGATAGGGTGCGTGGAAACCACGTTTCCCGCCCAAAGAATCTCAACGTGAGCGCTTCACTGGAGGTCCACGTGTAAGAATCTAAATGCTCATAGTTCCACGTGGCTGAATCTCCTTTAGAGCCTTGCCTTGGATCACGTGCCAATAACCTGGTACTTTAACTTCCTCATAAGTCAGGTTCGTAGGTTGTCAGCTCATCCATCAAGTGTTCGACCACATAGCTAACCTGGAAAAGAGATGACAGTATTAGCTTTTAAGTCAATGGAATGAGGCTTGTATTGACTATATATATGCAGCACAGTGATGTGCACTGGCGTTACATGCAGATCAACTAAGTGTGCACCGACCCTTAGCAGCAAACCATATAACTATGCATTGACTTTCTATGAAAGAGCAGAGATATGTTTGGACCAATGTGCTGGCCTAACGGAATGCGCACGGACCTGCTTTACATAGAAAGACATAGATGCATCGACATTGACTGTCTCAACAGAAAGATGCACCGACCTCTAGGTATGTAAGACAAATACTGCACTTACTTCTTACCTGCGCAGGATAATGCATGCACCAACTATGGCTATGCACGACACAAATGTGCACTGACCTGAGTCCATGCATATATCAATATGCATTGACTTTATTCTGCCATATACAGTATGGCACTGGCCTTTCTGAAACTTGCACCGACTTGTATGCATGATGCAAACTTGCACTGACTATATGCCAAATGCAAAACATGCACCGACTGTGTGCAATACACAAACCTGCACCGACAATATGCAAAAACTTGCATCGACTATATTCTTAATGCAAACATGCACCGACTATATACTCGATGCAAAACGTGCACCGACCTTAGATGTAGAGGGCGCAAACATGCACCGACCTCTATATATATGCACGGGACAAAAGATGCATCGACCTTGTGTAAAGTATACTATGACTTCTACATGCGAAAGCCAAGACATGCACCGACCTTAGTGTGACTAAGGCAGACGTGCACCGACTATATGCTCAAGCAAAGGTGCACCAGCCTGATTATGCAATGCAAGTTCATGAAGCTATAAACTGCTAATCAGTGTTATTAAAATAAAATAAAATACAATGTATAGTCACAAAATGAAATGTATAGATGCCAATCATCAAAAGAAAATAAGAAATTAACTTCAGTGAATTAAGATAGAGGAGACATGACATGAAATTTATTTGAATCACACAAACTCCCTCAACATTCTCCCCCTTTTTGATGATGGCAACACATTTACATTTTGATGTCAACACTGATTTTATTAAGTATCAAGACTTATGCTATGCAAATGCAATGCACAACCAATGCACTGCAACATAAGACACTCTCCAAACAACATCAAACTCTCTCCCCCTCAAATTCTCAAACTTTTCACATCAAACTCTCTCCCCCTTTGCCATTAGAAGAAAGGATGAATCGGAAGATATCGTGATGAATATCATATGTAAGAATAAATCTGATGTGACAAACTGTGTAAACATTTCAATAATCAAGCAAGTAAAGCACATATTCTTTTATTATAAGAAGGGCAGATAATTGATTTCTGAACTTATGTGATTTAAAGAGTATGAAATTGAGAGACTAATCACAGTACTCTGTGAGGACTAGTCTGTACAAGTTCTTAATAGTAATGAACCGAGAGCACATGGAACATGATAGTTTTTGTCTTACATTATCTTGTTTATCTGACCCTAAAGGCATCATCAGGATTGACCAGAACTTGTATTGAGATTAAACATCACAGTCCTGAATTAATCTTCAGAGGAGCAGACATTGTTTCATATATTTCTTTTCTTTACTTCTTTAGAACAGTCAAGTGAGATCTAGCCTTTTACATAAGAGTACACGTTTATCAGACGCCAGTACCCCTAGTTACTTGACAAGATCCACTATTCTCTCTCAGGTATAGTTTTCACCTTTTTGCTTAAGGGTACACGTTTATCAGATACCAGTACCCCTAGGTACTCAGTGGAACTAACCTTTTCTTTTTATAAACAGAGAGAACTTGAGGCACTTCATGACATGGGTTTTTCTTCATTTCGTTGACGAAGTTCCCAGTTTCTCAGTGCATTCAATCAGTGCTCTGCCTTTAGAGTATATGATTTATCATTTTGATACATCTGTCCATTTGATTTTCAGAAAGTGTTGTTTAAGAACAATATAGATTTTCAGGTTCTCTCAGCTAATTTAGCCTGAGTCTGGATAAATTCAGATTTTGTAAGACTTATTTAGACAAGACATGCACAAAATAGTTAAGAACTATTAGAGAGTATTCCACAGACGTTCTTCGTAGAGTTTGGTTTTTAGTATCTAAAGATCATAAATTTAAAACCAACAAATCATTCAGGGTTCATTACTGTTTCTTATAATAGAAGATTTCTGATTTCAGCTGCTTAGATTAATGAATATGTCTATCAGTTTGTCATATGATCAGATTCAAGGAGGATTCCAAGAAATGTTCAGATACAGAGACCAACAATGAGGATAGATCATGACTGATTCAAGAAAGACTCAGTGAGTTTTCAAAAGAGTAAGTACTGAAAGTCGACATTTCAGAACAGTGATCAGGAGTATGAATTGAAAGTCGACATTATTGAGCAGTAGACTATTCAATCATTAAAGAATTATTCAGAATTCCCCCATCAACATGAATGAGATGAAATCAAGTTGCATGAATGAAATTATAGGGATGATATGACAATGCACAAACTCCCGCTGACTGTGTACATGAGGTTCAAATGAGAATTGACCCAGGGTGCTAGGCGAAGGACTTGCCTCTATGCATAGAGTGGGTTTTCATACAGAAGATATATGTCCTTCCCCCATCTTCCATTTTATATACCTATGGGCCAACCAAGAAATGCAGCAAACATGCATTTAGTGACTCATATTTCATCAGAAGCAATCAGGAGATTACAATAAATCTGAATAAACATTCATGCAGAGAATTTACAAAGATCAAGTTCTCTTCTTAAGAACTTAAATATTTCATTTCCCAGTGGTTTTGTAAAAATGTCAGCAATTTATCTTTCAGATTCAATGAATTCAAGCTTAATATCCTTTTTACTAACTTCATCTCTAAAAGAGAGGTTTGATTTCAATGTGTTTTGTCCAAGAGTGGTGAGCATGATTTTTAGTTAAGGAAATGGCACTAGTGTTATCACAGAAAATTGTGATGTAGCCAAGATTGATGATATAGTCAATTAATTGCTGTTTAATCCTAAGGACTTGGGCAACACAGTTACCTGCAGTCACATACTCTGTCTCAGCAGTGGATAGGGCGACAATGTGATGTTTCTTAGATGCCCAAGACACTAGACATCCACCTAGAAATTGACAGTATCCACTAATACTTTTCCTATCTATCCTACACCCGGCATAGTCTGCATCTGTGTAAGCTATCAGATCTAACTCACACTTAGCAGGATACCATAAGCCTAAGTCTAGAGTGCTAGACAGATACCTAAAAATCCGTTTCACAGCTATCAAGTGTGATTCCTTAAGACATGCTTGAAATCTAGCACACAAACATACTGAGAATTGAATATCAGGTCGAGAAGCAGTAAGGTACAGCAAGGATCCAATCATACCTCTATATAATTTGGGTTCTATCATTTTTCCTTCAAGATCTGAATCAAGACTGGTAGATGCTCCCATTGGTGCGGTTATTACCTTGAGGTTCTCCATCTTGAATTTCTTCAGAAGGTCCTTGATGTATTTCTCTTGAGTTATAAAAGTTCCTTCTTTGGTCTGACATACCTACAACCCAAGAAATATTTTTAGCTCTCCCATTGAGCTCATCTCAAATTCACTGGTCATTAAAGCTGAAAATTCCTCACACATGGATAAATTGGTTGATCCAAATACTATATCATCTACATAGATTTGAATGATCAAGATTTCCTTTTCACATACCTTTGAAAATAGTGTTTGGTCCACCTTACCTCTGGAGAATCTCTTTTCTGTGAGGAACTTGCTCTGCCTGTCATACCAAGCTCGAGTAGCTTACTTTAAACCGTAAAGTGCCTTATCAAGTTTGTACACATGGTCAGGAAATTCAAGACACTCAAAACAAGGGGGTTGCTTAACATATACATCCTCTTTTATTTCACCATTTAGAAAAGTAGATTTGACATTCATCTACTGTAGGGTTATTCCTAGACTGCATGCAATGGCCAAAAGAATTCTAATGGCTTCTAGCCTAGCTATAGGAGCAAATGACTCTTCGAAGTCAAAACCAAACTCTTGGTTGTACCCATGAGCAACTAGCCTAGCCTTATTTCTGACAATTTTACCTTGCTCATCGGATTTATTACGAAAGACCCATTTAGTGCCTATTATGTTGCCATGAGAGGGTTTAGGAACTAGGTGCCAGACCTTGTTCCTATCAAATTGATTAAGTTCTTCATGCATGGCATTAATCCAGTGCTCATCCTGAAGGGCACTATCTATATTTTTAGGTTCTACCTGAGATACTAAAGCAAATGAATTCAATTCAATTCCAATTCTTAAGTGAGCTCTAGTTCTCGGTGGGTCATTTAAACTACCAATTATGTTCTCGAGGGGATGGTCTTTAAGAAATTTAAGGTTTGTCACGCGTTTACCTGAACTCTCATGTACCTCCCCCTGAGTTTCAGATTCCTTAGCTTCTTCACCAGATTCTTCATTTTGGTCTTCTTTGGTTTTGAGAATTGCTCCACCAATCTTGTCCCTGCATAAATCAGTTTCAGTTCTAATTTCATACTCATCAAAGACAACATGAGGAGACTCTTCTACAATTTTAGGATTGAGATTGAAAATTCTGTAGGCTCTAGACTTATCAGAATAACCTAGAAATATTCCAGGTTCACTTTTAGGTTCGAACTTATCAAGGTCTCTTTTGGAATTTATGTGAACAAAACATTTACATCCGAAAACCTTGAAATGAGCTAGAGAGGGTCTCTTACCTTTCAGAATTTCAAAAGGAGTCATTTGAGTTGTGGGTCTTACCAGAGCTCTATTAATAATATAGCATGAAGTGTTAAGAGCCTCTACCCAAAACTTTCTAGGTAGGTTTCCCTCTACCAGCATAGTCCTTGCCATTTCTACCAATGTGCGGTTTCTCCTTTCCGCCACTCCATTCTGCTCTAGAGTTCTTGGTGAGGAGAACCTGTGAGTTATTCCATTCTCCCTGCAAAAATCATTGAAATGTGAGTTGACAAACTCACCACCATGATCAGACAAGATATTCAAAATAGCATGCTCATTAGTCTATTTTATTTTATAAAATAACTCTTTAAATTCTTTAAAGGCTTCATTTTTGTGAGACAAGTAAAAGACCCAAGTAAATCTAGAGAAATCATCAACATGCACAAAACCATACCTTTTTCAGATAAGCTGACTGACCTAGTGGGTCCAAATAGGTCCATGTGTATTAGCTCATATGGTTTAGAAGATAGGTTTTTGGTTCTAGATTTAAATGATTTTCTGGTATGTTTACATTGAGTGCATGCCTCACAGAGTTTATTTTCATTTTTGAAAGAAATTTTAGGAAGCCCTTTTACCATGCTGTGTTTATTCAGTTTGTGTAGCACACTATAGCTAGCATGACCTAATCTACGATGTCATAGATAAGCTAGGTCATCCTTATTAGCATTAAGACAAAGATTAGAATGTGCTACATCATCTAAGTCTACCATGTAGATGTTATTGGTTCTCTTACCAGAAAATTTGACAGATTCCGAATTAGGTTTAAAAATTATGCATGCAAGAGAGTCAAAAATCACTTTATGACCTTTATCACACAGCTGGCTAATGCTAAGCAAGTTATATGCAAGGCCTTCTTCCAACAGCACTTCATCAATGCAACAAGAAGAACACTTACCTACTTTACCTGAACCAATTATTTTCTCTTTGGTATTACCTCTGAAGGTAACATGACCTGCATCTTTCTTTACCAACATGCATAATTTGTCTTTATCTCTGGTCATGTGCCTAGAGCAGCCACTGTCAAGATACCATCGATTTTGATTGGCTGCCAGGCATACTTGCAAGGGAATCAAGTAGAAAGATTTGGAACCCAGAGTTTCTTGGGTCCCAGAAAAACATTAATTTCATGCAGACTAGAAACAAGATGTTTTGGTATCCACATTTGATTTAGGTTTTTCATGGCAGTTGTGGATTCCTTTTTAATCTGTTTGTTTTGCTTTTTCTTGCCACTTGTATTATTTGAAGACTGTTTGTGAGGTGTGGCATTTTTCATCTTTTTAAAATTATTCTGAAAAGTTATTTGCCAAGGCTTAGTCCAATAGGCATTGGGAGTAGTGGGTGCACTATAGACCCTAGCCTGTCTAGGCATGACATTGACATAGCCATAGGAGTTCGGGTTCCAGAGATTGTTGTGCATAGACTGCCTATAGGAGTTCCATGGATGAAACCGATGCATCTGATTGGAATGATAGTTCTGGAAGAGCTGCATAGGCTCCATGTGACCTTGGCCTTTCCAATTGGGCTGGTGATAAGAGTTGTAGAGTGTAGACTGAGTAGGAACATTTTGATAGTGGCCTTGACCAAAGGTGCCTCTACTTGGACTTTTCTGTCGGGGTTTGGTAGTTTTGGCCTTGGGGTTTTCTTGGACTCTAGCTTTGGCCGACTTACTCATACCCCGACGTTTGGTCTGCGGTGTGGGAGTGGATGAACATGATTCCCTGGACACCTCTGTTGTGCCCCTGGTTTTGATGATGACAACCATGAGACGTGAATGTTGTATTCAACTCAAAAAGTTGAATTAAATCATGATTCAGTAACGCTTCCAATTGATTTCTTTATGATGCAAGAAGGGAACATGGTCGACGCTGGGAGTTCGAGACGTCCACGTATCAGTTGAAAAGGCAACATCATAAAACACTGAGATAATATCAGTGCGTCAACTCCACGCTATTGCAGCGTCAACTCATCAGAATAAGGAGCAGAGACATCCACAGATCTAATTCACTGCGTCAACGCCACAGTAGAGCAGCGTCGACGCAGCAGTTAAAAAGGTAGTGTTACTGGTTCATTGGAATACCCCAGTGCGTCAACGCTACAGCATGACAGCGTCGACGCAGCAGCTCATTCTGATGTGAAGTTGGCTCTGGGTCAATTCAGTGGGTCGATGCTGTGACCCCTATGCGTCAACGCATCCAGCCTTACATTCAAGCCATATGAGGTATCTCAAGGCTGTGTCAACCTTGTGGACTCAATGGGTTGACGCCATCTAAACTACCTACGAGATTAGTAGGGTGGACCCCAATCGTACATGACGTCAAAGGCCGCATCAGCCAAAAGCGCTTGAGATTTCATCTTTTTCCTCACGATTCCAGAAGGCTCTACATGTAGCAATCAGGGGACTAACCAGAAAATCTGGTTGGGGCCCACTAGATGTATATTTGTATGGATCTGGAAATGAGCGCGGGAATTGCTGAATTGCGGAAGGTGTTAGAGATTTTGAAGCTGCTGCGGACAAGGCTGAGGAAGAGAAGCTCACGAGAGGAACTGGGAGTTCATCTTCATCCTGATATCGATCTGCTAAAGAGTGATCCTTGACAAGCTCATCCACATTTCAGAAGAAGAAGATCAGCTGATCGTTGAAGCTTCTTCTTCCAGTTTTCTGAATTCAAGCCAGAGATTCGACTGCTTGACAGATCTGAGATTGTCTTTTCATTTACTGAGTGATTTCATCTATCATTTGTCTTTTTGATTTGAACTCTATTATATTGTTTCTCCCTCGTACTGGTTAGAGTAGAGGGAGGGGTTTGGTCCAGCAGACTGTTCTTGGATCAAGGGAAGTTGGGCGTGTTGCCTGCAAGCTATTTGTCAGTGGTTTAGAGGATCTGTTCCTCTGGTTAAGCCAAGCTGTAATGCTCAGCGGTGTATGTGAGGAAGTAGTTCCTCGGTATAGCAAAGCTGTAAAGCTCAGCAGGGATCCTCACTGGTTTAGTGAGGGGTGAACGTAGGTCTCCACAGGGAGACCGAACCACCATAAAAATCTGCATTGTCATTCTGTTCTACCTTTCATTAGATGTTTGATTAGGCACGATTCTCATGCTGTTTGGTTATTAAACTTCTAATTATCATTCTGTTCTTTAATTCGAGTGTGATCTTGCATAAAGTTTTTAAAGGATCAACCTATTCGCCCCTCCCCTCTAGTTTGACATTCCACCTAATCCAACAACCTCTACCTTCCCTTTGCCTTTGTCCTTGGCACTGGGCTTAGTTTTCTCAATGTTTTTCATTTTATTCTTGTCTCGACTTTCTCCAGAAGTCATATTTATCAGGGGTTGAAATGTCCCCTTTTCTGCCAAAAAGGAGGTGGTTCTCATATCAAACCTTACTTTATTAGTTGGGTTGAAACCCAACCCTTCCTTTCTGAAATTACTTTTTGTTCCCAAGATGGCGTTCAGATTTTCTATGCCTTGTACCATGCCTTCAAGGGAGTTTTGTTTTTCTTTATTTTTTTTTCTAAGCTTTCTATTGACTTTCTCAACTCATTACTTACACCATTGACAGCTTCATACTTTTCAGTACCAATTTTTGTTTCTTTCTGAAATTCATGAATTTTCATTTTAAGTTCATCAATGGTTTTCAGCAAGTTCTCATTTTCATTCTTCAAATTATTTATCATGCTTATGCTACCTTCAGCTTCATCAAGGGAGTTCTTCAGCTTTGAATTTTTAGTAGCTAAGCATGTAATTTTATCACACAAAGAATTATCATTAACTAATGAATTCACTTTCTTTTTCAGATGTCTTTTCTCCCTACGCATGTCTTCACATTTTTCAAGAATTTCAGCATAAACATTTTCCCATTCATCTTGTGTAAAATTGTCAAACGGGGAAGTTACCTCGTCATTGCTTTTAGCCATCAGGCAATTTTTTTCTTCTTTCTCACTGTCAGAGGAGTTGCTCTGACTTCCTTCTTCTTCATCGCTCCAGGTACTGACCATAGCTTTTCCCTTTTTGTTCTTCCACCTGGGCTGCTTATCTTTGAGCTCTGGACAGTCCACTTTGAGATGTCCTGCTTTCCTGTAGTTCTAACAAACAATGGCATTAGTTTTCTTGGCAGGTTCAGGTTTGTGTTTGGACTGTCTTTTTCCCGAGAAGTACTTTTTTCTTAGGCCTTTCCCTTTTTTCCTTAGCCCTGAGAAGTACTTTTCTCGTCACCACACCGCCGCCTCGGTCCGCCGTCTATAGCCGGAGAAGGAGGGGGCGCCTTGTCCGCGCACGGGAGAGAGGGGGCAACGGTCGGGAGGGGGAGCACGGGTGTCACGGGAGAGAAAGGGAAGGAGAAGAAGAAAGAAGAAGAAGAAAAAGAAAAATGTTTATTATATATAAATCTAAAAAATCTAAAAATGTGAAAAATTGGAAAAAATCATTTTCCCGATCCTCAGAACATGCTCGACGCGCTGGTAACGTCCCGGATTTGGAGAACGTAACGGTTCACCCTGTATAAGGTTCCGAAGGCTCGCTAGGGAAAAACATGCGTAAACCGAAAAATGCTCTCCAGGACACCTGAAAGTGATCCGAAACTCACGGATCTTGATCTGAAAAATATCCAAAAAACTCGGGGCATTATAGCCCCTGACCACGTGTGCACACACAGACCATCTTCTTTAGGTCGGTCCTTTAGCCAATTTTCCCCCCAGCCGGAGTCAGGCTGCAAAGGCAAGGGGCCCTCTGGTAATCGGCATATAAACCTCTACACGGGACAAGCCTCCACCACTCCCAGGTGGGTTGGCACACATGTGCCCAGGTCGGCTACGTCTAGTGGGTAGAGTCACCAAGGGAGAAAACCCGTCGTAACCACAGAAGCCACCGGAGTACCACCGGTCCATACCAAACCACCACGAGACGACTCAGTAACACGAGCACCAAGGACCACTAGCTTGACAGCTAAACTAGGATTGCCAGAGTGAACGGCGAAGATTGGAACCCAGAATAACTAAAAAATTTGAAATCGTGCGAAATAGGCCTGAAGGCCCTGGAAGGCTAGAGTGCTGGTCGCCCAGGGGCCTAGGTGGCCAACTCTTTGGCCGCCCAACCTTCAGGCTGACTAGGCACTGGGCGGCCAACACTGTGGCCGCCCAGCTCTGGGAGGCCAAACCTATGGCCGCCTAGGGGGCAGGGCTAGGCGGCCACTGGTCTGGCCGCCCAGACACCTGGGTGAGCAGACCTTTAGCCCCCCAGGGGATTGGGCACTTAGGCGTCCAGTACTCTGGCCGCCCATGGGTTGAAGATGACCCCTCCGATGGCCGCCTTATGTTACAAGTCCCCTCCGGAAACCCCACCTTCCAGAGGTTCATTCCAATCCCAAAAACACTCCCCAATGGGCACATAAAAACCCCAGAAAAGACAAGGAACCCTCCATAACCACAATTCCATAGATTAAATCCGATCTAGGCTATAAATCCGTTCTCATGGCCCTTTAACATGAAAATCCCCCGAACATGCACATACCCCTCTCTCTCACCTCAAAACCTACGGATCGAAAGGGAAAATGCAAGGGGTGAGTGTGGGATCCATCCCCCTACCTATTGGGAGCTTCAAACCTCGACTGGATCCAACCGTCGCCGGCTCGTGCCGACCAAGCACCGCGTTAGGGGTTCACGGCCACGCCCGCGAACATGCCCACGGCCACACCGGGCACCCCGGATAGAGGCCCCCGACACTTCAGAGACTGATGGTCTTCTTTTAGTCTTAGCTGGTACTGTCTTCCATCCTACCTGATCCTTGATCGGGGTAAGGAAGCATGCTTTATATGTGTGCTGTGTGCAAGTTTCAGTAGCTTCCTCAGGTAACTGCTGGTATAAAGAGATCACATTAATAGCTTGCCTCATCACTGGCGGCTCATGTGGGTGTGGAGGATCCACCTGGTGTTCTCCTATTTCCAACTCACCCTTCTTGATCATGCTTTCCATGACGTCCTTGAAGACATAACAATCCTCGATGACATGTCCCAGTGCCCGATGGTAGGGGTAGAACAGAGGATCATCTTTCTTTGCAGCATCAACGGGTCTCTTTGGCTCAGGCAATGTTATCTTGTTGTACTTATACGCCTAGTCGAATAATGCCCGAGTCTTTTCTTTGGGGAATGAGTACAACTTCTTCATCTTGTTCCTCAGAGAGACACCTTCTTTCTTTTCCATTGCTCCTGCTGGTGGAGGGGTAGCTGTTACTTTGGACTTTTTTGTCTACTGATCAAAAGTATTGAAATCAACAGTGTTTGCTTCATTTGGCGCTGATCGCCGTTCAACAGCTTTCCCTTTCTGAACAACAGGGAGGTTGGTTGTAGGACATTTGGATAAGAAGGTCTCAACCTCCGCCACTACATTGTTCAAGCGGTCGAACGTCCTGATATCTGTTCCGATCATCTTTTCAAGCACTTCCCTCCTAAGATTTTGCTTGCATATTTGGACGGCGTCCTCCTGATGCGTAGGCCACCTACATCTCATAGCCAAGTTCCTCCATCTCTTAATATAATCGAGAGCTATTTCCTCCTACCTTTGTCTGGTGGAGTATAACTCTGCCACAGTGATCTCTCTTTCTGTGACATGGAATCTCTCTTGGAATTTCCTTTGCATATTGGGCCAGTCAACTATGGACCCTGCCGGGAGGCTAGAATACCATTCAAAGGCCAACCCTGTAAGGGACGAGCCAAAGAATTTTAGCAGATAAGCTTCATCAGCAGTGAAATCTTCATGACAGTGGTGTAGTAGGCAATATGCTCTTTGGGGGAGTCTTGCCCGTTGAATTTCTCGAACTTTGGTGACTTGCTGATACCTGGGGGTAGTCTCCTCGCAGCATACTGCGGAGGGTACGGTACCCGGTAAACATCAAAAGCTCCGCAATCACCATCAGCCCTCTTGGACAGTTTCATCTCTATCATTCTTTCGACCATCAGATTAGTCACTAGAGTAGGATCAACAGGCTCTGGGTAGAAGTGCGCCTACTACTGTGTGAAGGGAGTCGTCATGACTGTTGCATGCAAGCTGGGCTGCACTCCTAGTGGAGAGGGTTGCACTTGGGATGTAGGAGGCGGTATGATTGGCTACTGCGGGAAGGGCTGGCATGGAGCTTTCCCGTAACTTGCTTGGTGGGAGGCGACAGGTATCACAGCCTCTGCAGAACTGGAAATCTCCTTTGCTGGCTCAGCATGCTTGGAGACAAGAGTCTGTTCGTTCTTCTCATTTAGCTGCCTCTTAAGAGATTCAATCTCTTGCTGGTATTTTCTGAACATCATCAGGACGGTTGGGTCCAGAGCCGCACCCATAGGTATTTCCTCCGTCATCTGGTTAGAGGTCCCATCAGCCGGGTTCATGATTGACACATCTTCTTCTTCTGAGGTCACCATATTTATAGTCAAGGTGGTGATCTTCGGTGAATCATCAATCTTTGCAAGCTTCTCTCTTGTCGCTTGACCTCGCCTTGTTATGTGTCTGGGCCTTTAAGTTAACTTGATGATCTCTTCAGACTGGTCGGGTAAAGCACCATACCTTCCTGCAACTCCTGCCATATTACAGGCAAAGATCTATAATTTTCCTTTCTTCCTCCAGACTTTTCTTCGGGCGTGACCAGGGAAGGTCAACCGGTCAAACATAGATATTCTTTCTCTTTCTTCTTCCTGCATCGGGGCATCCTCTAAGCATCCGGCCCTTTGGCCATCTTCGAATTCATTGGCATCTGAGCACGATACTCCCGACATTGTTTTTTCTTCACTCTCTCTTTCTTCTTCTTCGGCGCCCATGGCGCGGAGCAATCTTTGCTGCCCTAGGGATGAGTTCCCCAGGCAGTGGAAATAGTCTTGGACCACCCTGCTCATCTCTTCTCGACTACGCCTCTGGAGATCATCTTGAGGCATCAGTCGCTCCTGTGTTTCGACTGATAAGCGAGCCTTATTATCTGGACAGTCTGATACATTCTCCGGGGATATCGGAACACATCCGCCTGCCTGGCGCAGGCCCTTGGCACATGGGAAGCAGCCGCTGGGATGACTTCATCTACTTCTTCCTCCTTCCTCATCTGAACTCTCCTGCCCCTCTCTTGGGGCGCATAGCAGCAACTTCTTCCTTCTCAGGGGCTGGTGCTGAGCCCCGAATCTTCTTGGGTAACCAGACCTGCTTGAATTTTGTCGGCTTAGGTGCCAGCGGCTTCTTCTCTTCCTTTTCCATGTTGGCCTTCCTGGTGGCCAGCACTTGGAACTTGTTGTTGGTGGGGACTGCCCAAATGATGCGGTCAGGTAGTGCTTTAGCTGGGCGACCGTTGAGGTACACACGCATTCCTCCTATCAGTATGGACTTCCCCGAAGTTGACAAATGTCCTCGGGGTGCGGCGGTCTGGTTCCTCCGATAGTTCTTCTTCCTATCAGCAAAAGCAGGGACAATGGTCCTTCTGTCCAGGTGATGGACGTAGCATGGGACAATGGTGCCTGAAACAGCCATCCTTCGTGGCTTCTTCTTTTTAGGTACACTTGCGGGTTCTACCGCAACAGTCTTCTGGGCTTCACCATCGACCAGGAGCAGGTCGATGAATGCAAGTCCTAAGCAGTTTGGGAATCCCACCGCTGGGGGCATGGATCCAAATATCGTTGGCACCGCCAGGTACCCGTCGCGAACATGGTTGTTGATGACTTGCTGGCCGAAGCTGAGAGAAATTAGTCCAGTCTCCATCTGAATTCCGGCAAATAAGATTAGTACACAGTCAGAACTTTGGGGGGAGGCTGCCAGGCCTCCTACTTTGGCAAAAAGATGAAGGGAAACTCGGTCCCACCGGGCGTGCCAGCTTGTGGGAATGGATTTTATTTATTTATTTATTTATTTATTTATTTAATTATTTTAGTTCTTTATTTGTTGATTTATTAGGCATGCCAGTCACCGGAGTGACAATTTATTATGCGCTCGATCTGACTTGGTCAGTCGATTGTGAGACTCGGGTCGAGACCGAAAGTCCGTCATACCATAAAGGCTATGACGTTAATTACGCCTTTCAAAAGAAGGACAACCCTTGATTAATCGCCAAAGTAGAAGAATCCCAGGGGGTAAAACCAATGTGATAGGTGTGCTCATTTATTTACAGGATAAAAGAAATGATTATGCAAATCGAGATATGATATTGATATACGGAATAAATACAGCAGCATATCCCCTTATCTTGGACTCTGCTAAGTGGAAATATAGGACATCCATCCACGGAGTGTCGAGATGGAAGCCAAAGAAAGACGGGCATAGCCAGCCCAAGACCCAAAAAGATCTAGATGCGACGGGACAATGTCCATTACCATGGTATTTATTGATATCCCCTTAAGAAACCATTAGAATACATGTAGTGGCAGAACCCCAAGGGTCAGCAGGGTTAGAAGAAAAATCACGGTTGATTAACGGAATGTAGGGATAAAACCCCGTTAATTTAGCTCCCATGGCTTTAAGTGAAGAACCATGATCTCTTCCCGAGGTAGTACGGGCTTGAATAGGGTTGCTAAGGCTGAGGTATCATAGATGACCTTCAGGGATAGCATGGCTGGGCAATGAGTTAATGGGCTCAGTGCAGAGGGTGGTCGGCGTGGTGGTTACACGGCGTAGATGGGGATCGGCGCAAAGGCAGGCCAGCGTGGGTGAGGGTCTACGCGAAAGATGGTCGACGCGCCCAAACTCCACTCGGCGCGCCTGGGATTCGGCGCGTGAAGGGGGTCGGCAGCCTCTTCAATCGACGCGGAACATAGGCGGGTTTGTGTTCGGCGTGAGAAAGACTTGGGCGCCGATTGGGTATGCGCCGAGGGCAAAATGAGGACACCGAGAAAGGCCAGCATGGGGATTTGAGGGTTTCATTATGATTTTAGTTGGGTTTTGGAGGCTTTGGAAGCTCTGGGAGGATTGTTGAGTGAGCCATCGAGGGGGGGAGAAGTTTATTCACAGAAGATCCATGGGGAGACTGTGTGACCATCAACGGAAAATCTTATAATAATTATATTCCCCTTAGTATAGTGGACAAAGGGCCATGAGATAGTCTGTCTCAGGCCTCTGCTACACAGTAGGGGGTTGATTCATCGGTCCAATAAAAGCGTCACACGATATGATAGACAGGGATAGTGAATGAATTTCGGCAGCATCTCCCCTTATTTCGACAATGCCAGGGGAGTATAAGACATCCATCCACGGAGTACCGGGATGGATGCCAGAAGGACGGACATATATCCCGAGATCCAGAAGGATCGAAACATAATTGGACAACATTTGCCATTGTGGCGTTTTATTAATGTCCCCCTCCAAGGGACCATCAGAGAACATTTTCCATTGTGGCAGAACTCTGTGGGCCAGTGGGGTTGAAAGAGGTATTATGGACTGTAGAATGTAGGGATAAACCCTTATTAAATTGGCTCCCATGGGTTTGAGTGAAGGCTGTTAATCTTCCCCGGGATAGTATGGGTTCTAGGGGATGGCAAGGTTTAGCATGGGGGCATTGAGTTCAGCATAGAGGGCAGTCGGCGCGAAGAGGAAAGGGCCTTGGAGGGAATCAGCGCGAGGGCGAACCGGCGCGACGGAAAAAAAGATGAGCCTCGGCGCGACTAGAGGAGGGTTGGTCGGCGCAGGGGAAAAAAAATGAGCCTCGACGCGACTAGAGGAGGGTTGGTCGGCGCATGGGATAGTCGGCGCAGAGGACAAAGGGCATCGGCGCATCCAACAATCGGCACTGGTTTCAGCGCCGAGATGGCACCGCGCCGAGGACGTGGCCTGAGGATTTGGGGTTTAAGGCTGTAGATTTTGGGGATTTTTCTGAGAGCTTATCTAAGGGTTATAAGAAGGCCAGAAGGTGCAGAAGGCTGATTTTGGGTATATCGTCTCAGGGAAGTAAGGGACTTCACACAACAGAGGTGTCTTGATCCAGTTATTCATTGAATCACATGAAACCGACTTTGATCATATCCTTCTTCTGTTTCACTAGTGAGGAACCACGAGATGGACAGTCTCGGGCCCTCACCGCGACTGTGAAGCTTTGAACAGACAATGAGAGAAACAATCGGTCTAATTTGTACAAGTTCAGCACAACTATGCTGGCTACAGGGGATTCACGTACTCAATTTCAGACAGAAAGATAAAGAGAGAGAATCTTAAAATCTGCTATTGTTATTTCATCCAATCGGTTGCATACATATATCTAGCATAAAAGCTAGGAGACCACATAAATATATATATATATATATATATATATATATATATATATATATATAACAACCCTTGAATATTTACAAGGTCACACCGATGCTTTACATCAAAACTGGATCGATGATCGAAAAAGAAGAAAGCAACAGGAATAACATAAAATGGGGGGAGGAAGAATGTAGCCCCGAGGGGCGTTCGACGGACGGACACTCCCACCTTCCACCTCTGATGCTTCTGCTTCCCTTCTTCTCTCTTCAGGTCTAGTGCTTCAGTATCGTGGACTCTGCTCTCTATTCTCTTCTGTATTTTTTTTCTTCTTTTTCCCCCCTCTCCCCCTTCTCTCTTTGATGCTCGAAGCACAGAGGTTTATATAGAAGGGAAGGAGCCTCTTCAATCGGCGCATAGCCCTCTCGGTGCGCGGCCATCTCGGCGCGCCCTTCGCATGCATCTCGGCGCACCTTGGTCTCGGTGCGATTCTGTTCATGGCCTTTCTCGGCACGGTTCTGTGCGCATATGGGCTTTAGCCCAATTCCCACCTTGTTTAACCTTCGAAGCCTTAGTCCTTAGCAATATTAGTGATTCTTTTACCCTCGCGTTGCCAAGCCCGTGACGCAAAGCCCATTTTATCAGATACTATGATATCTCTGAGATCTCATCAGTAGGCTAATGATTGCCCCAAAATTTGAACCAGATTTAATTAGACCGATCATCTGAAGATGGTTGCTCCGGATAGTAGCTTTTGCCGGGAAGGCTTCAGCCGGATAGGATGTTGTTTGTAATAGATCTCAGCTTCCATCATAGTTCTGGGACTTCATATAATATCATCAAAACTACATCTTTCGTCAATCTTTAGAGCTTCGGCTAATGGCTCATATCATTTTATGTTTTCTTTACTCGTATACTTTTTCAATGTCAACAGGGTCCGAACTGTTGTGCCCCTATGCTTTTGATGTCAGCAAGCACTATGAGTATGAATTATTTTGATGTCAGCAAGCACTATGAGCATGATTGATTGATTGATTTGAGAGTGGGCACATTCATCTCATTGCATTGTCTGTCTCTGCATTGGTGCAACTCTAGTTCCTGCATAACAAGTGTAGTTTGCATCGGTACATTAACTGTTGTTGCACGTCATATAGTCGATGCATGATCTGGTAAATAGACTGCACTGTTAGTTCTCTTGTATACATTGCATCGGTTCAATATCTGCCATATGCACACACTGCATCGATGCATTCGTCAGTCGCTTTATTTCGAAGTCGATGCATGTTCATCATGTATACATAGTCAGTACATTCGGTTGTTTCATGCATATACAATGTCTGCACAGTCTTTGCTGTTATGTCCATGCGTCATTTAAGCAAGTCTATACATGATGCATTGATTCTTAAATGCTAGGTAGCAAGTCTGTACATTCTTTGACAGCATGCCTGAGCATTCATCTTCGTTGTGCATACTTTCACAGATGCAAACTGCATTTCACACGTTCAACATCTGTACATTCTTCAGTGGCATTTGTGCAATCTTTCAAAACAAAGTCTATACACTCTTTACCATGCATTTAAAGTCTATACATTCCATTGCTGGTACGAGTGGTTAAGTTCATGCATCATCACTCCAGCGAGTCTGTACATTGGTGTCGCATGCACACTAAGTCCATACACTCGTTGATGGCATGTCCGAGCATTCATCTTCAATGTGCATACTTTCCTATATGCATATCGCATTACAAGCCAGCAAGTCTGTACATCGTCTTGTACATTGCACACTAAGTCCATACACTCGTTGATGGCATGTCCGAGTATTCATCTTCAATGTGCATACTTTCCTATATGCATATCGCATTACAAGCCAGCAAGTCTGTACATCGTCTTGTACATTGCACACAAAGTCTATACATTCTCTGGTGGCATGTATGTGCATTCACCTTCATTGTACATACTTTCTAATATGCATACTGCATTATGTGCATCAAGTATGTACAGGCTTAGATCAAATCTCGAACCAACTCTGTGCATCTTTCTACTATCCTCATATTGATTTTAACTGATATTAAGTCTAACCTTTACAGGATATCTGCTCGAGGAGCTTAAGAAGGACAAGTGATCCAAGAATGGAGGAAGTGCCAAGATCGTGACACGTGTATTGTAGCAGGCCGAAATGCTGCCACGTGGTCAAGGCGCTAGGGCGGGAATTCGTGGAAAACACACGCCCACCTATCAGCTGCTGCTATAAAAGGAAGGTTTCTCTATCTGGAGAAAAAGGGTCATGAAGTGTGGTGATCGTGAATATACTTCAGAGGAGCAGAAGCAGACAGAAACTGCACAATCCAGAGAGAAGAAAAAAGAAGAAGAGCAGAGGAGGAGAGTGTTTGAAAGAGAAAGAGAGAAGAAAAGGAAGAAAGAAAGAGAGAGAGAGCTTTTGAGAGTAGTGATCGAGAGAAGAAAAGAGTGAGCAGCAGAGATGTATAGAGAAGCAGAAGAAGAGAAAGAAAGGAAGAGAGAGGTAGTGTGAGACCCGTGCCTTAGTGGATCCTTAGTGGTTTGGATCTAGAATTTATTCTAGAATTTCTGGCTATTTTTCTGGATTTTTAGGAATTTTTCTGATATTTTTTCTGATTTATTTGGTTTTAATTGAGGGTTATTAGTAAATAATAAGATTATTATATATATTGATTTTATTTTTTTTTCTTTTAATCCCTCACCCCCTCTCTCTCCCTCGTCGATCTCACTCTCACCCCCTCTTTCTCTCTCTAGTCCGATCGCCCCTCTCCCCTCTTCGTGGAATTCGGGCGAGACGACGTCGGATTGAGGCGTGGAAGGTACCGGTGGATTCCTCACGTCAAGAGGAACGCGTGGGTACCCATCTTGGCGTGGTTCGGAGATCGTGAGAGCGGGACGGAGTGTGGAGGCCCGATGAACCCTTCCTCTTGCATACGGCTTTTCCGGCCGTTTCGGCTTGAACGAGGTAGGGGGATGGAATCCTGAGCTCGCTAGGATCATTTCCTATAGCATGTTTTCATGTTTAAACCCCTGTGGCATGCATATTGGATATTCTTCCATTGTTAGTATTTAAGCTTAGTCCTTGTGTTTAAGCAATTGTAGGCCTTGCATGTGATGGTTTTAGTTGTTATATTGTTGTTTAGGACGTGTGGTTTGACAAGAAACAGGTCTTTTCGACGTTACCCGACGATTTCGATCGTCCGGGAGGGAACCAGTTTTCAAACATAACCCGTCCGTAACCCAGCTGGTGTGACGGTCCTTCCAGGAGCCGTCACACTAGTAACGGTCCATAGAGGACGCGTTACATCACAGTAACGGCCCTTTGAAGGGGCGTCACAGTGAGAGTAACGGTGTGGCTCCCAACCGTTACTCGTCCGTTGATTTACGTTGACCGAGTCAGGCGGTTAACCTGACGGCCAGTCGGCCGGCCGTCACGGTGCCCTGACACGCTTGGGCAAGCGCATCACATCGCCTGCAAACGGTTTTGAAATACTGTGCGTTGGTTTTGGCCTCGGGTGGATGTAACGGCCAGGGCCCAACGCGTTACAATTAATGTAACACGCTGCTCCCCGACCGTTAGGTCCTGTGACGGCGTGGCAGTAATCCGTCACACCCCATTCTCGCTGGAGCTTTGGTGGTTGTAACGGCCGGGGATGGATGCGTTACAATCGATGTAACGCGCCACTCCACGACCGTCACACACCTGTGACGCGGTGGCAGCAGACCGCCACTTGCCTGTCAGATTCAAAAAGTCACCGGCTTATTCTTTATGCATTCCGAAATGTTTATATGCCATGTTGAGTTATTTTATAATATAATGGCATGTTTGTAAATCCCAATAGAGTAGCTTTTCTTTCCTTGCAATGGAACCACTGTTGTGACCCTAAGGTCTTTGAGTACCGACCCGCTTGGGGATAGCGGAGGGGCGTTCCCGTACACGGTTTTTAAGCTAGTTCCGTGGGCTCCCGGCCAACGGTAGCATCCTACCGAGGGAGAAAACTAGCTAGAGGGCCTGGCTCAGGTGAGAGTCAGTGTGTGCACACGTGGTCAGAGGCTGTGGACTGACATGGACGAATGTCACTCTGAGTGGTCACTTGGTTTGGTACTGTTTACGCGCTCAGCTTGTCGTGTTGCCGACTGCGAGTGCTTGAGACGCAGTATAAGTCGTCAGTGGACGCATCTGGTTTCTGCTCCCAGTGGTTGTCCTACTCCCTGCTGCTTGGATTAGTTAAGGCATATTCTACTGGTAGATTTAGTTTCTGTCGCTTGCATTTATCTATCGTTGGCATGTATTAGCTGTTATACCTGTTTAGTTAGAGTTACAGCTTTACTGTGATTAGTTTATTCATGCCAATGCCTGTTAATTTATTTAAATGCATGCTGTAATTGTCTTTATTTTTGCATGTATGCTTGTTTAGTGCGAGGTAGGGATCCGCATGACCCCTACTGAGTCTAGCTGTGACTCACCCTTCTCTTTTCAGGGGAGCCGCACCCGCCGTCTCCCGGTGTTTCGTGAGTTACTCGGAGACCGTGCTTAGTGGCCAGTAGTAGACGGGTTGTCCTTTTGGGCCTTTGCTGTACTTTTGCCGGGGGTATACCCCATGTAGTTGTACCTTTTTGGACTAGTACTTGTGTGTCTCTGGACTAATTTATATGTGTATCACTCTGGTTATTTTGAATTGCTTCCGCACTTCTGTTAATTTTATTGCTTAATTGTAATATGCGCGTTCCAAATTGCAATTCATTATACATCCCCTCGATAAACTTCACTAACCCTTCAGGGGCCTCATCAGCCTCTTGGGTGGCTTCCCCAGTTCCTGGTATCGGTGTATCAATGTTATCGGTATATCGGTATCCGACGCTCTGGGTCGTCACAGGTAGAGAGCTCTAGGGGAAGAAGAAAAGCTTCATCGGAAGATTTGTTTTCACTGGACTTTGGATCAGATCCAAGCCAGTCAGCTACATGAGAGCCACATCTATGTTCCATCGTTTACAGCTTTCTGTCGCTGTGATTTATCATCTTTTATTTTCTTTTGAACCTTTATTCAAGCTGTTAGTCAGCGGAGCAAGCTGTGTTTGTTGTGCTCCTGTGGTTTTGATGATGGTTTTAATGGTGGTTTTGATGATTGGCCTTTGAAGTGAGTTATTCACTGTGAGTCATCTTGCTGTGTCTTTTATATGCTCGATTAATTCATGTTTTATCATGTAAGTGAATGGAGTTCATATGGCTGTCAGATAACATGCTCTACTCAATTCTGTCTACACTCTGTCTGCACAGTCTACACAACAGTGCGTCAACTCATTATGCTGATGCGTCGACCCTTCAGTCACACTTGTCTCTGTCTACACAGTAGTGCGTCAACTCCTTGAGCTGATGCGTCGACTCTTCAGTTCAATCTCTCAAGTCTATACACTCCATGCCCATTCAAGTCTATACATCGGTTTGATTCAAAGTATGTACACTGCTTCACTTCGTCAAAGTCCATACATCCTCAGCTGAACCCCATGTCTCTGTACAACGGCCTCAATCTTCATCCATCTACACTCTGTTTGGATAGTATGGACAGTGGTGGGTCGACCCACCCTTGCTGATGCGTCGACCCATCAGAACATTGTTCTTTATAGTAAGCCCACACATTGGTCTTCTTGACTCAAAGTCTATACATCCGGAAAGGGGCCAAGTCTATAAAGTCTCACGCTCAAATCCTTCAAAGTCCATACATTGGACTGTAGCTTCCACTGTTCATGCCTTGGTCCAAGTCTATACAGTGCACTGTGCAGCCTGTTCGTGTTCAAGCTTGTTGGTGAAGTCTGTACATCGCTCGCTCCTTCAGCTTTCACCAAGTCTGTACAGCGTGAACAGTTCGTCTCAACCCTTCGAAGTCTACACATTCATATGTCTTCTAAGTCTACACATTGCCAAAGTATGTGCAGCCCCAACTCTATACAACCGATTGATGTTGCAGTGTTCACCAAGTCTATACATCGCTAAGTCTGCACATTGTCTTCAGCTCAAGCGTTCAAAGCCTAAAGTCTGTACAGCGCAAAGTCTACACATTGGCTCAGGGTCGTCAAGTATATACATCCACAGTGGTACTTCCTTGTCTGTACAACGCTGAAGCCTTCACAAGTCTGTACACTGCTTGAGCCTCACCAAGTCTGTACATCGCTTCAAGCGATTCAAGTCTATACAGCCTGCCTTCACATTCAGAGTCTGTACATCGGTCCTACAGCCGATCGTCTCATTCAAAACTTTACAAGTCTGTACAGCCGAGCGTCTCATGCATCGTCTCACTCTGGCAAAGTCTATGCACTGGCTCAAGCTTGTCGAAGTCTATACATCACCGTTGGGCATCAAGTCAATACACTATTCACCGTCTTATTAAGAGTCTTACACTATCAAGTCTGTACATTGCGAACAGTGCATCTCTTCCTCAAAGTCTGAACACAGGCCTCTTGCTTCAAGTCTATACATTGAGTTGTCCGACCACAACTCTATACATTCGGTTGTTATAACTTGAGTCTATATAGTGCTCACAGCACACTCGTCCAAGTCTGTACACTGGTTAGGCTTCGTGAAGTCTACACAGTGGCTGAGCATTGTAAAGTCTACACATTGGTAAGGCTAGTTCATACATTGTTCATCACATGTCTATACAATCGTCTCTGAGCATCAAAGTCTGTACAGCCTGTCTGTCTTCATGGGTTCTGTGCTTTTAGTGCATTGACGCACTTGGCTGACTGCGTAGACGCAATTGTGCGTCTTTCGCTTTCTGTCTTGTTCACTGCGTCGACGCTGACACTGGATGCGTTGACGCATTGGACAGTTGCCAAGGGCGTGAGCATCTCGCTTGAGGAGCTGAGGCGACGCTGCACGATGGAAGTGTTGATGCCTTGGGCTGATGTCCAAAGGTCTTTTGATCAACATCAAGTCTGTACAGCATGAAGTCTGTACATTGGTTTTGTCTTGAACAGAACGCCTAAGTCTATACATTGCTATGGATTGCACTAAAGACTTCTAAGTCTATATACTCCCTCACACTGTACACACTTGCTATATTGATTTCTATAAGTCTATACATTACTGAACTATGCACAGCCTGTGTTAATTTTGTTCATCGACTGAACACTTCTTTAATCCTGCAGGTGTCTGGCACGTGATCCAAGAAGCTGAGATGCTGACATGTGGCCAAATACCTGGGCGGGAAATGTGGAGGCCACACGTGCCCAGTGATGCCTCTGCTCGAGCTGCTATAAGAGGGAGTCTCGGTTGTCTGAAGGAAGAAGATCGAAAATAGAGAAGCAGAAATAGCAGAAGTACAGAAGTGGTGAGGGTTCGATCCAGCAGAAGAGAAGAGTTGCAGAGAAGAGAAGAGAAGAGAAGAGACAGAGAGAGCCTGCGAAAGAAGAAGAAAAAGAGTGAAGAAGCAGAAGAGAAAGAGAGAGAGAGAGAAGGAGTTCGTAAAGAAGAAATGGGAAAAGCTTGAAGATCTATCCTCTGGCGTTTGGATCAAATCCAAGCCAGACCTACTCCCTTGAGAGCTACATTACTTGTATTTCGTTTCCAGCTTTTGGCGCTGGGATTTTTCATCCTTTCTTATTTTCCTTTTTATCTTTCCATCCTTGTACTTCCGATCCTCTGGACTGAGGTCGGGTTCCTCCTGGTGGGTCAGGAGAAGGGAGATCTGATCTCCGGTTGCAAGTAGCTGGGAGCTACTTGTGGGTTCCCTCCGGTTTGGAGGAAGGGAGGACTGGTCCTCCGGTTCTGGGCTTGCGGGTTGCAAGTCCAGGGATCCCTCCTGGTCTGGAGGAAGAGAGGTCTGCGACCTCTGGTTTCCAAGTGGCTGGGAGTCACTTGGGTGTCCCTCCGGTTGGGAGGAAGAGGGGAGGCTGTTCCCCTGGTCAAGCTGTGTGGCAGCGACTGTTTGCAAACTGAGTCTGCTTGGTTCTAGCGTTTGCTAGTGAAGCCTCACTCTGGTTGGGAGTGAGGGGTGGATGTAGGTCTGGAGGACCGAACCACCTAAAAATCTTTTGAGCAATAGTTTGCTTTGTGTGATTGCTTCCGCTAGATGCTTGGATAGACGCGCTTCATGTGTTTGCTCATAAGTTTAATTGAATTAGTTTTATTCTGTGATTGCGTCTAGCATCTGAGTTTTTATTTGGGCATTATTCATAGAAGGATACATTCACCCCCCTCTGTATCCGGGCCTAGCACCCTAACAGTGTTCCTCAGCGGTTGCAGAGGAGGATTCCTCTTGTCGGCTAAGCTGTATTACCCAGCGGGTCAAGCTGTTAGGCAGCGGATGGCTAAGCTGTACTGCCCAGCGGAATCAAGCTGTGATGCTCAGCAGATGTAGGCAAGCTGTGAGGCCCAACGGGTTAAGCTGTGTATCAGCGGAAGCCACACTCTGGTTGGAGTGTGGAGTGGACGTAGGTCAGCGGACCGAACCACCTAAAAATTCCTTTGTGCACTATGGTTTGATTGCATAGTCTTATTTCGTTAGATGAATGCTTAGGGCCGATCAGTCTTTCTCTGGCTGGTGAGATGTATGGTTACACCTTGACTGTTCGACATTGGTTTTAAGAGTTCTTCTGACACCATTCTTCACGTCATCTTTCTGATATTCGGTATGCACTTTAGATAACTAAGTGAACCTCTTCAATTCCGCATCCACTCACTAGTTAGAGATTTTAATTGGGAAAAATTTGAGGAGGGGATTCATTCACCCCCCCTCTGAATCCGTCGCACCTATCCTATCAGTTGGTATCAGAGCGGGTCTCTGACTTTCCAGATCCAACGATCTGCAGAGGATCCTGTTTCTTCAGTGCTATCTTGCTGTTGGTGTAATTCTTATCGATTGTTTTGTGTGTTGAATATGTTTGCCATCTATCTTAATGGATCGCCCTTTTGCGTTTGATGGTTCTAACTTCAGTAAGTGGTTAGGCGGCCTATGTGTTTATATGAATTCCATTGACCCTAATCTATGGAAATTAGTTTCAAAAGGCCCACACCAATTGCCTAAAGATCAGACCAAGTGGTCTAGTGAGGACAGATCTAAGAACCGTGATAATGTCATAGTTCTTAATATCTTGAGAGCTGCGGTTAATACTGATATATATCCTTTTGCTCTCAGGTGCACTTCTGGAAAAGAAATTCTTGATAGAATCACGGCTGCAAATGGGGAACAAGAAGAGGAATGTCAGATAGCCAACCGGAGTGGTCATAGCAGTAGTCACTTTAATGAAGATTCATCATCTCAGGTAAGCTCCGGATCAGAAGAACCCTCATTTGATGAATTGGTAGAAATGTATGAAAACTTGTTAGAAGAATACAAATCTCTTAAGACTGAAAAGGGTAAAATGAAAAAGGAGATGTTGTACGAAATAAGAGAACTGAAATGTGAAATTGACTCTCTGAAAGAAAAATTAGAAGAATTGAAGAATAGAAATTCTGAGTTAGAAATATCTAAACAGAAAGTGAATGAGAATTTGAAAACTGTGGATCAAAATAATTTGATTGATGAAAATAAACTGTTGAAAGATCAAAATAAGAAGTTGATGGTATTGAATATTGTTGCTACTGAAAGATGCATGACTGTTAAATGGGAAAAATATGCTGAAATTAAACTTAATGATGAAAAAGAATAAAAACTTCTGCATGAGATTCAAATTTTGAAAAATCTGAATGATGCCATGCAGAAACAAATTCTCACCTGTGAAGAAGATCTAACAAACTCTGAAACACAGATCACTTCACTTAAAAGTTAAATTGCTGATTTGAATAAATCACTGTCTAAATTTGTTAAGGGAAAAGAGAATATGGATAAACTACTGGGAAATAAAGTGAACATTCAGAAAGAAGGATTAGGTTTTAATCCGGATAATGAGAGAAGTATGAAAGGAAAAGAACAAATTATTTTTATGAAAAGTTCAGAATGTGCTAGTACCTCAAAATGTATTTCACCTAAGAAATCTCAAAACATCCATAAGCACGGGGCTGAACAAAAGAAAAAGAAAAATTGCTGTGAAAAATCTTCTCATAAAATTCAGTTTGAAAAGAAAAAGAATGTGCAGTGTTTTTATTGCAATAAGATAGGTCATATGATGCATGAGTGTAAGTTGTTTGAATTAGATGACCTAGCTGCTACTACTGCATAGAAAATTCTCATTAGAAATCATGCTTTTCAAAGAAAGAAAATAAATTGTTTTTGCTGTGGAAAAGTAGGACACACGGCTGCTCAATGTTGGTTTACAAGTGGTAAGAAAAGATCACGTTCCTATAATACAAAATTCTCTGCAAACCAACATGGTTTTAATAAGAACAAACTTGTTCCTATAAACCAGCACATCACTTGCTATAACTGTAACAAATCTGGTCACAAGGCCACCGAATGCCGGTCAGGCTCTTTCAGAAGAAATCCAATTAGCTACTCTCAATGTGGAAAGCATGGCCATACAGTCAAGGACTGTTGGCATGCCCAAGGAAGTCATGTTAATGACAATTTTTTTAAATTCTCTGCCAAAAGACCTGTGAATTTTTCATGTTTTAACTGTGGTAAGTTAGGTCACAAGTATGCTGAATGTTGGTTGTCAGACAATAGGAAACAAAATGTCCATGCGAATAGCAGGAAACTTCATGCTCATGATCATAGGTCTCAAGCTGCTGTGTATCATAGGACCAGAAAACATGCTGTATTATGCAGATATTGTGGTAAACTCGGTCACTTCATGGCAAATTGTTATCAGATAGATTTTGATGACAATGTCGCTAAGAAACTGTTCATAACTCCTGTTAGGTCTAATACAGGACCCAAGGTGGCTTGGGTTCCTGCAGGATCAAACTGATTACTTTGCTGCAGGTGTGCCTTGGGATGAATAAAGAGTGGTCAATAAACCAAGGCACTCAAAAATTGAAAGACCCCATGATCCTGCTCTCCAGGTTAGTTCTGAACAATCTGTTTAAATTCCATCATCTGAAAATTGCTTGTTTGAGATGGTTAAGCATCTTATTGATTTGATTTGGGCTTAGTTGAAACTTTCTGAAAATTTGAAATGAACTTGATGTATTTGGTAGGTTCTCTCTCTGGTTGAACAGCATGAATTTTCTTCAAGCATAAACTTTAAAATCATGAGCTGTGCTTTCATTGCATATCATGCACTGCATCAGGGAGAGCTTGTCTGTTGTCGCTTAATGATCATGCTACTCTTTATTAGATTTGCTGCATACTGCACATTTGAAGAGTAGTGCATGTAATAAAATTTGAAAAACCTAAAAAGATATTCCATTGCATCTAGACAGGGGGAGCTTTCCTGTTTCATCTCTTCACCTCTTGAACTCTCTCTGTCTAGCTATCTGATCTACTCGCTACACTTAGGTGGTTCACCTAAATTCTCTACTGTGATCATTGAAATAGCTGATCTGTCTGAATTCCAGACTCAGCTACTGCTTGTTGATATACTCTCTTTAATGTTCTTCTCTCTTGTTGCTGACTCTTCCACCAGCTTATACTTATCCTTCACATTCTTCTTAGCTGGTGTGACTGATTTGTTTCTATTGTTGATAAGTTAGTCAGCTGCATTTCTGATCTGATCTGAGGATCACAAGTTGCAGACCATGCAATTCAGTCTGAGAATCATGTAGAAACTCCTATCATATAGGTTTAAGAATAACCACTAAATCAGACTGATGTAAGAGTTATGTATTCTCATATTTGCATTTAAATGACTTGAAAATATCTGAATGGTAAGCTTTAATAAATTTTAACCACAAATGTCATGAAAACCTTAGACTCACTCATCTGAAATTTGAATATTTGAAATCAAGGCTTTCTTTGGTTGAGATACATAGAGTGAGTATTATTTTTAAACATTAACTTGATAAATGTTGACTAAATGAAAAAATGTGAATTCAGAGCAATGACTTGGTCACCGAGAAACTGGGTTCTCTATCAATGAAATAAAGTAAACCTATGTCATGAAGTGCCATAGTTATCTCTGGTGAAAATTTATTGAAAAACCTGACAGAGCAATGGCATATTTGTGTTGAGTAACTGGAGAGTCTGGCCTCTAATCAAGGTGTCTCCTCACGTAATAAGATATTTCTATTGCTAACTCTGGTCTCAATGTTGAGATGCAATGACAATTATCACACTGAGTAACTGGGTCACTTCACCTGAGACGTGTTATGCCTCACGTAAAAAGGTGTTGATTGACTTAAATTGCTCAAGAAAAGTATAAAGTGCTTCAAATGAAAATATCTTGCAAATTCTGTCAACTCATGCTCTTGTAAAAGTGTTTAATCTCAATACTAATCTGTGTAACTCTCAAAGGAGTTATTGATATCATGCGTGAAAGATAAAGATGATTGGTCCTGAGTGTTATCGGATTATTTGGTTCACCTTTATTAAAACTTGAATTCAGATATAAGTACTGATTTTGATTGATAAATTTGGTATACATCATAATTAAATCAGGTTGGTCAAGTTGCCAATTCATAACCCTCTATGATGGGAGAGTCTATTCATGTTACGACTTATTGTAGTGGTGCATGCCTTAAAATTCCTCATGATTTGTTTCACCCCTGACAACTTGATCAACAGGTACTTAGTTGACAATCCTCTCTTATCAGTTGATTGATTCCTTGAGATGTACTATGCTTTGACTGTTTCTCACCTCTACCCTTATCTACATTTTCTTTCCTATCATCAACTGATCTACTCTCCACACTGTTGGAATCTTCCATCTTGTTTCTGTAACCAGTTCTGGTTCTGTGGACTTTCCACCTGCTTTATTCTGTGATGGCATATTTTAGTTTGCTTCATTGGATAATCAGAGTTTATTCCTGCACTTCAGGGGGAGTTCTGGGTCATCTGCATTTAAGGGGAGAGTAGTCATTCATTCATATTGATAGGGGGAGCTCTTATATTTTATTCTTCTAGTGCTCATCCTGCATACTTCATTTTGGGGGAGAATAGCTCTTATGTGCCTTCATTTGTCAAAGGGGGAGATATTATCTCAATCTTTTTATACCTGCTTATTCTTTCTCTCTCAAACTTTTTCTCTTTTTGATGAAGTCAAAGGGGGAGATAGCTTGGATCTGTGTGTCTCATAGTGACTCATAGTGTTGCCATCATCAAAAAGGGGGAGATTGTTGTGCCCCTATAGTTTTGATGTCAGCAAGCACTATGAGTATGAATTGTTTTGATGTCAGCAAGCACTATGAGCATGATTGATTGATTGATTTGAGAGTGGGCATATTCATCTCATTGCATTGTCTGTCTCTGCATTGGTGCAACTCTAGTTCCTGCATAATAAGTGTAGTTTGCATCGGTACATTAACTGTTGTTGCACGTCATATAGTCGATGCATGATCTGATAAATAGACTGCACTGTTAGTTCTCCTGCATACATTGCATCGGTTCAATATCTGCCATATGCACACACTACATCGATGCATTCGTCAGTCGCTTTATTTCGAAGTCGATGCATGTTCATCATTCATACATAGTCAGTACATTCGGTTGTTTCATGCATATACAATGTCTGCACAGTCTTTGCTGTTATGTCCATGCGTCATTTAAGCAAGTCTATACATGATGCATTGATTCTTAAATTACATGATGCATCGATTCTTAAATGCTAGGTAGAAAGTCAGTACATTCTTTGATAGCATGCCTGAGCATTCATATTCCTTGTGCATACTTTGATAGATGCAAAGTGCATTTCACACATTCAACGTCTGTACATTCTTCAGTGACATTTGTGCAATCTTTCAAAACAAAGTCTATACACTCTTTACCATGTATTCAAAGTCTATACATTCCATTGCTGGTACGAGTGGTTAAGTTCATGCATCATCACTCCAGCAAGTCTGTACATTGGTGTCGCATGCACACTAAGTCCACACACTCGTTGATGGCATGTCCGAGCATTCATCTTCAATGTGCATACTTTCCTATATGCATATCACATTACAAGCCAGCAAGTCTGTACATCATCTTGTACATTGCACACTAAGTCCATACACTCGTTGATGGCATGTCCGAGCATTCATCTTCAATGTGCATACTTTCCTATATGCATATCGCATTACAAGCCAGCAAGTCTGTACATCATCTTGTACATTGCACACAAAGTCTATACATTCTCTGGTGGCATGTCCGTGCATTCTCCTTCATTGTACATACTTTCTAATATGCATACTACATTATGTGCATCAAGTATGTACAGGCTTAGATCAAATCTTGAACAAACTTTGTGCATCTTTCTACTATCCTCATATTGATTTTAACTGATATTAAGTCTAACCTTTGCAGGATATCTGCTCGAGGAGCTTAAGAAGGACAAGTGATCCAAGAATGGAGGAAGTGCCAGGATCGTGACACGTGTATTGCAGCATGCCGAAATGCTGCCACGTGGTCAAGGCGCTAGGGCGGGAATTCGTGGAAGACACACGCCCACCTATCTGCTGCTGCTATAAAAGGAAGGTTTCTCCATCTGGAGAAAAAGGGTCATGAAGTGTGGTGATCGTGAATATACTTCAGAGGAGCAGAAGCAGACAGAAACTGCACGATCCAGAGAGAAGAAAAAAGAAGAAGAGCAGAGGAGGAGAGTGTTCGAAAGAGAAAGAGAGAAGAAGAGGAAGAAAGAAAGAGAGAGAGAGATTTTGGGAGTAGTGATCGAGAGAAGAAAATAGTGAGCAGCAGAGAAGTATAGAGAAGCAGAAGAAGAGAAAGGAAGGAAGAGAGAGGTAGAGAGCTCTAGGGGAAGAAGAAAAGCTTCATCGGAAGATTTGTTTTCACTGGACTTTGGATCAGATCCAAGCCAGTCAGCTCCATGAGAGCCACATCTATGTTCCATCATTTACAGCTTTCTGTCGCTATGATTTATCATCTTTTGTTTTCTTTTGAACCTTTATTCAAGCTGTTAGTCAGTGGAGCAAGCTGTGTTGCTCAGCGGTTGCAGAGGAGGATTCCTCTGGTCAGCTAAGCTGTATTGCCCAGCGGGTCAAGCTATTAGGCAGCAGATGGCTAAGCTGTACTGCCCAGCGAAAGCAAGCTGTGATGCTCAGCGGATGTAGGCAAGCTGTGAGGCCCAGCGGGTTAAGCTGTGTATCAGCGGAAGCCACACTCTGGTTGGAGTGTGGGGTGGACGTAGGTCTGCGGACTGAACCACCTAAAAATTCCTTTGTGCACTGTGATTTGATTGCATAGTCTTATTTCGTTAGATGAATGCTTAGGGCCGATAAGTCTTTCTCTGGCTGGTGAGATGTATGGTTGCACCTTGACTGTTCGACATTAGTTTTAAGAGTTCTTCTGACACCGTTCTTCACGTCATCTTTCTGATATTCGGTAAGCACTTTAGATAACTAAGTGAACCTCTTTAATTCCGCATCCACTCACTAGTTAGATATTTTAATTGGGCAAAATTTGAGGAGGGGATTCATTCACCCCCCCTCTGAATCCATCGCACCTATCCTATCACGAACCAAATTCGAATAAAGTTTTAATTTACCCATTAAAATAGATTCAAAGCCTATAAAATATAGAATCCAAAATCTGAGGGTATTACCTTGGGTGTCATTGATCGCAGAACTTCAATTGGTATCAGCGTTAAAGCTCTACTTTTCATAGATCTAACGATCTAGAGTAAGATCCAGATCAATGGCTAACACAATGTTCACCTTGAATTCTCCACCGGTGTTTGATGGTTCAAACTTTAATCTGTGGTTAGGAAGAATGTGCAGTCTAGTCAACTCATATGACCCTAAGCTATGGAGGCCTATTTCTCATGGTCCTTATGAGTTGCCTGAAGATGAATCAGTTTGGACTGCAGATTATGAGTCCAAACATGACAAAAATTGTTTGGTTCTAAATTTGCTCACTGCTGTAGTTAATGTTAATAGTTTTCTCTTGGTCTCCAACTGCGCAAAGGACATGCTGAATGGCTTGTCTAGCTTCCATGAAGAGATGGAGGATAGATGTCTCATGGCAGGCATGAGTGATCGCAGCAGTGATTAGCCGATTGAATCATCATCAGAGGCAAGATCGGATTCTGATAATATCTCTTTTGATGAGTTATTGGATGCATTCAATGAGCTTGCAGGTAAATATAAGAAATTAAAATCTGAGAGTAAGAAATTGAAAAAGAAATCTGAGTCTTCGTTACATGAGTTACATCTTCATAAGGAACAGTTGCATCCACAAAATCTGAAAATGAAAGTCTTCTTGCTAGAATCTCTGAATGTGAGGAAACGGAAAAAGAGTTAAAAATGAAACTGAACTCTAATTATGATGATCAAAAATTTCTGGATGAACTGGTTCTGAATAATGGACTGGCTAAGGAAAATGAAAAGCTTGTGAAAGAAAATGAGAACTTGAAGGAACTAAACATAGCCATATCAAAAAGATTGTTGGTTCTAGAAAAAGGAAAATCTGTGACTACAAACGAGTCTGAAAATGTGAATGGACTAAAACAAGAAGCAGATAGCCTCAAGACCGCTAATGCTTTGTTGACTGTCAGGCTTGCTACTTATGAAGAAGAACTTGCGAATGCTAAATTACATATCACATCTTTAGAGAGTGAAATTCAAGACTTAAATAATCCACTATCTAAATTCGTTGATGGAAAAGATAATCTAGATAAACTTTTGGACATGAAAGTGAATTTTCAAAGGGAAGAGCTTGGGTATAATCCTGTAAATAAAAAGTCCATTGAGAATAAGGTATATACTTCTTTTGTTCAAAGTTCAAATATTGCTAGTACCCCAGTTTCACCCCCAAAGCAGTCTTCTGTCCAAAAGATTCAAAAAGAAAATAAAAATAAAAAAAAATAATATGCATCAAAAACTCAAAAATGCTGCTAGCACCACTGTGCATGTTAAACGCACTCCTGCTACACACACACATGCACCTAGAAAGAAAATCTCATACTTTTACTGTGGAAAACATGGACATGTGATGCATGATTATTTTATCTTGAGAAATGATGATTTAAGAGCATGTAAGAATAGAATGAACAGTGGAAGACGCAAGGGCAGGTCGACACACCCCAAGGCTATACAACAATTCATGAAGAAAAAGGATTTGTCAGGTTGACACTACCAACATATGGTGCCAACACATCCTGTGTTCCGGACCCATTATCCTCAGCCAAATCCAAGGGCAAGTCGACCTGGGATCTCTAATGTGTTTAACACACCCCTTGCCAATTGGAAACAACATTGGAACAAAAAGTCACATGTTTTAATTAATCTTCATGCTTTTAAGTATTCAAAGTCATGCTGTCATTATTGTGGTAAATCTGGGCATAAAATGCATGATTATTTTCTGATGAACAATGATGATTTGAATGCTGTCAAAAAGTGGAAGCGACGTGCCAAGAGTGCTGCTAACCCACAAGGACCCTGTTGTACATGCCGTGCATATTTTTTGATGATAACTAAACTTTTTGGTATGAGGTTTCACGAGTTTACAATGATTCATACGTTTCAGTTTTGCTACATGCTACTTGGTTCTGTGATTACCAAAGAGCCCTTGTGCTCTTGCTGTTCATGTATGGTTGAGATGGCAAATGGCGTTTGGAGGTTCATAATGTGGTTCATGTTCCTTTCATATGGAACTTTTGTGGCTGAACATGAAATGGTTTATGCGTGGATGATTATACCATATGCGCTTGATTTAACTTCTATTCAGTTGATAGTCATTCATGCGTGTGGAAGAATGTGTCGATGTCAAAAGGTGAGCTTTCAGAATAGAGATTTTGATATCCATGTAGATCTCATGTTTTACTTTGTCTTTTACAGGAGAGAGACAGTTGGAAGACACCTAAATATCACGTGGATGTATGGTAATATCTATTTATGTGAATCGTGGTGGAAAGAGGTTGATATGTGGTTTTATCATGATTAAACTCCAAGGAACACTTGGTTTTTGTGTGTCAACATTTAACCTCTTCCTAGTCCCTTGTGCTATCCATGTTGCATATACTCACTTGATACCTTCATGTATTTTCCTCATACGGTCTTCATGCTAGCTACAAGGTTTGAACCCCTCATGCAAACACTGATAATTGGGTTGAATGAAGCGCATATTATATGAATAATGGTTCAAGCACATGCCTTGATCATATGGATATGTTTTACTAGGCTAACAACTTATTTTTGCAGGATCTTCATTGTTCGATCGACCTGAGAGCAAGGACCGGTCGACCAGAATTAGCAGAAGCTCAAAATCTGGAATTTTACACATTTCGGTCGACCGTTAACCCAAGGTCGGTCGATCGTTTTTCCCAGAATTGAAAGACTCCGGTTCTATAAAATTTCGGTCGACCGCCAGCCCCGATGCAGCCTTGTTTGACTTTGTTTTCACCAGCGTGTTCAAGCCTTTCTTGCGGACTTTTCAGTCCTCTAGCCACCAGACATGCCAGGTTTTGTGGATCTGGTCCTTGGCTTGTCCATGGACCATTCAAGGCTTATAAAACCATCTCTTAGGGCAAAGAAACAAGAGATTTGAAGGAGAGGCTATCAAAGGAGAAAGAAGACTACTGTAGCTCCGTGAACATTAGTTTGTGGAAGATTCCTTCATCCATCCTCAAGCTCTTCAAGCTCCATCTGAAGCCATTCAATCTCCATTCAAGTGAAGAAGCAAGCCTTATTCAAGATCTGCATCAAACACTCTGGGGGAACCTTTATCAGGAGTTTTTATCTTGTGTTGTTATTGTGTTTTGAGCTTCAAATCTATGTTCCTATAATCTGCAAACATCAGTGTGTGTGTGGATCGATTCAGATCCGTGGTTGTGTGGATTGTCTTGTTCAGATCCATGTGTGTGCGTGGATCTTCTTAGATCTGCATGTGTGCGTATGGATCTATCCAGATCTGGTTGTACAAGTGTGTAGAGTGCTGCATCTGTCGTAGCTCGTGTGTGTGTGTGTCGTTGATCCGGTCATCGGATCGTGTTGGGGCTTGTCTCCGTGTGTGTGTTGGAGCACGTCTCCGTGTGTGTGTGTTGGAGCTCGTCTCCGTGTATGTGTGTGCAGGCGTCGCCTTGCGTGTGTGGTTGGAGTGTATCTCCGTGTTGGGGATTTATCCCCATGCTGATTTTCCAGCAGTGAAGCCTCACCGGATTTTGGTGAGGGGTGGACGTAGGTTACCGTCGTTGCATCCGAACCACCTTAAAAATCGTCGTGCATTGTGGTTTAAATTGTGTGGTTTGTTTCATTTCTTCTACCCCCATTCTGTATGATTGATACTGCATATTATCTCTTTCGCATTTGTTTCTTCAGATCTAGCATAATTAGTTATCATGTGTGACAAATCTTGATAGATCCCATTCGTGTGTTGCTAGTTCATCACATCTCTTTTAAATCGGGTAAAAGTTTTCTAAAGTTGTAATCACCTAATTCACCCCCCCCCCCTCTTGGGTGTCATTGATCACGGGACTTCAATTGGTATCAGAGCTAAGGCTCAATTTTTCATAGATTTAACAATCTAGAGAGATCCAGATCATTGACTACCAAAATGTACACCTTGAATTCTCCACCGATGTTTGACGGTTCTAACTTTGATTTGTGGTTAGGAAGGATGTGCAGTCTAGTCAACTCATACGACCTTAAGCTATGGAAGCTTATTACACATGGTCCTTATGAGTTGCCTAAAGACAAGTCTGTCTGGACTACAGATTATAAGTTCAAATGTGATCAAAATTGTTTGGTTCTAAGTTTATTCACCGCCACAGTTAATGCTAATAGTTTTCCCTTTGTCTCCCGTTGCAGCTCCGGAAAGGACATATTGGATGGCTTGGCTGAATTCCATAAAGAGAATGAGGACAAATGTCTTATGGCAGGCACGAGTGATCACGACAGTGATCAGCATAATGGATCACCCTCGGAGGTAAATTCAGATTCTGAAAATATATCTCTTGATGATCTATTAGTTGCATACGATGAGCTTGCAAATAAATATAAGAAGCTGAAATTTGAAAACAAAAAATTGAAAAAGAGTGTTGAACAAAACAACTGTGATTCCTCCTGTAAAAAATGCTCACATTTAGAGGAATCAATTGAGGCTCATGTGTTCGACATTGAATTTCATAAAGATCAAATTTTCTCCTTGAGAAATGAAAATAAGGGGCTGAGAGAGAAAATAAAGTCAATGGACAATGGTCAAAATGAACTTGTTCATGATAAAAAGCTTGCAAGAGAAAATGAGAAACTGAAGGAATTGAACACAGCCATTTCTGAAAGATTGTTGATTCTAGAAAAAGGAAAATCTGTGGTTTTGGATGAGCGTGAAGATGTGGAGGAAATAAAACAAGAAGCTGAATGTCTTAGGAAAACTAATGATGTGTTGAATGTCAGTCTTGCTACTTGTGAAGAAGAACTCGCCAACACTCACATGCCCATTTCATCTCTTCAATCTGAAATCCAGGACTTGAACAATCCGCTGTCCAATATTGTGGAGGGACAAGATAATCTGGATAAACTTTTGGGCTTGAAAGTTAAATTTCAAAGGGAAGGCCTTGGCTACAATCCTGTAAAAAAGAAGCCTTTTGTGAATAAGGTTTATACCTCGTTTATTCAAAGCTCAAGTATAGCCAGTACCTCTACTTCACCTCCAAAGCAGTATTCTGCTCAAGAGATTCAAAAAGAAAATAAAAACTAGAAAATCAATTTGTATCAAAAATCAAAAAATGCTGTTAGGACCACTATGCATGTTAAACATACCTCTGCCACACACACACATACATCTAGAAAGAAAATCTCATGGTTTTATTGTGGAAGACATGGACATGCCATGCATGGTTATTTTATTGTGAAGAATGATGATTTGGAAGCATGCAGGAATAGAATGCACAATGGAAAAGGCAAGGGTAGGTCGACACACCCCCAAGGCTAAACAACACTACCAACCTATGGTGTTAACACATCCTGTGTTCTGGACCCATTATCCTCAGCCAAAACCAAGGGAAGGTCGACCTAGGATCTCTAATGTGTTCAACACACCCCCTGCCAATTGGAAACAAGATTGGAACAAAAAGTCACATGCTTCAAAGAATCTTCATGCTTTTAAGTATTCAAAGTCATGCTGTGATTATTGTGGTAAATCTGGGCACATGATGCATGGTTATTTCTTTATAAAAAATGATGATTTTAATGTTGTCAAAAATTAGAAATCACGTGCCAAAAGTGCTGCTAACCCACAATGACCCAAGATGGTTTGGGTACCTAAGAATACAAAATGAGAAATCTATTTTACAGATGTGCCTTAGGAATAAGAAGCATGAAATATGCCTTCAGTCGAGAAGGTAAGGCACACGTGCCAAGCGGCATAAGTCAGGTTAAAAGAAAATCTAAAAATTAAAATCTGGATACTCAGGTGATATCCCTCTTACTCTCTCCAGTAAGTGTGCCATGTCTTGATTCATATTGTGCTGAATAGTTATGTGATCATGCATATGTGTGTACATGCATTTCATCCACAGTCAGTTACATATCTCTATGCATACCACTTGTCATATAGCATATTGTTGAAGAAGAGATTGGAAACAATCAAAATTTCACTTCATGCATTGAGTTTGCTTATACCTTCACACTATGTCCTGCAAAAGTTGAGCATTGTGAATTCATGTCATAATGTATTACAATCCTCCTGCCTTCATCACATCCATGACTACATAGTATATCAAATGGTGACATGTGGAAGGGCATGTTACGCCTGTCTGAAAGCTATCACTACGCGTGAGGTGATCTTTCAGATCTAAGTTCTCCGCCCGATACTATGAGTCAAGTACTTAAAGGCTGCATATGGCATTAAAATTTTCACTGAACATTTCACATTCTTGCATTTAAAGAGGGAGTTACCAGATTAGTCATATGAACCTGATGCTTAGGTTCGCACCTGAGTTATGCATTTTAGTCTAGAGCTTCTTAAGGGGTTGTTAATTATTAAGGTAACTCTTCATGTCATTGTTAATAAATCTGAATAAAAATTGACAAATCAAATCTTTTCAACTTTGGATGCAGATCACACTCTCAAGAATCCAAGTGATGTTTTTTTTTTCCTTACCTAGGGGTCAATGGGAGAATGCACCCCTTACCAGAGGTAAGGAGAAAGCCACTCCATCATCCGACCACTAGGAGGTGATTTTATTTCAATAAAGATGAATGAAAAATTACATCAATCGAATACTAGGCAAGCCTAGTAAGTCCATTCGAGCAGCACCTTTTATAATACAAGGCAGCTCACTATAAGAATAGAAAGTATTACATTTGGTAGTGCAAGCTAGAGAGGAAAGAAGGTCTGCAGCATTGTTGGCTTCTCTGAAAATATGGGATATAGAGTCATGCTGAGAAATGACACTCCATATTTCTCTAACAAAGCTGAGGATGGCCCATGGACAATTAGCTTCCTTCTTGATAGTCCTGACAAGGATAAGGGAGTCGCATTCAATAAGAGCTGGGATAGCAGTCACTGTCTTAAGATATTTTATACCATCAAGAAGAGCTCTAGTTTCAGCTATAAGGCTATCCGAATGACCATAATAATGAGAGAAAGCAAGGATGGTCTTGCCACTTGAATCCCTGATTATACCACCTCCCCCGGTTTCTCCAGAAAGCTTATTAGCCCCATCGGTGTTCAGTTTTATAGAGGGCCAAGGAGGACAGACCCATCTCACAATCATCATTTGCTGTTTGCTGGAAGCCTTAGTTATGATTCCCAGTTGATCCAAGCATTTCTGGTTGCATGGCTTTGTTTCCTTTAATGCAGCAGCCGAACAAGCCACTTTAATTTGGGACATTGTATTATGAATGAATCTGGTTCTGTAGAACTGTTTCTGATCATACTTAATAGTGTTCCTGGCTTTCCATATATTCCACATTCCATATCCAATGGAAGCAAGAGTGAAAAGTGCATAGGCCGAACCTGGCTGAATATGACAGATAGAATTCAGAATTAGTTCTCTGGTTGTTCTTCCTTCAAGATGCAAGCCAGCAGCTTTAATAACAGTCCAGATAGAGTTAGCTATTTCACTGTTTAGAAATAGATGGTTGAGGTCTTCCACTTGCGGTGTCCTACAGCATGAACATTTGGAACAAAGAACAATGCCCACTCTTTGGATATTGTCATCAGTCGGAATACAGTTATGTAATATCTTCCATAAATGGACAGAGATTTTAGTAGGTAACCATTTAGACCACAGCTGACTCCAAGGGATACTAGATTGTAAATGACTATTAGCCATAGAGTTGTAAGATGAAGAAACAGTGCACTGACCAGAAGGAGAAAGGGTCCATATACCCAAATCCGATTCCTGATTCAAAGTTACTGACCTGATAGCTTGCTGAATTTCAGACGGGATTGAAGCATTCAGCAGAGCAGATTCCTCAACCGAGGGATGCAGAATGATATCTCTAACAGTGGCTTCTGGATTGGGAATAGAATCTTCAGAAATATATGTATTTAAGCATTGTTGGCCCAGCCAATTGTCATACCAGAAGTTAGTGTTTGAACCATTCCCAATAATCACTTTCTTGAACTGAAGTATGTATTCTTTAGCCTTCAACCAGCTTCTTCTAACAAAACCCTTCATATTTCTAAAATGGGCATTTCGGATGTGGCCTTGATGTAGGTACTTGGCTCTGATGTAAGTAGCCCAAAGAGAATCAGAATGAATGGCAGTCCACAACATTTTAACACGAAGAGCATTCTCCATTACTCGAAGAGACAAGATACCAAGACCCCCTTTGACCTGTGGCCTGCATAAGGTCTTCCAAGATTTCCAATGTCTTCTCTTTCCAAGAGGAGATGACCCCCAAAAGAAGTTGGCAAAAGCCCGCTCCAGCTGGTTATGGACCCCAATATGCAAGGGAGTAAAGGACAGGGAATAAATAGGCAAAGAAGTTAAAACATGCTTAATAAGAACCCTTCTAGCACCTTGAGACAATAGATTAGCCTTCCACCCAGCAATCCTCTTTTGGATAGAGTTAATGACACCTGCAAAGTAGATCTTCTTTGTACGACCAATCACCAGTGGGATTCCAAGATATTTATGAGGAAAAGGAAATCTGGAGAAGCCAGTTAGCTTCTGAATCCGTTGTGCAATAGAGGGTGGCTTCTTTGGGTGAATGAGGAATCCACTCTTGCTGACATTAATCAATTGCCCAGAAGAGTGTGCATAAGTATGGAGAAGCTTAAGTAAATTTCTGATAGAGAAAGCTGTGGCTTTGCAGAAAATCAAAGTATCATCTGCAAACAACAAATGAAAAATAGGAGGGCATCTATGGAAACCAGTATACCATTCAATCTGTCCATTACTGAATGCAGCTCTCAAAGACCTACTCAATGCTTCTTCTGCTAAGACGAATAAAGAAGGTGCTAGAGGATCACCTTGACGGATGCCTCTGGTAGATTTAAAGTATCCAACAGTGACACCATTCAATAAAATAGAGAACCAGCAATTGTTGAGCAGTTTGTCAATAAGATTGTTGAAGTTGTCACTAAACCCAAATCTGGTCAAAACTGACTAGAGGAAGTCCCATTCTAATCTGTCATAAGGTTTAGCCATATCAAGCTTAAACATAACATTAGAACCTCTGGTTTTCCTGCCCAAATCATTTGAAAGCTCTTGAGCAAGGGCAATGTTTTCAATAATATGTCTTCCCTTGACAAATGCTGACTGCTCAGGAGAGATGAGTCTTGGGAGAATGATGGCCAATCTTCTGTTAATGATAGAAGATATAATCTTGTAGAAAAAATTACATAAGCTTATCGGCCTGTAATCCAAGTGATGTTGGGCTAGCTATGGCTACATTTGAATCAACTAAAGGAGCATCTTGTAAGGATGAAGATGATGATATTTCTCCAAATTGCTACCAGGAGAAAGATGGATGTTAAATTTGCCTCTCTTGATGGAACATCAAGAAGATGTTTTTGTAAAATAACCTCCAGGATCCAAAAAATCCATAGCATGTGTCCATACAGTAGAAGGCCTTGTACGGACTGAAGCAAGAACCAAAGGCATGGTATGAGAGGCTCATCTCATTCTTACCTAAAAATTGACTAACGAGAGGTAAGGTTGATCAGACCCCATTCACAAGAAACTCGGGTAAAGACATGCTAATGGTTCAAGTTTATGAAGACTATATCATCTCTTGAATTATCTTGAACTATTAACAATGTCGTATGTGACGGATCTGCTAAAATCACTCAGGGTAAAGTTGAAATGAGCTTAGTTAGTGAATTGACATCCTTCTCCTTTTTGGCTTGTAGAGTAAGCAAACGCTTCAAGGAATCTTCATAATCTAAGCCAAATACGTCGTTGAGCTTCTAAAGGAATATGGCATGAAAGAAGCAAAGTCAATGTCAATTTCGGTAGCCACAGTCATGAAGTTAGACAAAGATAAAAAGGGAGTGACTTGAGGGAAATGAAGGAATTGAGAAAAACAAGAGATTCTCAAGGCCAAGGTAAGAAAACAAAAATCTGAAATATCAACCCTCATGAGGTTAGTGATTTTGGTGCTTGAAGGCACATGGTGATATCTGTTGAACTCAGGTATTGATTCTAAAACTTGCTTTGTCATTTCCCCATCATGTTATGATGATGTTGCTCATTTGACAGGTATCAATATATGAAAAATCTGACTTGTTATCCTTCTAGCATGATGAGATGAACTTGTCAAATTGTTTGAATATCATTGCAAATTCTAAAGATTTTATTGATTATTGAACATCTTTCAATCTGAATTGCTTGAGGACATTTGAACTTAATTGAGTATCTGGTATATCAAATGCTGAGTAGTGAAAAGGTGGATTACGTCCACCTAGAAACTCTCACTATGCGTGAGTTGGTCCTTAGATCAAAGTTCTCCGCCTCGTACTAGAACTCAGAGAAGTCAAATGGTTGGTTTGTGAATGAATCCCTGAACTGAGCAATTTCAATTAAAAATATGTCTTTTCTCAATTGATCTAAACAATTGGCTTGTAGATGATTTCTCATTTCTAACTTGTGAAATGATCTTGAAAATCTATTTTTGAACAATTTTTTTAAAACAATTGGGTTGCATTGTTTATTTTTGATCATACTTGCACCCTTGTTCATAAAGGCCATATCATGGAAAATATTGTTGATACTCATTTAAACGTGAATGCCTTCTTGTGCAATATGTCATGATATTCTGAAAATCAACCCTTCCTATCTTGTTTTGCATCTTGCTTTTGCATCAAGCATTACATTCTCATGTCGCCATAGGCTGCATGTATTGGAGTTCATGCATTACATGCATTTAGTTCATTCAAATGAAAAATAGGTAAAACACATTTTGCACCCGTCTTAAACCTTTTCATGTATTTAGAACCTTCAAATAAAATCTGAAATCTTGCACCACCTTGCATATTTGCATATCATTTTCTACATATCATTAACATAGTGCATTCGTGAAATGAAGCTTATCGTGTGCATTGTTACATAGTTGGCATTTTAAGCATGCATATCTTTAGGGCCAATAATTCAAATCGCATATCTTTTCATCTTGCATTGCATATTGCATTAACTCTCAATGTGTGCTTGCATGCTTATATATGTTATTCACCCCCATTCTTTGGAATTTCTATGACCTTACGCCTTCTTGATAAATATGTGCATTTGAGTCATTCTTGGAGTGTTTCATGTTATACACTCTGGGGGAGTTCATATTTCATAAGTGCATCTATTTAGGGGGAGTTACACTGTTATGTGTTCTTGATATTTTCGGTATACATGCTGAATCAAATTCATACACATCTTGCACATAATGTGAAAATGAGTGTTAAATATAAGGATATATGAATTTTCTTTCAACACTCTAGAGACTTTAAACTTACTGCATGTATGTTGAAGAGACAGTTGAGGAAAAAACTGCCTACCTCTCTTGCTGAAAAAATCTGAAATGAAAAAGAAAGACAGAGCAATGCTCAGTGTCACTGAGTAAATTGGGCACATGTCACCTGAGACGTGATGCGGTTCATTTCTGAAAAGTGTTGACTAAAGTACCACCGTTCAAAATGAGGTGAAATGGTTCAGTATTCTGAGTAATCGGGGATTCTAACATGAGCTCCATGTGTCTACTCGCGTAAAAAGGAATTATTTGAACCTGATCATTCTTAGAAAAATTTTGATTGTCCTTGTGAAATCTTTAAAAAAATTGGTGTGAAATTTTTTTGAGGTAGAGCGAAGCCTCCAATACGCTGCTCTTAAAATCGAAATGCAGTTTGTAAAATTTCTCCTTGTGTTGATCTGAAAATATGAATATCCATATTGCAACTATCATTTTTCATGTTACTCACTTACACATCTGGAAATTTGATTTAATATGTATTCAGAAAATTGATTGATTGCATTGACTATTGCATGATTCTCCTATGTAATTGTACAATCTCCTATGCGCTATACATGTGCACTCCGGTTGTCATGACTCTCATGTATCTTTCTTATACCCATTCCCCTCTTAAATAAGTAAGGGGGAGATATGTTGTATATTTATAAGTAACTGTCTGGTTGCATTGTGTGCATTTCATATGTCATCATTTATTTGCATCTAGCTTCATGCATTTCCAAAAGAAAATTAAAAATTTGAAAATCACTTAAAATCCATAAATTGAATGGACTTTAAATTCCTTTTTTTTTGCTAAATGGGTGTGTGGCTATGAAGGGTATCATCTTGATTTATGAATCTTGGTCTGCAACTCTTAAGACTCCACACTCTTCTGTTTCCATAATCAACAGTTGGAATCACAAAGAATCAACATGTTTCTATTCCTCTATCCTTGCCTTGCAATTGCCTCATTTGCACTTTTGAAGTGGGCTCTTATTGATTTATGAATATACTTGCCGATATTTGAACCTTCTTACCTTCCTCCTACTTTTTGATCATGTCAAAGGGGGAGAAAAATATGCTCTATCTGTGTCAGTCATAAAGTTTGTCATCATCAAAAAGGGGGAGATTATTGTACATACCATATATATGTTTTGATGATAACTAAACTTTATGGTATGAGGTTTCATAAGTTTACAATGATTCATACGATTCAATTTTGCTACATGCTACTTGGTTCTGTGATAACAAAAGAGCCCTTGTGCTCTTGCTGTTCATGTATGGTTGAGATGGCAAATGGCATTTGGAGGTTCATAATGTGGTTCATGTTCCTTTCATATGGAACTTTTGTGGCTGAACATGAAATGGTTTATGCGTGGATGATTATACCATATGTGCTTGATTTAACTTCTATTCAGTTGATAGTCATTCATGCGTGTTTAAGAATGAGTCGATGCCAAAAGGTGAGCTTTCAGAATAGAGATTTTGATATCCATGTAGATCTCATGTTTTACGTTGCCTTTTACAGGAGAGAGACAGTTGGAAGACACCTAAATATCACGTGGATGTATGGTAATATCTATTTATGTGGATCGTGGGGGAAAGAGGTTGATATGTGGTTTTATCATGATTAAACTCCAAGGAACACTTGGTTTTTGTGTGTCGACATTTAACCTCTTCCTAGTCCCTTGTGCTATCCAAGTTGCATATACTCACTTGATACCTTCATGTATTTTCCTCATACGGTCTTCATGCTAGCTATAAGGTTTGAACCCCTCATGCAAACACTGATAATTGGGTTGAATGAAGCTCAGATTATATGAATAATGTTGCAAGCACAAGCCTTGATCATATGGATATGTTTTACTAGGCTAACAACTTGTTTTTATAGGATCTTCACTGTTCGGTCGACCAGAGAGCAAGGGCCGGTCGACCTGAATTAACAGAAGCTCAAAATCTGGAATTTTACAGATTTCGGTCGCCCGCTAACCTAGGGTCGGTCGACTGGTTTTCCCAGAATTGAAAGACTCTGGTTCTGTAAAATTCTGGTCGACCGCCAGCCCCGATGCAACCTTGTTTGACTTTGTTTTCACCAATGTGTTCAAGCCTTTCTTGTGGACTTTTCAGTCCTCTAGCCACCAGACATGCCATGTTTTGTGGATCTGGTCCCTGGCTTGTCCAGGGACCATTCAAGGCTTATAAAACCATATCTTAGGGCAAAGAAACAAGGGATTTGAAGGAGAGGCTGCCAAAGGAGAAAGAAGGCTACTATAGCTCCGTGAACAGTAGTTCGTGGAAGATCTTCATCCATCCTCAAGCTCATCAAGCTCCATCTGAAGCCATTCAATCTCCATTCAAGTGAAGAAGCAAGCCTTGTTCAAGATCTGCATCAAACACTCAGGGGGAACCTGTATCGGGAGTTTTTATCTTGTGTTGTTATTGTGTTTTGAGCTTCAAATCTATGTTCCTGTAATCTGTAAACATCAGTGTGTGTATGGATCGATTCAGATCCGTGGTTGTGTGGATTGTCTTGTTCAGATCCGTGTGTGTGCATGGATCTTCTTAGATCTACGTGTGTGCGTGTGGATCTATCCAGATCTGGTTCTACAAGTGTGTAGAGTGCTACATCTGTCGCAGCTCATGTGTGTGTGTGTCGTTGATCCGGTCATCGGATCTTGTTGGAGCTCGTCTCTGTGTGTGTGTGGTAGAGCTCATCTCCGTGTGTGTGTGTCTGCAGGCGTCGCCCTGTGTGTGTGGTTGGAGTGTATCTCCGTGTTGGGGATTTATCCCCGTGCTAGTTTTCCAACAGTGAAGCCTCACCAGATTTTGGTGAGGAGTGGACGTAGGTTGCCGTCGTTGCATCCGAACCACCTTAAAAATCGTTGTGTACTGTGGTTTGAATCGTGTGGTTTGTTTCATTTCTTTTACCCCCATTCTGTATGATTGATACTGCATATTATCTCTTCCGCATTTGTTTCTTCAGATCTAGCTTAATTAGTTATCATGTGTGACAGATCTTGATAGATCACATTCGTGCGTTGCTAGTTCATCACATCTCTTTTAAATCGGGTAAAAGTTTTCTAAAGTTGTAATCACCGAATTCACCCCCCCTCTTGGTTGTCATTGATCGCGGGACTTCAGACCCAAGATGGCTTGGGTACCTAAGAATGTAAAATGAGAAATCTGTTTTGCAGGTGAGCCTTGGGAATAAGAAGCTTGAAATGTATTTTTAGTCAGGAAGGTAAGGCACACGGGCCAAGCAACATATGTCAGGTTAAAAGAAAAATTTGAAATATGAACATTCAGGTGATATCCCTCTCGATTCCTCTTGAAAATTTGCTATGTGTTGATTTGCTTTGTGCTGAATCTTTATGTGATACTGTACATGTCAATATGTGCATTTCATCCATATCTGTTTGCATATCCTTGTGCATATCATCTGTCATATAGTGTCTAGCTGAGGGGGAGTTGAATAATTTGTTTTCATGTCATAATGCATTGTAATCCTTATACCTTTATCATATCATAACTACATAGTATATCAAATGGTGACATGTGGAAGGATAGGTTAAGCTTGTCTGAAAATTATCACTACGCGTGAAGTGATCTTCGGATCTAAGTTCTCCGTCTATTACTATGAGTCAATTATTCAAAGGCTGCATATGACATTAAAATTTCACTGAATATTTCAGACTCTTGCACACATTAAGGGGGAGTTGCAAGCTTAGTCATGTGAACTTAGTGCCTAGGCTCACTCCTAAGTTATGCATTAAATTCTAGAGCTTTTAGAGTGTTTAATAAGAGGACTTTAGTTGTTGAAGAAAGTCATCATGTTACTTTTGATCAATCTGAATCAAGACTGACAATTCAAATCATTTCAACTTTAGATGCAGATCACATTCCCAAGAATCCAAGTGATGCTGGACCAGCTAAAGCCAAGAGTGAATAAATGCAGCACCCCGACGTGCCTAGAGCTTCAACGCTCTTGAAAGATCACCAGGTTGAAAACATAATTGGTAATCCTGAAGATGGTGTAAAAACCAAATCCTTACTAAGGCAAGTGGAGGAAGAGGATTTGATGGCTTTCATTTCTCAAGAAGAGCCTAAAGATGTCCATGTAGCTCTTCAAAATGAATTTTGGATCCAGGCTATGCATGAAGAGCTACACCAGTTTGAAAGAAACAAGGTGTGGTCTCTCGTGCCGGGTCCTAAGAATCATCCCGTAATTGGAACCTGTTGAGTTTTCAGAAATAAGATAAATGACACGGGATTGGTGGTTAGGAACAAGGCTCGGCTTGTGGCGAAAGGGTATAGCCAGGAGATGGGTATTGATTTTGATGAGTCTTTTGCACCGGTTGCTAGATTAGAAGCAGTACGGATTCTACTGTCCTATGCTTGCTCTCTTAACTTCAGATTATTTCAAATGGATGTTAAATCTACTTTTCTTAATGGGTATATCAAATAGAATATTTTTGTAGAACAACCTCCAGGTTTTGAAGACCCAAAACATCCACAACATATGTACAAGTTGCAGAAAGCCTTGTACGGATTGAAGTAAGCACCAAGGGCATGGTATGAAAGACTCACCTCATTCCTAATTGAAAATGGTTTCAAGAGAGGTAAAGTTGATCAAACACTCTTCACAAGAATGTCAGGTAAAGACATATTTGTAGTTCAAGTGTATGTTGACGATATCAGTTTTGGATCTACTAATGATGCCTTATGTGATGATTTTGCACAAATGATGCAAGGTGAATTTGAAATGAGCTTAATGGGTGAACTTACATTTTTCATTGGATTGCAGGTAAAGCAAACATCTGAGGGCATTTTCATTAACCAAGCCAAATACACCACGAAGCTCTTAAAGAAATACGGAATGGCAGATGCAAAACCAATGTCAACTCCGATGGCCACAACCACAAAGTTAGACAAAGATGAAAATGGTAAAATAGTAGATCCTACACTATTTCGAGATATGATCGGATAACTACTGTACCTTACAACATGCCGTCCTGACATTCAATACAGTATATGTCTCTGTGCTCATTTTCAGTCGTGCCCTAAAGAGTCTCACTTATTGGCTGTTAAACAGATTTTTCGATATTTGATTGGCACAGTAGACTTCAGCTTATGGTTTCCCATCAGTAGCTCATTTGATCATATTGCATACACCGATGTAGATTATGTTAGATGTATTGTTGATCGTAAAAGTACTAGTGGGTACTGTCAATTTCTTGGTGGGTGCCTAGTTTCATGGGCTTCCAAGAACAACATTCGGTAGCTCTCTCAATGGCCGAGACTGAGTATGTAGTCGCCGGAAGTTGTAGAGCCCAAGTACTTTAGATAAAAAATCAATTACTTGATTTGAATGTTGAAATGAAAATTGTTCTAATTTAATGTGATAATACCAGTACAATCAACTTGTCTAAAAACCCCGTCAACATTGTAGAACTAAACACATTGACATCCGGCATCATTTTCTGAGAGATCATGTAGGAAAAGGGGTCTTTGAATTGAAATTCATTAATACACACAATCAGTTGGCTGACATCTTCAGCAAACCCCTAAACCAGGAACAATTCAATAAAATTAGAAGATAACTTGGTATGTGCAAGGGTGAGAGCATACATACCTAAGTCTGCATTAAGGCTAAATCTTGCATATGTAGAAAAGTCAGTTGCATAAGAGGTAGATTGCATAGAAAAACATGCATACCTTGTGTGTAAATTTATGGTTCCTTGTATGTTGAAATTCCACCATTGTATGCTTGATTGTAATTATTTATATAGCCCTTCCTTGAAATTTTTCTAAGGCCAAATATTCCTTGATAAAGAAATGTTGACCTAGTGACTTGGGGATCCAAGGCATTTACTGAGGGGGAGTTTCAGAGAAACTCCTAAAGTAGAGTCGTCTCAGAAGTCTCACTTATTCCAGTCCTTCTCAAAACAAAAAAAGAAGGAAAGAAGGTGTTAAAAAAAATAAAAAAAGGAGGAAAAGGAAAGAATGAATCAAAAAAAGAGAAAAGAAAAGAAAAAGAAAGGAAGAAAGAGGTTAAAAAAAGTTGATGAAAATTGGGGTAGGTCGACCATTTCGATCGACCGACGCCCCCGGTTCGGTCGACCGAAACTGGCGAACTGAACCAGCAGAACTCGCATCTGAACCCATTTTAAATGGGTTTCTTCACCCCATTTTCTCATTCTTACGCCCCATTCACTCTCCAAGCCTCCACTCCAACCCTAGAAAACCTAATTTCCTCATTTCAACCCTAAAAACATTCCCTTTCTCCTCTCTGCATAAGATCGGGATCTTCACCCTCTTCCGACACAGATTCTGTGCAGCGGCTTGTGCGGCTTTGAAGCTCCTTTTTAGGGTTCCAACGTGTGGAGAAGATCTTTCCACAGTCTTTGGTGTGTCCTCCGGTCTCTATCCACTTCCAAGGGAAGTGATTAGCCTTCTAAGGGTTTCCACATCAATTTTCGAGTCTAGATGGCGCCTAAACGATGCTTTTTCTGAGGCCCTTGCAGATCTACCAGGAGGGATTCTGTTTCTAGGAGATGTGAGGACCTGGTTCCTCCACCACAGTAGGCAGTCGCACCTCCACGTGCACCGCTGATGCGCCCACGGCCAATACTCAACCCCCGTCTGGTTGATTTTGGTGAGTTGAAGGATATCTTACCAGATTTGGGTGCTGTTTTTGAAATATAAGATGGGTGGATTGACATTGTCACAAGATACACTAGATATTATCCCACCCTTGTCCAACAGTTTTATGGAAATTTGACAATGAGAAATGATCGTCTGTATACTATTGTAAAAGGAGTTGAGATTACAGTCAATCCTGATTTATTTGAGAGCGCCCTAGGAGTTACAGCTAGGGGCGAGGATATGGTCTATGGTCATGGTCACGCTAATGAAACTGTCATCCTCATGACCTGTAGTGAATATGTGCATGGAGTTAGCAACTTGATCAAGCTGAATGCCAATTACTTCCCTCCATTGCAGCGCATCTTGCACCATATGTTTACCACCCTCATCTATCCCAAGGGTGGAAGGCGAGATGAAGTAACTGAAGTGCATAAATTTTTGTTCTATTGTGTGATGAATGGGATCACCATCAACATGGGCCACCTTATGTCAGATTTGATTGGGTCGTGTCGTAGCGAAAGAAGGTGATCCCTGCCGTATGCATCAGAGTTGACTGGGATATTCATTTATGCTGGGATCAGCTTGGCAGATGAAATGTCAATTCAAGTGAGGCAAGATGATATCTACAATAAACACAAGCTCTCCACATCCTTTGGATATTATTGGGGTCTTGATGGCTAGTTATATAGAGATGTGAGAGTTTATGGAGAAGAATCAGAAAATGATGAAGAAGAAGAGCAAGGACAGCAGGAAGCTCGAGGGTAAGCCCCACCTCCAGTTCAAGCGGAGGAGCAGCCTCCTCCTCCACAGCATGCAGATCCGAAGATGCCACCACAGTTCCATCACTGGGAGTCATCTTCTCAAGGCGCTGGACAGCCCACTTGGGTAGATTTAGAGGTAGTTAATAGGCGTCTCACTAGGCTAGAAACTTCTGTGGATACCTTTGGGGAGCAACTCTTCAACTTTGGGAGTAACATTGAGACATCTTTTGCCAGCTTTGGCACTGTGCTTGAATCCATGTCCAGCCGGATCGATTCCTTCTCTCAAACCTTGGATACCCTCACTCAGCACATGGCAACCCTCACTGCTAGCCATGCGGACACTCGCCAAGCATTTTAAACCACCAACCGTTCTCTTGTCAGCATCCATCACCACTTGATCGCCCAAGATGATATCCTTAACTCCATTATCCACCATCTACCTGCTCCTGGCCAAGGCCCTCCACCTCCTCAGTGATTGTACTTGGGTCTTTGAGTCTTTTTTGTGGTCCATTTTTTCTTGTATCCCCTCCATCTTTTGATGATGCCAAAGGGGGAGAAGTAGTATTAGGTAATATTATATAATTTATGCATGTGTGTCCCTGTGTTTGTATGGCCATTTGGCATTTGTGCGTCATTTTGCATTTGTGAGTCATTTGCACTTGCATGTGTCTTTTGCATTGTCCATGTGTCAAGGAGTCACCCTATGTCAGTCAGTGTCAATGTAACATGTAATGAACTTGGAATGAATGTAAGGCACTTGGTATTGGACATAAATATTGGTTTCTTCACTTTCATTTCCTTTCATGAGAATTTGGCAAATATGAATGTATGACTTGGTTTGGTTTTGGCTTGATGGATGGTTTCTTGTGAATGGATTACTTTGCGGATAAATTTGCTTATTGCCCCTCAACTGGTTCTATGTATATCAAATGGTGTTAGATGAAAGATCGGTCTGCCAGTCTGAATTCCTTCACTATGCATGAGTGTAAACTCTGCCTCGTACAAGAACCATGCGGGAGCTTGCCAGGATTCATTGATATATTCTGTGATGAAAAGGATGTGTATAGGTTACAAATTTATTTAACGGCACGCCAATGCATTTAATGTTCTAAAGTTTTATCATCATCAAAAAGGGGAAGATTGTTGAGTTTCTTCAGGTGATTTTGATGATAACAAAACCCCGGACATGTTTTTCATCTCGTGCCATGCATATTTGCTCAAGAGCGAACTCAAGAATACAATTAAGGCCAATTTTCGTCATGAACACCAATGCTCAAATGATCAAGCTTCCAAGATGCCCAAAATAAGTCAAATGAACTCAAAAGGAATGAAACACGTTGGGCATACAATGCCTTTTTCATATGGATATGTTTTCTTGGGCTAACAAACTTGTTTTGCAGGATTTACAGGTTTCGGTCGAACAATACAGCTTGGTCGGTCGACCAAACTACCCAGAACTCAGAACTCTGTAGAGTTACCGAGTTTGGTTGACCGATGGCCATAAGTCTGTCGACCGAATTTTCTAGATTTGATAAGTCCAATTTTTCTCAGAGATCGGTCGATCGACCGACATAATTCGGTCGACTGACCCCTTCAAAGTCACTTTTGTTGACTTGTGAATTCCACAACGTGGGCAGCCCTCTCCTTTAGACTTTTGAGTCCCAAAGCCTCCCAATCTGCCAGGAAACGTGGGATGCTATTTTTGACCATCCGTTGTCCATCCCAAGTGTTATAAAAACACATTTTTGGGTCAAGAAACCCTAATCATCCAAGGGGATTCAAGGGAGGCTATCAAGAGAAGAAGAAAGCTTTGCAAGAACATGCGTAAATAGTGCTCCGTCCAGCCATCCTTGATCAAGATCTAAGCTTTTGAAGATCATTTTGAAGCCAACGAAGCGGTGATCAAGTGGAGAAGCAAACCTTGCTTCAAGATCTGCATCTTTCATGAAGGGGGAATCTAGATCTGAGATCTTTAATTTCATATTCTTCTTCTGTTTGTCTTGAGCTTCAAGTGTGTATTTGCTTTAATCTGTGAACATCAAGTGTGTGTGGTTCTTATCTTATAATCCCTTACATGATAGTGTGTGAATCCTCACGGATCGTGAGGGGTGGATGTAGGTTGCCGTTGTTGCATCCGAACCACCTAAAAATCACTGTCTTTTATGTGGTTTGGTCCTTTTCTTCTACCCCCATTCTGTGTGATTGTTCGTGCGTATTAATTCTTCTGTGTTTTGTCTTTCAGATCTAGCATAATGAATCCTTTCTATAATAGATCCTTTGGTATATCAAAAGGTGGGTTTGAATTGACAAGGCTAGTCTTGTCAGGATAATAACACTTTACGTGAGCAGGATATTCATATTCATACCTCCGCCTAGTACCGAAGAACTATTGTGGTGATTGATTTTGATAGATCTATTCTGTTTGTAACAGATATGAATTTCTTAGTTGCTATTTCATCATATCTGTTTAAATCGAGTAAATTTTTTTAAAATCTGTAACCACCCAATTCACCCCCCCTCTTGGGTGTCATTGATCGCGGGACTTCAAGGTACACTTGGTCTTTCTCAGAAAGCTTACATCTCAAAGGTCTTGGAAAGGTTCAACATGCAATTCTTTGCACCCGATAAAGTACCTATTGTGAAAGGAGATAAATTCAGTGATTTGTAGTGTCCCAAGAATGACTTAGAAAGGAAGCAGATGGAGCCCATCCCTTATACTTCAACAGTTGGGAGCCTCGTGTACCTTCAGACTTGTACTCGTCCAGATATTGCCTTTGTTGTAGGTATGCTCAACAGATACCAGAGCAACCTAGGCATGGATCATTGGAAGGCTGCCAAGAAAGTTATGCGTTATCTGAAAGGGATTATAGATTATCTGCTCATGTACAGGAGATCAGATCAGCTGCAGGTCATTGCATATTCTGATGCTGATTTTGGTGGGTGTCTTGACACGAGGAAGTCCACTACATGCTACATCTTCCTCTTGGCAAGAGGAGCCATTATCTGGTATAGTGAGAAGCAGAGTGCTACAATGACTTCCACTATGGAAGTTGAGTTTATTGCTTGTTTTGAGGCTAGTGAATAGGCCATTCAGTTGCAGAATTGCTCACAGATCTTCCATTTGTGGATTTCGTCTCTAGACCTATCAAGATTTACTGTGATAATTTCGCTGCAGTCTTCTTCTCTAAGAACAATAAGGCATCCAAGGGTAGTAGAGCCTTGGACATCAAGTATTTTACTCTTAGAGATAGAGTGAAGAATCATGAGGTTTCTATAGAACACATTAGGATAGATCTTATGATTGTTGACCCACTCACTAAAGGACTACTTGCTAGCACCTTTCATAGTCATGTGATTCAGATGGGTCTTGTTAGTTCTCTTGATATGTTATGACACTTGCAGTTATTTGTGATCACATTTATATCATGATTCTTATATTATTTTCTGCCTATTCTATTTTGTTATGTATACATGTTGGTTATGGATTATGGTTGGCAGGATGTATGCTTAAGTCGTAACCAGCAAATAAACATTAAGTTTGAGTTTATATACTATTTTAGTTTCAGTGTTCAGTTATAGTAAGTTGGTGGCATTGTGGTATATGAAAGGTGGTGTGCGATTAGAATACATTTATCGCCATGACCCATGTCATTTGATTTACTATACTTGAACTTTTTTAGATTCCATTAATTGGAGGGGTGTGTGGTTTTCTTTTAATCATGCGCGCATGTACCGTATTTTTCCCTTTAGGTGTAGGCCCAAGATATCTAATCTTCAAGAGTCTTTTTAAACTATATATATGTCTATATTATATGTATGTTTTCAAAAGGAAGATTTGATGTGCTTGTGGCAAGTTGGACCAAGTGGGAGAATGTTGAATTCTATCCAAATATAATAGTCCACTTGTGTTGGGCCTCACACATCTAAAGACACCGATAGGTCCAGTTAAAGGAATATAATCAATGGGCTTAACCCATTAAGTGCCCATTAGGATCCTGTTATGGGTGAGATCCTATTTTAAGCCCAATTGGGACTGGTCTTCTAATGCCCCGGATTTTCTCAGATATTTTTTGGATCTGGATTCGTGGGTTGATTCGTGGATTTCGGATCGCTTTTGTGGGTCCCGGATTGAGTTTTGTGGTTTACGCGTGTTTTCGTCTATCCAACCTTCGAACCCCGTGTAGGGTGAATCGATGCGTTCTTTGACTCCGGGATGTTACTAGCGCGCTGTGCATTTTTCGAGGATCAGGAAGATGATTTTTCCCTATTTTTTATTTTTTCTAGAAATTCTAGATTATCTATATATAAAAACATCTTTTTCTCTCTCCCCATCTCTCATTTCTCTCCCTTAGCCTCTCTTCTCTCACGCCCTCTCCTCTCCCCCTCTCACTCTGGGCGGCCGATGGAGGCGGCGAGGGCGGGGCGGCGATGCTCGTGGGGCAAGGATCGATGGGAACGGGATGAGGATCGCGATGGTGGAGGCAGTTCGCAGGATCGCGAGCCGGTAAGGGTTTAAACGGCGATTTCTTAGCGGATCGGCGTCGTCGGTGCGTGAAATCTTCAGTGGAGGTAGGGGGACGGTTCCTAACTCGTGTACTTCATTTCCCGAGAGTTTGGTAGCCCAAGGCGAGCCGAGAGGGTTTATTTTCCCACCGGGGTTATAATGTGTGATTTTGGGGTGTGAGCCGGATTTAGTGCTTTGATTATGTTTTTGGGATTTAAATGGGTCCTCTCAGTGCTAGAGAGGTTGGGGAAGGGTTTCCCCTTATTTTTCCCTTCACATGGGTGTGATTGGGGCATGTAAAATGGGTTTTCGCGCGATTCTACGATTTTCGGATCGGAGGATGAGTCACGGTCCACAAGTAACTGCGTTCGTCTCTCGACCACTGTAACGGTCGATCGTGAACTACGTCTCCTTTTCGGGCTTTGTCGGTTCGAGCGTATGGCGGTGGGCTAACGTGGTCGGCGTTCAATCGCGTCTGACTGAAGCGATTGGGTTAAAACCGCGTCTACCTATCTTCGTTTCCTGTGCCTTGTCTTCTTCCTGACACGGTCTTTGGTGTACTGCGTCTGGGACTCTAACCGCGTCTGGTATTCCCGTGGTCATTGTTTAACTGCGTCTATACTAATGCGGCTATCTTGGAACCGCGTCAGTCTTGGAGTCGACTCTGCCTTCTTCTCTCTTCTTATGTATTTTCCGTACATAGGCCTGAGGCGGTTTTCCTGGAACCGTGTCAGTGTAAGCGAGGCTAGTCTTTAACCGCGTCTGGGCTAGCGTGGCTTGTCTAGAACCGCGCCTGTTGTTGGCGCGGCTAGCTCGAAACCGCGTCAGCCTTCTGGTGTTTTCTTCACCGGTTTGGTTTCAGGTTAATGTCGCTTCGACCCCTTGGTTAGCCCATTATTCGTGGATGTCGTGGATGTCCTATGAGGGTCGTGACCGTGATATAGGGTGTTCGGAAGTGCCATCATACCGAGTTGTGTTTCATGTTATTTTGAGAGTCATTATGGGTTCCGGTCAACCCGGTTGTGACCCAGTGGTAGACACGTGATCTCGTGTGTGTCTCATCTATCCCGTGAGGATCGAGACCTAGTTTTGGACACTTGGAGGTATCACTTTACCTCGATTAGTGTGCCCATGGGTCTTAAGGGTCCGGGTGACCCTCTCATGTTCGGGCTTCTGTGCTTTTGCTAGATCGAGTCACCATGAGTCGGCATGAGTGCGGAGGGTTATCCCCGCACGTCATTGGTATGTCGGTGAGTGTTTTTCGAGCGGGCCGTGCGTGTGGCCTTGGACTTTGAGTCCAGTCACCCAGCCTAGGGCTGGAGGTTTTTCGCTTTTCCCTTGGATGGGGGATCGACTCAGCAGCTTGTGAGCTACCTTGGGAATCGTGCTACCTTGGTTTCAGACCTAGGGATTAGGCTAGATTGAGGGTGCTATGCTGTCACTGGCAACGGCCTTGACCTGAGTCATGTGACTCAAGGACCGTTAGGTTAGTAGGTTTAGAAGGCTATCCAGAGTCTGGTGGCCTCGAGCCACCTGGTACTCCATGTTACTCGCAATGGGTGCGTGCGTGACTTTCCGTGATCACGTTTGGTGACCTCCCACTGGTCGTAGCCTTCTTACAGCAGGCGTGTGCTGACGCACCCGGGAGTGGTGGAGCGGCTTACCCGAGAGAGACGATTTTTTAGGCTGGTTACCGTAGGGCCCCTCGCCGTTACAACTTACGTCCGGGCTGGGGGGAAGAACCAACTAGAGGATCTAACCTAGAGCGCATGGTCTGTGTGTGCACACATAGTTGGGGACATCGGACCCGCGCTGACAAGCGCGACCCCAGCTAGTCCTTGTTTTGTGTTCTTGGTTACTATGGTGTCTCGGTCTCCGCTTGGGGCGTCGTAGAGAGACACCTAAGGTTGCGGACTAAGTCGTCAATGGATGCATCTGGCCTTTCTTCTAGTGGGCAGTGCTCCCGTCACGTGACGTGAGATACTTGTGACTCAGGTTTCCGTTTCTCGTCTGTGAGACGTGGTTTTACGTATAGGTTCTGTGTGTTTCCCGTGGTAGAGGTCTAGGGTTTTCTGTGAGCTTCACCGAGGGTCTTTTCCGTAGACAGTGTAGGGTTCATGACAACGAGGTCGTGATTGTGTCTACCCAGACCGCGTCATCTTAGGTTGGGCCTTTGTCTGTGAGACGGGCCTCCACGATAGTGGTGTCATGATGGTTCTCCGGGCAGTATGGCTAGAGGTCTTTCTGTTAGATCGGTGGTTCCCCGATTAGAGATCGGGGTGTATTTTCAGGTACAGTAGGAGTAGCTATAGTGCCGAGTTTTTACCGGCCACCGAGTTTACTGTAGTTGCTACTTTCCGCTACCGCCGTTGTTTACGGTTGGGGTTCCGCGAGACCCCCTACAGAGCTAGTGATAGGAGGCTCACCCCTGCTTTTTAGGTGTGGAGGTTCTTCCACGAGGTTCGAGGGTGCTGCGAGGAGGTTCTTAGTTGCCATCTCGTCGGGCCGAGTGTTCACTCGGTGTTGGGTACACTTTCCTGCGTTAGACTGTACTTCTGTTGGACTGGACTCTACTGTTGTTAGTTTGTTTATTTCTATTAATTGTTGAATTATCCTACTTTATTTCCTATTTCTTTGTACCTCCACACTCCTTTTAGCCCTTCCGAGTCTTCATACTCGTGGGCGGCAGGCCAGGAATCAAATGATTCTTCCCGGTATCTGGATCTTGGGTCGTTATAGGTCTCTCCTCTCTATATTTATGTGTTCAACTCCCCATTAGGTTGCGACATAGTTACGAGAAATAGAAAGAGGAAATCAGAGGGAGATCGTTTGGGTTGCGCATCTCTCTTCCTAGCATTCGCGTGCGTGGATCTCTTTCCTCGTCATCTTCCTCCTCACGTGTGGGATGGCTTCCGCTTCAGGAACACATCCCCTAACATAGATACCTATAGAAATGGTGTCTTTTGGGGGGTAGTTCATGACTTTGATAGTGGGTTAGCCCATGGTTAGCCCAGATTTAAGCTTGGGTTATTTTTTTTCTTGCTTTGATTTACCGGATTCTCTAACTTGGTTAGATTAGAGATAAGTAGAGATAACTCCGGGTTTACTAATACGACTGGAGAGGTGGGTTAAGTTAATATAATTCCATTCTAAACTACAACTGTGTTAAAAGTGAGGTAATGTAGTGGGGCTAAAGGCTTTGTATTGTGTTTGCATAAAAGTTGGGACATTGTAGGAAGTGGAATCACAAGGATACTCCAAAATATTTTTCCTAAAAATTTACCAAATGTAAGAGGATTTGAAGGGACGTAGATCAATTGGTAGTACCCTCCGATCCCCTTCTTCTTGTTCTCTTTTTTGTGGGGAGGCTTAGCATATCTACCTATGCCGTTTGGGGTCATCTTCCTCTCCCTTCCACTTAATCTGCCTGATTTTTCCAATTTATGTATCACAACAATCGGCAGTAAAATTCTCATTCTTTTTTTGCACTTTTTAGTATCTTTTTACATACACAGGAGGCAACCATGTGTACAATTCTTCATTCCCATCTTCCCTATTTTTTAGAAAACAGAATATATGTCATGTTTCGATGTTGATGATCGTGGAAGTACTCCCTCGTCGGTCCATTTCAAAACCCACAGTATCATCTTCTGTTGTAGCTGTAAGAGTGGCCTACTATGGAACATTAACATTCACACTCAACAGAGTTTTCAAGGTCAAACCCTAACCATTGCACCAAAACTTGAACTGATAGAGAAGGCATACCATATTTCCTACGTTTGGCAGTGCAAAACTCCACATCTATGTGTCATGGGTGGGCCTTAGAGGCTTTGTACAGAGTGTGTGGACCCCATAATCTACGTAATAATAGTGAATCCATACGGACTCGATGGACCCCATAATCTAACAATCGCCTCCTCCTCACCTTAATGACACTCAAGGGATTCGAACCCCCAACCTAGTTTTGATATCGTTTTTTAGGATTAAGCCCCAACCATTGCACCAAAAACATGAGCTGATACCAAAGGTGGATATTTCCCATGTTTCGTAGTGCAAAATCCCACATTTATAAGTGCTATGGGTAGACCCGAGGGCTTCGCATAGGGTGTTTATTTCCTACATTGGGGTGGACTGTCAAGCACCATTCATTCCGACTCAAATCTTTATTAACATTATTTATTGTTAAGAAATTACATGAACATTTGATATGGAAAGAAAGCCATCTCAAATTTGGGATGGATTAGGGATAGATTTTCATTCTGTCCCAAATTTGAGACGTAATGAAAATCCATCCCTAATCTGTTGGGACAGTTTACTTTCCATCTCAAATCATTATTAACATTATTTATTATTTAAAAAAATTCATGAGCATTTGAGATGAAAATAAAACCGTACCAATTGGGACATTACCGTCCCAAATTTGGGATGAATTTTCATTCCATCCAAAATACTTATTAAAGATAATTATTATTTCATTTTAAAAAAAATATTTTAGATGGAACAAGAATCTGTCTCTAATATGTCCTAAATTTTAACTTAATTTATTTAAAAAATACTAAAAAATAATTGAGATAGAATAAAATAGCACGGGTAGGGTCGGCAAGCGGGCCAAACTCAAAGCCCGAATTCGGCCTGTGGGCCAAGTCGGGCTGGGCTTTTAGGCCCGTCCAATTTTCCCGGGGGCCGAAAAGGGCCTTAAAGCGCTGCCCAAAATTGGGCCAGAATTGCGGGTCTATCTAGTCGGCCTAGCTCATTGACTGCCGAATTTGTACTAGTTGTAAATACATCACAAAATCTTTTTGAATAATTTCTATTTATATATTTAAATAATATAAACTTAAATTTATCAACATCATCAAACGACACCCAACTCAGTATTACGAAGATCCAACCATTGAATTTACTCACAAGTAATATCTGACTATACGTTTTAGCTTTGATCAAGATCTAACTATTGGATTAAAATTTGACGAAGATGTGATTATTGAATTTGCTACCGATCTAAATATGACCGTTAGATTTAAGCCATTTGAAGATGATCCAACTGTTAGATTTGCTCCCAATCTAAATCTATCTGATCTTGATCAAAATCTGATCAAGATCTGGCAGTCAGATTTACAACTCATCTAACTCTGACTATTTGATTTAAGTTTTTTAAAAGTTCGACCGTTAAAAGTGAGGAGGGGGAAGGGAGTATTTTTTGTCCCAAATCCATTCCAAATCCATTTCTAAATTGAGCTCAACACTCAAATAGGTTCGAAAAATGATAATTTGAGCGCCCAGCTCAAAAGGGTAATTTTCCCAGTTATGAGTTAGATCTAATTAAAAGTATAGATGAGGATGCCAATATCGAATTTTTTCAATAAGACCGGGCTGACACTATAGAGTTGGTTGCTTCTACGTATCTTTGTTTAGATGAATCTGATGAGTCACTTTGGTTATATAAGGACAATGAAGTGGAAGAAGTCGATACAATTGAGCTAACTCACAGCATTGTAGGGGAGGAGGAGTCCGCTGAGGAGAAAGAGTATTCCAGTGATGAGAATGAAGGCGATGGTAAAGATGACGCTGAGTTAAACACATCATCAGCATCTGAAGAGAAAATAGATAATGTTTGAAAATATTGTAAGAAATTTTACATATTTTCATATTTTATAATGGCTATTGTAAATCCTATATAGTTGTGTTTTAAATGCTGAATAATTTTATTATTCTTAATAAAGAGATGGTTCGAGGAAGTCGAGTAAGCAGTAGGAGTGGGAGGAGAGGGGGCAGTGGGGGGGGGGGCTCTAGTATCTCCTCTATTGTGTCTACTCCAAGCACATCGCTACCATCTCTGGGTGTAGGTTTGTCTATTTAAATTTCTAGCCAAATGTTCATTGATTATATGCTTTGCTTATTACATTCAATTCTTCCAGGCCTTAGTGCTCCTATACCAGCTGGACAGGGCACACCGCCACCACCTCTGGGTACATGTATGTCTGTTTAAATTTCTAACAAAATATTTATTAATTATTTGCTTTGCTTATTACATTCAATTCTTCCAGGCCCGAGTGCACCTGTACCAGCTGGACAGGGCACACCGCTACCACCTCTAGGTATAGGCATGCTTATTAAATTTCTAACTAATTATTTATTGAATATATGCTTTGCTTATGATATTCAATTTTTACAGGACTAGGTACACCGCCGCCACTACCGCTGCCGCTGCCGACCCATACATACACTTTTTTATTCAGTCTCAATTTGTATATCTGGTTGTTGATTAAAGAGTTTCTTAGTTATGGTACTTCTGATTAACTACTTTTGTTTTACTTGTAACAGTCACGCAGGCCACACCGCCTGTATTTGTCAGTTCCTCCGCCCAGCTAGCAGATGATGTTGGCAGTCGTCACGAGGGCGATCCTGTGGGGGTTGATGACACACGTGAGCCATGCTGGATCGCTAGGTAAGTATACTAATTCATAAATTATGTTTGGTATCTATCCATCAACTATGTAACGCCAACTATTTTAACATTTGTAATTGTAGGGAAAAATTAGTGCCCTCCAATGCTTCCCATTTTGTGATGGACACATATCAGTCACACATTCCCAAGCCGATGTTATCCTTCAGGTAATTTTTGCTCGACGTGAAAGATTTATTGTTCGTTATATTCATGGTATATAATTTAATCTTTGAAATCACGTCTTTCCTAACTCTTTCATTAGTATACTAACCTATATAATTTAATTTCTTTACAGTCGAGATTTCGGTTCACAAGACGTGAGGACAAGACGTGAGGGTGGTCAGCTTGGGAAGCTCTTGCAAAAATAAATTTCATCAGGACATTGCACCAAGCTTGTGAAAAGGTGAAGAAAGATTCCAGGAGCGAAGATAGAAACCGCTAGAAGGAGGACTGCCCTCCTTGGATGAGGAGGGAGCATTGGGAGGCGGTGTGCAACAAATGAGCTGAGGAGAAGTGTAATGATCTAGGTTTTTCGGATCTAGTATCCGCAGGTTTCGGAGCGTTTCTACGGGTCCCATATCATGTTTTCTAATTAAAATAGAATTATTTGAATATCCGATCTCCGGTTCCCCAAATATGATATAATGAATTATTTTTGGGCTTCGTAGTGTGGCAGGCGAGTTACGTATTTTTTGAGGATCACTGGATTAATTTTTGGTAATTTTTCAATTTTTAAAATTTTAACCACAAAATTAAAATCTATAAATAACTCTTAAACCCCCTCCCCCTTCTCATTCTCTCAAACTCTCCCTCTCTCCTCCGTTTCTTCCCCTCTCTCACTCTCCCACCTTCGGCGGCTGACGATGGGCATGGAGGGCTGAGGTGGCAAGGTGATGGCGGTGGCGGGCAGTGAGGAAGAGGAAGAGAATGTGGGCGGTGGGCGTGGCATGTTCGTGAAGGAAATGAGAAATGACTACGAGGTTTTGGCAGTTTTCAGCGTGGATCGACGTCCCCTTCACGTGGAATCTTCGTGAGAGGTAGGGGGACGATTCCCTAACCCTTGCATGTTAATCTCCCATGGTTTCGAGTCGATCCGGGTGAGTTCGAGTGGGCTTCCTTTATGTCAGGTGGAAAAGCATGTTTTAGGGCGAGCGTTGTTTCCCGCCGATCCAGGCGGTGTTTTCCAACTTAAAGGTATGTCTTTGGTAGGTTGGAGGTCGGGGATGGGTTCACCATGTATCCCGCTCACAATGCGAGTTGAGCATGGAACGGGGTCCCACGGAGTGGGTCACGTTCATGTTCTGCCAGAATCGGTCGACCGATTGGGCAGAAGTGCATGTGAGGGGCGAGCTACAGGTCGGATGGCCGACCCACTTGTTTGGTCGACCGAACCTACTAGTCATTTGACTGGAGCCCTTGGGTGGTCGACCGATTCCTATGTAGTTTCTGCACTAGGAAAATCAGTCGACCGATTCCCTATGGACTAGTTAACTGATCCGGGTGGGAGGTTGACTAATCCTATGGAAAGGTCGATCGACCCCCAGTCTAATAAGGCCATTTCGGCCCGAAAACCCATGGTTCACCCAGGAAACTTAAAATAACGATTTTATGGCTAAAAATCAACACTAAATGGGCCGTCTCATGTCGATGATATCTAGAGTCGTGGTAGCCACAGCTTGGTGACCTAGAGTCCTTTGGTTGGTCTTTATGCGAAGGGTTTACCCGCATGGTTGGGTGTTCTTATAAGCACCCCGTGTGTCTATGTGAGTCACTTGGGGTTAGTGTCCCTTGGTTCTTAGCCGACCTTCGTGCTGACTCGAGGGACATGTTGGTGTGAGTTACTCAGGCCGATTTAGGTTAGTTTATGTCTGACCTTGTGTCACGGCTTGAGGCCGTATTCCACTCGGGTTTTGAATATGTGTGTGGGGACTCCGATGGTTTTAGTGAGACTATGGGTTTACTATTTTACCGTAGCACCGCCTTGAGGGCATTTCATGGATGGACTAGGCAAGGACATCCTAGTGTGCAGAATGCTCGTTCAGCATAGGTGATGACAACCTAGAGCTTAGGGCGCCTTGGTTAGGACAAGTGTACGTCGCTAGTGGACACAGGGGTGCATATCTCGTGTCAGGTTGCAGGGCACGACCATGTTGTTGGGTGCATAGGCATGGATCCTAGCCAGTCCTAAGGAGAGGTGTGCGTGCGTGTCTCTCTACCCCACACGAGGATAGGGTGTGGGCCACGTGTGTGAGACTTGAGAGATGGCCGATCGAGGTAGAGTTACTGATAGCGTTGTCTCGGCCCTCCCGACAGTTGAGGTAAAGCTTACACGATGGTGAGGTCGTGGCTCCTATTTTGGTTCATGACCGAGGTTTCTATGCCATTAAGGCCATAGTCCTCCCTAGAGTGGAGGTTGTGCCCTTGACAGTGTGCTATTAGCCGTGGCTTCTATCAACGAGGACGAGCCTTCATGATAGAGGTGTCAGGGGTTTTCCATGTAATGTAGCCATGGTTTGCCGGTGGTTCGGCAGTTCCAACTGTGAGGTCAAGGTTTTCCCGTTGAGAATAGGAGTAGGTTAGAGAGATGTGTTTCCCCCTGTCATTACTGCTCTTGTTACTACGGTTACTCCTATTGTTGTTATTATTATTGTTTTTCCTGCCGCCGCCACTTCTATTATCGTTATCATTGTTTACTGTTGTTATTGCGGTGGGGATCCGTGGGACCCCTATTGAGCCAATGGGATGAGGCCTCACCACTTCTTTTTCAGGTGCGGTGTTTCCATTGGGAGTTTGGTGATTCGGTGATGCGAGACGACAGAGGGACCGATTCTAAGTGATGCGAACCTCGGACTCTAAGTGCAGACGCGACCAGCAACATACTAACAGTAGAGACACTTTGGTCCAACACTAAGAGTTCATATGGGCTATACGTCGCTAACAGAAACACAAGCTCACTCGTCGTCCCAAGCGAGGGAAAGCGTGGATCCGCGTGGTTGAGAAATCGGCAGAGTCAAGGGTGGTCGACTCACTTCCGTGCTCGATCGGAGTCAGGGGACGGGTCACTCACTCACTCACAGCGGTGACATGAACTCACGGGCTAGATTCCTAACGCACTCAGCAGCGGCATACGATCATATACTAAGTAAGCAAATGCCGAGAAGGTGAGATCGTTACCTCCACTCACCCGGCGTGGGGAAGACAACCCCTGCCAAATCCGTACCCCGGTTAACAATTTTCGCTGCGGTACAAATTTTTGACCCACTCCACGTAGGGAGGTAACATGTCACAGGTGGGGCCCAGGAGTATCAGGATTTGGGTTGACGGGCAGCATCTTGAGTCGCTCCGTCGGTGCCGAAAGCCGCAAGTTGGTGCTTTCCGGACGGGGCGCTCGGTGGGTTCGCGGGGCCCACGTGCTGCTCGGTCCTCCGGATCTAACGGGGTGGGTCCTATTGTGAATGGAACACCTGGAGGGGCGATCCTGATGCGGGACGGACACGGGAGGCGACTCTACGTGGGGTGGACCTTAGACTCTAGATGTGGACGCGACCAGCAACACACACCAGGGAGACACTAAGCCCGACACTACGAGCTCCTAGTGGCGAAACGTCGCTAACAGAAGTGGAAGCTCACTCGTCGTCCCAAGCGAGGGAAAGCGCGGACCGTGCGCGGTTAAGGAACCGGCGGAGGTCAAGGGTAGTCCGACTCAACTTCCGGACTCGGATCGAGTCACGGGATGGGTCACTCTCACTCTCACTCTCACAGCGGTGACATGGACACACGGGCTAGTACCTACACGCTCGGCAGCGGCCTAAGACCGTATACTAGCTAAGCAATGTAACGCCAAGGAGTTAAGACCTTTACCTCCACGCACCCGGCGTGGCGAAGACACCCCGGCTGACTTACGGGCCCCCGGTTAACATAATTCACAGCGGTACAAAGGGATTCGACCCACTCCACGCAGGGAGGTAAAAGGTAACATGTGGGCCCCGGGGATCACGCAAATCAGGTTGACGGGCAGCATCTTGATGTCGTCTCGACGCGTCGAACTCCGCGTTCTCGTGCTTTCCGGACGGCTGCAATCAATGGGCCGTGGGGCCCACACGCTGTCCTGTCCTCCGGGTCTGGCGGGGTGGGTCCCACTGTAATGGGACCCCTGGAAGCACGCTTCCCTGGACGGCGGTCAGCCGGCGACACTCACCGGAGGCCGGGTGCCCCAGTTCCCAAGTGGAGAGAGTGCTGTCCACGAGCTGATGTTGCTGTTTCAGCAGCGCGCACTCCGGCGAAAACAGCCGATGCGATCAGCCCCGTCTCCGGAATGCGACGAAACCAGCGTCGTTGGAAAGAGGATTCGAAATCCTTCAATCTAGGGCCAGTGGACTCTTCTGAACCTGCGCAGACCTGGGCTTTAACTATTTTTCAATTCTCTACTCCACAGCTCTCGAAATCTCAGATCAGCATATCATTTTCCTTTAAATGTCCGTTGACCGCCTATGTACAGTTGAATTCAGACTTCGAGCTCATCTTAAAAGTTGTAGGTAATCAAACCACGGAAGTGGGACTCATTTTAGAATTTGATTGGGAGGTAGCTGTGATTTGTTATGATTTTTGGGGTGACTGGTGGTCGGATCTGGGAACAGGTGGACAGAACTGTAGATGGGTTTGAGAATGATTTTTAGAAAATATGAGATGGACGAATCAAAAATTGAGAAAAATTTTGGATGAAGGGGTGGATAGATGGAACCCCCAGTAAAATCGGGCGAACTAACAAAAATCAAAAAGTGGATCTAAAACATGAAACGCAGGACGGAGGTGAACCTGGACAGAACTCTAGCAGAACTGAAATGGAAGAGTGGACGAAAAATCAAAAAATAGGAAACGTGATCTGAATGCTGGCCTGATTTTTGTGGGTGGAGAGGAACATCCCAGGAACAACTCCTCCAAATTTGGTAGTCAAATGAGCTCGGGGAAGACCTATGAATTTCGAACAAGATGCTGTGGTACTGCGCAGGCAGAACTCCGTTGATGGCGATGGCGGTGCGGTCGCGGCTCGTGGCGGCGGCGGCGATCGTCGGAACCGATACACGAGGAGTCACACCTCAGAATGGAAGCCTTCACAGCATCCAAGGGGGGGAGGGAGGAGAGAGGAGGGGGGCGCACCAGCCCTTGCTCTTGGAATTAGTTTGATTCAAATGGCATTATATCAAAAAAATGGTAATTACATGTCTTATATATGACTCCCACCAAACTCATCCTCCACCGTTGGATCTAGGGGTTGGGGATGGATGGCTAGGATGGAGTTTGATCAAAATACAACAAAAATATTAAACAAAAGGGGAGGGGGGCGCACCTTGACCAAGGAGGGTCATGGTAGGTGGGGTTGGTGGCCTCCCATGTGGACTTTTCAAGTCCATTGTCCCCCTCCCTTGGCCCACCCTTCTAGAAGCCTCCATGGAGGGTTGACTGACCCCACAGGGGCCCTAGAGCTGAGGTGGCCCAATGGGAGTGGAGTGGGGGCCCGTGGGACCCAGGGATCCCCATTTTGCACATAAGCCCCTCGAACTATCTAAATTACACACTGACGAAAAGAAAATAAAATACATTACACATAAATAAAAATCCCCAAAAATATGATAAATGCTATGACTCAGTGGGGAACCTCCAGACTGTCTCCGAGCCATAGGGATGCTGAGGTGGCTCGAGTCGTGCTCCTCGTGCGGTATCGGTGGCTCGCCGGCTCGTGTCTCGCATGCGCTCGGGTGTCCGCACCAGATCCCCTAGACGGCGGCCGGACTGGAACACCGGGCAGTGGTCGATCGGCTCCGATCTCCAAGTGTTCGAGCTGCTGCCCACAGATCTGAAACTCTGTTTCAAACTCACGCGCTCTGGCGACAAAGCTCGCTACGACCAGCACCGATGTCAGATCTGCGCGAAACTGGCACTGTTGGAAAGCTGACTCAAAATCTTTCGACCCTCTGTGGTTCCAAGAATTTCTTTGGGACCGTACTCTTGATGGTAGAATTTAGAACCTGACTGATCTCTACCTCATATCTGGCTGGGCAGAAGTGGAATTTCCTAAGAGTTGACGTTGACCATGACTCAAACGTTGGATCCATGGGTTGAGTTCTTCATGAAAGTTGGAGAGGTGAAAGAGAGGAAGATAGGGATTTTTTTTGTGAATTATGGTGGAGGTTTGGTTGGGGAAAACTATTTTCTAACACTGGGTGCTCGGATCTGGATAGTGGCAGACAGAACAGATTTGGGATTTGACATAGATTTTAGAAAATGTAAACGTGATCTATAATCTCCAAAAAATTCATGGATGAGGGTTTGGGCGGAAAGAATCCCCAATAAAAATTATAGCTCGTTCGGACAAGGGGAAGGTGGGTTCATGGACGAACTACCAGGTTGCTGTGACAGAAGACCGATCTTAGGCAGATCTGGAGGGTTGGTAAACACAAGATGGGAAAAATGGAAAACGGGGGCTAGAAATTCCACCAATTTTTCTGGGACGTGGGTTGACCTCTAGAACTCATCCTGAGAGTCTGGAACCCAACAGATCACGAGGCTGAGAGCAAAAATTTCGGGAAGAGCTGGCTATCCTGAGTGGACAGAACTCCGGCGACGGTGGCGGTGGTGCAGCGGCGGCACGATGGCAGAGGCGGGGGCGATGGCGATCTCACGAACTGATTGAAGAGGCGTCTCACCTCAGAAACACAGCCTTCCCAGCTGTAAGAAGGGGGAGAGAGGAGGAGAGAGGGGCGTCCCTTGCTTGGCTCCAAGAAATTCTAAAATTTTATGCATTAATTCTATGGAAAATAAAAAATACAATGGTTTTATATGAGTTGGCCACCCTAGACAAATGACCCTTCTTACCCTCAGATCTAGGGTTAGGGGGGGCAATTAGGAGAGGTCAAATCCCATTTTTTACACATGTGGTCAAACGAAGAAAAGAAAATAAAAAAACTAGCCTAATACATCCAAAAGAGGGGGCGCCCCCTTCATGGGCCAAACTTGGGCCAAGTAGGGGCCAAGGCCATCCAACAGGACCATGAACCCATAATAGCTTATGGACCTTCCAACCTAGGTGGCCTATGAGAGGGAGAAGCCCAATTGGGTCTTAAGTGACTTAAAGATCCATTATGAAGCTTTATGGTCCAATATGGGCACACCGCTTAATGGACTCTAAATGGCTTAACCCAAATGGCTTATTAAGAGCCTTACAAAGAGCTCAAAATGAAAACTCAAGTAAAACACACATTACAAGCCCAAATACCATGCAAATAAATGCTAACAAGTATCCAAACTCAAGGCGGAGACTCCAGACTATCTCCGAGCCAAAGGGAAGCCGATGTAGCCCGAGTGGTGCTCCGCGTACGGTACCGGCTCGCCGTACCGTGTCTCTCGATAGCTCTGGTGGCCGCACCATTCGGTGTAGCGCCCGGGGTGTTTAGTGGCCAGCGTGCTTGAGCTTGGGTATGCCCGAAGGCTGCGTACTTTTCCTTTCTTTTAGACTGTACTTTTTGGACATTATACTCTGGGCTGTAAACTATTTAAATTGTATGAAATGTAATTTAAATTTTGCACTTTAAATTCTATATTTATTTTAGATTCTGATCCATCTCCACATCATCAACTTAACCCTTCCGAGCCGTAGCTCGTGGGTAGCGGGTTAGGATTCGGGTCGCATACGGGTGGGTCTGTCTCTTTTGCGACCCGCAAACGTAAAATGAAAAGTAATATTTCTGATTTAATTATACTTTATTGTGATATGAACCTCATTTCAAATATGATTTGTAAAACAGATTGAGAAGCTCAGACGTCCTCCATCATTTCGGGAGCTATTCGTAAAAACCCACAAGAAGAAGGGGATGTATGAGTTTGTCAACAAGAGATCTCGTTTGGTAGTGGTAAGTTTACATACATATACAAGTTTTTTTTATTTCAATTATCAATGATTAATATGAAATTTACAATCATTTTCATTTAATTTGTAGGAGTCATATGAAAGGCATATGATTGAGAAGTACGGGGAGGAGGGCATGTAGCAGTCAGAGGTAGATCGTAAGGCATGGATGGCGACAACTGGCACACCGAGGAAATGCCTGTTGTACAATTTTGGGGAGATGTGGGACTATTCTTTTATTTATTTATTTTATTACATTTATTGTGCGCAGGCGTGGCAGTCACAACGTGACAGTTTGTTCGGACTCCAAAGATTGAATGCCTTGGAATCACTGAGATATGCGGGCCGTCTGACTTACCGGATGATAGTGGGTAGCGAGTTGGGGCTGAAACCCGTTTGTGCCATAAAGGCCACGACGTTAATTACATCTCCTTGAAAGGGAGAAAACCCTTGATTAATCGCCAGAGAAAGGGCTCTACGGCCTAAAACTTATATATGTTAGTGTGTGCATGAAAATAAAAAGATGTCCCTGACGGGACCTTATTGATTCGGCGAGGTAGGGACCTAGTGTCGCTCATGACCAATTCGTTGTGATCACTATCATTATTCTCTTGTTATCATTTTTTTGTATTTATTTTTATTTTTATTTTCTTTTTATTCTCGATTATTGTGATTTTAATGTAGTTTGTTATTTAAATTTTATTATGATTTTTTATTTTTTGATTTAAGGTTATTTATTATTTATTTTTTTGTTCTGATTTAGTTTCATTATTCATATGCATATCTTTATTTTAATACATTATTTATTTAGATTTTACTTGCTTTGGTTTAATTATGTTGTCTTTTTATTGTTTTGGCTTTCTTATATATTATTTTTTTTACTTTGATGCTACTTTGTTATTATTTATTTTCTTATTGTTATGTTATTATTATTATTTTATTATTTTGATTTTCTTACATATTATTTTTATTTTGATATATTTCTCATATTCTATTATTATTCTTATATTTATTTATTATTATTATCAATTAATTATTATTATTATTATTGTCGTGACTCGAGCAATGAAAAATCAAAAATTGGCAACATCTCCCCTTGTCCCGGAGTATGTCGGGGGGATGTAGTGGGTGTTCGTCTGTAAAAAATCTAAGACTGTCCCTTAATCGTCTAGGTGTGCATGAGATGGCAGCACCCAGTCCTGTATCGAATGTAGTACCTTTGAGGACTAGCCTACTAGGAGATTCGGGCCATCTGAGGGGCTTTTTGATAAGGTTTGCGCAAATCTTTCGACTCACCATTGACACCGTTGCATATGCATGTAGGTTCAAAGGTGAACCAGCATAGTCCCGGGCCATCGAGTCTGGGACTAAAAGTATCGTAGAAAACTTTTTCGGACATCGATCCGAGACTGATTTGTGCTGAAGTTGCAGCAACGCCACGGGAGATCCCCGGAACACATGTTCACCTATGATCCGACGTGATTTAATATTAAGAAAGGGGGCGAAACCCAGCAGGGGTAGGTCCGACTCAAAGGGTTATCAGTCCCGAAGCGAGGTCAGGTCATGGACATGGCGTGGCAAACCCGCAGGCCCAGACCGTGCTCGCAATAGGCCTTGTTTATATTCATATTATTAATGATTTAAGAGTACTTGATCGGGCTAAACAACCACAAAAGGGCTGACCCGGGAGTTCCGACCGGGGCAGTACGGCACAGAGTGAAGCCCGGTGGTCAAGAGTCATGTGAGCGGTAAAGGGTACGTATTCCGAGACGTAGAATCGCAACACTGGTGAAAATAACAGAATTTAGCCCTTAATAAGCTCAAAATGAATAGTTAAAGGTTACTATTCATTAATGCTCGCTTTTTCGTCGATATCCAGCTGTCTGACAGTCTGAAGGATCTCCCTTTGGACAGGGCGAAGGGGATCACTGACTCTACCCCATGGGACGAACAGGACGGCGATGCGAGATCAAACGAGCATCCGATGAAGCAAACAACGCATAAGGTGAATAGTATTTAGAATATAAATAAATAAAATCACCATAAATACAATGACGTGCCGGTTATACAAGCATGGAGCTATCGATATGTATGTGCTTTACTTTTATTTTTTTAAGGAGATGGGGTGCCGGTTAGGGTTGTCCTTTGCTTTTTTTTTTTCTGAGAGATGGGGTGCCGGTTTGGGTTGTGCTTTATTTTTTTTTATTTTTTTCTTTTAAGATTGGAGATGGCGTGGCTGTTATGGTTGAACTTTATTTATTTATTTATTTTTTTCTTTTAAGAAGGGAGATGGGGTGTCGGTTAGGGTTGAACTTTATTTTTTTTAGTTTATTTTTTCTTTTCTTTTAGGTAGGGAGATGGGGTGCCGGTTACTATCTTCCTTTGTAAAAAGAAAAAAGAAATTCACTGGCTCATACGTTTGAAAGAATATATATATATATATGTGTGTGTGTGTGTGTGTGTGTGTGTGTGTGTGTGTGTGTGTGTGTGTGTGTGTGTGTGTGTGTGTGTGTGTGTGTGTGTGTGTGTGTGTGGGAAATGTTCCAATGGGGTCGGCATCTGGGCCCTTGATCGCATGGGGTCGGCCCCATGCGATCATCTCCCCATGAGATGGAGGACCTAGATGCCGGCCCATATATATATATATGAGGAGGAGGAGTTGTCGGTTTGTGCTTGAGATGTTAATGAATAGTGGCCTTGTCGGTTAATCTGATGGAGGACTGCCTGTTAATGAAGTTACAGGCTGTCAGATAGTGTGTTTTATTTTTTTTTGTTGTTGTGTTTTGTCATGCATTAAATGCATGAATTGTGGTGCTGCCGATTAAAGGCCGCGTTTGGAGGTCATATGGGCGGGGATTACAATGAGTGAAATCCCCCACGATAGTTAAGCTTAAACGAACGTCCTCCGGGGTTATGGGTTTTTGAGCTCTCAAAAATCTTGCATGAAAGAGAATGCAGTATCTTGAGCCCAATTTTTTTAATCCTTCGAAGCAGAGACACGTGAGATTCTGTGGCTTTTGCAATCATGATAATCCCTCTCGTGACAGTGTACAGTACGGTGAAGTAAATTTCAAAAGTTACCTCTGAGATAAGTGTTATCAATCGTGGCCTAAATGCATGCCGTATCACACAGGTTCATCAGAGATTTTTACCTTGCCGTATCATGGGTTCAACAGCAATTTATGCCTTGCCGTATTACATATTAATAGGAATTGAAGAAGAAAGGGGAAGCCGTGGGTTTAAGTGCATTAAATGCACATGTTAGGAAGAGTAACGTGCCAGTTTACACAATGGAGAGTTGCCGATTAATATGACGGAGGGCTGCTGGTTAATGAGGCTACAGCTGCCGGATAGTTTTTTTTATATGTGTTTCTTTTTTTATTTCTATCATTTCCTCTCTTTTCTTTTTTTTTGTTTTGCTTTTATTCTGGTCACATATTTTATTTTGAACTTCCCAATATATTTATTATTTATTATTATTTTTATATCTATATATTTCTTTCTTGTTATTTTGATTCTTCTCTTTTTTATTATTGACTTAATGCCTGGTGAAATTTCGACAGCACCTCTCCCGGACTCGAGACATCGGGGGGGTCATGGGGACACATCCACGGAAGCCCGAGATTGCCCCTCAATTAAACGGACGCGCACAAGAGCGGAAACATCCACATTCTTACCATCGATTCGCTGGGGGAAAGGCCATTGTTCCCATTTTTCTTAAAGGGAGTAAGGGGGGCTGCCGATCCAAACCACACCGGGGCAGATGGTATAAATCACACAAAAGCCGCAATGACAGTAATGAGAAAGAAAGAAAAAACAAAGTGCCCACAAGTGTTGGAGTTACAACATTTCTAGAAGGAAGAAAGGAGTGGCGTAATACGAGACATGTGAGGGTCTTAGCAATCCACACACATAAGATTGAAACTCGGGGTCATATCCATGGTATTAGATAAACCCCGAGACCAAACCCCTCCTGAACATGTTCATCTCCCTCCCCAGGTTGGCAGCTACATATCAATCCCTCGCCGAAAACGACATCCACGATAAGGAAGACGGGTAACGGATAAACAACAACAGAGAAAGGCTTATGAGAAACAGATATTGCAACTATATACGAGAATTGATTCTTCCCATTAAGTCCTCACAATAACAATAGAAAAAAAGGAAAGAAGCAGATGGACTGCAATAAATACATCTGAAGGGGGAAGAACGGGAAGAAAGAAAATACATAAAGAGGGGGAGAAATGGAGCATTGGCTCCGTCTACCCCTTCCATCACCACTCTTCTCTTTTATGAGTCTCTTCTTCTTCTTCTTCTTTCTTTCTTATTCTCTTCTGCTGTTCTTCTGCTCTGGTAGGGAAGCCTTTGCACCAATAGAGGGAGAGATTGCTTTTTTTTTTAGAACCACCGGACCAACCCCTTCTCTTCACCCCTGCAGCCCCTTATATAGGGGTGTAGAGAGGAGGACCTGAGAGCCTCATTATACTGCCGGATGGGGCCTCCATCATTGGTAATCGAAGCTTCGAATTGCTGCCAGACGGGCCTCATCGGTGCTTCCGTTTTAGCCATTGACGAGCTGCCGGATAAGGCTTGTGTGTGCTGCCGTTTAAGGCCTGTGTGTGCTACGGGGTGAAGGCGTTGAGGGCACTGCCATTTAAGGCGCATAAGGCCTGCCGTTTAAAGCATTGAATGCACAAAGGGGGCTGCCGTTTAAGGGTGTAAAGGGGCTGCCATTTAATGGTGAAGACAGGTTATCGGATGAGCTGAGCAAGTGCTGTCGGTTAAAGCCTCTAGGGGCTGCCGATTAAGGGTGTAAAGGGGCTGCCGTTTAATGGTGAAGACAGGCTGTCGGATGAGCTAAGCAAGTGCTGCCAGTTAAAGCCTCTTGGGGCTGCCGGTTAAGGGTGTAAAGGGGCTGCCGTTTAATGGTGAAGAGGGGCTACCGGATGAGCTGAGCAAGTACTGCCGGTTAAAGCCTCTTAGGGCTGCCAGTTAAGGGTGTGGAGGGGGTGCCGTTTAATGGGAGTGGAGGCTGCCATTTAAGGCCTTGGGGGGCTGCCGACTGGAGGTGTGAAGAGGCTACCGTAACACACACCCCTTACATTCTTCTTTCTTTCTTGTTTTGTTTTCTTTTTTGTTTCCTCTGCTGCCGAAACAGCCTTGCCCCCTTCTTCTTCTTTTTTTTTCTTTTGCCCTTCTTCTTCTTTTATTTTTCTCGTCATTTTTTCTTCTTTTCTTCTTCTTCTTTTTGTTCCTTTCTTCTCTTCTTCTTTCTTTCTTCTCTGTCGACAGAGTGCCTTCCTTTTCTTCTTTTGTTCATTGTTCGGAGGATCTTCGAAAATGACGTCATCTGCATATGTCGCCAATTTAATTTGCGTCCAGGCTGAAGATGTTCATTTCTAAAAAAATAAGAAAATAGAAAATGAATTAGCGTCAAAGAAAGGGATGCATATTAGTATGTGTCTGCTTGAAGAGGCGCATCCTTTTTGAAATATATATATATTAATTAAAAGTAAAATTTAAATTAGTGTCTGGGTCATAGACGCGTATTAATATACATCTCTCCAAAAAGACGCAAATTCCTTGAAATGTGTATTTTTATTCAAAGCAAAATTCAAATATGGTAAGGAATTAGCGTCTGAGTCATATACGCATATCAATGTGTGTCTCCCAAAAGGCACAAATTCCTTACAATACGAATTTCACTTTAGACTAAAAATCTTGAAATAGCCAGGGAATTTGCATCCTGGTGATAGATGCCAATTAATACACGCCTCTCCAGGAAGGTGCCAATTCTTTGAAATTGCGTCTCAGCCAAAGACGTTAATTCTCAATGGTTCTAGACTTTTTGGAAATGGCATCTATGACAAAGACGTCAGTTCTAAAAAATACCAAAAAAAGATAAAACACCTTGTTAAACCGTTAATGAGATATACTTCGATGCATTATAACACAACATGCGATCTACTCAATCTTAGTGTTAATTTTAGTGTGCCAACAATGCCCCTGTTTTACGCGCGTGGGGAGCCACTTCTGTTTTCTCCCGGCGGCGGGGGAGCACACTCGCCTTTTTGTGGAAGGCCGAGATAGGTCGACTAGGCACGCGGGGATTCCGGGGGTATTGAAAAGAAGGCAGAGAGAACGATGGGAACGCACTGGAAGGGATGGCGTATGATTAATCGTTCTGGGAGACTAGGACAGGGATGGCTGGGTGGAATGCGGGCGTGCTAGTCGATTTCATGACGATTACCGGTGGAACCAAGTGTTTGACTGGGGATGTGCCGTCAGGGCACGGCATGTGAGCACGAAATGTCGTGCGCCAGGTGGAGAGGAGGAGGTTTTGCTGGTACAAGTGCGCAAGCGATTATGGGGATTCATGTACTGGATGCCTTTTCCCACCGGTCGCAAGCAACCGGTGTTTATTTTTCATCGGATTGAATCCGAACACCTTTGTTTCTATTGCCGAAGAGAGAGTCAGGGACCCTGGGAGCCGTGACGTAGGGCGGACTTAGTCCATGCAACAGCGACAGGGCAACAACAACATGACAGGGATAACTGGGGGCAGAGAGACTGGTTCCGGAGAGGAAGGGGATCTGTCCCCTGACTGTACTACATGACTATATGCCTTGAAAGGCATTTATATGGGGGCATGAGAGCCCGATTACATATGCTTGCAAGCCACGGGATAATTCCGTCATTTATGATGGTCTCCTGGTCATTGCGTTATTATGCGAGTATTTCTGCATTTGTACATGGCGTCCGTCAAAGGACTTGTGACTCGGTAAGATGGCGCCCGGGGGGTGTCACAATGTATTCCCGATATGAGATAGTGTCGAGATCGGGGAAGTAGGGGAGCCGCGGACACCACCGTGCTGGAGCAGTTGGACATCGCCAAGATCGAGGCGACCGAATGGCACAGGCACCACCCATTATTGGAGCTGCCGGGCACTATTGAGACAGAGACGGCCGATCGCTATTGAGAATAGAGCAGTCGGACGGAGTGGGTATGGCCCTGACCGGAGCAATCAAAAGCCGTTGAGCTTGGGATGGTCGGGTGCCATGGGCACCGCTGTGACTGAAGTGTTTGAGCGCCATAGGCATCACTTTGACTGAAGTAGTTAGGTGCCATTGGCACGGCCGTGACTGGGGCAATGGGGTGCCCTGAGCACCGTCGTGATTGGGGCGACCATGCGCCTTTGGAACTAGGAGAGTTGGGTGCCCTAGACACCATCGTTGGAACGACCAGGTTCCATGAACACCGGTGAGACTGGAGAGCTTGAGCACCGCTGGGGCTGAAGTAGCCGGGCGTTGCCGGGACTGGGCAGTCGGGTGCCATGGGCACCGTTGTAGATGGATTAAATGGACATTTGGGTGCCGTTGGCACGGTGGTGACTAGAGTAGCTGGGTGGTCGGGTGCCACGGGTCACCATTGAGACTAGAGTAGCTGGACAATCGAGTACCGTCAGGTGCTGGGGGTACCGTTGTGACTGAAGTATTTGGCAGTCAGGTGCCGGGGGCACCAGTGTGACTGAAGTTGCTAAGCAATCGGGTGCCATGGGCCCCGATGTGATTGGAGGAGATGGTGCCGGGAGACCTCGATGGTCGTGCTTGGGGCCCGTTTGAGACTAGCAGTCGGGTGTCGAAGGCACCGTTGTGACTGAAGTAAGCGGGGGTCGGGAGACCTCGATTGTCGTGCTCAGGGCCCGATGTGGCTGGCAGTCGGGTGCCCGGGGCAACGCTGTGACTGAAGGAGGTAGACGTCGGGAGACCATGATGGTCGTGCTCGGGGCCCGTTGACAGAGGTAGGGGCCTGACGCTTCATCTTACGTCAAGACTTGTGAAGCATTCCCATTGTTCGGGTAACGGTACTGAGGGCACGCTTATCGAGGTGACACCAAGATGGTGCACAATCATCGAGGCGGGGAACCAGACTAGGCACTTTGATAGAGCAACGTCTGATGGTGCAGGATCATTGAAGCAGAGATTGGGTAGGGTTCTCTCATCAAGTAATGTCCGTGTCGTGCACGAACATCGAGGCAGGGACCGGCAGGGCTCCTCGATCAAGCGACATCTGACGGTGCATGATTATCGAGGTAGGGGCCAGACTGGGTGCTTCCATCCAGTAACATCCAAGGTCATGCACGAATATCGAGACAAGACCAGGGCAGAGTGCTTTCATCAAACATCGCCTGGGGTCGGGGCATGAATATCAAGATAGGACTCGGGCAGAGTGCTTTCATCAAGCAAGATCCAGGGTCATGCATAAGTATCGAGGCAGGGACCGAAGGCAGAGTGCTTTTATCAAGCAGCGTCTGGGTCGTGCATGATTATCGAGGTAGATGTCGGACTGGGTGCTTCCATCCAGCAGTGTCTGGGTCATACACGAGTATCGAGGTTGAGCTCAGGTCAGGGTGCTCTCATCAAGCAAAATCTGGGCCGTGCATGAATATCGAGGTAGGGCCAAGTCAAGGTGCTCTCATGAAGCAGCATCTGGGGCCGTGCACGAATATCGAGGTAGGGCCGAGTTAGGTGCTTTCATCAAGTAGCATATGGGGTCGTGCACGAATATTAAGGTAGGGTCGAGCCAGGGTGCTTTCATCAAGCAACCTCTGGGGCCGTGCACGAGTATCGAGGTAGGGTCAAGTCAGGTTGCTTTCATCAAGCAGTATCTGGGTCGTACACGGATATCGAGATAGGGCCCGGGCAGAGTGCTTTCATAGAGCAGCATTTGGGGCTGTGCACGATTATCCGACGACTTTCATAGTGCGTTCATCATAGCAGGGGCCGCCTTGGAGGAGGTTTGTTCTTTGGCTAGACGCCGAGGGGGTGGCAATCATGCGACATGCCCCCGGCGTGAGCCTAGCGAACCAAAACCAGTCAACCAAGTCCTTCGCGCGCCTTCGTAGTCCCGGGGGTGAGCTCCATGCATTTTTTTTGGCCCTTTGGCACCCTAGGAGGGTATTTATAGGGTTAGGAAAGGGGTTTAGGCGGACCAACTCGAAGGGTATGAGTTGGTCCGCCTAAAGGGGGGGTTTAGGCGGGTTTGACCGGCCCTTTTTGGCCATTGACTAGGCTCTGAGAACGCAGTGGCCTAGGCAACCATGTTCACCTCAAGTGGGCCAGGGGTTTAGCCGGGCTTGACCGGCCCTTTTTAGCCGTTGACTAGGCTCTTAGAACGCGATGGTCTTGAGGGGCGCATTCATAAAAGAACGTGGCGGTCTTAAGTTGCGCGTTCAGAATGTGGCGGTCTTAAGGTGCGCGTTCATGAGAGAACGTGGCGGGCTTAAGTTGCACGTTCATAAAAGAACGTGGTGGTATTAAGTTGCGCGTTCAAGAACAGGCACGCTAGTCGGCGTAAAGGGGGTTTACGTGGGCCACAGAGGCTGGGGGCTTCCTAGTTCGGGGAAACCTCTACCCCTAGGGGGTTCGAATGGACTGGAATGGCTGGGTTTGACCTAGAAGAGAGGGAAAGGTCATATAGGGCCTACTGGGGGTTGAGACAGACTGGACCATAGAGTTTGAATGGGCTATAGTTGAGTGAGTCTGGGATTTATGTGGGTTGGAATGATTAGCTTGGTTCAGGGGTTTTGAGCTGGCTAGGCGAACTGGGGCTTGTGAGGGTCAGGTGGACTGGGCGAAGAAGTAACTCACTTGAATCTGGCCCCGGCTCGGCCGAACTCAGCATTCGCCTGTGCTCCGTCTTGAACGCGGTGAACCCAGACGTGATGTGACTTGCTGGATTCGTCGGTATCAAGCTGCTTGCAAAAGGTGTGTCAGAAGTTATTCCTTGCTTTTCCCTTATGCCTCGCGTGACGCGATGGGTTGTAGAGAATCCCGGGTTGGCCCGGTAACTGCGGTGTTGGCATGATGATGCCGTTTGTCTGGTAGTCGGGGTGAGCCCCGCTTCTTGGCGAAGAGCCGTATGGGACGGCGGGCCATTCTAATTAAGCCCCGAGTTAACCCGGTTATCGAAGCGTCGGCGGTGTGATATAGTATGCAGGATGTCCGGGGGTGATCCCCGAATCTCTTCAGAGTGCCGCTCGATACGACAGGTTGTCTAGAACCTTGAGTCTGACTCGGTTATCAGGAAACTAGCTGGTGTAGTGCCCTATGCTCGGGAGTGATCCCCAGTTGTTATGTTGTGCTGTCTGACCCGACGACACGTCTCGATTTTTGAGCTCAACTCGGCTAGTAGAGCCTCTTTGGCGCTGTGCCATTTTGCTCTATTTAGGGAGTATTTCCCTATGCTTAATCCTCAATTAATTCAAGAAAATAAGCAGGTGCCAACAACCCCCCACTAGTAGGTGTTGCAAATGAGGGACGAGTGGGCGGGGCCTGCGAGTGTAGCCTCCTTTCCCCCCTCTTTTTTTGAAATATTTGACCTTTTTTGAAACATTTGATTTTTGGTTCTCTCTTGGATGTATTGTTATTATTTTTATTTTATTTTATTTTTATATTTTTATATTTTATTTTTTTTATTCTTATCTTTTTGGCTAATTGCAGCTCCAAGCCTAGTTTGAACCACTGGCTAGGGGTCCTTATTCCTTCCCCTTTCGCTAAGAATTGCCTAAAGCACGACGTGCATTTAGGGTAGCATCCTATAACCGGCTATCCTTGGTTAACGGCGTCCTTACTAAGGTCATACCTGAGAAACACTCGGTCACAGAGGGAGAAGGGAAGAAAAGTTGGGATAAGCCTGGTATGACCTTAGAAGATGTGGGGTCTGACTTCCTTCCATAGCACGACCCCTAGAGATTCGGTCTGTTGCACCGGGATTTTTGTCGATATCATCAAACCTTAATTCTCATTTAGGCACGCATACGACCGGGCTCATAACGTCCCGCGGGGAATTATACTGCCCTCTTGTCATGCCCTTTTTTTTGCTCACATTTTTTTTATTTGAAATTTGGCCACTTTCTTGACTTTGGACCTTCGACTTTGTTGAGCAGTGAGATTGAGAATAAGGTCATAATAGACTTCCCCTATTTGAGACTTCCTCTTGTCGGGGGAGTGCTTAAGTCGGTTGTTTTGCCCAGGCTATCTCTGCCCACATATTTCGGCCGAGTAGAGAAAGGAAGAAGACCTTGTGCCCTAGAGTGTGGCCTAAATAGCAACGGTGTTTCCCGTGGAGACGGTTAAGGATGCCGTGAAGTGTGTGTAAATGTCCACGCTTAAGGTTGCCCTTAACGAGCGGGGAGGGAAATTCGGACTCCCAACGCGGAGTTTTCATAGTCTGAAGTGTTGTAGTAGCAAGGTAAAACTCAGCACTTCATTTTTTTATATTTTTTATATTTTTATTACCCTTTTTATTATATATATTTTTTACTTTATATATATATTATTTTATTTTATTTTTCTTTAGTTAAAAGTTTTTATTCACAGAGGATGCAATACGTATGGAATTTTATTCCTATTTAGAAAATACACAAGTGAGTGTATATGCTCCGCAAAAGGGAAACCATGAACTTATTGATTATCTATTATGCAATTTCTAGGTTCTTTCTTTAGGTTTGAGAATTATTGTTTCTTCTTCTCTTTTTTAGGGTTCGATAAAAATATCTACAAGTTGATTATTTGTAGGCATGGGATTAATGCCGAAGCAAGGAAAGAAGGGTTTTATGCGCTGACTTAGATGGAAGGTCTGAACTAAAGGAGTGGGGTGAATTTTGATGGGAGTGGGGGTAGGCGTTAACCAAGGGGAGTTATTTTGTTCATTCATCTAGAGGGAATGTCTGGGCCAAAGGTAGGATAGTCACCGGCTTAGATGAAGTATCGTGACGCCGAACTACTTGACTTAGATGGAAGGTATTGACGCCAAGGGTAGAAGGCCTGTCGGCTTCGACGAAATGTTGTGACGTCGAGACAAAAGGAGTCATCTTGTTCATTGGCCTGGACAGATGGTCAGGGTCAAAGGTAGGCTAGTTGTTGACTTAGACGAAATGTTGTGACGTCGAGACAAAATGAGTCATTTTGTTCATTGGCTTGGACGGATGGTCCGGGCGAAAAGTAAGATAGTTGTCGACTTAGACGAAATGTCGTGATGCCGAGACAAAATGAGTCATTTTGTTCATTGGTCTGGAGGGATGGTCCAGGACAAAGGTAGGGTAGTTGTCAGCTTAGACGAAATGTTATGACACTGAGACAAAAAGAGTCATTTTGTTCATTAGCTTGGATGGATGGTCCGGACCAAAGGTAGATAGTTGGCAGCTTAGACGGAATGTTGTGACACTAAGCTGCTTGTCTTAGACGGAAGGTCTTGATGCCAAGGAAAGAATAGTTGTCGGCTTCGACGGACTGTCGTGATGCCGAACTACTTGGCTTAGACGAAAAGTCTTGACGCCAAGGGTAGAATAATTGTCGGCTTCGACGGACTATCGTGACGTTGAGACAAAAGGGGTCATTTTGTTCATTGGTCTGGACGGATGGTCCCGACGAAAACAAGAAAGTCATTTTGTTCATTGGTTCAGATGGTAGGTCCGGGCCAAAGGTAGGATAGTTGGCAGCTCAGACGAAATGTCGTGACGCCGAGTTGCTTGGCTTAGACGGAAGGTCCTGACGCCAATGGCAAAATATATGTCGACTTCGACGTAATGTCGTGACGCCGAGCTACTTGGCTTAGACAGAAAGTGTTGACGCCAAGGGCAGAATATATGTTGGCTTAAACGGAATGTCGTGAAGTCAATCCATTTGGTTTTATTCGGTTTGTTGGTTTTATTCGGGTTTGTTGGGCTTATTCGGTTTATTTGGTTTATTCGGCTTAGACGGAATGTCGTGACGCCGAACTGCTTGGCTTAGATGGAAGGTCTCGACGGAATGTCGAGACCAACCTACTTGGCAAAGATGCGAGGTCTAGGCCAAGGGCAGAATAAATGTTGACTTGACGGAATGTCGAGGTCAACCTACTTGACTCAGAAAGAAGGTCTAGGCCAAGCGCAGAATAAATGTTGACTCTGACAGAATGTCAAGGTCAACCTACTTGACTCAAACGAAAGTCTGGGACAAGGGCAGAATAAATGTTGACTCTAACGAAATGTCAAGGTCAACCTACTTGGCTCAGACGGGAGGTCTAGGCCAAGGGTAGATTAAATGTTGACTTTGACGGAATGTCAAGGTCAACTTACTTGACTCAGACAGAAGGTCTGGGCCAAGGGCAGATTAGATGTTGATTCCGACGGAATGTCGAGATCAACCTATTTGACTCAGACAGGAGGTCTAGGTCAAGGGTAGAATAAATATTTACTGGTGGGACCGGGGGTCGGTACCTGCCAATGGTGATTTTTTCTTCTTTTCTTGCTGATCAACATTTTCATTTGTTCTCATCATTTTCTTCTTCTTCTTTTTTCATCATTTTCATTCATTTTCTTTCATTATTCCTTTTCATTTATTTTTTCTTTCATTATTCATTTTCATTCATTTTTATTTTTTTATTATTCATTTTTCTTTTTCATTATGCATTTTCATTCATCTTCATTTTTTTCTTTTAATTAGTCATTTTCATTCATCTTCATTTTTTCTTTTCATTATTCATTTTCATTTTTTCATTCATTTTTTATTAGTCATTTTCATTCGTCTTCATTTTTTCTTTTCATTATTCATTTCCATTTTTGTCATTATTTCATTCATTTTCATTTATTCCCATTCTTCCTTTTCATTAATCATTTTCATTCATTTTCTTTTATTTTCTTCATTATTCATCATCATTTTCTTCATTATTCATTATTTTTTGTTGTCATTTTCATTTATTCTCATTTTCTATTATCTATTTTTATTTATTTTCATTTATTATTATTATTCATTATCATTTTTATTTTCATTTATATTTTTTTTTGGACAATTGATGTTATTTGGATCACAGCGCCGACGGCCTTCTTTAGTCGGACTTTCGAGCTTTCTTGTCTTCCGTAGCTTCATTTCATTCTTTGTCAAGTTCTTCCAGCTTGTTAGGCTCCCTGGTGTAGATTTGTCCGCAATGCAGGGTGCTTTGTCTAGTGGGACTGTTAATGAATTTGACAGCTTTGTCGGTGCGCCGATTCGAGCATTTTAATCTTGAACGACGTGGCTCATTTAATGGAAGAGAACCGCTCCATGTGCTGTATAACCGAGGATTCGGCTGTCCGTACTAAGGGCAATATGCTTCCTTATTCGTGCAGGCCCTGTTGACCGAGCACGAGATGTGCCAAGCCTCGTCATTTGGGGGTTAGAGGACACCTGTCCATCTTAACCCGAGCTTTTGTTTATGGTGACAAAGACATTTCTATTATTATTTTTTTCTTAGGGCCCCATCAAAGCGCATTCCCCATACAATATTTTGGACCTAGTCCACTTCAGTAGGCTCATCATCAGATGACTCTATGATCAGAGGTGAATCTTCAGGCATCAAATGCGCCGCCTAGAAGTCTCTAATCCCCTGGCCCTTGACGGGTTTCTTCTTGATTGGAGTGCTCCTCCTTACTATTCTCATCCATCTTGACAGCGATAGGAGAGAGCCTATTCTTTTTCTTTCATCATTATTTTTTGCCAGCATTGCCCCCAGGGGATACTCGGTGACAGCCATGTGCAGAATCAGTGGTTGCCCTTTTTGTCATTAATTCATGCGAGAGATGGCCCAAAAAGTTGCAGCTCTGACAAGAATAGGCCAACAACGCTCGTGCCATCTTCTTGCCCTTTTTGTGTTAATGGTTACAGTTGTGGGGTCTTCTTCAGTTTCGCAGACGGCCCAATCATTTCATGTCCCCTAGACATTCATCATGTAATGCTTCTAGGGAGTCTTTGCCTGTAGAGGCAGATGCAGAGACCATGTATGTCTCATAATTTTTTCCTTGGTTTCTTCTTTTTTTTTCTTTTTCCCCCTTTTTTAGAGAGAAACCCAAGCATGGGTATTGAGCAATCTGCGGTAGTTTTCTGTCCATATCTAGTGGATGCCCCAGCTTTCAGAGCACTTCATCTATTCACTTAGGTCATTCATGTTTTTTTACTCCTAGGCGGGGAGAGAGGAGTTTGCTGCTTCCTTACTGGTTTGACCGCCTTGCTGGCTTCGTTGGGAGGAATCCCATGGTCGGGATGACCAGATCATATATTTCTTTAGGGAAGCGACAGTCGTAGTTCCCTTTACCAGCTATTTTTCTATTGCATAGAATATAGTAGATAGGTCCTCTGAGCGAGGAACTTCAAAAATCTCCAGTGGTTCAGCCGTCTAGCAGTCAGCATTTGTAATAGGTTTTGTGGTTCTTGGTGGGACCTTGATGTGCCCAAGTAAACTTTCGGCTTCACACTCCCCCAAGTTGGGGTTGATAGCATTAGGCAGTTTTGCATCTTCCTGCTAAGTCAGGGAATCAGGTCGCGGCAAGGAGAACCAATCATTAGACTCCACCATCTTTTTTGTTTATCTTTAGGCTCGTTGGTGGACTATTCTTCACTCTTTCCATACATGGGCCCGCTTCAAGAGTGTGACATTCAAACACCCCAAGTGAGTGTAATTCAGCAATTTTCTTCTCTTCTTCTCCACACTGGGGGTATTTGATGCATTGGCAGAGACTGGAGGGCACCATGAGAATTCATTACATGAAACGATACCTTGGTGGTGAATTTCCCTAGTGAGGGGTGGAATTCTGCCGTACTTGAAGGCACTTGAAATTTTGATTGCAGCCATCTATCTTCATATTCTTGGCCCGCGTCAGGTGTATATTGAAATAGTATTTCTGATGACTTCGGGAAGAGAGTATGCTGCTAGGTGCCCTCAAATAAATTAAAATTCCGCTCGACGATTGATCATTTAGTTGCCCCTCTTATGTCGAGTGGCCTGTTACGGGTTGCCGAGGGTGGGAGCACGTCTTCTTCAGGAAAAATGATGGTTGTCCCTGACTGCGCAAAACACCTTCCACAATGTGCTGGGGTTTGTAGAGTTGTAATTGTATCTTGTCGGGTCTTTTCATTCGGAGAGAGTATCTCTTGGAGATTTTATTCAATAGTCTCATCATTATGTTACTGGCCCTGACATTGGCCGACTTCACTTCTTCGGCTGTAATGCGCCTAACATCATTCTGTACCAGTGGAGCTAATTCGCAAGGTGACTTATTCTCCTTCTCTTGTATTTATTCAGGCTTATTATGTCTACTTAACTAAGTCTTTGCTTGCAGAAATTCAGTGAATGAGTGCATGCTCCTGCCGCTCTCTTTTACTATGTGAAGACTGGGCGGAGGTGGGATTTGAACACCTAGATCTAACTTCAGTCAGGAGTTTTGTATAACTTCCACTCCTAAATATTATGTTCTTGCTGGTTCACGGAGGATGCCCCCATTTCCTACTGGTTCTGATGGCATTGTTAGAAGCTAAAATTTTGGCTTGGTCTGCCTTTGCTGCTGCGAAGCATATTTCTTTATTTTTCTCTTCAGAATCTGCCAACTTGAATAGTGTCGATAGTGTATTGCAATGCAGAGTTGTAACGCTTCTTTCATTTATGGACTTTTCCTTCTTTAGCTTTTCCCACTTCTTTCTTTTTTTTCTTCTTCTTTTTTTCTTCTTCGCTTTTTTTTATTAGTATCTAGCCCCAGGATGGACCATCTTTTGCACCTTGTATTATTTTTCCTTGCATTACTTGCCAGTTCTCCTGCTTTCTGGCAGGTGTTAAAATTTAAGCCTCATAGGTGTGCTAGATGCTAGCTTCTGTTACATCTTCGGGAAGCAGTTGATCAGTGAGACCATGTTGGCTGTTATCTTTAGGATAGGCATTTGATGAGGGCGCAGTGGATCCACCTTGTACTCACCCATTTGTAATTCACCCTTCTTGATCAGGCTTTCGATGATATCCTTTAACACATAGCAGTCTTCAATGGAATTTCCCATCTTTTGATGATAAGGGTAGAACTGGGGATCATCCTTCTTTCTGATATCATGCGGCCTTTTGGGCTCCGAGAGGACAACCTTGCCATATTCACGGGCCCAATCAAAGAGAATTCGAGTCTTGTCTTTTGGAAAGGAATAGGGTTTCTTCATCTTGTCTCTCAATGAGGATCCTTGCTTGGCAGGCTTGGCAAAAGAAGGGCTAGCTGTCTCTTTTGTTTTCTTCTTTTCTTGTTCAAAAGCTTTGAAATCAGTGATGTGAATCTCTTCTTGCGCCTGGTGCTTGCCAGCTGGCTTATTGTTCTGACTTGAGACAGTCGCAGTCAGGCAATACTTTGCTAAGAAGGCTTCAATATCAGCTACAACATTATTCAACTGATCAAAGGATTTGACTTCGATGCCAATCACCCTTTGTAAGATTTCCTTCTTCAAATTTCATTTACAGATTTGAACAGCGTCCACATAGTTTGGGGGACGCCTGCATCTCGCACTGAGATTTCTCCATCTTCTAATATAGTTCAGGGCAAACTCATCATCATTCTGCTTGGTTACATGCAATTCTGCCTCGGTGACTTCTCCCTCAGTTGGCTTCATCTCAATTGTTTGTTCCACTCTTAATCTATCCGTCATTGCTAGACCAGTCGGGTTCAAGTGTGAGTGAGTTGGTTGCATATGTGGGCTTGTCAGCACCAATATTGCCTGAGGTGTTGTGATAGTCCCCTAACATGCCTTGGAGGGTGAAGGACATGTCGAGACTGTATGCTGCAGTTGCTGAGGGAGAATGCCCCCTGCATGGTTAGGTGCTATTCGGGGCATGGCCGGCTATGGTGAGGCTTCGAGTGACACCGCCTTGTGGGGTCCCGGATAAGACTCCTGCCTGCCTCGACGTAGATGGATGAGTATTCATTTCATTTAATCGTCTTCTCAGCATCTCAATTTCTTGTTGCTTTTGATATAGTAATGCCATCAAAGCAGGATCATGTCGGGAAGAGCCAGGAATGTTGCCTTTCGTCTTAGTTTTGGGTGGGATAAGTGGCATCCCGCTATCATCACCGGCCACGACCAGTCCCTCAGAGACTTACACTCTTGACCCTATGCCTCCGTGTGGAGGAGGACTATGATGGTGCGCCTCTTCATTAGCTGGCAGAGGGTGTCCCCATTTTCTCCCAGACCTAGTATCACGGTGGGAGGTAGAAGCCTTAGTCTGATATGCCCCCGGCGGCACGAAGCATATTTCTTCATCTTCTTCCTCAGAAGTCTAAGCCACGTTAAACGGGGCTGACAATGTGTTGCAAGATAGAGTAATGCGCCTTCTTTTATTCTTTGACTTCTTCTTTTCTTTCCCTTTGTGGCTGATATTTGAGCTCGCGGTGGGTCATCTTGTGCGCTCGATATTTCTATTTCATCTGCAACTTCTTGTGTTAGCTCCAGGGATTCAAAGTGCTCCCATGGGACATACTCTTTCAACTACACATGTTGGATCTTGGGCTGTTCATATTCATCTAGCCCATTTATAATGGCCTGTAGCCGTTCCACTACTAGGCTGGCTTCTTTATGTACCTGTAACGGGGTTTGCTTCTTCTTGTGGTTAGTGGGGCTTCTAACAACCACCCGAGGGGCTGTTTCATGCGAGACAAGGGTCGCAACGGGTGGAGTGGGCCGGGGTATGACAGTTTTCTTCTTGTTCTTATCGCCACTGTCTACCAATTTTCTTGCTCCTTTGCGGGCGTCAGAATATAGGCTTTGTAAGTGTGTTGGGTGCAAGCCTCTGACACCTCTTCAGGCAATTGTTTATATAAAGATATCATATTGACTGCTACACCTGGAATGGGCATTTCATGGGGGCGCGGGGGATCAACTTTGTACTCCCCCATTTGTAGCTCCTCCTTTTTGATCAGGTCTTGGACTATGTCCTTGAATATATGGCAATCCCCGATGACATGCCTGAGTATTTGGTGGTACGGACAGAAGTGAGGATCATCCCTTCTCTCGACATCATTTGGCCTCTTTGATTTTAGAAGAGTGACTTGATTGTATTTAATGGCCCACTCGAACAGGGCTCGAGTCCTATCTCTGGGGAAGGCATAGAGCTTCTTCGTCTTGTTCTACAGGGAAGAACCATCTCGACGTTTAGCGACAGGAGAGGGATTAGCTGCCCCTTTGCCCTTTTGCCTGAATGCCTTGAAACTGACAGTGTGAACTGTCTTAACTGTCGGCTGTTTATCCGTCAGCCTGACGTTCTATCTTGGGATAGCAGGGGTAGAGGGATATCTTGTAAGGAAGGCCTTAATCTCCACCACAATATTGTTCAGCCAGTCAAAAGACCTGACCTCAATTCCAATCATTCTCTCTAGTATTTTCTTCCTTAGATTTTGTTTACAGATTTGTACTGCATCTTCTTGATGTGGAAGACGCCTACACCTCATGCTTAAGTTCCTCCATCTCTTGATATAGGCTAGGGTTGTTTCATCATTTCTTTACCTAGATGCATATAGTTCGGCCTCGGTCACTTCTCTCTCAGCAACGTGAAATCTTTCTTCGAACTTCCGCTGCATGGCCGACCAATCATTGATAGATCCGGCTGGCAGGTTTGAGTACCATTCGAAAGCAAGTCCCGTAAGTGAGGACCCGAAAAACTTCAACAAGTAGGATTCGTCAGTTGCTAAATCGCCCATCACATTGATGTAATAGGCTATATGTTCCTTCGACGACCCTTGCATGTTGAATTTGTCAAATTTTGGTGGCTTATTGACGCCGAGCAACAACTGCTCAGCAGCATGATGAACTGGGTATGGTACTTTGTACACATCGAAAGAGGCGTAATCATCACTGCCTCTTTCTGCTAGCTTCGTCTCGATCATCTGCTCCACCACTAGCTTATTCATTATGGTCGGATCTACCTGGCTTGGATGGAAATGAGCCTGCTACATTTTTGGTGTCGTCAGCATCGTTGCCTGAGGCATGGTGGTAGTCCCTTGGTACCGAAGAGTTGGAGGTTGTATCGGGGTCGTACATTGTGATTATTGGAGAAGAATGCCCCCGGTGTAGATGGGTGCTGGTTGAGCTGCTATTATCTGTGATGAAGCCTCGAGCACATCAGCACTTCCCCGTGACATTTCAGGCGGGGCTTCGACCTGCTCTGATGCTGAAGTGTGGATATTTCTCTCATTGAGCTACCTTTTCAAAATTTCAACAACCTGTTGATATTTCTGAAGCAGCATTAGCAAAGTAGGATCATGCATGGAGGGGCTGGGTATTCGGCTTCCCTCCTCAATTATAGTATCTTTGGATGGCATGGACGGCGTCCCGATGTCATCCGCAATTGTGACCACATTCCCTATCACAATCATTATGGCCGTATCTATGTTTGTTTCGCGCATGGGGGCATGTAACATTTCATTTACGGCTTTCTTCCTTCTTGTGAGAGGGCCCGGCTTCTCGGAAAGTTCGGATAGTTCTTCATGCTCTGTCGGTAGGGCCCCATAGTGGCTAGCCACTCCAACCATATTGTAAGCATAAACTAGGAAACGACTATTTCTCTACCTTATTCTTTTGATTGACTGGCCAGGAAAGATTAATTTTTCAAACACTGAAACTCTTGGTGTCATCTTTTCATGAAGGGGAGACCCATAGCAGCTTGACCCTTCATCTTCTATGTCATTTGGGTCGACTTGGCACTCTTGACCCTTTCCAAAGCATCCACATATCTGAGTAGTCGTTGAAGCCCTAAGGAAGTGTTCCCAAGATTGCGAACATGCCCCAGAAAAGTCTGGGTCATGTATTCTTGTCTGTTGGTGGCAGAAAGCATGGGTGGTGGCACCAACTCACATACCCCCATAGGCGAGCCGCCCCAATACGACTATTCTACCATGGTTCTTGTCATAAGAACAAATATTCGCTTGCCGTGCGTAGGCCTAAACTGACATGTAAGACACCCAGACCGGCATCTCAATCTTCTCCTCTTGCCCCAACCTCTCTCTCCTGGGCCTGTCAGGTCTCGATTGAATCAGTATTGGGGCCTGAGTATGCTGGGGCACCAAGATCTGCATGAACTTTGTTGGTTTCAGGGCCAACCCATCCCTTAGCTTATAGACAGACAAAGCACGATCCATTTTGTTCTGGACCAGTACCTTGAAGGAATTGCGTGCCGGCACCATTGGTATAACCCTATCGAGTATTACTTTGGCTTGTCGGCCATTCAGGTATACTCGGACTCCTCCAATCAATACGGATTTACCCAAAATAGACATCCGACCTTGTAGAGTATCGGCGTTCCTTCTGGCGATTCTTCTTGTAGCCGCAGTGCATCCCTTGTTGGTTGAGGCGGCGCAAAAATTGATGTGGTGGATGTAGCAACCCACCATCTCTATCTTCTCCGGGGTGACCTCCATAGCATTGGCAGTCACGGACTTCATCTCATTGGCATCGAGGAGCTCCATGAATGCCACACCCCAAAAGTTGGGGAAGCCGATGACAGGAGGGAAGCTACCGAATCTTGTCGGCACCGCCAGGTAGCCATACCTAGCGTGATCTCCAACAACGAGCGGTCAGAACATGATAGCAGCCATTGGAATCGTCAAAGTGTATAACCTGCAATTCAAACTGATAGTTAGAATCTTATAAGAAGGCCATAGAGCCTTAATCCTGGCGAAGAGATGAAGGGAGGCTGCAGTCCCACCGGGCATGCCAGACTTGTGGGACTATTCTTTTATTTATTTATTTTATTTCATTTATTTGTTTTGTTTATTGTGTGCAGACGTCCCAATCACAACGTGATAGTTTGTTCGGACTCCAAAGATTGAAAGGCTTGGAATCACTGAGGTATGTGCAATGTCTGACTTACCAGACGATAGTGGGTAGCGAGTCAGGATAGAAATCCGCCGTGTCATAAAGGTCACGACGTTAATTACATCTCCTCGAAAGGGAGAAAACCCTTGATGAATCGCTAGGAGAAAGGGCTCTATGGCAAAAACTTATGTTAGTGTATGCATGAAAATAAAAAGATGTCCCTGACGGGACCTGTTGATTTGGCAAGGTAGGGACCCAGCGCCGCTCATCACCAATTCATTGTGATCACTATCATTATTCTTGAGTTGTCATTTTTTATTTATTTTATTTATTTTCTTTTTATTCTCGATTGTTGTGATTTTATTGTAGTTTGTTATTTAGATTTTATTTAGATTTTTTATTATTATGATTTTAGATTTTAGATTTATTGTTATTTATTTTTTATTTACGATTTTTTGTTCTGATTTAGTTGCAATATTCATATGCATATCTTTATTTTATTACATTGTTTATTTTGATTTTACTTACTTTGGTTTTATTATGTTATCTTTTTATGTTTTTGGATTTCTTATATATTATTTTTTTACTCTCATGTTACTTTGTTATTATTTATTTATGATTATTATTTTATTATTTTAATTTTCTTACATATTCTTTTTGTTTTGATATGTTTATATTATTCTCTTATTATTATTCTATTTATTTAATGATTTAATGATTTATTATTATTATTATTATCGTGACTCGAGTGATGAAAATTCAAAATTTTGGCAGCATCTCCTCCTGTCCCGGAGTACGTCCGGGGGATGTAGTGGGTGCTCGTCTGTAAAAAATCTGAGACGGTCCCTTAATCGTCCAGGTGTGCATGAGATGGCAACACCTGGTCCCATATCGAATGTAGTACCTATTGGTCCCAAGTAGACGAGTGGACAAGAAGGGGGGGTTGAATTGTCCCCACTAAAAATGGTAAATTTAAAAACTAACTAAGCGGAAATAACAACTTTGATGAGATTGAAAAGATTAAACCAAATAGAGTAAACCAAGATCTCTCAATCTCACCGAGCTCACTCGATCATGCAAAAGATTAGGCAATTAAACACGTCACATAATGAAATCTAGGCAATTGAGAATCGCTCGTGCAATTGGACTTCACTCATGCTCACCGATCACACATGTATTGAATTAATAATTAATCACAATAAAGCAAACCACAATGCACACCACAAGACACAAGGATTTTTAAGGTGGTTCGGGACCACGACGGGCTCGCTCCCTACGTCCACCCCTTACCCAATCGGTAAGGCTCCACTCGGGGATAAATCCCCAACACAGAGGTAACGCTCCAACAACATGCAGAACGACGCCTGCACACATACGGGGACGTGCCCCAATACACACACTCAGAGTAAACCCTGTAAACACGGGGTACAACCCCAAATACACACGGAGATGGAGTCTCCAACACGATCCGACAACCGGATCACAAACATACACAAACGCTGCAACAAATGCAGCACCAGAGACACACGACCGTATACAAACGGTCACACACACACACACAATATTTCTAGTTCAGAAAGTTAACACAAATATTCAAACATCCTCAACCCTAAACATAGATCATGAAACACATCAAGAACAACATAGAATGGATATAGAAAAGATCCCCCTTGGTTTCCAAAGCCCGGTTGATGATGTTCTTTCAAGCAACGGTTGGAAGGATCTCGGATGACGACGATTCAAGCATCAACACGATCCTCTTATCATTCCTCTTCACTTTCTCTTCATGCAAGATCTTCAAAACCTCTTGGATGTAGATGAAATCCCCTTGGCTTGAGCTCTTCCTTCCTTCCTTCCTTCCTTTTCTTCACCTGCAAGATAGAAACAATGAACACATTAGGGTTCTCCTTATGAAATTCGTAGATCTCATATGTATATATATAGGAGACATCAAAAGACTAGTATAACCCTTCTAGAAACCCCCAAAAGGACCCCCAATAGGTCTCCCACCAACCCAAGGGTAAAGGGGTAAGAGTTAAGCACAAATGGATTGGGTTTAGATGGGTTTCAGATCCTCATTTTTGGGTTTACGCCGTGTTCGGTCGACCTAAACATTTGGTCGGTCAATCGGAATTAACAGCATCAGAATGTGTTACCGGCGGCCAACTCTGCCAAGTTTGGTTGACCTAAGCTATAGGGTCGGTCGACCTAAAGCTACAGTAAATTCTAGACTTTCAGATTTCAGCCCCAAACTCCATTGCAATCCTTTCAAACTCTGTGGCATCAAACTCCTTTGATCTTGGAGGGTTTATATTAAGGATCTTAACCTGCAAAACCATTAGAAAAATGATTAGAACTTTAGCTCAATAATACAAATAATAAATGCATGAAGTATATACATGAAACCCATGTTCAAGGTGCATACAAACACTTTGAACCACAAATGTTCTAAGCTAAAGATCGAGGGATATTTCTATACATGTGAACAAGATATTAGCAACTTGTAACCATAAAGAAAGTACATAAAACACATACATTAAAATCCATGTTCAAGATGCATAGAAACTCTTTTGAAAACATGTTCATCCACATCAAGAAATCAAGTACATATAGTAATGCAATTGTCTAATATGAGTGCATCATGTAACCAAGCTCCATGAAGAGTATACATGGAAGACATTCAAAGCTTTGAAAAATAACCATGAAACCTTCATACACCGAATGACCCTTCTTCAGAAATATGAAGATGCATATTACACAAATTCACCAAACTAAGGATTGGAATGAAGAACCATACATCTAAGCAAATCTATGAGGCTAGCAAGCCATGCAACCTAACATATTAAAAATGCAAGAAACACATTCTCAAACCATCAAATCCTCAACAAAAGATATGATCATTTAGACATGCATATGAGAAAAACATGTGAGCATTATAAGCACCAATTTCACCAAAATTCACATGAGTTATCTTAATCAACTTTCAAGCACACACTGAGCACATTTCCTTGTTTTGTCAAAACAACATGACCAAGAATCCATATAATGAGAGAACATCAATAAAATTACATTCATCAAATTTCAAGTGAATAGATTGAGGGTATTTAAAGCCCAAAAACCTCATGTGAAAAATACATGAAAATACTCAATAAAGATTTTGAAAAGCCCTTTGATGAATTGCATAAAACATGTAAATAGTCAACGCAATGTAATGAGAGAGTTAACTCCCTTTTTATAGAAGAACTTCATTGATGGACTCCTTTGAGTTCCAAGATGATTTTGATCCTGCAAGCCAAGATAACATAACATGAGTTTCTTAAACAAGAATCATTCATATGACTTCCAAGTGAGAATCTTGAAGTCATTTTTTAACTCATCAACCAAGATGCATACATGTTGCTCAATGAAACACACACAAGCATACTCGGTTTGATAAACACGTTTGTTGCACATCCGCACAAGCACAATTATTTTGTTATCATTAAAACCAAACACCAAACATCAACTAGGGGATGCAACAATCTCCCCCTTTTTGATGATGACAAAATAATGTGTGCGAGAGTCCAAGAAGATAGCATTGAGTAGAAGGCATTGAGCACACAGCCAATATTCTCTCCCTTTTTGTCATCTACAAAATGACAGGGGGTTATGGTGATTTTTTCATCTCTCTAAATTCGGCATGAAGAGAGAGAGGTTATTTGACATGATATGAAAATGTTAGCCCTGAAGAGATGATACCACTTCGGATACCAATTGTTACTAATTGTTGGCCTCAAAGATATGCAATTTCAGTTCGTGAGAGTTGGCCCCGAATTTATGATACCATAGTTGGAAGATTTATGCAACATGATGTGTTCAAGATGATAACAATCAAACTCTAAAGCCCATTTCAGAGTTTCACAAGATGCAATGGCAAGCAAAATCAAAATGTTTGTCAAAAAACATAACAGTGGAAACATCAAACGCTTTTATGTGATTATCATATTATCATATTTTTAGTTTTCTATTGAAATGCATAAAGCTAGATGCTTACAAATGAGGACACTATGAATACATGCAATGCAACTAAACAGATACGTATATATACAAGCAACACAGCTCCCCCTTACTTATTGAAGAAGGGAATAGGTATAAGAGAAGTGCATGTGAGTCAAACCAACTAGGATGCTCATGTGTAACACCAAGAGATTGTGCAATCACACAGAAGAGTTATGTAATAGTCATGCAGTCAATCAATTTTCTGAATACATATTAAATCAAATTTACATATGTGTAGGTGAATAACATGAAAATAGACTGTAGCTATATGGATATTCAGATTTTCAGATCAACACAATGAGAGATTACACAAACTGCATTTCATTTTTAGAGAACAGCGATTGGAGGCTACGCTCTGCCACAACGAGTTTTCACCATGATTTTTCAACACAACCAATATCACATGATAGTCAAAATTTTTCAAGAGTGATAAGGTTCAAATAATTCCTTTTTACGTGAGGAGACACATGGAGCTCATGCCAGACTCCCCGGTCACTCAGAATAGTGAACTATTTCACCTCATTTTGAGCAGAGATATTATAGTATAATATCTTTCTGAAGTGAACCACATCACGTCTAAGGTGACATGTGCTTAATTTACTCAGTGAGACTAAATATTGCTCCGCCATTCTTTTCAGTTTCTTTCTACAAAAATAGGCAGGTAACTTTTTTCTCAACTGTATCTTTAACATTCATGTAGCAAGTTTAATATCTCTAGAGTGTTGAAAGAAATTCTTACATCCTTATCTCTAACACTCATTTTCATATTTTATGCATGAAGTGTGCGAATTTGATTCAGTATGTATACCGAAAATTTCATGAACACATAACAGTGCAGCTTCCCCAATCTAGATGCACTTATCAGAAGATTACTTCCCCTGAGTGTATGACGTGTAGCACTCTAGTGATGACTCAATTTTTAACATTATTTAGCAAGAAATATGAGGTCTTAGAAATTTCAATGAAGGGGGTGATTAGCATATAATAACATGCAAGCACACAACGGGAGTATATGCAATATGCAATGTGTTGGGTTCATTGCGCTCCCTCTTTGTCTTTGGTAATGGTTTTGATGATAACAAGATATTGTGTGTAAGTTCTATGGAATACTTACTTTGGTTGCTTAATCATGCATATCCTTCATGCAAGACTAATATGGAGTTCTCATGCATAACATCTTGTGTGATTAATGAGGCCTTCATTGAAATGAACAATATTTGACAATGTGATTGAGCATTCAGTTTCATTGCTTTAAGATTGATTTGAGTGTTTTGTTTATCTCTAAAGTGTAGGTTCATTTGTGATCTCAAACCCTTGATGATATGGTAAGAAGTTAATCTTCAAGTTCATTTATTGTACCTTGAATGGGTTTGAATCATTCTTCATGGTTTTGTTGCTTAGATTAACTGCCTTAGGCAGTTTTGTATTTCCCCTCTCCTGGTGTCGACACCAGGTGTCGACACCTAGTCCCTACGACCTTATTTTTCACGTTGGCAGAACACCTGGACTTAGGTGTCGACACCAGGTGTCGACACATACACCCTAGGTGTGGTTTTCTTGTTAGGACTAAACTTGGAATTATGGGACTGAACGTTGAATTCAAGTGTGGCTTGATTGAATTAACTTTGGAAATCGCTTTTCCATGCTGAATCAAATTGATATGTGAAGCTTGTGTAGAAAACAACATAGTGATTATGTATTTCAAATGCATTGATTTAACTTTGATATGAATTGATTTTCCACAATGTGCAGGTTCCATTTTGCTATCAACTCATTGGGTCCATGGTAAGCTTCCATTCTTGTTTACAATGCATTGGATCCAAGGTAAGAGTTTATGTTTGAATGTATTTTGATGTCGCAAGATTGGGCTTAATCCACCTTTCATGTATTTGGGTTCATGTATAGGCAGTACATGGCAAATTGAATGCACTTCACTGCATGAGGTTTTGGTGATCTTAAATGTGATTTACTGATTATACTTCATGGGGTGTTAAAGGCTTCTAAGTGTTTCATACATATTCTTTAGGAGGTTCTTGAGATGATAATGTGTTCAAAGTATTTATGTGCTTCATGCTAATGATATCATGATCATACTTCATGGTTTTGATGCATATAATTCATGCATTTCATATTTGGGTTGATGAGATTAATCTCTTATTCTTTTTCCTTGTTTCTGGCTTTCGGCAAGTTTTAAGTCGACCAAAAGGGTGTCTTTGGTCGACCAGAACTGGCTGGGCTGGAGTTTCTGGCGCTGTCCAGAATCCTGCCCAACAAGTGTCGACACCTAGTGCACCGACCTCATCTTCTACAGATGTGCACCGACCTATCTTTCCATTTCATAAAAAGTGCACCGACCTTGTCAATACATGCACCGACCTATCTTTGATGATTTTTTTAATGTGCACAGACCTTGGCCTTATACGCACCGACCCTTTCATATGTTCACCAACATGGTCTTTGGTGTTTTACAAACATGCACCGACCCTTTCATTTGTGCACCGACCTGGTCTTTAGTGTTTTACAAACATGCACCGACCCTGCCTTTACATATGCATCGACCATGGGTTCAAATGCATAGACCTTAGCCTTCATGTGCTTAGACTTGTGCATTTATCTGCATTACTATAAGATTGACTTAAGTGATTTGTTTGTGGTTAGTGCAGGCTTCATGTGCAAATTGCTTTCAATCAGTTGGATCAATGGTATGAATGCACTTCTGAATTTGATTGTCTATTGCTTTGAATGTGTTTGAAGTGGGCCTTCATGTATTGGGTTTAGAAGTGTCTTCATGCATATTTGTTCTTGGAAATCTGTCGTAGTTCGTGTGTTGCTACGGTTCGTAGCGTGTAGTGAAGCTTCACCGGGTTCGGTGAGAGGTGGATGTAGGGAGCCCGTCGTGGTCCCGAACCACCTAAAAATCTCTGTGTCCATTGTGAATGCCTGTGTGATTATCCATTTCTTCTATCTCCATTCACAAGCCATCTTATAGGTTTTTATTCACTGCATCATCGCACATTGCTTCATCCACTATCTGTGTTAGGATTTATTTCTACCATCTATTGCATAGTTTATTCGAGTAAGATCAGAAAGCTTGAGAGAATGTTTTAATCTCACGTCTGTTTAGGCTAATCAACGTAGTTAATTTTAATTCCGCTGTGATTAGTTTAGATAGTTTTTAAAATCTGCCATCTCGGCAAGGGGACAATTCAACCCCCCTTCTTGTCCGCCATCTAGTCTGGGCCAACAATTGGTATCAGAGCCTAGTATCTGGTTTTTATTCTGCGGACCTCACGGTCTAGGAGATAAGATCTATTCATGATGGCTAGTGTGCATTCAGTTCCTATTTTTGATGGTTTTGATTATGCTTTGTGGCTTGGAAAACTCTATGTGTGGATTACTAATACTAATCCGAAGCTTATGAATCTAATCACTCTTGGTCCTCACAGTCTTCCTAAAAATGAGTCAAAGTTGACCGATGAGGATAAGAAAAAGAATTCTGATAATTTGTTTGTCTTGAATGCTCTTAAGGCTGCAGTGAACATTGATGAATTTCCTTTTGTTTCATCTTGTAGGTCAGCCAAAGAGATTTGGGATGGGCTAAGCGAAGTCCAAGAAGAAAGACGGAATAGTGAGTGTCTCGTGGCAAACGGTGAGCTTGAGCGTCAAAGCGAGGGGAGTTCAAAGGTAAACTCTGACCCCGATGAAGATAATGAACTAAGTTATGATGAATTGATAAATGCTTATGATGAACTGTTTGACAGATATAAATCAATGAAATCTAAAAATCGAAAACTGAAAAAGGCTATTCAAAATACTACACATGTTGCCTCCTCATGTGAGAAATGTTCAGAACTTAGGGACTTGAATGAAAACTTATTGCATGATGTTGATGTGCATAAAGAAACAATTTCAATTCTAAAAATTGAAAATGAAACCTTAAATGCTAAAATTTCAGAATTTGAAGACATTGAAAAGGAACTAAGAGATAAATTGAGCTGTTTGGATAATGATCAGATCTTACTTAATGAACTTGTTCAGAATGAAAAGCTTGCTGAAGAGATTGAAAAACTGAAAGATCAAAACAAATTGTTATGTGATGAGTTGAAAGTCATTGAAAAAGGAAAACATGTGGTTGATGGAGATCCTGAAAATGCTCATATTTTGGAACAAGAAGTTGCAAACTATAAGACTCTCAATTCTCTTTTAAATGATAAACTTGCACTGTGTGAAGAAGAGATTGCTAGTTCTGAATTGCATATCATGTCCCTTGAAAATGAAATCAAGAGTTTGAATGAATCTTTATCTTTGTGTGATAAAGAAAATGAAAAATAGAAAAATGTTGTTAATTCTTCTTGTGTGCATGAAAAATTTTCATCTATTAAATATGATCATGCAACAATGAAAAGGAGGAATGTTTCATACTGTTACTGTGGCAAATTTGGCCATGATATGTATGATTACATTTTAATGAAATTTGATGATGATGAGGCTTTGAAGTCAAGAATGAAAATGTGTGATGGCTCTAAAAATCATGAGAAACCCACAAAGAAGACTCTCAACACTCATTGCTTCTATTGTGGGTTGCATGGTCATGTTTTTGAAAATTACTTTACAAAGAAAAATGATGATAAGTGATCTATCAAGAAGAATTTTTCTTGTCATTATTGTGGTAAATTTGGACATATGATGAATAATTGCTTTTCAATGAAAAATGATCTATGAAAAGAAAGTTTTCTTATTATTATTACTGTGGTGAGAATGATCATTCTATGAATGACTGTTCCACAATGAGATTTGATGATGATCGGTTTGCTAGGAGATATAAGAATTCATCTGTTCGTGTTAACACTAATCACTCGGGACCCAAGATGGCTTGGGTACCCAAATGTCCAAAATGAGAATCTGTTTTGTAGGGGGGCCTTAAGGCCAAGGAATGTTAATAAATAAAGTACTCTCAAGGTGAGAAAGAAAAATAGTTTGGTTTTGAAAGTCATTTCGTTTAGGTTCATTTTGAAAAATCTGAAAAAGTGAAATTTAAGTTTGGAGAAAAATATTTAGATGACTTGAACACTTTTCCATACATATCTTGTGAATAATTTTAGCTCTGAATGCTTAACATTGCACATATATAGTTTCATATACACACCCTTTCTTTCGTTTAGAAATAATGATTCAGTTTTGAATGCTCTGGTCTGTGCATAAACTCTTTCATACTTTTACTCACATCTTGCAAATAATTGTTCATTTTTGCATACATAGAACACATACTTAGTTGCATGATACACACTACACATATCATACACATCTTTGCATACTTGTACATAAAGGAAGTCTTTGATCATATGTTCGATTATACTTGCATATACTTGACATATTTGTGTGCTTGAATGCCATGATTATTCGATATATCAAATGGCGATCGTGAAAGGCTGGATTTTGTCTAACTGGAAGCCTTCCCCATGCTTAATGGTGGTCTTCGGACCTACGTTCTCAGCCACGTACTGGTAGTCATCTTGTGTGAAGACTTTACCTTGATGGATGTTTGAGTGTATATATATTATATCACCCTTTTCTTGAAAACATCCTATGACATTTTCCCTTGCTAGATAAAATTGTTTTGATTTAAACATGGTTGTTTCATGGCACATATTAAGGGAGAGTTTTTACTCATAACTGTGCATACACTTAGGGGGAGACATAACTGTGATTAGACTAATTCATGTCTTACATTCAATACAACCACCCACACACTTTGCACCTTTTTGAGATAAATGATTCAATCCAATAAGGAATTCAGTTATTCCTCTCAACACCTTAGAGGACTCTTGAATCTCTACATGAAAATCACATATCTCGTGAGGAAAAAGCTATTTGCCCCACCAAAAATCCGTATAAGTGAAACGTGGATCCGAGTAGCCGAGAATCTTCCCTGAAACAAAGGAGGAAACTCGCATCAAAAAGTGAAGCAAATCCACTATTAAAAATAAGTGGGTTTGGCACCGAGTAGCCGGGAAGTGCCCCTGAGACAAAGGGTACAACTCGCGCCGAAAAGTGACAAAATCCGCAATTAAGATAAGTGACGAAGCTGAGTAACCGGGAAGTGTCCCTGAGACAAAGGATATAACTCGTGTCAAAAGATTAGTCACACCATTTATAGTAATTTAAAAAAATTGGGGTCATATGTAGCTACCAATATTCGAGCATTGTGTATGAAAGTGTATGGATGATAAGTTCTTTTTAGTGTTCTTTAGAAAGTCTGATTATCCATATTACTTTAGAATTTATTGCTCAATCTTTCACATATACACCTTGGGTTTGATTGTGTGAATGTACTTTATGAATCTGTCAGCTTTCATAGTCTATGTAGTGCCGCCTTTTTGTAAGCACGACCTTCTTAGTATTGTTCATGCACATCATGTTCAAAGTCGATTGCATAATCCTTACACTTGTCCCAAAGGGACTTGCTTGAGTCTATATTTAATTATGCTTGCTTGAATGCTTGACTGCTTGATCCTTTCTGTTCATATCATACTTCATTTCGCCTTGATGCATCTTTAGATTATACATGTAAATAACATGTCATTTTATCCCATTTTCAGTCAATTTTTGTTCATGACAATAGGGGGAGAATAATGTGTTGTTCAGCACAACTTTTGCATATAGTTTAGTTTCTTCATACTATTGTGCATAGTTCGATCATACATACAGCATATAGTTCAAAAACTGAGCATTTGGACATATTTCAAACATTTTTGTTAGTGTTCATGGTTTACACACCTTCCTTTCATGGTAGATTATTGCTGGGTTCGTGCGCTATTCTATCTCATTTCATATTTGATTGTTCCTCGTCCCCCACTTTTTGATAATGTCAAAGGGTGAGAGAGTTTTTGGGGGCCACAATATTTGTCATCATCAAAAAGGGTCAGATTGTTGGGTTTGTTACGCTCCCTCTTTATCTTTGGTAATGGTTTTGATGATAACAAGATATTGTGTGTAAGTTCTGTGGAATACTTCCTTTGGTTGCTTAATCATGCATATCCTTCATGCAAGACTAATATGGAGTTCTCATGCATAACATCCTTGTGTGATTAATGAGGCCTTCATTGAAATGAACAATATTTGACAATGTGATTGAGCATTCAGTTGCATTGCTTTAAGATTGATATGAGTGTTTTGTTTATATCTAAAGTGTAGGTTCATTTGTGATCTCAAACCCTTGATGATATAGTAAGAAGATAATCTTCAAGTTCATTTATTGTACCTTGAATGGGTTTGAATCATTCTTCATGGTTTTGTTGCTTAGATTAACTGCCTTAGGCAGTTTTGTATTTCCCCTCTCCTGGTGTCGACACCAGGTGTCGACACCTAGTCCCTACGGCCTTGTTTTTCACGTTGGCAGAACACCTGGATTTAGGTGTCGACACAAGGTGTCGACACATACACCCTGGGTGTGGTTTTCTTGTTAGGACTGAACTTGGAATTATGAGACTGAACGTTGAATTCAAGTGTGGCTTGATTGAATTAAATTTAGAAATCGCTTTTCCATGCTGAATCAAATTGATATGTGAAGCTTGTGTAGAAAACATAATAGTGATTATGTATTTCAAATGCATTGATTTAACTTTGATATGAATTGTTTTTCCACAATGTGCAGGTTCCATTTTGCTATCAACTCATTGGGTCCATGGTAAGCTTCCATACTTGTTTACAATGCATTGGATCCAAGGTAAGAGTTTATGTTTGAATGTATTTTGATGTGGCATGATTGAACTTAATCCACCTTTCATGTATTTGGGTTCATGTATAGGCAATACATGGCAAATTGAATGCACTTCACTGCATGAGGTTTTGGTGATCTTAAATGTGATTTACTGATTATACTTCATGGGGTGTTAAAGGCTTCCAAGTGTTTCATGCATATTCTTTAGGAGGTTCCTGAGATGATAATGCGTTCAAAGTATTTATGTGCTTCATGCTAATAATATCATGATCATACTTCATGGTTTTGATGCATACAATTCATGCATTTCATATTTGGGTTGATGAGATTAATCTCTTATTCTTTTTCCCTTGTTTCTGGCTTTCAGTAGGTTTTAAGTCGACCAAAGGGGTGTCTTCGGTCGACCAGAACTGGCTGGGCTGGAGTTTCTGGCACTGTCCAGAATCCTGCCCAACAAGTGTCGACACCTAGTGCACAGACCTCATCTTCTACAGATGTGCACCGACCTATCTTTCCATTTCATAAAAAGTGCATCGACCTTGTCAATACATGCATCGACCTGTCTTTGATGATTTTTTGAATGTGCACAGACCTTGGCCTTATACGCACCGACCCTTTCATATGTGCACCGACCTGGTCTTTGGTGTTTTACAAACATGCACCGACACTTTCATTTGTGCACCGCCCTGGTCTTTGGTGTTTTACAAACATGCACCGACCCTTTCATTTGTGCACCGACCTGGTCTTTAGTGGTTTACAAACATGCACCGACCCTGCCTTTACATATGCATCAGCGTCCATGGGTTCATATGCACAGACCTTAGCCTTCATGTGCTTAGACTTGTGCATTTATCTACATTACTAGAAGATTGACTTAAGTGATTTGTTTGTGGTTAGTGCAGGCTTCATGTGTAAATTGCTTTCAATCAGTTGGATCAACAGTATGAATGCACTTCTCAATTTGATTGTCTGTTGCCTTGAATGTGTTTGAAGTGGTCCATCATGTATTGGGTTTAGAAGTGTCTTCATGCATATTTGTTCTTGGAAATCTGTCGTAGTTTGTGTGTTGCTACGGTTCGTAGCGTGTAGTGAAGCCTCACCAGGTTCGGTGAGGGGTGGACGTAGGGAGCCCATCTGATCCCGAACCACCTAAAAATCTCTGTGTCCATTGTGAATGCCCGTGTGATTGTCCATTTCTTCTATCTCCATTCACAGGCCATCTTATAGGTTTTTATTCACTGCATCATCGCACATTGCTTCATCTGCTAGCCGTGTTAGGATTTATTTCTACCATCTATTGCATAGTTTATTCGAGTGAGATCGGGAAGCTTGAGAGAATGTTTTAATCTCACGTCTGTTTAGGCTAATCAACATAGTTAATTTAATTCCGCTGTGATTAGTTTAGATAGTTTTTAAAATCCGCCATCTTGGCAAGGGGATAATTCAACCCCCCTTCTTGTCCGCCATCTAGTCTGGGCCAACACAATGCAACAATATTTTGGCACACAGTGAGCTTCATCTTACAAATGCACTATGTGAATAATATGTAGATATGATCTGCAAATATGCAACGTGATGCAAAATGTCAGATTTTTATTTAAAAGTTCTAATTGCATTGTAAAATTTAACATGGGTGCAAGATGCAAGTTTTCAATTTTTCATGTGAATGATCTAAATGCACCTTATGAATTTTCTAATGCATGCATTTTTAAAACATGAGAATGCAATGTAGGATGCAAAACTTATTATTATTATTTTTTTAGAACATCATGACAGATTGCACAAGGAGGCATACACATTCAAATGATAAACAACAACTATTTTCTAAGACTTTCCCTTTTTGAATAAGGGTACACAAATGATCAAAATTAAGCAGTGCAACCCAATTGTTTTCAGAAATGTTCGAAAATAGATTTTCAATAACATTTCAAAAGCTTAGAGTATCATCCACAAGCCAAACAGATTTTTCAAGTTCCGGTACGAGGTGGAAGTGAAGGTCCGAAAACCCAACTCACATATAGTGAGAGCTTCTAGGTGGACGTAATCCGCCATTCCACTACACACCATTTGATATACCCGATACTCAATTAAGCTCAGATGCTCATGCATTTTAGATTGAAAAATATTCAATAGGTAAAGACATCATGCTTATTCTTCAAAATTTTAAATTCATTCAACCAATGAGACATGTTCATCATAGCAGAATATAGGAATAACAGATCAAGTGTTCAGAATCAATATCTGTCAAATGAACAATTCTGCATTTCAGAAATTTTACCTTCTTGAAGTAAGAAAGAATTTCAGAATCAATTTGAACGCACATGGTATTTCAGAGTTTCAAGGCAAATTAATTTCCTTCTAAAAAATATGTTTCCTCATTAGTCAAACAATTCAATTTCTGAATTTTGGTACACGGCGGAGAGCTTTGATCCAAGGATCACCTCATGCATGGTGTTAGCTTCCTGACAGACTTAATCTATCATTTCACATAACAACATTTGATATACCAAATATTCATTCAATGAGAGCATGAATGGCTTAAAAGGAAATGTAATTCAAACATAACAAGGTAGAAGAAGGAAAAATATCAAAAATATCAATTTGACAAAGAGGAACTAAAGTTGGGGTTTTACCATTCGAGTGTGTGTGTCTTGTTCCATTTTGTTGAAACCCCTTTCATTTTTTATTTACCTCAAGGCACACCTCCATCAAAACCAACTCAATTGACAGATTTTGGCACCCAAACCTTCTTGGATCCCTAGAGATTAGAAGCATTTCTACCAAAATATTTCTTCAACATTCTCATAGCCATCATATCATCATTCTTCAAGATCCTGCAATCCTCCATAACATGTCCATGATTTCACAATAAAGGCATTGGGGAGAAATAGTTTTACCAAAAGACTTCCTTTTAGAGCAAAGGAATTTTCAAATCCATTCCATCTTCCATTTTCATAAGGTCTACATTTAGCAACATTAAACCTAGCATTCATTTTAGAAGCATGAAAATTTTCTGTTTTCAAAAATCAACACTCTTTCATAAGATGTCCGTACTTCCCACAATGAAGGCAACAAGGAGATGTGGGCCTACGGAATGACTTTCCATTGTTTGCATGAGTGTTTATGAACACGTTTCTCTTATAGGATGAAAATCTTTGAGCATTGGAAGCATGTTCATTTCTGATTTTCTTTGAACATCAAACTTAACATTCATGGCTCGAAAATCATCATTTTATTTCACAAAGCAATTATCGATCACATGGCCTAGTTTGTGACAAAAGAAACAACAAACATTTCTCTGTCTCTTGAAAGTAGATTTATCTTTGCATGCTTTTTCATCATCCATTTTCATGACAATACAATCATCCATTTTATGGCCATGCATGTCACAATAAAAGCATTCAACATTTAATATCATTTTTCACCCATTTTCAACTTTTTGAAACCGTTTTTGCATTGTGGGCTTTGTGTTAAATAATTTCTTTTTCTCAAAGTCATTTTCTGAAATTTTCATTTGAGAAGTGGAAGGAGGTGCTTTGGAAGTGCTGGGAATATCTGATGCATGAACAAAAGATGTTGTCATTTTATGTTCAAAAGGCTTTTTGTTGAACGGGGTATATCCAAGACATTCTTTTTGAAAATTCACTTTAACACCCAACATCTTATCTAGATTTTCTTTCCCTTTGACAAATATAGATAAATCATCTTTCAATATTTTCACCTCTTCTTCCAGATCAGAAATATGCAATTCAGCATTTGTGATTTCTTCTTCGCATGCAAGGATTTTATCACCATACAAATAGTTCATTGACATGAGTTTCCCATTTTCTTGCTTGATTTCTTTATTTTCATCATTTATAGCATGCAATTTTTTAGTTAAGTTTTCAAGGACTTTCTTAGTTTCAACAAACTTTGAGATCTTAGCAAGCAGCTGTTCATTCTCAGATGTCAACAATGAAACTTCTTTTTCAAATTTTTCAAAAATTTTCAATCTACCTTCAAGCAAAGAATTATTGATTAACATATCACCATTTTTCTTTTTAAGATCTTCATTTTCAGTCATGATGCTCTTACTACCAATCTCAGAATCAAGTAATTTCTCAAACATTTTCTCATCATCAGAAAGAGAAGCTAACTTGCTTTTAAGGCATTCTTCATTTTTCTCAAACAAGGAGATTTTAAACAACAAAGTTTCATTTTGCTCACGCAAATCATGACAATCATTTTCAGATGCAAGAGAGATATTAGAATTTCTTGCCAATTCAAGGTCATCATTCATACATGACATTTCTTCTGAAAGTAATTCAACTCTGGATTCAAGAGATTCATTTTGATCTTCTAGATGTTCAATTTTTGACTCCAAAGTTTTACAATTTTCACATGAAGAATTAGCATGCACATTCTCATCATTTTTCTTTTTCAATCTCTTGATTTCATATTTATATTTTTGGCATATGTCATGCAAATCGGCATATGCTAATTGCCACGCTTCAATTGAAGGTTTTTCGGAGTCAGAATTTACCTCACCTTCACTTTCTCCATGAGCCATCATACATGTATCCTTTGCATCTTCTTCATACTTTTATGCCAGCTCATCCCAAAGCTCCCTTCCTGATCTGCACATTGGAAATCGTGAAATCACATCAGATTCTATGCTATTCTTCAAAATATTTAATCTAGTAATATTTATAGTATTTTTCTTGAGGTATTTTTCATTCCACTTGGTTTCATTTACAGGGAGTTTATGTGGACCATTACATATCACTTTCCACATTTCAGGTTCATAAACTCTAAGATAAGCACACATGTTATTTTTCCAAGAAATTAAATTATGACCATCAAATCAAGGAGGAAGAGAAGACAAGTAACATATAGACATGATGTTCAATGAAACTCGTCGAGGGATCACTCTAAAGATCATTAGACCCAAGAAAATAGAGCTATGGCTCTGATACCAATTGTTGGTCCCAGATAGGCGAGCGGACAAGAATGGGGGGTTGAATTGTCCCCCACTAAAAATGGTAAATTTAAAAACTAACTAAGCGGAAATAACAACTTTGACGAGATTGAAAAGATTAAACCAAACAGAGTAAATCAAGATCTCTCAATCTCGCCGAGCTCACTCGATCATGCAAAAGATTAGGCAATTAAACACGTCACATAATGAAATCTAGGCAATTGAGAATCGCTCGTGCAATTGGACTTCACTCATGCTCACCGATCACACGTGTATTGAATTAACAATTAATCACAATAAAGCAAACCACAATGCACACTACAAGATACAAGGATTTTTAAGGTGATTCGGGACCACGATGGGCTCCCTACGTCCACCCCTTACCAAACCGATAAGGCTCCACTCGAGGATAAATCCCCAACACGGAGGCAACCCTCCAACAACATGCAGAATGCCGCCTACACACATGCAGAGTAAACCCTACAAACATGGGGTACAATCCCAAACACACACAGAGACGGAGTCTCCAACACGATCCGACGACCGAATCACAAACATACACAAACGTTGCAACAAATGCAGCACCAGAGACACACGACCGTATACAAACGGTCACACACACACAATATTTCTAGTTTAGAAAGTTAACACAAATATTCAAACATCCTCAACCCTAAACATAGATCATGAAACACATCAAGAATAACATAGAATGGATATAGAAAAGATCCCCCTTGGTTTCCAAAGCCCGGTTGATGATGTTCTTTCAAGCAATGATTGGAAGGATGTCGGATGACGGCGATTCAAGCATCAACATGATCCTCTTATCATTCTGCTTCACTTTCTCTTCATGCAAGATCTTCAAAACCTCCTCGATGTAGATGAAATCCCCTTGGCTTGAGCTCTTCCTTCCTTCATGCCTTTTCTTCACCTGCAAGATAGAAACAATGAACACATTAGGGTTCTCCTTATGAAATTCGTAGCTCTCATATGTATACATATAGGAGACATCAAAAGACTAGTATAACCCTTCTAGAAACCTCCAAAAGGACCCCCAATAGGTCTCCCACCAACCCAAGGGCAAAGGGGTAAGAGTCAAGCACAAATGGATTGGGTTTAGATGGGCTTGGGATCCTCATTTTTGGGTTGACGCCGTGTTCGGTAGACCTAAACATTTGGTCGGTTGACCGGAATTAACAGCATCAGAATGTGTTATAGGCGGCCAACTCTGCCAAGTTCGGTCGACCTAAGCTATAGGGTCGGTCGACCTAAAACTACAGTAAATTCCAGACCTTCAGATTTCAGCCCCAAACTGCATTGCAATCCTTCCAAACTCTGTGGCATCAAACTCCTTTGATCATGGAGGGTTTATATTAAGGATCTTAACCTGTAAAACCAATAGAAAAATGATTAGAACTTCAGCTCAATAATCCAAATGATAAATGCATGAAGTATATACATGAAACCCATGTTCAAGGTACATACAAACACTTTGAACCACAAATGTTCTAAGCTCAAGATCGAGGGATATTTCTATGCATGTGAACAAAGTATGAGCAACTTGTAACCATAAAGAAAGTGCAGAAAGCACATACATTAAAATCGATGTTCAAGATGCATAAAAACTCTTTTGAAAACATGTTCATCCACATCAAGAAATCAAGTTCATATAGTAATGCAATTGCCCAATATTAGTGCATCATGTAACCAAGCTCCATAAAGAGTATACATGGAAGACATTCAAAGCTTTACAAAATAACCATGAAACCTTCATACACCGAATGACCCTTCTTTAGAAATATGAAGATGTATATTACACAAATTCACCCAACTAAGGATTGGAATGAAGAACCATACATCTAAGCAAATCTATGAGGCTAGCAAGCCATGCAACCTAACATATTAAAAATGCAAGAAACACATTCTCAAACCATCAAATCCTCAACAAAAGATATGATCATTTAGACATGCATATGAGAAAAACATGTGAGCATTATAAACTCCAATTTCACCAAAATTCACATGAGTTATCTTAATCAACTTTTAAGCACACACTAAGCACATTTCCTTGTTTTGCCAAAACAACATGACCAAGAATCCATATAATGAGAGAACATAAATAAAATTACATTCATCAAATTTCAAGTGAATAGATTGAGTGTATTTCAAGCCCAAAAATCTCATGTGGAAAATACATGAAAATACTTAATCAAGATTTTGAAAAGCCTTTTGATGAAATGCATAAAACATGGAAAGAGTCAATGCAATGCAATAAGATAGTTAACTCCCTTTTTGAAGAAGAACTTCATTGATAGACTCCTTTGAGTTCCAAGATGATTTTGATCCTGTAAGCCAAGATAACATAGCATGAGTTCCTTAAACAACAATCATTCATATGACTTCCAAGTGAGAATCTTGAAGTCATCTTTTAACTTATCAACCAAGAAGCATACATGTTGCTCAATGAAACACACACAAGCATACTCGATTTGATAAACATGTTTGTTGCACATCCTCACAAGCACAATTGTTTTGTCATCATTAAAACTAAACACCAAACATCTACTAGGGGATGCAACAGTACCTCCGAGGACTAGCCTACCAGGTGGTTCGGATCATTCGAGGGGCTTTTTGATCAAGTCTGCGTAAATCTTTCGACTCGCCGTTGACACCATCGCATACGCATGCAGGTTCAAAGGTGAATCAGCGTAGCCCTAGGCCATCGAATCTGGGACTAAAAGTGTCGTAGAAAACTTATTCGGACATCGATCTGGGACTGATTTGTGCTGAAGATGCAGCAACGCCACGGGAGATCCCCGGAACACATGTTCGCCTATGATCTGGCCTGATTTAATATTAAGAAAGGGGACAAAACCCAGTAGGGGTAGGTTTGACTCAAAGGGTTATTGGCCCCGAAGCGAGGTCAGGTCATGGACATGGCGGGGCAAACCTGTAGACCCAAACCATTCTCACAATAGGCCTTGTTTATATTCATTTTATTAATGATTTAAGGGTACCTGATCGGGCTAAACAACCGCAAAAGGGTTGACCCGGGAGTTCTGACAGGGGCAATACAACATAGAGTGAAGCCCGGTGGTCAAGAGTCGCATGAGCGGTGAACAGAACTCGTTCCGGGGCGTAGTATCGCAATGGTGGCAAAAATAACAGAATTTAGCCGTTAATGAACCCAAAATGAATAGTTAAAGGTTACTATTCATTAACACTCACCTTTTCACTGATATCTGACTCTCCAGCAGTCCAGAGGATCTCCCTTTCGGACAGGGCGTAGGGGATCGCTGACTCTACCCCATGGGACAAACGAGACGATAATGCGAGATCAAACAAGCATCCGGTGAAACAAACAGCGCAGAAGGTGAATAGTGTTTAGAATATAAAAAAATTAAAATCACCCTATGTACAGTGACATGCCGGTTATACAAGCATGGAACTTTTTTTTTCTTTTGTTTTGTTTTTTTTAAGAAGGGAGATGGGGGTGCCGGTTATGGTCATGCTTTGCTTTTATTTATTTATTTATTTTTAAGAAGGGAGATGGGGTTGCCAGTTATGGTTGTGTTTTATTGTTTTTTGATTTATTTTTTTCTTTTAAGAAGGAAGATGGGGTGCCGATTATGGTTGAGCTTTATTTTTTTTGGTTTATTTTTTTCTTTTCTTTTAAGAAGGGAGATGGGGGTGCCAGTTATGATCTTCCTTTAAAAAAAAAAAGAAATCCGTCGGCTCATACGTTTGAAAGAATAAAAAGTTTATATATATATATGAGGAGGAGGACCTGCCAGTTTGTGCTCGAGATGTTAATGAATAGTGGCCTTACCGATTAATATATGGAGGGCTATCGGTTAATGAAGCTACAGGCTGCCGGATAGTGTGTTTTGTTTTTTTTGTTGTGTTTTGTCGTGCATTAAAAGTATGAATAGTGGTGCTGTCTGTTAAATGCATGCCGTATCACATAGGTTCAGCAGAGACTTTTACATTGCCGTATCATGGGTTTAGCATAGATTTATGCCTTTCCGTATCATGGGTTCAATAATAATTTATGCCTTGCCATATTACATATTAACCGGAATTGAAGAAGAAAGGGGAGGCCATGGGTTTAAGTGCATTAAATGCACATGTTAGGAAGAGTAACTTGCCGATTTACACAATGGACAACTGCCGATTAATATGATGGAGGGCTGTCGGTTAATAAGACTACAACCTGCCATATAGTTTTTTTTACATGTGTTCTTTTTTTTATTTCTTTTATTTTCTCTCTCTTTTTTGTTTTGATTTTATTCTGGTCACATATTTTATTTTGAAGTCCGTAATATATTTATTATTTTTTATCTATTTATTTCTTTCTTGTTATTTTGATTCTTCTCTTTTTTTTTATTATTGACTTAAGGCCTAGTGAAATTTCGGCAACACCTCCCCTGGATATGAGACATCTGGGGGGAGAGTCATGAGGACACATCCACGGAAGCCCGAGATTGCCCTTCAATTAAACAGACGCGCGCAAGAGTGGGATCATCTACATTCTCAGCACCGATTTGCTCAGGAAAAGGCCGTCATTCCCACTTTTCTTAACGGGAGTAGGGGAGGTTGCCGATCCTAACCACACTGGGGCAGCTGGTATAAATCACACAAAGGCCGCAACGACAGTAATGAGAAAGAAAGAAAAAATAGAGTGCCCACATGTGTTGAAGTTACAGCATTCCTAGAAGGAAGAAAGGAGTGGCGTAATACGAGATGTGTGAGGGTCTTAGCAATCCACACACACAAGATCAAAACTCGGGGTCATCCATGGTATTGGATAAACCCCAAGACCAAACATGTAACGCCCCAGATTTTTCAGATCTTATTCGCGGGTTGTGGATCGTGTCTGAGTGGATTTTGGACTTTAAATTTGGATTATCAGACCCTCAGATGGTGTTTTTGTTTGTCATTTGAAGACTGTGGCGGTGTGTTGAGTAGCCTTGCTTTTTCTCAGAATTTTTCTGCGTCAGATTATATTTTTTTCAAAAATTTGGGGTTAAATAAGTCAGCATCCAAGCTACACAGAATCTACACCAGTAACACCAGGGCTGCTTCCCCAGCACAGTCGGAAGCCAAGTAAAGTTGAAGTTCCGCTGCCAAGCGAAATAAGATAAGAATACACCTGTGACGTCTTCGAAGTCGAAGAAGAGGATGGAGACTTCATTGATTTGCAGCTGGCTCCCCCGGAAATAGAAGATGGTGGCCAAGCCACTATTGATGAACTAGTCGAAGTGAACCTCGGTACAGAGGATGATCCCATGCCAACTTTTCTCAATTCCCTCTTACTACCCGAAGAGAGGGGGCAATACATAAAGCTGCTCCAAGAATTCTGAGATTACTTTGCTTGGAATTATAAAGAAATGCGAGGCCTTAGCCTTGCAGTCGCTCAGCAAATACTGGCCATTGACCCTAAAGCCGAGCCGGTGAAGCAGTCACCTCGGTGAATGAGACCAAAATTGATAAGTCAGATCTACAAAGAGGTCGACAAGCTCATAGATGTCGACTTCATGGCAGAAAATAAATACACTACATGGCTAGCCAACATCGTGCCGGTTAAGAAGAAGAACAGCCAGATCAGGATTTGTGTGGACTTCCGGGATCTAAATAAAGCTTGTCCGAAGGATGATTTTTTGGTGCCCATCACTGAAGTTATGATCGATGCTACTACCGGCCATGAGGCCTTGTCATTTATGGACTCGTCGTCTAGCTACAATCAAATTTGGATAGCTGAACATGAAAGAGTTCACACAGCCTTTCGGTCGCCTAAAGGGATATTCCATTATAAAAGAATGCCCTTCGACCTTAAAAATATTGGCGCCACTTATCAGAGGATGATAACGAAAATATTCGATGAGTTTCTCTATGACAAAGTCGAATGCTATATTGACGACTTAGTCTTCAAGACAAAGAAGAGGGAGGATCACTTGGCTGACCCCATAATTATATTTGAGAGGCTGCAGAAATATGAGCTGAAGATGAACCCGATGAAGTGCGTTTTTGGCATCTCCAGTGGAAAGTTTTTGGGCTTCGTCATCAGATATAGGGGATTAAAATAGACCCCGCCAAGATCAAAGCTATTCAGGAGTTGCCTCCTCCTAGAAACCTGACAGAACTGCGGTCATTACAAGGGCGGCTGGCCTATATCCGTAGATTCATCTCTAATCTGTCCGGGCGGTGTCAGCCGTTCCACAAGCTAATGATGAAGGATATATCATTCTGCTAGGGTGAAGAATGTCAAAAAGTGTTTGACCAGCTGAAAGAATACTTGAAGGCCCCACCAGTGCTGAGGGCACCTGTCAAAGGGCGATCGTTAATTTTGTACATAGCCGCCACCGAATACACTCTGGGGGCAATGCTGGCCCAAAATAATGATTAAGGAAAAGAACAAGCCCTCTACTACCTAAGCCGGAGGTTGGTCGGGGTAGAAGGAAAATACACATCTATTGAAAAGGTTTGTCTCGCGCTGGTCTTTGCTGCTAAGAAGATGAGGCACTACATGCTATCACATGAAGTTCAGTTAATATCCAGGGTTGACTCGGTCAAATATATACTCTCCCATCCAGTCCTAAATAGGCAACTGGATAAGTGGGCCGTCATCCACATGGAATTTGACATTACCTATGTGCCGTAAAAGGCCATCAAAGGCCAGGCCATTACAGATTTCTTTGCAACACACCCAATGCCTGAAAATTCTCTACAGATTACGGAGCTCCCTGAAGACGAGACTCTAGAAGTGGACCAACTCCAATAGGCCACCTGGTAGCTATACTTCGATGGGGCTTCAAGAACAGAAACATTCTCGTCAGGATAAACAAGAAAAAGGGCGAGGGTAGGCGTCGTCCTCAAATCCCCCGAAGGAGAGGTGCTGCATACCTCTTGCTCAATCAACAAAGTTTTCACGAATAATGAAGTAGAATATGAAGCCCTAATCGTCGGTCTCCAGGTTCCCCTCCATATGGAGAACCAAATGTTGCACGTGTTTGGGGATTCGATGTTAGTCGTCAAACAAATCCTAGGACAATTTGACGTCCGAAAACCTAAATTACTCCCCTACCACCCAAAGGTGAAATAGCTTATGGGGCAATTCTACTTTATTGAAATTAGCCATGTCGGTTGAGGTCAAAATGCACAGGCTGATGCATTAGCAAAGATGGCAAGCTCACTGGCAGTCCCGCCGAATGAATCACTCAACATACGGATGATAAACTGACGGCAGGTCCCCAGCATGATAGAAGAAGAGTCAGGTGAAGAAGAACCTGAAATAGCAATCGTAGAAGTGGTCGGCCCACCCAACTGGCGAGAGCCCCTCATACAATGGTTCAAGCACCAATAGCTGCCCAAGCAAAGGGAAGAAAAGATCAAGCTGATTATGATGAAAGATTCCTACGAGGTCAGAAATAGAATTTTATTCTGAATTGTGGCATACACCAGAATGAAAATACTGCTCTGATGCCTCTCTTTGGAGGAGGCCTGGAGAGTCATGAAAGAAATTCATGCTGGGTCAGCTGGAGCGCACCAGGCCGGGCCGAAGATGAAGATAGAGATTAAAAAGCTGGACTATTATTGGCCAACAATGTTTGATGACTGCTGTAAATATGCTAAGTCATGTCAAAAGTGCCAAGAGCACGCAACAGTCCCCAGGAGGCCCCCAACACAGCTACATCCGATAGTACCTAGCTGGCCTTTTCCCCAATGGGGAACGGATGTTGTGGGCCCACTGCCCACCTCCTCTTCAGTATGTAAATATATCCTGACAGCGACAGATTATTTCTCCTGTTAGGCGGAAGCTGTAACTCTGAAAGAAGTAACCGGAGAAATCGTAGCCCGATTTATCCAACGAAACATAATATTCCGATTCGGCGTCCCAAACCGGATCTTGTCGGACAACGGAAGCCACTTCCAGAATCAAAAGGTCTACAGGCTGGCCGAGAAATACAAGATTGACTGGAGGATATCCACTTCGTACAACCCGCAGGCAAATGGGTTGGTTGAAGCCTTCAATAAAACCCTTTGCACCCTCCTGGCTAAGACTGTCAGTTCTAGCAAGAAGGATTGGGAAGATAAGATGTACGAGGCGCTGTGGGCGTACCATACCATTTATAAAACTCCAACGGGCTATTCACCCTTCTCTTTGGTATACGGCTCGGAGGCAGTCGTCCCTATCGAGCTGGAGGTGCCCTCACTACGGGTTGCAATCCAGCATGAACTGGTTGAAGACGGCCGAATAAACACAGAGCGAAGGCTGGAAGAGCTCTCCGACCTAGAAGGGAAACGACTCCAGGCTCAGCAAAACATACAGGTCTATCAGGTCCGCATATCACGCGCCTTCGACAAGCTTGTCAAAGGGAGTGAATTCAAGAAAGGTGACCTCATTATAGTCAAAAGAAAAGAAGTCATGACTGACAATCCTAAAGGTAAATTAAATGAAAATTGGCTTGGGCCTTATGTCATCCACAAGGTTTACGAAGGAGGTGCGTATGTTGTTGTCAACCATAGGGGGGAAACTCAATTCCCACCCATTAATGGAAAGCATTTGAAACTATATTATGCTCCACTTCCCCAGTTCAACAAGCAATTAAACCCCACATCTCACATTGAGCAAGCATGTTTCTCAGATCTCCCACGAGACTATGCAATATCCATTCAAAAAAAAAGAAAAGAAGAAGAAGGGGAAAAAAGAAGAAAATAAGAATGAAAAAGGAAAAGGAGAGAGAGTAAAAAAAATCATCAAAGTCACCGGGGGATATCAACCCTTCATGTCCCACCGAAATTAAAATCTCTCCTCCGGCCCAGACTATTCATCTTGGCCGAATGACCAAACAGCCATACTCTGTGCGGTGGCAAAAATCTCAGATACAACTCGACCTTATAACACTTAGCCCCACCGGCGAACAACAAACCTTTGGCTCAGACCTTCCATCTGAAGTCAATGAATGAAAAGACCCCTTATTTTGGCACTTACGTCAATGAATTGATCACGTCAGCCTCCGGCACCCTGTTGTAGACACGCCGTTTTCACATTTTTCGCGGGTATACTTCATATTGTGTCGTGATGCCCATAATGGCTTACACTTTCACTTATTTGAATCATTTCCGCAATTCCGGTTGTGTAAAAATAATAATAATAATAAATATAATAAAATGTCAAAAAAAGAAATCAATATAGACATGTATATAGTTATGTACTTTATTAGTAATTAATATATATATAGTTATGTGTATATAATAGTAATCAATATATATATATAGTTGTGTATATATAAATCATATGCTTTATTAGTAATTAATATATATATATATAGTTATGTGTATACTATATATATATATATATATAGTTATGTGTATATAATAGTAATCAATATATATATAAATATATATTTGCGTGTATATAAATAATATATTTTATTTTTTAGTAATATGTATATATAAATTCTTATATAAATAATCATTCTATTAATTCTATTAATACCTCTTATCCATCCCACTTATCTATCCATTTATCTCCTAATCACCATGTAATTAATCTTTTGCTAATCCTCCTATTATTCCCCACTAACCACACTCTTACCCCCCCCCACTAATCTCTTATCTCCTCTCCCACTAACCTCTCTCACATCACTCACTGATCACTTTCTTTCCGACTTTCTCCCCATTTCCCCATCACTTACGTGAACCCATTCACTCACACTCTCCACTTACACACCCCCCACCCCCACTATTTCTTATCTTCTTCACACATCATACCCCACTCTCCTCTCCCACTCTCATCTCATACAACCCACGAACCACCCCTCCCCATCTTTAGATCCCTCTCTCTCTATCTCTCAGATCTCACCTAATCCTCTCCACTCATCTCCCACGCATCCACCCACTTAATCCAACCCCACCCATCTCCCACACATCCACTCACTTAATCCCCATCCTGCCTCTCCACCGCACAAACCCCCCACTATCCCCAACCCACATCTCCATCTCTCCCACTCAACCTCGCTAAACCCACTTAATGTTGTGCCCCTTGTGCTTTGATGAATGTGGTGTTTTAATGATAGCAACACGAATGAGTCACCATTTTGTTTTGCTAATAGCTTGACATTGAATCATTGAATCATAACAATCTGAATGCATATAACTGATATATTCTGTGGAGAATGCATGAGAGTGCATAAAGTGTTTTGTGCTTGAATTAAGATCGGTACATTGCAGCCTCTGTATGTTCTATGCATTTCGCAAGTCATGCAGCGTCAACGCAGCAAGTGTGTCTCATGCATCATGCGTCGACGCCCCCAGACTTCAAAGTCTGTACAGCCTTTCATATGAAAGTCCATACATCGCCCTTGGAGTCCAAAGTCTATACATCATGTTCATTCAAGTTCACTTCATGTCTGTCAGCCGTGTGCATTGGTTTCCAAGTCTATACAGCCTCACGTGTGTTCTATGCATCTCACAAGTCTAAACACTCAGCATAGTCTATACATTGTGTTGTGTTTGTGTTTCGTTGAGAACACAAGTCTATACAAGTCATGCATTGTTGCTGAAGTCTATACATCGTCCGTCTCATGCATTGTCTCAGGCAAAGTTTGCACTTTGCATTGATGCTTTGGTCGCATGAGTTGAAGTCCATACATTGGACTGTCTCTTCCAGCGTCTCACGCTACCCAAGTCCGTACAGCGTATGTCTTCATGCATTAGCCAAAGTCTATTCATTGGAGCGTCTTGCTCAGCGTCTCATGGCATGAAGTCTGTACACTCGATTCGCCCTTGCTTTGGTCAAGTGTATACATTCCTTCACTGTAGCTTTCACGTATCCAAGTCTACACATCGTGAAAGTCTATACACTCATCACTGACCTTCGTTCAAGGCAAAGTCTATACACTGGGGTCTTTCCATACGTTTCTTAAGTGAAGTCTGTACATTCGTTTCTGAAGCTTGAAGTCTATACACTCCAGCCTATTCCTACGATCAAGGCTTCAGCTACACTCTAAGAATGTACAGCCGTTGGCTTTGAACCTCAGAGTCTGTACATTGGTCTTCGAATCCAAAGTCTATACATTGGTCTTCACATTGAAAGCCTATACATTACTGGATGATCAAGTCTGTACATCCACAATGGAACTTCGAAGTATGTACACCGCTTGAGCCTCAACAAGTCTGTACATCGCCTTAAGCATCTCAAGTCTATTCATTGGCTCAAGCTTCCAAGTCTGTACACTGGTTCAAAGTCTACACAACGCCTCTTTGGTTTTAAGTCTTTACATTCGTTTTAAGGCAAAGTCTGTACATTGCCTTTGTGCTTCAAAACCTGTTGATTGAAGAGTCTACACATTGGCTGTTCACACGTTCCTGTAGTCTGAAGTCTCTACATTGCATATAAGCATGAAAGTCTGTACAGCGGGCAAGTGTGTACATCCATCAGTGAACACATCAAGTCTATACACCGTATGTGTTCATCTGATTTTCATGAAGTCCATACATCCTCAGCTGAACCCCATGTCTGTACAACGGCCTCAATCTTCATCAAGTCTACACAGTGGTTCAACCTTCTTATTGTCTGTACAGCCTGCCTTATCGATTCAGAGTTTATACATCGCTCAAGCATTCAAAGCATCTGAAGTCTGTACAGCGTCCGTTGTCTAGAGTTCTTGAGTATATACATTGGACTGTTTCTTTCGAAGTATATACAATACAATGTACATACTTAGACCTTATGACTTTATTGTTGTTGCTGAAGGGAACAGGGTCGACGCTGAAGCTTAAGGCGTCCACGCACCAGTGAAGATGCATCCACGGATACTCTTTACAGCGTCAACTCTACGCAAGGGCTGCGTCAACTCAGCCACTCAAGAAGCAAAGGCCTTGTCAGAAATATTCCAATGCGTCAACGCAGTAGTGGAGCAGCGTCGACGCAACAGTTAAGAAAGGCTAGGCTGGTTGCTCACTGGAACGCATCAATGCATCAACGCCATGGGTTGGAAGCGTCAACGCAGCAAACTTGAGTTCTGCTGGTAGAATATCTTTGAAGGCTGCGTCAACTCTGTGGAGCAAGTGGGTTGACGCCACCTGACTCCAGTTGCTGAGCGTACTAATGAGGGGGCACGTGATCCGATGGGAAAAGGGGGCAGGATGCTGACACTTGTTAGATAAGGGGTGCTACCCTGCCAAGTGGACCAATCAGTGGTCACTAGGGCATTTTCTACTCAACCTTCGGAGGCTCTGTTTCTGATATAAAAGCACCCCATCATCCTCTCGAAAAGAGTTAACTCTCCACAGAAGAAGAGAAAGCTCTCCAGCGAAGAAATCTGAGAGTGTGAGAAAAAGAAGAAAAAGAGAGAGAAGAGAAGAGCAGAGAGTGAGAGATTAGGAGAGCAGAAGAGAAAGAAAGAGAGATAGAGAGTGAGCGAGAGAGCTCGAGCAGAAGAAGAAAAAGAAAAGAGAAAGAGAGAATAGGAGAGCAGAGATCGAGAGAAGAAGAGAAGTGCAGCAGAGAAGAAAGAGAAAGAGAGAGAGTGAAGAAAGAGAGTGAGATCGAGGGAGATCTAGTCTTGATGGACCGTGGATCAAATCCAGGCCATCCAACTCCTTATGAGCCATATTGTGCTTTACGTTTACAGCTTTCCGATTGCTGTTCATCCTTTTCTTTATTTCCATTTTTACACTTTCCTTCAAGCTGTTAGTCAGCGGATTGCAGGGGTGCTGCCTCTGGACGGCTAAGCTGTATAGCCCAGCGGTTTGCAGTGGAGGACTCCACTGGACAGCAAGCTGTGTTGCTCAGCGGGGCGAGGAGGATTCCTCGGACGGCAAGCTGTGTTGCCCAGCGGTTGTTGGCAAGCTGTGTTGCCCAGCTGTTAGTGAAGCCACACTCGGGTTGAGTGTGGGGTGGATGTAGGTCTGGAGGACCGAACCACCTAAAAACCCCTCTTGCATTGTGGTTTGATTGCTTATGGTTTGCTTCCGCTAGATGTTTGCATAGGGGCGCTCCAAGTGGTTGATCACGGGTTCATTAGATGACTTGATCAGATTTTGTTCTAAGTGTTTAATCTGTTGAGTGAGCGAAATTCTAATTGAGCTATAGTTTGTCTAACTTGTCTTGTTAGAGTGCTCACTATCTGTTTGTTTAATTCCGCATCTGCTAATTAGTCTTCCAGATTTGATAAATCTGTCTAGTTAGCTTTCTAAATAGTTAGTGAGCCTAATATGTCAATTGGGTGAAAATTTTTATAGGCCATATTCATTCACCCCCCCTCTGAATACTAGCATCGAACCCAACACTTAACCCACCCATTGACCTCCACTCATCTCCCACTCTAACCGAGCCCTCTCTCCTTCTCACACGTCTCTCTATCCCTCTCCCTCACGGTCACCCCAGCTCCTCCACTCCCTCTCTCCCTTTCTCTCTTTCACTCCCACCTAGAACACAATCGAGCACACCCTCTCTCTTCCAAAAAAAAAACCAACAGCAGAGAAGCCACCTCTTCCACACCACTCCTCCTCTTCCTCTCCCTTCCACCTCCCACCATGGCCATCGTCAACCACCTCCATCTCCCACCATAGCCACCGTCAGCCACCTTGTCGCTGACCTCCCACGTCGACAACCACGCCCTCAGCCACCTTCGGCCACCACCATGCGAGCCATCTCCAGCCCCCTTCTCCACCCTTTAACTTCGCTGACCACCTTGCCATCGACCACCACCTGCTAGCATCCTCCACCTCCACAGCCGTGGCGACTCCATCGTGAACCACCAGCCGAACCAACAAGCCCACACCTCGCCAACGCCGCCGCGGCAGTCCTTACAGTGCTCCCTGCTCCCTCTCTCTCTCTCTCTAGCAAATTCACCCGGCCGCCCTCCATCTCTCTCAGCTAACCCCCCTCCACTTTCTCTTCCTCTCCCACCTGCCTTCACCAACACCTCGCCAATCTCGCCGCGGAAGCCGCCCACGTCCCACCTCCAGCCACACCTGCAACCCCACGGCAACCACCCCTCACAGCCGGCCACCTCCGCCTGCACCGCGACGCCGCGAAGCCGCCACTGCAACTACGACCGTCGCCTCTCTCGCGACCCCTCCGGCCACCGTCCGCCAACCTCACCGCTGACACGTCCAACTCCACCTTCCTACCGTCCGAGCCTATCGTGTCACTGTGGGGATGGTTTTTTTTGTCCTTTGTTTTGTTGGGTTTATTAGGCGTGCCAGTCACAGGAGTGACAATTTATTATGTGCTCGACCTGACTCAGTCAGTCGATTGTGATATTCGTGTCAGGACCCAGAGTCCGTCATACCATAAAGGCTATGACGTTAATTACGTCCTTCCAAAGAAGGACAACCCTTGATTAGTTGCCAAGAAAGGATGCCTCAGGGGCAAAACGAGATAAGACTATTATGCTAACTCCGCTAACGGGATACGAGACATGCGTAGAAAACCGTGCTATGCGGGACATGATAACGGTGTTATGGCGTGAATCTGGCAGCATATCCCCTTATTTTGGACTAAGCCAAAGAGGAATATAGGTCATCCATTCACGGAATGCCGGGATGGAAGCCAAAAGAGAGGCGGGCGTAGCCCTAATCCAAAAAGGATTTGAGTATGACAGGACAGTGTCCATTGCCATGGTGTTTGTTGATGTTCCCCTTTAGGGACCACTGGAGGGCTTGCAATGGCAAGACTCCCAGGGTCGGTAGGGTTGGAAGAAAAACCCGACGGTTAATGGCGTAGAATATCGGGGTAGGACCCCGTCAATATAGCTCCGTTTAGACGTGGATGAAGAGCCATGAAACCCTCGTGATGTGATGGGGACTGGTATAATGGCCTGTGGGGGGGGTCAAGGTCATAAATCCAGGCTGATGGTGGACTCGGCAGGGCTTCTGGAAGTTGGGTATATGACAGGTGGCCGACAACGAAGGTAAACGGCGCGGCAAGTGTTTCGGCACGAGTGTAAACGGCGCGGCAGGGGTTCCGGCACGAAGGCCAACCGGCGCGACCGGGAATGAAGGGAGGTCGGCACGGCAAGCTCCCCGGCGCGCCCTTCATGCCGGCGCGCTCTTCACCCGGCATGAAAGTGGCGCCGGGAAGAGGCTGCGCCGGGGATTGTGGCGCCGATAGCTATTTTTCTGTTGGTTTTTTCAAGTATTGTGAGGGCTTTTATGGATTCAAAGGGGTCCTTTGTGTTCAATAGGGGTTTCATGAGTTTGTCCATGGTAGTATTTGGGTGAGGTGGAAGGTGAGGGTAGATTCATCCACATGAGGCCTAAGGAGATCATGTGATTGTAATGTCTATATTCCTCTTTCTCGGTGGTGGCCAAAGTGTCACGAGATAGTATAGCTCAGCTCTCTGCCACACAATTGGGGTTAAATTCATCATTTCAATGGAAGCATTATACTGCACGATAGAGTAAAGCTCGGGGACGAATTTTGACAGCACCTCCCCTTATTTTGGAGTGTGCCAAAAGGGTATCATAGGTCATCCGCTCACGAAATGTCGGAGTGGAAACCAAAAGAAGAGCCGGGCGTAGCCCGAGATCCAGGAGGATCTGAATCTTATGGGACTTAATCCACCTATTGTGGGATTTATTGATATCCCCTGTATAGTCAATGGAGAACATACAGTGGCAGACCTCCATGACTTGATGGGGTGACAGAATGTAGGGGGGGATTGACCCCTTTGATGTAGCCCCCATGAGGATCGAGGGAAGGATAGTATTTCTCCTTAGAAGGACAGGGTATCGTGACCAAGGATGGCATAGCTCGGAAGTGTTGAGGGTATCGGCACGAACCTATCGGCATTGCTTGCTTCAGCACCAGAGGTGTGGAGGTCTCGGCGCGAAAAAGAGAATAGGTTTTGGCACGACACAAGAAGCTCAACCGGCGCGGGCAGTCCTCGGCGCGAGACTCACGCCGAGAGGGGCTCGCGCCGGGAGGCTGGGAAGGCTTCTGAAATGAGGGTCTCAGTATTATTTTGAAGGGATTTTTGAGGTGAAGGCTTCAAGGGGCTCTGAGAGTCTTAAAGGAGGGTTTATTCAGGGATTTTCAAAGAAGGTTTATTCAAGGGTTTGACGACCACTAAAGGGGTTATGGAGAGGGTACAATCCAAGGGGATGGTAGCCTTCCCTCTGGGGCCTCACTGGGGGCAGAACCACGGACGGCCAGTTCTGAATTTATCCCTCTTCATTTCACCGACGAGAAGCCATGAGATGGACTGTCTCAGGCCCTCGATGTGGATACGAGGTGGTGAGGAAAAATAGCAGAGAAACCTTCGAAGATTAAACTATAAGATCTATGTAGTGGTAGCCGTTACATATACTAAACCTCGGACGCAGGGGAAGAGAACAAGATAATGAGAGGGCAAAACTCAGCCCACTTTTATTAACTATTCATCCGAACAGCATACATGCATCTAGCTCAGAAGAAAACCCAACTGAGAAAATCATACATAGATTCTATCCCCGATAGCGGGGTTACATTAGCATTCGATGCTACTGGAGCAAGGATGCTCAAAAATAGACACAAAAGGAGAAAGGGATATTCAAATAAGAGACAGGGGAAAGGGAAGCTGTAGCCCCTCAGGACATCTTGGAACTGATCCCACCTTGACTCTCCCTTCGAATCTCTGCAAACCTCTCTTCTCCTCAGCTTTCTTAGAGGGCTCTCGAGCTCCCTTTTCCTTCAGTGGCTACCGCTCTCTATTTTTTTTTCTCTCTTTGTTTTTTTGTCTCCTCTTTCTATTCTCTTCTTTTTGTCTCGAAGGGCAGCAACTTTTATAGAGGGATGGCCCTCAGCCTCTCGGCACGAGCTCCCCGGCGCGCCAGCAAGAAGCTTCTCGGCGCGCCTCAGCTTGTGTTGGGCTTGGCCCATTTCTTCATCATCCGGCGCCAAGTGAGGGTTCGCCTAAAGGGCCTTCCTCACCGGTTTAGTGGGCTTCCAGAGTAGATATCTATTTCATTCGAGGCTTGCTTAACATCTCGCATTTACCACCAGCTGTGAGGCTATGTGAATCCATTTCTACGAGCATCAGAATTATCTGAAGATCCTTTCCAGCAGGCAGATAGTTGCCTGGATTTTGTTATAGTTTTATCAGCCTGACTATCTGAATGATAGCAGTACTGGGCAGCGGCCTAACCAGAGATGGTTTTAGCCGGATAAAGTGTTAGGGGTAGTGGATCTCTTCTATTCTGATTCTCAGAACTTCCAGGGACGACACAGGAGCCGCACCTCTGATCATCCTTCAGAGCCCTGAGTCTGCTTTGGTCTCGTCTGACATATTTTAGGTGTCAACAAATGCCCCCCACCCGCAGGTGGCGTAAGCGAAGGGTGAGTGACACGGGACATGTGGGTGTGCACTGCACCGCACCGCACCGCGTGACATCTCCAGGTTTGCTCTTGCTTATTGTTCATTGTTCATTGTTATGACTCTGAACCTTCATTCTGCTAGCATAATCCCAGTGCTTTGTAAGCATATTTGGACGGACGTCAGCATCCTTGGCTTGACATGATGTTTGCAGTAGCCCTGGGTGAGCCAATCGGCGCCGCTGGCGGCCTCGGCATGGTCATCTCGGTATAGCCATCGTCTCGGCGCGTGACGTTCTCGGCGCGTGAATCCTCCCAGAGGGGCGCTCGGCGCCGTCGGGTGACGGCGCGCCTTTTGTCGCACGTGATCTCAGCGCGGTGCTTCCTCGGCGCGCCTTTTGGCGTGTTCTTCTCTCGGCACGGGGGTCGTCTCGGCGTGCCCTTTTGTCCTTGCCTATTTAGGCGCCGAGAGGATGGAGAAAGCTCATTTTATACTGAGCTTTCTCTCTCTTCGGCCTCCTCATTTTCCACTGCATCGGCGATCGGCGTGGGGAGTTTCTCCCTCCCTTCCTTCTCATTCGGGACTACGTCCCTCTTCATTACGGAGTCACCCCCTCTTGGTGGGTGTTCTCCTATTTGACTTATGGGCATGCTCCTGATAAGGGGAGATGCTGTCAAAATTTTCTTGAATTTTCTTTTCTATTTTCCTCTTCATATCATCTTATTTTTCCTTGATTTTGTCTGCAGCTGCTGAAATGGCCTCCTCTTCCAGCCGTGTTGCTTCCGACACTGCTGATGTCGACGCTTCTTCCCAGGGTAGGATGTCTGGCCCTGTTGTAACTTGGAGGAACGTCGGACAACTGGACCGGGGTCTTGGGAGGATTGCTATAGTCGATGAATCCTCCGACTCCAAAATAGATACAGTATCCTCATCTCGCGTTGTGACTGTCGAGGGAGGGCTGAACTTCAATCGCGATGACGGGTATCGCCCGGACTTCCCGAAGGACCGTCATCTTGCACCGTTCATCTACACTTTCAGTGTCTCGGGGAAGAGAGACGTCATGCTGGCTCGGATGGTGGAACGGGCCATGTTGGTGGACCGGGACAGCTTGAAAGGCTCCGTGTATCGCGGAGACACCATCTATCTTTCGGGAGAGTGGTGCAAGTGGAATGCCGTCTTGGGGGTAACAGAGCTGGAGGCAGAGTAGAAAATGCTGACACGGGCGACAGAATTCACACTAGCTAGGTGGGACACCACTGCAGGTCGGGTCAACAGAGATAAACCCGGCTATGGTTTATTCTTGGCGCCTATCAAGTGGGGCTATAGAGACGAACCATTCGTCCTGAACTGCTTGGCTGTCCAGTTCAAATTCCAGTTGGCTGCTGGGTGGTTTGCCAACACGAAGGTGACCGACGCCCATCTCTTCCGCGTAAGAGGGGTAGAATTCACAGAATATGTTCTGAAGGAGTATGCGCCATTGCTGGTCAGGGCCGGGGTGTATCACAGTGTGTATGCGTCCCGTTTCAGGTACCCCGTCTCGAAAGGGTTGTGCTACGGCATGTTTGAAGTGTTCTGCCCACAGTTCAATACTTTCTATACAGCGGATGGTGAAACTTCTCTGGACCTCTGGAGCCTGTCACAGCTGTCGGGTCTGTCGATCAATGGAGAGCCCTATGAGGAGGTCTATCTTCATGACTTCATCAAGGACGAGACAGATGGTGAAGGTGAGTATTACTTTAGCTACTCATACCGGTACTTGATGAAAGCGTACCGCTCCCTCTACTTGGCACTGAATAGGGGATCCTCGAGGGGGTATCAACCCCGAGAGAAGAGCAGCAAATTGAGAGTCCGAGTAAGACATTGGATTCAGTATTTCTTCGGCGGCCCTCTGAAGTACAGGGAGTTCCCCCATGTAGCTCCTATTGCGGGTAAGCCCGGTAGACCACCCAAGTTCAAGTCGGCGCTGCCCGCTTCCCTTCGACGGATTAGTCGCGGAGGACCGAATCCCACTGGGGCGGATCCCCTTACGCATTGTGCGGCTTACCTCACTTTCTGGTTGTGCACTTTTGCCCTCCCACAGGGAGACCAGACAGTCATTAGGCCGGAGGCAATATACCCGGCTTGTCAGATGGCTTGGGGCATGCGGCTTGCACTATGTCCAGCAGCACTCTGCCTGATCTACAAATCTCTTGGAGATATTCATAGGCATCGGGTCCCACGCTCTTTTAGAATAGTGGGGCCGTTTCATTTCTTCAATGCCTGGGTGTGCAATTTGTTCCCAGAGCTGGCTCCCAGGACTCTGCAGACAGCAACATTGTATCCCATGATGCTGGAGTTTACTAGTGCTGAACCCGGTCCAGTGTCTCACCAGCTTTTCTCCATCCAAAGCCGGCTGACAAGGGTTCCGATGGATTCGGTGAGGACCATCCATTTTTAGAATTTGGCCGCACATTCCGCTCCATTGGTGAATCGCCAGCGTGAATGTAAGCTTGAGGCAGTGGAGACTTTCACACATTTCATTTCAGGCAACACCGTGACCCGGCCAATCTTGGAGCCTGAGCTCATTGATTGGGCTTTATCAATTCGCCCCAGTGTCTTAGTGTTTAGAAATGGGGGCGTGGTTCATTTAGAACCCTACTATCCTTTTAGGTTTGGCCGAAATTTTGGCTATGATCAGCACATCTCGCCTTCGGTTGCCCTATTTCCTCTGGATAGCAGGTCGAAGCACGGCTCGACTGTTGTAGCTGAGGGTCGCTCCTGGTGGGACTACTTTCACCGCCGGGATGCCAATGTCTTCAGAGTGCCGGTGCCGAACCGCGTTCCCCGGGTCACTCCAGAGTATGTAAAGTGGTGGAATGCTCGAATGGGCTTTTATCGCAATGCCAGGGTGGCATGCTGGGATGTAGCTGAGCGCACCTTTCTGACCCAGCAGCCTGGGCCAGTTTTTGATATTGAAGAAGCCCATTTGAAGAGGCTGTTCTCCCAACATCCGAAGGAGGTAGAGGCATATATAGCACGCAGGAAAGCCGCAAAAGAGGAAGCAACTGAACAGCTGGTGCCTGTGCTTGCTGACATAGATGAGGATACTTTCACGCAGAATTTAGAACATCTGTGCCAGATTGGTGGTTCCCGCTTGGAGCTTCAGCAGTATCCATTCCCTATTGAAGAGCCGCTCTCCAAAGCAGTTTCATGGAAGTGTGAGGTTGACCGCTTTTGCCCGTACCGGGCGTTTGTTAATAGAGAAGACAGAACCCCGACATATTATCAACATACGTCTTGGCTGTTTGTCTTGATGAATATCCACGGACTGACCCTTGACAGTCCCGTAGCAAGTGTTCTGGACAAGCCTTTGTTTGTATCCTTTCATTATGCCGATGTCTGGGGCTTCGACCACCTTGGCTTATATCATTGCATAGCTTCTCATGGTCATGCGGACTTGGCCGACCTAGTCGAGAAGTGCAAGAAGATTGGCGACGTCTGCTGGCTCGTTCGGGAGGCTGCATCCCGAAGCAAGGAGGTGGCTTATCAGTATTGGCCCCTCTCGTCTTTTTACAATGGCCGGGCAGGTAAGTCTTCTTCAGTTGACATGTAGAGTAGTTTGTTGCTCAGTTCTTTTATAACGGCATGTGCTTCATTTGACAGACCGTCCAGATATAAAGCAGCAGGGACTTTATAGGAAAATCATTTCCCAGGCTCAGCAGCTGGAATATTTTGAGGCTCCTGCACCGGTGCCGACCACTACTCCACTGCCACCTGGTAAAAAGAGAGCGGCCTCCGCGATGAAAGTTGCAATAGGCCGAGCGAAGATAGCTCGGAAAACTTCTTCCAAGCAGCCTTCGACTGATGCGGCTAAGACTCCTCTGCCTGAAGTGTCGTCATTTGAGCAGTTTGCCGCTCAGAAAGAGGCCACTCAGCAAGCAGCTGAAGGTGACATCACTTTTCTTCGCGGTCTAAAGGAGTGTTCTTTTCATGACGTCTTCGCTCCTTTGACGCCTTCTTTGTTTGACCTCAGCTCAAGGAGCGGTTGGCACCACCACACGCGCTGAGGAGGTCGTCCCGGAGACGGGAGACATAGGGTCTTCTGTCACAGCCACGGCAGGGGCGACAAAAATAGTTGAAGCCACAGGGGAGAGTCTCCCCGCTGCTGAGGAGGATGTCAGACTCCCTTCTCCCACACCTGCCAGTGAGACCGAGGGTGAGCCAAGTGACTGCCATCCTTCTGACTCTTCCTTCTTATTGATCCTTTTGCCCCGCCTTATGTGTATGTTTGTTGTAGTGGCAGGAGTGGTTAGCATAATGGTTGAGATGCCTGCCGTGGATGTTCCTTCACAGCCTGAAGGACACAAGACTGCGCTAAAGAAAGGTGCTATCCCATTGCGGCGTGTAATCACCCGCTCGGCGGCCCGCCAGGCGACAGAGGAGGCGGGCCAACCCGAGATCAGCATAGATATTTCCTCTAGTAGCTCTGCCACCCCTTCTGACGAAGAAATTGACTATTATTCTTCAGAAGGTGACGAACGAGCACCTGCGGCAGCCATCAAAGGGGCCGACACCCCTCATACCGTTGAGCGGTCCTTTGATCTTCAGTCCTCCGAGGTTGCCGGTGACATCATCTGAGGGAATGTTGCCGGAGGAATTCGCCGGGCTAGACATGGAGGTGGAGATAACCCCTCCTTTTGTTGCTTCATCTGCAGAGTTAGAATCTTCCATACAGGCACTTGAAGAGATGGATGCTACGGCCATAGTAAGTTCTGCCCGCCCCTCTGCAGAGCCGCATATCTTTTCATTCTTTTCTGCCATCTTGGTGCTTACTGGAATCTTGCTCCAGGAGCCTGACGCAGCCAATCACCCTCTGGTATCACCTTCTGATGCTATCGTGGTTTCGTCGGAGGCTTCGGATATGCTACCACTGGCCACCGTGTCTTCTTCAGGGGCAGTTACTATACTTCACCCTGTGCCAGTAAGAATATGCGCAGCTACCGAAGTACCATCAATGGAGCCGGGCCCGCTGGGAGAGAGTCTCGCCCTGGTGCTGGTAACAGAATTGAGAGCTGAAGCTGACCCGTCAAGAGGTTCTGCCTTCGTCTCGGCGGCCATAATGACTATTGCGCCTGACCCTATAGCTCCCTCCGTGCCAGAGATAGAGTTGGAACCTCTGCCTCTTCCAGCACCTGTAGAAGAGAGTTCTTCAAGGAGCCCGACGGAGCAAGAGCATGCTGCCGCGGCACCTGCTACTTCGGCTCTGGTGGCCGTTCCATCTTCTTCTTCCGAGCCAGATATTAGCTTATGGGCTTCCATAGATAGGGAGGTGACCTTCGAGGTGGCTCTGGCAGCCTCCCTGGGCTTTACTTCATCAGAGGACTTTGTCTGGCAGTATTTAGAGATGTTGCGCCAGGTCGTGGAGTCTCAGCCGACACTATCTTACCCCCAGTTGAAGGAAGTGGCCGGGCAACTGACGATTGGGCTGCAAGCATTAGGCTGTCCTTTGGACACCTGGACCCAGCGGGTGCTATTCCTGCTAAAATTTGTAAACCGCCGGGACTTTCTTGGGAGGGTGATGAACGACCGACTAGCGGCCCTGAAGCTACAGAAAGCTGACTGTCAGGCGGAGCTGACGTCTCTGACCTCCGATCTTCAGAAGAGCAAAGCTCATGTTGAAGCCTCTGCTGCTCGGGCACATATTCTACGTAGCCGACGGGAGGAACTCCGGGCTGAATTGGCTACCATAGAAGCTGAGATACCACGGCTGAAGGCTGAAGAAGTCCAAGGCATCGAGGAAACTTCTTTACTGGAGGGCCGAGTCACGTCCCTAGAGACTGAGGTGACTCGCGTTCAGGAGGAAGAAATGCAGCTCCGTGAACTGGGGGCGGCTCACCATGTTGGGCTCATTGACTTTGCAGATATTTTCAGGCGGTCTTAGCTGATCTGCCTTTGTAATTCGCCCCCTCCGAAGGGCCCCTTTTGTATTCATTCCCCTCCTTTTTTTGCAATGAAATACAAGTTTCCTTTACTGTTTTAGGTGTCCACCTTTGCACTTGTATTCTATCACATCTTGTGGCAACTTTGGCGACCTGCTTGGAAGTGTACCCGTGTCTGTGCCGCAGGAGAGCGTCCACCCTTTCAAGGAAAGGATGGGGGCCTCGCTCCACCGCGTGACGGGGTTCCAGAGGTTGCCGGATTGGTGCAGATGTAATTCTTGCCGATAAGAAACGTTGGAAATACGACTGCTGGCTGATGAGAGGTCCACCCGGGATAGGCTTTATCATTGGTGGGATAACTGATGGGAGTGCCACTCAGAGGCATAGCATATACTTTATAGTAATCCCATTACTGACCCCGATTTGGGGAAATGATGGCCGACCTTGTCGATGGTGACAAGGGTCGAAAAGGTAGACGGTCTTGCCGATGGTGACAAGATATCGAAAAGGGTAGCGACCGACCTTGCCGATGGTGACAAGGGTCGAGAAGGTAGACAGTCTTGCCAATGGTGACAAGGACTAGAAAGGGTAGACGGTCTTATTGATGGTGACAAGGACCGGAAAGGGTAGCGACCGATCTCGCCGATGGTGACAAGGGTCGAAAAGGTTAGATGGTCTTGCTGATGGTGACAAGGACCAAAAAGGGTAGACGGTCTTGCCGATGGTGACAAGGACCGAAAAGGGTAGCGACCGATCTTACCGATGCTAACAAGGGTCGAAAAGGTAGACGGTCTTGCCGATGGTGACAAGGACCAGAAAGGGTAGACGGTCTTGCCGATGGTGACAAGGACCGGAAAGGGTAGCGACCGATCTTGCCGATGGTGACAAGGGTCGAAAAGGTAGACGGTCTTGCCGATGGTGACAAGGACCGGAAAGGGTAGACGGTCTTGCCGATGGTGACAAGGACCAAAAAGGGTAGACGGTCTTGCCGATGGTGACAAGGACCGGAAAGGGTAGCGACCGATCTTGCCGATGGTGACAAGGGTCGAAAAGGTAGACGGTCTTGCCGATGGTGACAAGGACCAGAAAGGGTAGACGGTCTTGTCGATGGTGACAAGGACCGGAAAGGGTAGCGACCGATCTTGCCGATGGTGACAAGGGTCGAAAAGGGTAGTTTGGGATGGAATGACGAACGAGGATAAACCCGTTACTACATCATCTTTTCATTTCATCATCATTTTTATCATCATTTTTTTCATTCATTTCATCATTTTTTTAACCACATTACCGACTCAAGCGCCCTTTCGGGTTTTCGCCGGAGTCAGCCCCCTTTTGCTTTTGCCCACGCGCCCTCTCGGGTTTTCACGTGGCGGGGCACCCGATTTTGCCTGCAACGCCCTTTCGGGTTTTCGCCACAGCCGGGTTATAGCCATTTTTGCCCTTGTCCCCATTTAGGAACAAAGCCGGCGGGGTATCTCTATTTTTAACCCCATTTCTGTTTCTTTTCTCTTTTTTTCTTTTAATTCCCCGGGGGATCCGGAACACAGGAGAGCTTGTTTGCTAGGACGTCGACCGGCCTTGTCGATGATGACAAGGGTCGGATCCTGGTTTGGTTCGTCGACATTGGTTAAATGCCGAAGCAAAGGCTATATGGTTCTTGACCGGGACAAAAGGTCCAGGCCAAGGGACAGAGGTCGACCTACCTCACTGATGATGACGAGGGTCGAACCTGGGTTTGTTCATCGATGTGGGTTACATGCTGAAGCAGAGGGTATATTCATTCACAGGGACGAAAGGTCCAAGTTAAGGGTAGAGGTCGACCTGTCTCGCCGATGATGACGAGGGTCGAACACGGGTTTGTTCGTCGACATGGGTTACATGCCGAAGCAAAGGATGTATTCATTAACAGGGACGAAAGGTCCAAGTTAAGGGTAGAGGTCGACCGGTCTCGCCGATGATGACGAGGGTCGAACACGGGTTTGTTCGTCGACATGGGTTACATGTCGAAGCAAAGGATATATTCAATAACTAGGACGGAAGGTCCAAGTTAAAGGAGTAGAGTTCGACCAATTTTGCCGATGATGACGGGGGTCGAACACAGGTTTGTTCGTCGACATGGGTTACATGTCGAAGCAAGGGACATGCTCATTAACGAGGACGAAAGGTCCAAGTTATAGGATGGAGGTCGACCGATCCCGCCGATGATGACGAGGGTCGGACACAGGTTTGTTAGGGGATCTCCGGTGGCACTTCTGATGGTTATCCCTTGGGAATCTCATTGAAAAGAGGATGAAGAGGAACTTTTGGATTACCACTTTACTGACCTAAGCGCCCTTTTTCAGGTTTTCGCCGAGGCCAGCCCCCTCTTGCTTTTGCCCACGCGCCCTTTCAGTTTTTCACGTGGCGGGGTACCCGATTTTACCCGCAACGCCCTTTCGGGTTTTCGCCGCAGCCGGGTTATAGCCATTTTTGCCCTCGTCCCTGTTTAGGAACAAGGCCGGCGGGGTATCTCTATTTTTAACCCCATTTCTGTTTCTTTCTCTTTTTTTTTTGAACTCATGTAGCGGAAGGATGCTGAGAGAGTCGGCTGGAACATGAAGTATTATTAGTTAGCAAGAAGATAATGCCAACGCCCAGGGTAGATTTGTGCCGATTCGGGCGTAGAGCTCGCAATGGCCATGCTGTATAAAGATCGGCTAGGACACGGAGTCTTGCACCGAACAAGGGGTTTATTCGTTAGCAAGAAGGTAATGCCAACGCGAAGGATAGACTTGAGCCGATTCGGGCGTAGGGCCCGCAATGGCAATGATGTATAAAGGTCGGCTAGGACACGGGGTCTTGCGCCGAACAAGGGGTTTATTCGTTAGCAAGAAGGTAATGCTAGCGCAAAGGATGGATTTAAGCCGATTCGGGCGTAGGGCCCGCAATAGCAATGATGTATAAAGGTCAGCTAGGACATGGAGTCTTGCGCCGAACAAGGGGTTTATTCGTTAGCAAGCAGGTAATGCTAGCGCAAAGGATAGACTTGAGCCGATTCGGGCGTAGGGCCCGCAATGGCAATGATGGGTATTATGCGAGTCTGGCCAGGGCAGAGTGCCACTAGACCGAGGTAAGTGTAGCTCGATCAGGACGGGATGCCACTAGACCGAGGTAAGTGTAGCTCGGTCAGGGCGGAGTGCCACTAGACCAAGTTTGAGGTAGCTCGGTCAGGGCGGAGTGCCACTAGACCAAGGGTGGAGGTAGCTCGGTCAGGCGGAGTGCCACTGGACCAAGTTTGGGGGTAGCTCGGTCAGGGAGGAGTGCCACTGGACCAAGGGTGGAGGTAGCTCAGTCAGGGCGGAACGCCACTGGACCAAGTTCGGGGTAGCTTGGTCAGGGCGGAGTGCTACTGGACCAAGGATGGAGGTAGCTTGGTCAGGGCGGAGTGCCAGTGGACCAAGTTTGAGGTAGCTCGGTCAGAGCGGAGTGCCACTAGACCAAGGGTGGAGGTAGCTCGGTCAGGGCGGAGTGCCACTGGACCAAGTTTGAAGGTAGCTTGGTCAGGGCAGAGTGCCACTGAACCAAGGGTGAAGGTAGCTCGGTCAGGGTGGAGTGCCACTGGACCAAGGGTGAAGGTAGCTCGGTCAGGGCGAAGTGCCACTGGACCAAGTTCGGGGTAAATCATTCGGGGAACGTCGGTTGAACCGTGTGATACAGCTTTAGGTGCTTCCCATTAAGGGGAGAGAATTGGATAAGTCCTTTATGATCCGCAAGGACATACGCACCCCTTCATATGCTCGGTGGACGACATACGGTCCGACCCAATTTTCAACCAACTTACCCTTGGGGTTGGAGGCCATCACCTCTCTTCTTTTAACCATCACCAGGTCACCCCTTTTGAACTCCCGTCCTTTGACCAGTTTATCAAAAGCACGGGCCATGCGGGCTTGATAGAGTTGAATATTCTGTTGCGCCCGGAGACGCTTTCCTTCAAGCTCGGCGAGCTCTTCTAGTCTTCTTTCTGCGTTGGCCTGCTCGTTGCCCACCAATCCATGCTGGATGGCGACCCGTAGTGAGGGGACCTCCAGCTCAATTGGCACCATGGCCTCTGACCCGTACACGAGGGAGTAGGGTGAGCAGCCGGTAGGGGTCTTGTAGACCGTACGGTAAGCCCACAGTGCCTCGTACATTCTTTCTTCCCAATCTCTTCTGTTAGTCTTGACAATTTTCGCCAGCAGAGTGCACATCGTCTTGTTAAAGGCCTCTGCAAGTCCGTTGGCCTGAGGGTAGTAGGGAGATGATGTTCTCCAATCAATCTTGTATTTGTCAGCTAGCCGATAAACCTTCTGATTTCTGAAGTGGCTGCCGTTGTCGGAGATGATTCGGCTGGGAATCCCGAACCGAAATATTACATTCTACCGGAAGAATCTCGCAACTAATTCTCCCGTGACTTCTTTTAGTGCTACTGCCTCTGCCCATCTGGAGAAGTAATCTGTAGCTGCCAAGATGTATTTGCACCCTGATGAAGATGCTGGTAGTGGCCCCACCACGTCCGTGCCCCACTGGGCAAACGGCCAGCTTGGTAAGGTAGGATGTAGAGGCACTGGAGGTCTTCTTGACACATTGGCGTGCTCTTGACATTTCTGACAAGCCTTGGCGAACTTGCAGCAATCATCAAATATAGTGGGCCAATAATAACCCAATTTCTTTATTTCGATCTTCATTTTCGGACCGGCCTGGTGCGCCCCGGCTGACCCAGCATGGATTTCTTGCATTACCTGCCTGGCTTCCCCTGGAGACAAGCATCGAAGTAATACCTTCTTTCGGGCATCTGCCATTATTCGGAACAATGTTCCATTCCTCATCTCATAAGAATCTTTGACTCTCAGGAGTCTCATTCTTTGTTCTTTTACCTTCGGGAGCTGTTGGTGTTGGAACCAATGTAGGAGGTATTCCCGCCAGTCGGGCTGCTGGACTGCTTCAGCAACTGCTACTTCATTGGCTTGTTCATCGGCTAAAGCTTCTGTCACACTGGGGACCTACCGCCGGTTGATGACTGTTATATTCAGGCTTGTATCAGGCGGGACCGCCAAGGAACTTGCCAGTTTTGCGAGGGCATCAGCTTGAGCGTTCTGTCCTCGGTTGACGTGCTTGATGCTGAGGAAGTAGAATCTTGTCATTAGGCCTAGGGCCAGATGGTAGTAAGGGACGAGATCCTGCTTTCGCACCTCGAACTCCCCTTCCAATTGTTTTATAACCAGCATGGAGTCCCCGGACACTTCTAGCATTTGAATCCCCATGGACAGAGCAATCTGTAGCCCGATTATGAGGGCTTCATACTTATCTTCATTATTTGTGCAAGGCTTGTTTATTGAGCAGGACGTGTGTATGACTTCCTCTTCAGGAGATTTCAAGACTATGCCAGCTCCTGCGCGAACTCTGGCCGATCCCGTTGCTGAGGTGTCAATTCTGGAGGCACCATCAAAATACAGCTGCCATAGGGAGGGCCGCACCTGTCCGACCTCTAAAGTTTCATCTTCAGGAAGCTCTGGTTCCAGAGGGCAGTCTTCGGGTACTGGATGTTCAGCAAAGAAGTATGCAATAGCTTGGCCCTTGATGGCCCTTTGCGGTACATAGGAGATGTCATACTCCATAAGAATCACCGCCCATTTGCCTAGGCAGCCTTTGAGGGCTGGTTGGGACATGATGTATCTAAGCGGATCCTCCCTAGAAATCAGCTTAACTTCATGCGATAGCATGTAGTGCCGTAGCTTCTTGACTGCGAAGACCAATGCCAGACAAATCTTCTCGATGTAGGTGTACCTTTCCTCAGTTCTGACCATTTTTCGACTGAGATAGTAGAGGGCTTGTTCTTTTCCTTCTTCGTTATTCTGGGCTAGCATGGCCCCCAGAGAATTGTGTGTGGCTGCTATGTAGAGGATCAGCGGTTATCCTTTCACTGGCGCACCCAGTACTGGAGGGGTTTTTAGGTAATCCTTCAGTTTATCGAAGGCTATCTGACATTCTTCGTCCCAGTAGAAGAGAACATCCTTCATCATCAGCTTGTGAAAGGGGTGGCATCACCCCGACAAGTTGGATATAAACCGCCGGACGTATGCAAGGCGGCCCTGAAGGGATCTTAGCTCAGAGAGATTCCTTGGCGAGGGTAACTCCTGAATCACCTTGATCTTGGCGGGGTCTATTTCAATTCCCCGATACCTGATAATGAAACCCAAGAACTTTCCGCTCGAGACTCTGAACGCACACTTCATAGGGTTCATTTTTAATTCATACTGCCTCAGCCTCTGGAAATGACTCGAAGGTCTTGCAGATGGTCTTCTTTCTTTTTGGTCTTGACTACCAGGTCATCTATGTAGCACTCGACCTTATGGTAAAGCAGCTCATCAAATATTCTAGTCGTCACCCGCTGATAAGTTGCGCCGGCGTTCTTTAATCCGAACGGCATTATTTTGTAGTGATAAATGCCTTTGGGGGTCCGAAAGGCACTACCAAAAAAAGCGGGATTTCAGACGGATGTTTCAGACGGAAATTTTTCTGTCTTAAAATCCGTCTGTATTTGTGACGGATTAGTTTCCGTCACAAATTCCGTTGTTATTAAGGACACACCAGACTCCCTCTGAAGATCCGTCTATAATTATAGACGGAATATATTCCGTCTTTATATACGTCGCAAATTTGGGACGGATATTCCGACGGAAATAATCCATCTGAAATTTCAGACGGAAATAAGTTTCGTTCGTATTTCCATCGGAAAATTCCGCCTTTCCCGCCCCTCCCTGCCGCCTCTTCCACCTGGCCCCATTTCCACCCCCCCACTCTCCCTCTCACTCTCTCCTTCCTCTGCCCTCTGCTTGCGGTCGTCGCCGCAGGAGCTGTCTTCGCCGCCGGAGCCGCCGTCCTCGCCGTAGCCGGAGGCCCCGCCATCCTCGCCGTCACCGGAGACCCCGCCGTCCTCGCCGTCCTTGCCGTCGCCGCCATTCGCCAACCTCCCTCCCTCTAACGGTCGTGGTCGCCGTCGCCGCCATCATCCTCTTCCCACGGTCGCCGTCGCCGCCGGCCGGTAAGTGGCCTCGCTCTCCCTCTCTCTCTCCCGATCATGTTCCCCTCCCTCAATCCCTCTCCCTCTCCCCTGTCCGGCTCCCTCACTCCCTCTCCCTCTCCCCTCTCGCGCTCCCTCACTCCCTCTGGCCGCCCTCCCCCACCCCCTCCACTGCCCTCTCTCCCCTGTCCGTCTCCCTCACTCCCTCTCCCTCTCCCCTCTCGCGCTCCCTCACTCCCTCTGGCCGCCCTCCCCCACCCCCTCCACTGCCCTCTCTCCCCTGTCCGGCTCCCTTACTCCCTCTCCCCTCTCGCGCTCCCTCACTCCCTCTGGCCGCCCTCCCCCACCCCCTCCACTGCCCTCTCTCCCCTGTCCGGCTCCCTCACTCCCTCTCCCTCTCACTCCCTCTGGCCGCCCTCCCCCACCCCCTCCACTGCCCTCTCTCCCCTGTCCGGCTCCCTCACTCCCTCTCCCTCTCCCCTCTCGCGCTCCCTCACTCCCTCTGGCCGCCCTCCCCCACCCCCTCCACTGCCCTCTCTCCCCTGTCCGGCTCCCTCACTCCCTCTCCCTCTCCCCTCTCGCGCTCCCTCACTCCCTCTGGCCGCCCTCCCCCACCCCCTCCACTGCCCTCTCTTCCCCTGTCCGTGGCCCCTCTCCCCCTCTCATTATGATGCTGTTCTTGTAAAATCTAGTTTGAACATTAGGTGGATGTATTTTAATTTGTAGAATCTATCTAAAAACTCGTTGGAGTGAGATATCGCAAATTCCGAAAATAGACTCAGTTTGAACATGTCTTATTCTCCTCCAAAAATCTATCAGGGCGCATAAGTCAAGATCTTAATACTACATTTGATTAAAATGATAGAGATGTCAGATATTTTAATGAGTAGAATTTTAAAACTCATCCCCACAAATCCAGCCAAACTCCACCTAACGGAGTCATAGATAATTTGGACTCGTGGCCTAAGTGACCGTCTCACTCCCTGCCCAAATTGACCACTGTGAACAATTTCACATCACTTGGGATCTCCCTGGGTAGCTTCTTCCTGATTAATTTGGACTGAATTAGACTGGGGAGACTCGTCGGACCCACGGAGACTGATTTGGACTGAACAACCATGGGTTTAGTTTAACGATACACAGGTTATTTTTTTTAAAAAAAATAAATCGCTTGTGTGAAATGCTACACATGTTCCTAGTCTTGCCCCGGACAGAACTTGATGATAGCTACATTTTTCCTTTCCTGGGCATGTGACATTCTAAACGCAATAAATAGCCAGAGTTTACAAGAACACCATCAAAGAACCTTCATTCAATCAACAATCATTAATTTTTAGTTCAGATGGTATGCAGGAAAGTGAAGTTCCAACTTCTGATCCGAGAAACAATGTCCTTTTTGGAGTTGACATTGATAACCCTCTTGGGATACCAATGCCTAGTGATCCTTTACTAGCTAAAAATATAATCTCTGGCAAAGACTATCAGACTAATCTCACTTCAAACAACATTATTTCCAATTCCAGTGGCTCCAAGGAAACTCAAGCAGAATTCTCAACATCAATTGTTTCTCAATCTTTTGGGGTTCCAGATGTGGCATTTAATTCTAGTGACTCCACTAATGATAGCAGCTTTTTGATTGGTAGATCAATAGATATCACTCGGTCTTCGGGCAATGATGAGTTGAAGCAGGATCTTGCTCGACTGTTCAGCATACAGAGGAGAGGGGGGAGCTCTGTGGGAGGGGGGTGGAGCTTGGTGGGACGGGGAGCTCCGTGGGAGGGGGGAGGGGCATCCGAGAGGGTTCCAGTGGGGGAGAGCTCAGTGGGAGGGGGGAGGGGCATCCGAGAGGGTTCCAGTGGGGGGGGGAGCTCTGTGGGAGGGGGGGGAGCTCTGTGGGACGGGGAGCTCGGTGGGAGGGGGGAGGGGCATCCGAGAGGGTTCCAGTGGGGGGGAGCTCAGTGGGAGCAGAAGGGCGGGTGGGAGGAGGGGGAGCTTTGTGGGAGGGGGGGTGTCATGTCTCGAGTGGCTCGACAGGCCGAGTCGCAGACCGTTGAACCAGCTCGGAAGCTATAACTCAGTTCTGAGCGGGGTTAGTTAAATTAGATATCCCTGTTGCATTTTATTAGTTAGTGGCTGATGGATTAGTTTTTAGTTAGTGGTTGATGGATTAGCTGGAGTCATGTCTAATCGGATGCAATCTTTGGAGTCCAACTTCGAGAAATTTGAATCCCAAAATTCTCTGTCTGTTATGGCTGATATTCCTGGTTCTTTTCGCCATAAGTTGCACGAGTTCCCTAAATTTTCGCCATAAGTCTCATCTCGCACGCTCGAAGATAGAGAGTTGCACGCCGCTGAGATATATATTCTTTTGAATTGCCTCGAGATTGAACCTTATGTTGAGTAAGATATTAATTCACATTTCCAGCAACTCCATAAGTCTATACATCCTCAAAGTCTATACAACATTGACTTCACAAAGTCTATACATTGGCTTCCTCAAAGTCTATACATCCTCAAAGTCTATACATTGGCTTCCTCAAAGTCTATACAACATTGACTTCACAAAGTCTATACATTGGCTTTATCAATTTTTTTAATCATTTTTTTACGGGGTGCTACATTTATATTGCAGACAATTTGATTCAGAATTAGCTGAAAAATGTCCAAATATCCAGGATGTGGAGATTGAAAAAGAACGCGACAAGTTTTTTTCCAAATGGCTAAGAAACCGAGTTAGTGTGAACTCTGAATATATATGTTTGTATTTACGTATGTTGAGGTAATTGTTATTATTTTAACTACTCTAATTTGAATATAGGTTGAACAAGGTCTCATTACTGATCAAAGAGTACAACAGATAAGTTATGGCCCCTCGAACCAGACACGTGCCTATCCGGGATATATTGTGAATGGATACAAATTTCATACAAGGGATTATGGGCGAAATAAGTCTACGATGAACAGCGGCGTATGTGTGAAGGGAAATTTATACAATGAAATGGAATTGGACTACTATGGTATTATTGAAGAAGTCTTAGAACTTCAGTATTTGGGACAAGACAATCATGTATATATATTTAAGTGTCAATGGTTTGATCCTAAATCTGTTCTACATGACACAAATTATGGGATTGTCAATGTCAAGCATAGGTTTAAACTTAAGACCTATGAACCGTTCATTTTAGCCGCACAAGCCCAGCAAGTATACTATTCAAGCTATCCATCATCCAAGAATAGAGATTGGTGGGCAGTTTGCAGGGTTAACTCAAAACTCTTTCCCACTTATGAGTTAACTATGAGTGGAGATGTCTCAGAGGTTGCTCGTGCTGAATATTATCAATCAGACGAAGTTGGCGTTGTCGGTTCCTCTAGGTTTAATATGGACGAATCTGATGAGCCACTGTCATTACGTACGCGAGATGGCGTGGAAGAAGTCGATCCGACGGAGCTAAATGTTGATGTTAGAGGGGAGGAAGAATCAGATGAAGATGAAGATTTTGAATCTCATGAGACTACTATGGATGACGAAGATGATGAAGTTGAGCTAGATATATCAACATGAGGGAGGCATGTTTTGATAATTTAGTAAGAAGATTCTTACTTTTAAGCATAATTTTAAATAACATTTGTCTAGCCTTATATAATTATGGATTAATATGTATTAATTGTTTTGTTATTAATAAGGAAATGGTGCGAGGAGGTCGTAGTAGGGGTGGGAGGAGATCTAGCAGTGAGAGGGGCACTACTATCTCCTCGCTACCATCTTCTTCAGACACAGGTATATTTGATCAATAAGTTAGCTATATAAATATTTTATTTATTTACAAACTTAAAAGAATTTATTTATAGGTGCAAGTGTCGGCTCACCACCACTTGTACATACGCCACCACCTCCCGCTACAGGTATGTATATTTTAATTTAAATTCTTGAACATTTGTTCTACTTATGAAAATAAGTTCTTGCAGGTCTCAGTGGCCTCCCACCTGTTGTGCATACGCCACTCCCACCACCTTCCGCTGCAGGTATGTATATTTTAATTATATGTTCGCAATATTTGTATCACTCCACATGACAATAAATTCTTGCAGGTCTCAGTGGCAAAAAGACTCGAGGATCATGTATGTATATTTTAATTTAAATTCTTCAATATTTGTTCTACTTATGACAATAAATTCTTGCAGGTCTCAGTGGCCTCCCACCTGTTGTGCATACGCCACCCCCACCACCTCCCGCTGCAGGTATGTATATTTTAATTATATGTTCGCATTATATGTATCACTCCACATGACAATAAATTCTTGCAGGTCTCAGTGGCCTCCCACATGTTGTGCATACGCCACCCCCACCACCTCCCGCTGCAGGTATGTATATTTTAATGATATGTTCGCAGTATATGTATCACTCCACATGACAATAAATTCTTGCAGGTCTCAGTGGCCTCCCACATGTTGTGCATACGCCAACCCCACCACCTCCCGCTGCAGGTATGTATATTTTAATTATATGTTCGCAGTATATGTATCACTCCACATGACAATAAATTCTTGCAGGTCTCAGTGCCCTCCCACCACCTCCCACTTGTACAGGGCCCACCCCCACCAGTCAGCCCCTTGACGATGTCGGCAGTTGTCACGAGGGAGGCACGACCCATGATAGACGTCGCCCGTGTTGGGTATCCGGGTAAATCTATAAGGTTATATTACATTAATTAGCCCTCAACTGTGTAATATGAATATTTTGACATTTGCAATTGCAGTATGAAATTTGAACCCCACGGCGCTGTCCATCATTCCACCGAACTCATGTTGGCACATGTGCCCGGGGCAGCTTCCACTTTCAGAGATTTTCCGATGTCCGTCCGCGATTCATTGTACAACATGTTCTTAGTAAGTAATTACGTCATTTAATTCAAGTATTTTCCAAAGTCTATTTATAACTTTATACTAAGTGTGAAAAGTAATTGATTTACAACGGTCTTTTCAATTCACATGTGGACATGACGCGGCGAGATGTCGTCGTGCCTGGGAGTCTACTATGCTCTCAAGTTACAAGAGGAAAATACATGAGGCCCGAGCACACGCTAAAAAATTGAGTGGGGGGAGTGAAGACCGACAATTGTGGAAGGCGCATCGCCCTCTATGGATGAGGCAGGAGGATTGGGAGATATCTTGTGACCATTTTGCCGACCCCAAGTGGATAGAAAAGTCCGAAAAAGCCAAAGCAAACAGGGCGTCAAAATCAGGTTCAAATTTGCATACGAGTGGGTCCATTTCTTATGCGGCTCATAAACCAAAATTGGTAAGTAATATACCAATTTATCTTCTTACAATTTATCCCAATATTTGACTTTTTTTTACTATGAATTGTATAACAGGCTGTGGAGCTTAATCGACCTCCGTCGTTCCTCGAGGTGTTCGACAGAACACACAAAAAGAAGGGGACTAATGATTTTGTGAGTGACACAGCTAAGTCAGCAGCGGTAAGTTTATCTACATATGTAACTTGTACCGTTCATTTAAATCGGCATGTAATTCATATGAAATTGACTAGTTATTTTATTCAATTTGTAGGAAACATATAGCAAAGCAGTGATAGAGAAGTACGGGGAGGGAGACACGCAGCAGCCGGAGTTCTATCCGGTGGAGTGGGTGGCAGCAGCTGGCGTACCGAAGAAAGGCCGAATATATGGTTTTGGGGAGAGCCTAGACGCAAGCGCGGTGACATCAGCGTGTGCGAGTTCTAGCTATACTTCTTCCAGTGGCAGTGCCTTCACTATACCTTCCGTTGCCCCCAGCGCTTCTGCCAGCGACATGATGGACATGGTCCGATCGCAGATTTCTGATATGCAGCGGCAGCAGCAGCATTTCCAGCAAGAGATCTCTAGCCAAGTGTCAGTATTCTTGCAGGCAATTAGTGGCCTCCTCTCCCAGAGTGGAATGGTCCCTCAGAAATCAACCACCACCACAGCACAGCCCGCACAGGTGAGTCTCTAGCCAAGTTTTTATTTTGATGGAATTACTCAATTATGTTCATTATTAATTTTAAAACTCATTTACTTCAGAATAATTGAGAAAATCCGGGGGTCTAAAATTTGAAATACCGGTCGGACGGCCGTGCCGATCATTCCAACGCGACCGGGGAGATGAAAGTGACTTGACAGAACTGACGGAATCCAAATCGGATGCCCGGTTTGATCTCGGCGCTAAAAGTTCAGTTTTAAAATACACTTAGTTTAAATGAACTACCAGGTCGGGTCCGGGGGTCTAAAATTGGAAATACCGGTCGAACGGCTATGCCGATTATTCCAACGCGACCGGGGAGATGAAAGTGACTTGTCAGAACTGACGGAATCTAAATCGGATGCCCGGTTTGAGCTCGGCGCTCAAAGTTCAGTTTTAAAATACACTTAGTTTAAATGAACTACCAGGTCGGGTCCGGGGGTCTAAAATTGGAAATACCAGTCGGACGGCCGTGCCGATCATTCCAACGCGACTGGGGAGATGAAAGTGACTTGTCAGAACTGACGGAATCTAAATCGGATGTCCGGTTTGAGCTCGGCACTCAAAGTTCAGTTTTAAAATAAACTTAGCTTAAATGAACTCCCAGGTCAGGTCCGGGGGTCAAAAACTTGAAATACAAGTCGGACGGCCGTGCCGATCATTCCAACACAACCGGGGAGATGAAAGTGACTTGTCAGAACTGGCGGAATCCAAATCGGATGTCCGGTTTGAGCTCGGCGCTAAAAGTTCAGTTTTAAAATACACTTAGTTTAAATGAACTACCAGGTCGGGTCCGGGGGTCCAAAATTGGAAATACCGGTCGGACGGCCGTGCCGATCATTCCAACGCGACCGGGGAGATGAAAGTGACTTGTCAGAACTGACGGAATCCAAATCGGATGCCCGGTTTGAGCTCGGCGCTCAAAGTTCAGTTTTAAAATACACTTAGTTTAAATGAACTACCAGGTCGGGTCCGGGGGTCTAAAATTGGAAATACCGGTCGGACGGCCGTGCCGATCATTCCAACGCGACCGGGGAGATGAAAGTGACTTGTCAGAACTGACGGAATCTAAATCGGATGTCCGGTTTGAGCTCGGCACTCAAAGTTCAGTTTTAAAATAAACTTAGCTTAAATGAACTCCCAGGTCAGGTCCGGGGGTCAAAAACTTGAAATACAAGTCGGACGGCCGTGCCGATCATTCCAACACAACCGGGGAGATGAAAGTGACTTGTCAGAACTGGCGGAATCCAAATCGGATGTCCGGTTTGAGCTCGGCGCTAAAAGTTCAGTTTTAAAATACACTTAGTTTAAATGAACTACCAGGTCGGGTCCGGGGGTCTAAAATTGGAAATACCGGTCGGACGGCCGTGCCGATCATTCCAACACGACCGGGGAGATGAAAGTGACTTGTCAGAACTGACGGAATCCAAATCGGATGCCCGGTTTGAGCTCGGCGCTCAAAGTTCAGTTTTAAAATACACTTAGTTTAAATGAACTACCAGGTCGGGTCCAGGGGTCTAAAATTGAAAATACCGGTCGGACGGCAGTGCCGATCATTTCAACGCGACCGGGGAGATGAAAGTGACTTGTCAGAACTGACGGAATCTAAATCGGATGTCCGGTTTGAGCTCGGCACTCAAAGTTCAGTTTTAAAATAAACTTAGCTTAAATGAACTCCCAGGTCAGGTCCGGGGGTCAAAAACTTGAAATACAAGTCGGACGGCCGTGCCGATCATTCCAACACAATCGGGGAGATGAAAGTGACTTGTCAGAACTGGCGGAATCCAAATCGGATGTCCGGTTTGAGCTCGGCGCTCAAAGTTCAGTTTTAAAATACACTTAGTTTAAATGAACTCCCAGGTCAGGTCCGGGGGTCAAAAACTTGAAATACAAGTCGGACGGCCGTGCCGATCATTCCAACACAACCGGGGAGATGAAAGTGACTTGTCAGAACAGGCGGAATCCAAATCGGATGTCCGGTTTGAGCTCGGCGCTCAAAGTTCAGTTTTAAAAGTTCAGTTTTAAAATACACTTAGTTTAAATGAACTGCCAGGTCGGGTCCGGGGGTCAAAAACTTGAAATACAAGTCGGACGGCCGTGCCGATCATTCCAACACAACCGGGGAGATGAAAGTGACTTTTCAGAACTGGCGGAATCCAAATCGGATGTCCGGTTTGAGCTCGGCGCTCAAAGTTCAGTTTTAAAATACACTTAGTTTAAATGAACTACCAGGTCGGGTCCGGGGGTCTAAAATTGGAAATACCGGTCGGACGGCCGTGCCGATCATTCCAACGCGACCGGGGAGATGAAAGTGACTTGTCAGAACTGACGGAATCGAAATCGGATGCCCGGTTTGAGCTCGGCGCTCAAAGTTCAGTTTTAAAATACACTTAGTTTAAATGAACTACCAGGTCGGGTCCGGGGGTCTAAAATTGGAAATACAAGTAGGACGGCCGTGCCGATCATTCTAACGCGACCGGGGAGATGAAAGTGACTTGTCAGAACTGACGGAATCTAAATCGGATGTCCGGTTTGAGCTCGGCACTCAAAGTTCAGTTTTAAAATAAACTTAGCTTAAATGAACTCCCAGGTCAGGTCCGGGGGTCAAAAACTTGAAATACAAGTCGGACGGCCATGCCGATCATTCCAACACAACCGGGGAGATGAAAGTGACTTGTCAGAACTGGCGGAATCCAAATCGGATGTCCGGTTTGAGCTCGACGCTCAAAGTTCAGTTTTAAAATACACTTAGTTTAAATGAACTACCAGGTCGGGTCCGGGGGTCTAAAATTGGAAATACCAGTCGGACGGCCGTGCCGATCATTCCAACGCGACCGGGGAGATGAAAGTGACTTGTCAGAACTGACAGAATCCAAATCGGATGCCCGATTTGAGCTGGGCGCTCAAAGTTCAGTTTTAAAATACACTTAGTTTAAATGAACTACCAGGTCGGGTCCGGGGGTCTATATATTGTTTCAAGCTAGTAGTTGATCTATAAAATCTGCAGTTATCAATTTGATATGTTTGATTTATATTTATGCTCATTTCTTCGCACTAATTTTTTTATCTATGAATGAATGCTATTATTTTTTTAATGTAGGGGGATCCTTCTGCGGGCAGTGACAGAGGAGATGAGCAGGGCAGTGACGATATGGATGATGAGGATATTGACGATGTACCAGATATTTCTTGATGTTTAATGATATTTGTTTTATGTTATTCAGACGGATCAGCAGGGTTAATGTGTTTTCTTTGTATTTATTTTGTCAGCATGGTGTTGAATTTTTTTATTGGTGGTGTTTATTTATTTGAACATCTATGTTGATGTTGAGATTTTTTCGGTGGTGTTTATTTATTTGGGGTACGTTGATGTTGAGTTTTTTTTTGTGGTTAGTTCCAATAATTTTTTTTAACAGGTTTATTAGATAAATAAACTTAAAATTTTTTAAAAAAATATTTTTTTTTCAGACGGATTTATAATCCGTCTGAAATTACGTTTGGAATAGCGACGGTAATTTCAGACGGAATTTATATCCGTCGTGAATTCCGTTTCAAACACCGACGGATTTAGGACGAATAAGCATATGGAACCGTCGTTGGAAGTTACGACGACAAAGTAATCCGTCGTAATATCCGGCAGAAATAGAGACGGATTTCAGACAATATTTCAGACGGATTACGGACGGTATTTACAACGGATAATAAATCCGTCTTAAAAACCGTATGAAATACAGACGGATCATTTCAGACTGATAGTTACATACGGAAATTTTATCGTATGAGATTTAGACGGAATTTATGACCGAAATTATTTGTGTCTTAATTTCAGACGGAATTTCAGACCGAAAAGTTAACTGTCACAAATTTGTGACTAAGAATTTCAGACGGTCGAGTTCCGTCTTAAATCCGTCGGAATTCCGTTACAAATATGTGTTGCGACGGATTTTCAGACGGATTTGAGACGGATAACGTCCGTCTGAAATCCCGCTTTTTCTGGTTGTGAGGCAGTGTGGATCCGGTCATGCTCCGCAATCCATATCTGGTTGTAGCTAGATGACCCATCCATGAATTATAGGCCCTCATGACCAGTTGTTGCATCTATCATGACCTCCGTTACTGGCACTAGGAAGTCATCTTTAGGGCAGGCTTTATTCAGATCCCCGAAGTCAACACATATCAGGATCTGTCCGTTCTTCTTCACGGGCACGATGTTAGCTAACCACGAGGTATATTGATTTTTCTCGATGAAACCCACATCAATGAGCTTGTCGACCTCTTTGCATATTTGAGTGATGAGCTCGGGCCTCATACGCCGAGGGGGCTGTTTCACCGGCTCTACCCTAGGGTTTATGGTCAGCTCATGCTGTGCGACTGAAGGGCTTAGTCCCGGCATCTCTCTGTAGGTCCAGGCAAAGCAGTCCCGATATTCTTGTAGCAGCTGGATGTACATCCTCCGTTCTTTGGTAGACAGCTGGGCACTGAGGAAGGTTGGCCTGGGGTCATCCTCGTCTCCCAAATTGACTTCTATCAGTTCATCGACTGTTGCTTGACCTCCGTCTTCTATCTCAGGGGGTGCAGGCTGTAGGTCGACAAAGTCTGGTATATCATCTTCGAGGTCAAGGACCTCAAACCCTTCGTCTTGCCTCTCTTGTTTGGCTGATGATGGCTGCATGCACTGTTCTGCCAACAAGTTTACCTTATTAGCAACTTCGAGGGGCGAGTTGATTGCTTCACCCCCTACTGAGGGGGTTGCAGTCACTAACGGCTGGTGATCATTCGCCATTAAGTCAAAGTAGCCTTGCAGCTCCTTAGCAAGGGGTGAAGAGATCCCGATCCCTTGAACCACCATGCCCTCAGTGAAGGCAACCATTTCTCTTCTAGCAGCATCTGTCCCTTGATCAGGCTCGGGGGACGCTTTCCCGACTGGTTCGAGAAGTGCCGATATCATGAATAGAGGAGGGTCACTGGAGGGAGGCTGCTCTGCTTCTCCAACATCTTCAGCTTCACTACTGCTAGCTGTGTCAAATTTGGCTTGAAGAGCTGCATCTTCCGGATAGACTCGTTCCCAGCACCGGTAGGGGAACACAGCCTCGGATTCTGGATTTCTTGGCCGGGCTGGCTAAATGCACTCAACTTCTGTCAGGTGTTCATCAATGGTTGCCCCCAGTGGGTTATCCTCCACTGGGTAGAAAGCAGAGATGGTATCCACTTCGTAGCGTCCGCTATCATAGTATTCTTCGAGGGTGAATCCCAATCCCGGGTGCTGAGAGACACGCCTCATTTCTTTGTCCAGGCTCGGAGGGTACCATAGCTTCTGGAATGCTTCTTTCCTCTTGTGAGGCTGGCCAGAAGGGATGTGCTGCTTCTGGAACATCTTGGCCACTCGATTTGTTATAGGCAGATGACAATCAGTGTCTTCCTGTGTAGGGTGCTCTTCAGCTGTGTAGAACAGGCTGCTAGGACCATCTATGTGTGTCACCTCCCAAGTTTTGAAAGGTTTGACAGTAGCATTGTCGAGGCTGAGAATTGGCTTGGTAAGACCTTCAGGGATCCCGATGTGGTCGTGCTGCTGGTCAACCCTGACTTTATTGGTTTCGGGGTAGATGGCCGGAGGCGCTATCCGGCCTACATCCCCGGTGACAGTGATGTGTGAAACCACCTTGGGATCGATAAATCCACGCGGCGGCAGAGGGAACCATTCTACTTTGGAAGTGCCTTTTGTTGTGCTAGAAGAGGTCTTGGCCGCATGGGCCTTCTGCGACCATTCTACATATAGAGGGGCGTCTGCCAAGTGGCATTCGAATACTTCGAATGGGTGGAGATCAGCAAATACTCTTTCCTCTCTCCCATCCATGCTGTATTTGATGCATTGGTGAAGTGTGGAAGGTACCACCATATTCTCATGTAGCCAAGGGCGGTCGAGCAGCGCCTTGTATGAGGTGCGAGAATCAATGACATGAAATTGCACCTTCGTGACAAAGTCCGCTAGAGTGAGTGTGAACTCTGCAACTTCTAGCGACACTTCGCACTTCTGATTGAAGCCAGCAATGTGCATATCCCCGACCTTTTGTAGGTGCACGTTGAAGTAGTGCCTCTCATATATCCTATAGGGCAGGATGTTGACAGCTGCCCCGGGGTCCACCAGGATTCTGTTCAGCTCCCGGCCATTTAGATGTCCCCTCATATACAGAGGTCTGTTGTGACTAGTGGTAGGGAGCAACATGTCTTCCGGGGTGAAGGTCATGCTGGCTTCCGGCAGTGCCTCAGCTAGGCAGGCTTCATATTGGGCAGGCGTCTGGAGAGCAGTAATGATCGCCTGTCGAGTCTCTTCACTAAGAGAGAGGATTTCCCAGACAGTGAATCTTGCTGGGAGCTTCTTCAATAGTTTGACCACTTGACTTCCAGCTAGGACATTGGATAGCTTCATTTCATCCGCCCACCTGGGCTTGAAAAATCCTTGGACTGTGGCCCCTGATGGACCTGAGACTCGGAGGTTGCACCCTTTTGCCCGGGGTTACCTCCTGGCTGCTCCTCACTGGCTATTGCCGAGTGGGTTTCTACCTCTTCTGACAATTCGGGAGATTGCTGGAGTTGTGGGTGACTGCCCCCGGTTACCGGTTCAACCTCCCAGCATGGCTGCTTCCCTTTTGACATCTTTATGAACTCCAGAAATGAAGGAGCGAGAGTGCCGCCCCCACTTTGGTTGTATAAGCCTGACGGAGGAGGGATTTGAACTCCCCTGACCTCCGGAGGGGGTATCTTGTAGGGTTGCTCCCCTCTGAAGATAATGTTATGGTTGCCGGGCGGCTGACGCCCCCACCTTCGGCCCGACCGGGTCGCATGTGCGGCAGTTGCGGCTTCGGCCTGGCTTTCCTCAGCGGCAGGTGTGAAGCAAATCTCTTATTCATCCTCCTCACTGGGCAAATTGAACAGAGCAGAGAGGGTGTTGCAAGAAAGGATCACTCCCGTTGTAGCCTTGCCGGCCCTTCCCTTCCTTCTTTGTCTTCTTTTCTTTTCTTTGGCTGGCGCTTGCTCCCAGACTAGGCTGCCATCCCTGTTTGATGCTTTGTCAGCTTCCTCTTCCTGTTTTAGTGAAAGCTGTTCCAGCTCCTGTCACGGGAGATGATCCCGTAGCAGCAAAGGTTCAAGCTTGGGCTGTACATACTCATCCAGTCCATTTATGTAGTCCTGTAGCCGCTGAGCTTCTGGACTGATCTTCTTGACTACCGGCAACGGAATCTGCCTCCTCCGATTGCGGGTAGGTATCCTGATAACTGCTGGTGGATTGGTCCACACAGGTGTTGCTACTGGTGAAGGGGGTCGTGGCATGACGCCACGAATATGTGCCCCCGGTGCCGGGAGAGGTAGGCCCTTTTTCTTGGCTCTTGCAGGGACTTGCTGCCATCCCTCCTGTTCTTTTATTGGGGCCAGAAAGCAGGCTTCATACGTACGCTGAGTACTGGCTTCTGCGGTCACCTCAGGCAAGGCTTGATACAGAGAGACCATGTTGACGGCGGCTCTTCTGACGGGCGCCACATGTGGTTGTGGAGGGTCGACCGTGTACTCCCCCAATTCTATTTCTTCCTTTTTTATCATGCCTTCGATAATATCCTTGAAAACATAACAGTCTTCAATTGGATGCCCCAGCATCTGGTGGTAGGGGCAAAATCTTGGGCTATCTCTTCTCTTCAGGTCCTCCGGCCTCCTTGGCTCAGGCAGGGTGACCTTATCATACTGGGTAACCCAGTCAAACAAGATCCTGGTCTTCTCCTTTGGGAAAGAGTAGGCCTTCTTCATTTTATCATGGAGGGATGGGCCTTCTTCGCCATCTCCGGTCTTGGCAGGCTGAGGAGCAGCTGTCTTCTTGCCTTTATCTTTTTGTTGTTCAAACGCCTTGATATCAAGGGCGTTTGCTTCTTTCGGTGCCTGGCGCCGTTCCGCTGCCTTGCCCTTTTGTGCAGTAGGAGTATTTGGTGTAGGGGCCGGTTTCGCTAAGAAAGCCTCCACTCCGGCCACAATATTGTTCAGACGGTCGAACGATCGGATTTTCATGCCAATCATCTTCTCCAGCACCTCTCTCCGGAGGTTCTGTTTGCAGATCTGTACGGCGTCATCCTGGTGCGGGGGCCACTTGCATCTCATCCCGAGGTTCCTCCACCTCTTGATGTATTCGAGAGCGGTCTCATCTGCCTTCTGTCTTGTTGAATAGAGTTCAGCCACTGTGACTTCCCTCTCTGTGACGTGGAACCTTTCTCTGAACTTTCTCTGCATGTCCGACCAGTCGCTGATCGACCAGGCCGGGAGGCTAGAGTACTATTCAAATGCGAGCCCTGTAAGTGAGGACCCGAGGAACTTCAATAAATATGACTCGTCAGTGGCCAATCACCCATGACGGTCATGTAATAGACAACATGTTATTTCGGGGATCCCTTCCCGTTGAACTTGTCGAACTTCGGCGGCCTGCTAATCCCGGGGGGAAGCCGCTTGGTAGCATGATGCGGTGGGTATGGAACTCTATATGCATCAAACACAACATTGTCACCTTCAGCCCTTTCAGCGAGCTTCATCTCGATCATCCTTTCTGCCATCATCGTGCTCATGCTGGTCGGGTCGACCAGTTCCGGGTAGAAATGCGCCTACTGCAAGTAGGGGGTGACCAAGGTGGTCGCCTATGGAAGAGGGCGCAGCAGTGGAGGCGTCTGGTGCACCTGTGGCAGCACTGGTGGAGCCAGCAGCTGTGATGGGCGCTGTTGAGTTGTCGGCAAGTTTGGTTCCGCCTGTAGAGGCGGGGTATAGAGTGGTGGGAAGTCGTTCTTGCTGACGGCTCCCCTTGATGATTCGGCCAGCACATCAGGCTGCTTGGAGGTAGAGGACTGCTCTGTCCTTTCCGTCAATTGCTTCTTCAGTTGTTCTATCTCCTGGCGGTACCTCTGGAGCATCATCAGTACGGCCGGGTCCATAGCTGTTGTGCTGGGGATGGCCTCTGTCGTCTCTCCAGATGCACCCTCAGGTAGGATGTCAAGCAAGACATCTTCTTCTTCATCTGCCGTTATCACATTTGCTGTGAGAATAACGGCCTTGTCATGCTGTTGGAGGCGAGGCAGGGCTTGCTTTCCTTCGGTCGCCGCTAGCTTCTCTTTTGCGGCTTCCACTCTTCGAGTGCTCGGCCCCGATCTTCCAGCTAGCCAGGCCAACTCTTGAGGCTCCTCGGGCAATTTTCCGTAATGGCCATCTATCCCGGCCATATTGCATGTGAAAATCTGCATCCTGCATCTCTGTCTGCGAACCCTCCTCTTGACATTCCCTGGGAAGGTAAGCCTTTCAAACATAGAGATCCTTTCCTTTTCCCACGGGCGGGGAGCAGTTTCATCGGCTTGAACATCAGAGCCGTCTTCATATCCATTGTCATCAACCGATGACGTCATCCTCCTATCTTCTTCTTCTCCCACTGCCATTAATGGGCATCAGTCTTCTTCAGCTGCGACTGCCTGCAACAGTCATTGTTGGCCCAAAGAGGGGCTGCGTAACCCCCTAAAATAACTTCTGACCATATTGGTCATTTCTTCTTACCCTCGACCCAGGTGCAGGGTCGAGGACAGTTGTCGACCTCCCATCGGAGGAATGTAAGCAAACCGAGTCCTCTCGGTAGTCTGTTGTAATCTTCTTCCCACAACGGGGATGTTGGCTTGTCGGGCGCAGGCCCTAAAGCTTTCTCGGCGTGGAGGATCCACGATTGTCTTTTCCTTCCTTGGGATAAGGTCCCACTTCTTGCTCTCTTCTACTCTGGTGAACCTGGGGTGGTACTACACTTCTTGCTGGACAGGCTGGATCTTTTTGGGGACCCAAACTTGTTTGAATCTTCTTGGCTTAGGAGCCAACCTTCCCTGGTCATGGTGGCCGGCTTCTTCTTCTTCGGCTCCTCTTCCAGCAAGAGCCTGATAGGAGTTGTGGACAGGCACTGTAGGGATCACCCGGTCCGGGCTCACTCGAGCCTTACGTCCATCTAGAAAGACGCGGAGGCCACCGACCAGCATAGACTTGCAGGATGCGGAGAGAGGTCCGGTCATAGCAGCATCAACCTTCCTTCGGGGGTTCCGGTGTCGACGCCTCATGAAGTTCTTGGCAGGGACGGGGCGGGCCCCGTGAGCAATCTGATGCACCATGCAGCTGGAAACTTGGAATGGACTCGCGAACAAGTTATCACAGTGTCGAGCCTCCGAGGCCTTGACCTTTTCAGCAACCTTCTCTTTGACGGTCTTCAGGGACTCCGTCTGTAACATGTCGACGAAGGCCAACCCCAAGAAGTTGGGGAAGCCTACAGCTGGTGGGAAGTATCCGAAAACCGAGGGCACCGCCAGGTACCCGTGTTCCGTGTGGTCGGCGACGATTGCGGGGCCGAAGCCAACACTAGTGAGTCCGTATGACGTCATCGTTTGCCTGAGACAAACAGATAAACAAGCAATATTCTTGGGGGAAGCCCCCGAAGGTATCCCCGCTTGGCAAAGGGATGAAGGGAGACTCAGGTCCCACCGGGCGTGCCAGACTTGTGGGGATAGTTTTTTTTGTCCTTTGTGATGAGGACATCTCCTACCACTCCTCACTCTTTCGAGGTTCCCGTTGCTTGCCAGCTATGCGTCATCATGTTCGCGGCATTTTTTCTTAATCATGACTTGTAATTTTTATATTTTCTTGAGTCATAGATTATGTAATTTCCCTTTTATTGAGTCAAGTACCTAGGTTAAAGAGTCATCTACCTAGGTTAATTGTCATTAGAGTGGTTAATGAGTCAGTTGGGCCCAATTAAGTGGGCTAGGCCCATGGGCGCCCCCCTTTTCCCTTGGTTTATTGTCATTAGTCAAAAACTCAGGGTCTTTTGTTAAATTGTGGGTTTCCTATAAATAGGACCCCAACCCCCCCCCCCATTTGGAGCTAATGAATTATTGAGTTTAAAATTCATAAGATTTGTGTCTCTGGCTCTCTCTCTCTCTCTCTCTCTCAAGCTCTCTATCTCTCTACCTCTCTCTCTCTCTAAAGGGGGCGGCCCCCTCTCTCTCCAAATTTTGCCCCTCTCTCTCTCTCTTCTCCTTGCCACATCATCCTCCAGCTCATCCCAACCCTTCCCCTTCCCAAGGTCCACTTAATTCCTCCCACTACTCACACCATATCCCCAAGCAACCTTTCACCTTCCAAGACAACATCTCCCTTTCCCAAGCCACCCCTCCATCTCCCAAGGGAGAATCCCACCTCCCCAAGCACCTCTCCACATCCCCAACACACCTCTTCCCCTTCCCAATACCACATTAACCATCCCCACATTAAACCAAGTTCAAATCTCCCTCTCCCTCCAAGCCACTTGCGCCCCCCCCCCCTTTCACCCTCCACCCTTGGCCGCACCCCCCTTCCCCTCCACCTGCTAGCTGCGACCCAACCTCCTTCTCCAACCTCTCCACCATCTCTACCCACCACCATCCAAGCCCCACAGCCATTAGCCCCCTCCCCATTGCAGTCCCTTCAACCCTTCTCCACCAAATAGCCCCTTTACTCTGTTCAACCCGCAGGTAGCAGATTGGGGCCCGACTTGCAGAGCCGGCTCCGGAGTCATACGATGTCATCTGGAGGTTCACCTTACATCTCTGGAAAGGTCTGCGAGTCTTCTTCGCAAGAGAGGTGGAATCGTCTCATTCCGACTTCGCTACAGTTCGTGGTGACCATTCTCCCCCGACTGCGCAGAGCTTCCCCAACAGAGTACCTGAACCAGAAAGGGAGCTGTGCCACGACGAACCACGGAGGAATTAGGCTGAGGGATCTTCTACAAAGTTCTTCCTCGTTATGTCTGTCTTCAGGATCAAGAAGCGGAACATCGATCGGAGACCGTGGTCCCAATTTACCATTTTTCTCCCTCAGCTGCGCGGGTCTGCCTCCCACAGTCTGCAACGACCTGCCTCCACTATTCTAAGTCCCCCAGTCCTCTCCGACATCGGACGGCTTCCCCGTCAGTTTTTCTGCAAAGAAGACTTGTCCACGATTCCAACACCTCCAGCGGTTCATGATTCAGAGTACGGGAGCGGTCAGGGAAATCCCTGCAAGCTGCTGTCAGAAATAGGAGGCTGCCGCGCCCAGATTCTGCCTCCCTGATCGAACCTCGTCCCGGACCTGCAACTGCATCAGAAGAATTCAAAAAAATTCAGAGGCATCCTAGTTCCAGATACGAAGTGTTCCCCACTGGTCTCGCCATCGGCAAAATTCCAGAACGGGATCTACAGCCTCGACACCAACTGTCAGTCAGCCATCGCAGAAAGCAGGCAGATTCAGGCTCGGCTTCTCCTTCCGCATTTCCGGCGAATCCCCCCTCCCCGCCTGGCCGGCTCACCGCCCCTCCCTGCGTGGGGGTAGTGTTTGCATGTAATTCAATCATCCCCACCCCAAGTTCACCCTCCTGTGAGAGGTGTAGTGAATGTAACTAATTAAGTAGGACTCAAACTTCATCGGCACAGTGTGCGGGGAACCCACACTTCCCCGCTCGCCCTCATCTCCGGCCGGGATCGGTGTCTTCACACCGATCAGGTGAGCTTCAGACCACTCTCCTCTGCTGGTTCCTTACCTTTGCTTAGTTTAGTATTATCCCTTGATGTGCCGTCGGCGGTGAGAGAGAGCTCGTCCCAACATTCCGTTTAATCAAGTGCCACCGCGGGCGAGTTGTGAGTGTGACATTACATCCCACGCCCTCGGCGTGCCGGCCGCCCTTGACATTGGGCATCCCTGGCCCATTAGGGTCTATCCCTAGCTGGCCATATCCTTGGAGCCTCGAGGCCCAACCTCGGACCCTCACCACCATCGCCGGTCCACCTACGGATCCGGGTGCGCACGACGCGGGTCAACCGCTTGTGAGAGATCGCCGTTCGGGCCGAATTGCTTGCACATTTAAGTCCAAGGATTTGTGTCACATCACTTTGTTTTGTTGGGTTTATTAGGAGTGCCAGTCACAGGAGTGACAATTTATTGTGCGCTCGACCTGACTCAGTCAGTCGATTATGATATTCGTGTCAGGACCCGGAGTCCATCATACCATAAAGGCTATGACGTTAATTACGTCCTTCTAAAGAAGGACAACCCTTGATTAGTTGCCAAGAAAGGATGCCTCAGGGGCAAAATGAGATAAGACTATTATGCTAACTCCGCTAACAGGATGCGAGACATGCGTAGAAAACCGTGCTATGCGGGACATGATAACGGTGTTATGGCGTGAATCTGGCAGCATATCCCCTAATTTTGGACTAAGCCAAAGGGGAATATAGGTCATCTATTCACGGAATGTCGGATGGAAGCCAAAAAGAGAGGCGGGCGTAGCCCTAATCCAAAAAGGATTTGAGTATGACGGGACAGTGTCCATTGCCATGGTGTTTATTGATGTTCCCCTTCAGGGACCACTGGAGGGCTTGCAATGGCAAGACTCCCAGGGTCGGCAGGGTTGGAAGAAAAACTTGACGGTTAATGGCGTAGAATATCGGGGTAAGACCCCGTCAATATAGCTTCATTTAGACGTGGATGAAGAGTCATGAAACCCTCGTGATGTGATGGGGACTGGTATAATGGCCTGTGGGGGGGGGGGGGGTCAAGGTCCTAAATCCAGGCTGATGGTGGACTGGACAGGGCTTCTGGAAGTTGGGTATATGACAGGTGGCCGACAACGAAGGTAAACGGCGCGGCAAGTGTTTCGGCACGAAGGTAAACGGCGCGGCAGGGGTTCCGGCACGAAGGCCAACCGGCGCGACCGGGAATGAAGGGAGGTCGGCACGGCAAGCTCCCCGGCGCGCCCTTCATGCCGGTGTGCTCTTCACCCGGCGTAAAAGTGGCGCCGGGAAGAGGCTGCACCGGGGACTGTGGCGCCGATAGCTATTTTTCTATTGGCTTTTTCAAGTATTGTGAGGGCTTTTATGGATTCAAAGGGGTCCTTTGTGTTCAATAGGGGTTTCATGAGTTTGTCCATGGTAGTATTTGGGTGAGGTGGAAGGTGAGGGTAGATTCATCCACATGAGGCCTAAGGAGATCATGTGATTGTAATGTCTATATTCCCCTTTCTCGGTGGTGGCCAAAGTGTCACGAGATAGTATAGCTCAGCTCTTTGCCACACAATTGGGGTTAAATTCATCATTTCAATGGAAGCATTATACTGCACGACAGAGTAAAGCTCGGGGACGAATTTTGACAGCACCTCCCCTTATTTTGGAGTGTGTCAAAAGGGTATCATAGGTCATCAGCTCACGAAATGTCGGAGTGGAAACCAAAAGAAGAGCCGAGCGTAGCCCGAGATCCAGGAGGATCTGAATCTTATGGGACTTCATCCACCTATTGGGGGATTTATTGATATCCCCTGTATAGTCATTGGAGAACATACAGTGGCAGACCTCCATGACTTGATGGGGTGACAGAATGTAGGGAGGGATTGACCCCTTTGATGTAGCCCCCATGAGGATCGAGGGAAGTATAGTATTTCTCCTTAGAAGGATAGGGTATCGTGACCAAGGATGGCATAGCTCGGAAGTGTTGAGGGTATCGACACGAACCTATCGGCATGGCTGGCTTCAGCACCAGAGGTGTGGAGGTCTTGGTGCGAAAAAGAGAATAGGTTTCGGCGTGACACAAGAAGCTCAGCCGGCACGGGCAGTCCTCGGCGCGAGACTCACGCCGAGAGGGGCTCACGCGGGAGGCTAGGAAGGCTTCTGAAATGAGAGTCTCTGTACTGTTTTGAAGGGATTTTTGAGGTGAAGGGTTCAAGGGGCTCTGAGAGTCTTAAAGGAGGGTTTATTCAGGGATTTACAAAGAAGGTTTATTCAAGGATTTGACGACCACTAAAGGGGTTACGGAGAGGGTACAATCCAAGGGGATGGTAGCCTTCCCTCTGGGGCCTCACTGGGGGCAGAACCACGGACGGCCAGTTCTGAATTTATCCCTCTTCATTTCACCGACGAGAAGCCATGAGATGGACTGTCTCAGGCCCTCGATGTGGATACGAGGTGGTGAGGAAAAATAGCAGAGAAACCTTCGAAGATTAAACTATAAGATCTATGTTGTGCCTCTGTGGTTTTGATGATTGATGATTGATTTGGTTTTGATGATTGGTTTTGATGTGAGTCATACACTGTGAGTCACCATGCATTGATGTTCTGTTTTGATGATTGATTTGGTTTTGATGATTGGTGTTTGATGTGAGCTACTGTGAGTCATCTTGCTGAAATAAGTCATCTTCATATGTTCAGTCATTCTGATGTTCAGCCTGTTTATCAAAGCATTGCATTACTGTTCTGTTCGTTTATCAGATCATAAAGCATTTGCATCGCATATTTGATGTAGCCATGTTATCTGCTGCATAAAGCATTCATACATCACAGTCAGCATAGTGTGGGCCGACCCCTTTCTAGATGGGTCGACCCCCCAGATAAGTGTAGTGTATACACTCTTCGGTTGGGTTCAACTGAAGTCTGCACATCAGCCTGCATGATTTCAAGTATGTACATTGCACAGCATGCATCAATTCCAAGTAGGTACATCATCTGTTCATGAAGTATATACATTGTACTTGCGTTCAATAGTTTGAAGTGTATACACTCTCACGTTGTTCATACTTGGCTATATGTTACTTTCAAGTGTATACACTCTCACATAATACACACATGCTTAGCTGCTGTCCTAAGTCTGCACATTGCCAAAGTCTGAACAGTCATCGTCTTAGTGCATCTCAAGTCTATACATTGCTACAGTAACGCAAGTCTATACACCCTCCGTCTCATGCATTGTCTTAGGCTAAGTCTATACAGTGAATTGTCTTATTCAGCGTCTCATATGCACATTTGAGTCAAAGTCTGTACAGCCCAAGTCTGTACACTGAGGACGCCTGTTTGCCTTCAAAGTCTATACATTGTCTACAGTGCATCCAGCTAGTCTATTCATTGGAGCGTCTTGTTCAGCGTCTCATGGCAAAGTCTGCACATTCTATTGTTCAACGTCTGCATGCATTACATGAAGTCTGTACACTGCATCATCTCAACTTGCGTCTCACTGAGCATCCATTCACTGCAAAGTCTATACATACTTCATCGTCTTAGAGATCGTTTCATGTCTTCACCTAAAGTCTGTACATCCACCGTCTTATCCAGCGTCTCACGCTTGCAAAGTCAATACACTGGTCGGTGGAACAAAGTCTGAACATCATTCAGTGAACTTCAAAGTCTATGCATTGGAAGCCTTTACCTACGTTGCACTTCAAAGTCTATACACTCGCTGTCTTCCATTATTTCAAGTCTGTACAGCCGTTCCATTGGAAAGTCTATACATTGGTCGCTGAATGATCTTCAAGTTTATACAGACCTTGATTCGCTCAAGTCTGTACATCGGCCTGCTATCCTTGACAAGTCTTCACATCGTGAAGTCTATACACTCAACTCCTTCACACTTCAACAAGTCTGTACAGCAGCTGTCTTCACATAGGAAGTATGTACAGCCGTTCACCTTGTGAAGTCTAGACATTTGATGTGCATGGTCTTGAAGCATTTAGGAAGTCTGTACTTTGATCTGCTTTGCATTGCATGAAGTCTATACATTTGTCTGCATTGCATTGCATGAAGTATATACATTGCACGAGCTGAATGCTTTCTAAGTCTATACATTGCATTACATTGCATGAAGTCTATAAACTGCATTGCATTGCATGAAGTCCATACACTGCACGAAGTCTGCACACTGTGTGCTGCATGCTCGTCTAGTCTATACACTGGCTAGTCTGTACAAGACTGCAAGTCTATACACTGGCTACTGCAGTCTCATAAAGTCTATACATCCTTCTGTTGGAATTCCAAGTCCATACATCGGACTGTTTGAGCAAGTCTGTACAGCGTTTCATTCACATTGGAAGTCTACACATTGGGGGCTTTCCCTACGCTTTGGCCAAGTCCATACGTTGGCGTACTGTTCATGCTTCAGTCATCAAACTCTATACAGACTTCAGCGTCTCATTCTGCGTCTTACATCAAAGTCTGTACATCGCCTTCAATCTTCAAGTCTATACATCGTGGGCTTCATTCCTTCTAGTCTGTACATCCTTCAAGGGCCAAGTGTATACATCGCTCACAGGTCATACATCCAAGTCTGAAGTTCATACAGCCTTGGTTTCTACATTGAAGTCTATACACTGGTTGAGCTTCGTGAAGTCTATACAGTGGCTGAGCTTTGTGAAGTCTACACATTGGTAAAGCTAGTGCATGCATTGTTCATCACCTGTCTTGTTCACTGCGTCGACGCTGACACTGGATGCGTTGACGCATTGGCCAGTTACCAAGGGCGTGAGCATCTCGCTTGAGGAGCTGAGGCGATGCTGCACGTTGGAAGCGTTGACGCCTTGGGCTGATGTCCAAAGGTTTTTTGATCAACATCAAGTCTGTACAGCACGAAGTCTGTACATTGGTTTTTGTCTTGAACAGAAGGCCTAAGTCTACACACTCTCCTGTTCTGATAATGCATTCGTCCTCACAAGTATATACATTGCTTTTGCTTTATCTGCTCAAGTCTATACAGTCTGAAGTCTATACAATGCTTTGCATTCACAGAGTCTGTACAGGGTGTTTAGACTTAAACTGATGACTTATCCGATGCTCTGTCTGATAGGGATTCTTACCGAGATTGATGACCTGGCTCGTGATCCCAGGAGGATGAGGTATGCAGATGCTGACACCTGGATGAAGCTGCCTCAGATCTGGCGAATTCCTTGGGCGGGAAAACGTGGAAGCCACGCGCCCAGGAGCTGCTGCTACTGCTGCTGCTGCTGCTATATATACGAGCCTTCTTCCACTAAAGAAGACTGATCGAAAGAAAAGGAGCAAAGTCTATACATCCAGTCTGAGAGCAGCAGAGAGTATTCGATCCAGAGAAGAGAAGAGACAGAGAGAGAACCTGCGAAAGAAGAAGAAAAGAAAGAGAAGAAGAGCAGAAGGGGAAGAAGAGAAAGAGAGTATTCAAATGTTGAAGAAACAAATTTTATTGCTGAAAATTGAAGATCAAGATCATGTAAAGGAAATCTCTAAACTTGAAAAGAAGCTTAGCCTAGCTAGTCATGATTCTGTTCAGAGTAAGGATTTGCTGAAAGAACTTGAATGTGTTAAATCTGACTTAAACAAGCTGAAAAATGAGAATGACTCTCTCAGAAAGTTTTCTAAAGAAAATGAAGAACAATTAGAAAAACTTAAATGAGAGAATGATTTGCTGATTGAAAATTTTAATGCCATAAAATCGGTAAACATAGAATTACAGAAAGATTTTGAAAAACAACAAAAGGAATTGAAGGAGTTTGAAGCTATGAGAGAAAGCATGGTTAACTCAGAAGATCAGACTCTAATAAATGAGTTAATTCAGAATGACAAGCTTAAGGAAGAAAATGAGAAGTTAAAATTGCTGAACTCTTCAATATCTGAAAGACTTCTTACTTTGGAGAAAGGGAAAGTCATCTGTACAAATGAGACTGAAGAGGTAGATGAGCTGAGAAAGGAAATTGAAGAATACAAAACAGCTCACAAGGTTTTGAATGAAGCTGTCAATTGTAGTGAACAAGAGATCGCTAGTTATGAAATACACATTGCATCTCTTGAAAATGAAATTCAGGATTTGAAAGTTTCCTTGTCTAAATTTGTTGATGGGCAGAAAAACCTAGATAAGCTACTAGGTATAAAAATCAACCCTAGGAAGGAAGGGCTGGGCTACAATAAGATAAACAAGAAGGAACTTCAGAACAAAGTTATGACATCTTTTGTAAGTGATTCAGATGTAGCCACCACCTCTAAAGACAAACAGCCCATTGCTCAGAAAATGTTGGGAGCAAAGGATAATTTTAAGAAAGAGGGACTGGGCTACAATCCAGTCATGAGAAAGGTCGATGGATCCAATTTGAAAACTATTTTTGTTAAATCTTCTGAACAGGAAAAGCCTTCTATTTCATCTTCACCTCAGTATAAGGCTAATAAAACAGAAAAACATGATAAAAATCAGAAAATGATTGGAAAACAGAAAATAAATAAAAAGGGTCCATCAGTGTTTGCTGATCACAGTCCTCACACACACTCACATGCATCTAAAAAGAAGATTATCTGTCATTACTGTCATAAAGTTGGACATCTGATGCATGAGTGTAAGTTGATGGAGAAGGATGATAAGAATGCTAGGAGATATCATGATAAAAATCTTTCATCTCAGAAAAGGAAAGTTGAGTGTTTTCATTGTGGTAAACTAGGACACAAAATTTCACAATGCTGGTTTATTAGTGATAAGAATAAATTTCATGCAAACGATCATGCTCTTAACAAGAACAAGTCGGTTCCAATAAACCAACATATGACATGCTTTAATTGTGGAAAATTGGGTCAGAAGAGATTTGAATGCTGGTAAGAAAAGTTCTAATTCATGCTTTCACTGTGACAAGATGGGCCACATTGCAGCCCACTGTTGGCATGCTCAGGGTAGAAAATTAAATTCTAAAACTGTTAAATTCCCTGCCATTAACAGAAAGTCTCCTGCATGCTATCACTGCGGGAAGCCAGGCCACAGAGCTGGAGATTGTTGACATGTTCAGAATAACTCTGCTAAATTCCATGTTGCAAAATTTACATGCCATCATTGTTAGAAACCAGGTCACAGGGCTGCAACCTGTTGGCTGGCAGGATATCAAAACCAAACTAGTTTTGGCAAACAGAATTTTTATTCTGTTAACAAGAAATCTCATGCATATGCACATAGAACTCATGCTAACAAGAATGTGCATAAATCAAATCTGAAAACTGCTCCTAGAAATGTGCTGAGAAAACCTGCTAGGAGTAATGCTGTTTTGTCAGGACCCAAGACTTCTTGGGTACCTGTTTGTGCAAAATAACATTGCTATGCAGGTGTGCCTTGGGACTGGAATAAAAAGGGGTAATGATCCAAGGCACTCAAGAAGAAAACCCCATACTGAACTTTTCAGGTAAACTTCCTGCTCTTCTTATTTTTAGTTTTAATGCATAGCAAGTTAAATCTGTTTTTGCATTTTCATTCATCATTTGCCATGTGCATTATTTTCTGATCATGCATTTGCTGAGAGTTCTGTGAAAATATCAGATTAAAAAGGGTTGTCTGTATTTGATGCATACATAGGCTAATTGCAATTGGTTGATAATTGTGTTATGCATAAACTCTGAAAAACAAATTACATTTCGAATTTTCTGAAAAATCTGAACTGCTTATGAGTGTGACTTGAAATTTGTGTGTTGCAATAGCTCACTAAGATTCTGAATTGTATATAGGACTGCATGTTGAATAATCATGCATGACCTCAATGGTATATAAATGGTAAGGTACCAAAAGGCAGGGAGGTCTGTCTGGAGGTTCTTACTACGTGTGAGGTGGTCTTTTAGACCAAGTGCTCCGCCTCGTACCATGGGTCACTTTGCTAGTTAGGACAGTCTGAATGTGCATGAATCAAAATCATATGTTCAGTATCTCATGGCAAACATTGCATGTCTTCAGGGGGAGTTAATTGCATGTTTTTGCATACATATAGTGCATTGCATTTCCTTATATTGAAAATGCCAAAAAGAGAGTTTGAATGCATATTGTGAGGGGGAGTCAATGCATTGCATATAGGTTGTCAAATGCATACATGTGTCAGAACTCATTGCATATCCTTTCTTACTGATTTTGTTGACAAACCTTAATCATATTCTGAAAACTTTGAGCTTCACAATCTCTCTTAACAATTGGTATTTCTCCTATCAATTGGTATCATTTGGGTTCAGAATTCCATCAGTCCTTCATGAAGATTTCAATGGGCTATCTCGATCATAAATCTGAAAATTTTGAACTAGAAATCTTCTATTATACGTTTTTATGAATATCTGAAATAACTCAGGTGGTTTAAGTTTAATGTACTCAAGGGTTGACTTTAAAATCTCTTAAAAATATCTGAAGCATGTTTAATAAACATTAACCATCTGTTTCATGCTGTGTCTTGAAAACTTCTGAAATCTGCACTTTTGAATACATGACTTCAACTGATTAAGTACATGAAACTATTATTGATTTGAAGCAAATGAATTTTTCTGAAAAGTCTAAAGGGTAATATCTGTCAGAGCAATGACCTTGGTTACTGAGAAACACATGTCCAAAGGACTGTGTCATGAGGTACCATAGTTAACTCTGATTAAGAATTCATTGAAATTTAGGCAGAGCAATGGCATGCACACTGAGAAATACAACTCACTCATCAAGAAATGATTTGGAGTGTGTCATGATGTGTAAATGCTATCTCTGTTCATATATAGCATGACAGTTAGTCACACTAAGTGCTTAGGGATATTGGCCTCTGATCAAGGTATATTCTCTAGTTACAAGGTGTGCACTGAACTAGACTGTTCGTAAAATTTGTAGCATGAAAAATTGTTGAACATATCTCAATATTTGAATATTGATGCTAAAATCAAATTGCTACATCCCTAGACAAAATAATATGACTTCATAATTGCTTAATCTCAATACTAGTGCATGTAATTCTGAAAGAAGTCAATAAATTTGATTGTGTAAGACAAAGGGAGGACAATCAAGATAAATATGAGGGCTTGGTTCATTTTTATTAAAACATGGTTTTAGATATCAATACAGAATTTTATTGATAAACTCTGCATACATCATGTTTAAACCATGCTGTTCAAAAAGCTCATTCATAAGCCCCTATAATGGAAGACTTTAAAAAATTATGTTTTGGATTTATGAGATTGATATCTCCTTGAAAATCCTGTTGAATTATTTCTGTTTGGAGCTTATTTGTAAATCTGCTTATTTGAACCCTTTCTGCTCACTGTCCTTAATTCATTGACCTGAACTGCCTCTGTGGTCTCTTTCTCAACAATATCAATTTGGAGTCATGCAACACATGCATATCAATTGGCATCTATTCAGGGGGAGCTTTCATGTCATATGCATCATGGTGCATAGAAACTCTTAAAGGGGGAGAATTGTGTTCTTGCATTCTGGTATCTGCATCTGCATTCACCCTTCCCATGGTTTATTTTGATTATACCAAAGGGGGAGATTGTTTGCCAAAGAGGGAGAATATCATTCAATCAGTGCATGCAGGTTCCTTTTGATCATCTCTAACTCATGTTTTTGCTGAAACTCTTAAAGGGGGAGAAATTATCTGAATTTTTATACATGATATAATTTCTCAAACTATTTTCTTTTTGATGAAGTCAAAGGGGGAGAGTAGTTTGAGTCATCAGATTGACTCACTGTGTAGAGTTGCCATCATCAAAAAGGGGGAGATTGTTGTGCCTCTGTGGTTTTGATGATTGATGATTGATTTGGTTTTGATGATTGGTTTTGATGTGAGTCATACACTGTGAGTCACCATGCATTGATGTTCTGTTTTGATGATTGATTTGGTTTTGATGATTGGTGTTTGATGTGAGCTACTGTGAGTCATCTTGCTGAAATAAGTCATCTTCATATGTTCAGTCATTCTGATGTTCAGCCTGTTTATCAAAGCATTGCATTGCTGTTCTGTTAGTTTATCAGATCATAAAGCATTTGCATCGCATATTTGATGTAGCCATGTTATCTGCTGCATAAAGCATTCATACATCACAGTCAGCATAGTGTGGGCCGACCCCTTTCTAGATGGGTCGACCCCCCAGATAAGTGTAGTGTATACACTCTTCGGTTGGGTTCAACTGAAGTCTGCACATCAGCCTGCATGATTTCAAGTATGTACATTGCACAGCATGCATCAATTCCAAGTAGGTACATCGTCTGTTCATGAAGTATATACATTGTACTTGTGTTCAATAGTTTGAAGTGTATACACTCTCACGTTGTTCATACTTGGCTATATGTTGCTTTCAAGTGTATACACTCTCACATAATACACACATGCTTAGCTGCTGTCCTAAGTCTGCACATTGCCAAAGTCTGAACAGTCATCGTCTTAGTGCATCTCAAGTCTATACATTGCTACAGTAACGCAAGTCTATACACCGTCCGTCTCATGCATTGTCTTAGGCTAAGTCTATACAGTGAATTGTCTTATTCAGCGTCTCATATGCACATTTGAGTCAAAGTCTGTACAGCCCAAGTCTGTACACTAAGGACGCCTGTTAGCCTTCAAAGTCTATACATTGTCTACAGTGCATCCAGCTAGTCTATTCATTGGAGCGTCTTGTTCAGCGTCTCATGGCAAAGTCTGCACATTCTATTGTTCAACGTCTGCATGCATTACATGAAGTCTGTACACTGCATCGTCTCAACTTGCGTCTCACTGAGCATCCATTCACTGCAAAGTCTATACATACTTCATCGTCTTAGAGATCGTTTCATGTCTTCACCTAAAGTCTGTACATCCACCGTCTTATCCAGCGTCTCACACTTGCAAAGTCAATACACTGGTCGGTGGAACAAAGTCTGAACATCATTCAGTGAACTTCAAAGTCTATGCATTGGAAGCCTTTACCTACGTTGCACTTCAAAGTCTATACACTCGATGTCTTCCATTATTTCAAGTCTGTATAGCCGTTCCATTGGAAAGTCTATACATTGGTCGCTGAATGACCTTCAAGTCTATACATACCTTGATTCGCTCAAGTCTGTACATCGGCCTGCTATCCTTGACAAGTCTTCACATCGTGAAGTCTATACACTCAACTCCTTCACACTTCAACAAGTCTGTACAGCAGCTGTCTTCACATAGGAAGTATGTACAGCCGTTCACCTTGTGAAGTCTAGACATTTGATGTGCATGGTCTTGAAGCATTTAGGAAGTCTGTACTTTGATCTGCTTTGCATTGCATGAAGTCTATACATTTGTCTGCATTGCATTGCATGAAGTATATACATTGCACGAGCTGAATGCTTTCTAAGTCTATACATTGCATTGCATTGCATGAAGTCTATAAACTGCATTGCATTGCATGAAGTCCATACACTGCACGAAGTCTGCACACTGTGTGCTGCATGCTCGTCTAGTCTATACACTGGCTAGTCTGTACAAGACTGCAAGTCTATACACTGGCTGCTGCAGTCTCATAAAGTCTATACATCCTTCTGTTGGAATTCCAAGTCCATACATCGGACTGTTTGAGCAAGTCTGTACAGCGTTTCATTCACATTGGAAGTCTACACATTGGGGGCTTTCCCTACGCTTTGGCCAAGTCCATACGTTGGCGTACTGTTCATGCTTCAGTCATCAAACTCTATACAGACTTCAGCGTCTCATTCTGCGTCTTACATCAAAGTCTGTACATCGCCTTCAATCTTCAAGTCTATACATCGTGGGCTTCATTCCTTCTAGTCTGTACATCCTTCAAGGGCCAAGTGTATACATCGCTCACAGGTCATACGTCCAAGTCTGAAGTTCATACAGCCTTGGTTTCTACATTGAAGTCTATACACTGGTTGAGCTTCGTGAAGTCTATACAGTGGCTGAGCTTTGTGAAGTCTACACATTGGTAAAGCTAGTGCATGCATTGTTCATCACCTGTCTTGTTCACTGCGTCGACGCTGACACTGGATGCGTTGACGCATTGGCCAGTTGCCAAGGGCGTGAGCATCTCGCTTGAGGAGCTGAGGCGACGCTGCACGTTGGAAGCGTTGACGCCTTGGGCTGATGTCCAAAGGTTTTTTGATCAACATCAAGTCTGTACAGCATGAAGTCTGTACATTGGTTTTTGTCTTGAACAGAAGGCCTAAGTCTACACACTCTCCTGTTCTGATAATGCATTCGTCCTCACAAGTATATACATTGCTTTTGCTTTATCTGCTCAAGTCTATACAGTCTGAAGTCTATACAATGCTTTGCATTCACAGAGTCTGTACAGGGTGTTTAGACTTAAACTGATGACTTATCCGATGCTCTGTCTGACAGGGATTCTTACCGAGATTGATGACCTGGCTCGTGATCCCAGGAGGACGAGGTATGCAGATGCTGACACCTGGATAAAGCTGCCTCGGATCTGGCGAATTCCTTGGGCGGGAAAACGTGGAAGCCACGCGCCGAGGAGCTGCTGCTGCTGCTGCTGCTATATATACGAGCCTTCTTCCACTAAAGAAGACTGATCGAAAGAAAAGGAGCAAAGTCTATACATCCAGTCTGAGAGCAGCAGAGAGTATTCGATCCAGAGAAGAGAAGAGACAGAGAGAGAGCCTGCGAAAGAAGAAGAAAAGAAAGAGAAGAAGAGCAGAAGGAGAAGAAGAGAAAGAGAGAGTTAGAGAGCTCGTGAGGGTTAAGAGAAAAAGAAAGTGAGAGAGAAGAGAAGAGGAAGAGAAGCTTACCTGAAGATCTGTCTACTGGACCGTGGATCAAATCCAGGCCAGTCAGCTCCATGCGAGCCACATCTGTGTTATCTTTCTTTACAGCTTTCTGATCGCTGTGTATTTTTCCTTTCTTATTTTTCCTTTTTCATTTGGTTAGCTTTGTACTTCCGATCCTCTGGACTGAGGTCGGGTCCCTCCTGGTCTGGAGGAAGAGAGGTCTGCGACCTCTAGTTTCCAAGTGACTGGGAGTCACTTGGGTGTCCCTCCGGTTGGGAGGAAGAGGGGAGGCTGTTCCCCTGGTCAAGCTGTGTGGCAACAACTGTTTGCAGACTGAGTCTGCTTGGTTCTAGTGTTTGCTAGTGAAGCCTCACTCCGGTTGGGAGTGAGGGGTGGAAGTAGGTCTGGAGGACCGAACCACCTAAAAATCTATTGAGCAGTGGTTTGATTGCTTGATTTGCTTCCGCTAGATGCTTGGATAGGCTCGCTCCACCTGCTTGTTATTTTGCTTAATCGAATTAGCTTAATTCTGATTTTGCCTAGCATCTGAGTTTTTATTTGGCCATTATTCATAGAAGGATACATTCACCCCCCTCTGTATCCGGGCCTAGCACCCTAACAATCTATGTAGCTTGCGGTAGCCGTTACATATACTAAACCTCGGATGCAGGGGAAGAGAACAAGATAATGAGAGGGTAAAACTCAGCCCACTTTTATTAACTATTCATCCGAACAGCATACATGCATCTAGCTCAGAAGAAAACCCAACTGAGAAAATCATACATAGATTCTATCCCCGATAGCGGTGTTACATTAGCATTCGATGCTACTGGAGCAAGGATGCTCAAAAATAGACACAAAAGGAGAAAGGGATATTCAAATAAGAGACAGGGGAAAGGGAAGCTGTAGCCCCTCAGGGCATCTTGGAACTGATCCCACCTTGACTCTCCCTTCGAATCTCTGTAAACCTCTCTTCTCCTCAGCTTTCTTAGAGGGCTCTCGAGCTCCCTTTTCCTTCAGTGGCTACCGCTCTCTATTTTTTTTCTCTCTCTTTGTTTTTTTGTCTCCTCTTTCTATTCTCTTCTTTTTGTCTCGAAGGGCAGTGGCTTTTATAGAGGGATGGCCCTCAGCCTCTCGGCACGAGCTCCCCGGCGCGCCAGCAAGAAGCTTCTCGGCGTGCCTTAGCTTGTGTTGGGCTTGGCCCATTTCTTCATCATCCAGCGCCAAGTGAGGGTTCGCCTAAAGGGCCTTCCTCACTGGTTTAGTCGGCTTCCAAAGTAGATATCTTTTTCATTCGAGGCTTGCTTAACATCTCGCATTTACCACCAGCTGTGAGGCTATGTGAATCCCTTTCTACGAGCATCAGAATTATCTAAAGATCCTTTCCAGCAGGCAGATGGTTGCCTGGATTTTGTTATAGTTTTATCAGCCTGACTATCTAAATGATAGCAGTACTGGGCAGCGGCCTAACCAGAGATGGTTTTAGCCAGACAAAGTGTTAGGGGTAGTGGATCTCTTCTATTCTGATTCTCAGAACTTCCAGGGATGACATAGGAGCCGCACCTCTGATCAGCCTTCAGAGCCCTGAGTCTGCTTTGGTCTCTTCTGACATATTTTAGGTGTCAACAGTCGCCCACCTCTCTACCGTCCGCCAACCCCACCGATCCCATCTCCACGTCGAAGGCTACCGTGAGCCCATCACCAACCACCTTGGCCACCACCGCACTCCACGCCAACCAGTCATCTTCCATGCTGCCAACCCACGCGGCTGCAACCTCATCGCGACCACGCCAATCTCTCCACTCTCCTGCCGCCTGCGAACCCTTTCATACCATCACCTGCACCCGCCGTAGCCCACGTCCCCGCCACGCCTGCACCTCACCTCCACGTGTCCCTCCGGTCGACCGTTGCCACCTCCGCCGCGACGCCACTACCCCGACCAACGCACCGCCCACGTCCGGCCATCGCGAGCTCACCCCTCCGACCACCGCGCTAACCCCGCCACGGCACCTCCACATGCACCGCTGACCTACCTCGCCAGACGATAACCACGCCACCCCTATTCTTTCTCCCTTCCTTTCTACAACCGCACCCCCTCACCAGCCTCTCTCTCTCTTTCTCTCTAGCCCATGCACCCTCCCCTCCGTTGGTAGCCTTTCCCTCTTACCCGCGGCCAAGCACCCATCGCCACCATCTCCCATACAACTTCCTCACCCTCTCTCCCTCTCCTTCGCATGCCCATCCCAACGTCAACGCTGCACCCTCCGCCACTCCCCTTCTAACTGCCCAAGCCGCCGCGATTGAGCACCGCCACCGTCCACCCCACCGGCGAGCACCCCTGCCATCCACAAGCACCTCCACAGCCGGCCTCCACCTGTACCGCGACGCCCGTGTGACCCTCTGGCCATCCTCGTGCATGCACCGGTCGCATCCCTCCGACTGCCGTGAGTCCACCCACGCCACGTTTGTTGCCCACCCCACTGCACTCCACCTCGCCGTAGACTTTCCATCTCCACGTCGTCATCCAACCCCATGCGCACCTTCACCAGCCGCCGTCTTCATCGCCGTCGTCGTCGAGCCAACCACCTCCGAGCATCCCCCTCTCACCGGCTGCCGCTGTAAAGAAAGGAGAGGCTTTGGCCAAATTAGTGCTCTCGCGTGTTTCCGTACGCGAGAGAAGTTGTATCGTCCCACCGTTCGCTCGTGTTGCTCGAAGCCCCCCGACTTCTTAATAAGGTAATCAGCTGAAAATCCCTCTTCTTCGACCTATCAAACGAAGAGGAAGGAGTCCACGTCATCCCTGTCTGAGGAGAAGTGATCATTCAATTCGGGGCTCCGAGCCCCTGGCCATCACAGCATCGAACGCACGCTTTTAGTAAAATTTTTTTTGTTTATAATACCCGCGGAGAGTCAAATCCTGCACGGGTTGGTTATTGTACTATAATTGGCCGCGGTGAGTCACTTCACCATGACCGTTTACTTTCAGCACTCCCTCATCCCTTTTATTTTTTGCTATATTGTTGTTAAAATCCCGCAAAGACCAATGTCCTGCGGTGGTTTGTTTGCTTTTTATATTGCTGTTATAATTGTGTGAGGAGTGATATACCATTCAAATTCTGTGTCCACGTTGTGTGTTTCCCATTTACGGTTCGTGCCAACTTCTAGCACGTAGAGTCCTAGGACCCGTACCCGGTATATAGAAAGCTACTCCCGGAACGGTAGGCCACGCCTACTTGGAAGGGAGTCAGTTTGCCTGAGAGGATCTTCGGATCCCAGCCTTCGCCCTATACGTGAAGTTCGATAAGTCTAGTTCTTCTCCGTGTTTCGCTATAGAGTCTCCGTTAGGATGTACTGACCACCTTCTTTCCCATTTCACCCCCATAAAGCGCGCGCGTCTTTTAAACAAGAGAGAAACCTCTCTCTCCTCCACCACGTGACACGCTCACATCTTTGGCGGTCACGGTGGGACATACTTTTTGCTTTTTTTGGTTACCCGAACCCTCGGCACCCATGTGTACCCCTCCTTTCGGCACCCATGTGTGCCCCCTCCACCCGGCACCCACGTGTGCCCCTCCACTTGGCACCCAGATGTGCCCCACCTTTCGGCACCCATGTGTGCCCCCTCCACCCGGCACCCACGTGTGCCCCTCCACTTGGCACCCACGTGTGCCCCTCCACTCGGCACCCACATGTGCCCCTCCTTATTGCGCCTATGAGCGCTACGTCACCCCCTCGTGCACCACGTGCACTCTTCCATAGTCCCTTGTGATTTTTCAAGAGGTCTGCGCTGTCTCGGAAAGGAGAACGGTCATATCTTTCTCTATCTGTTTACTGTTGTTATATCTTTGTTATATCTATGTTCTATCTGTGTGCTTATCTATTGTGTTACATATCTTTTACTTCAGTACTGCATTTCATGCATTTACCCCTTTATTTTATTTTTTCTAAGGATTAATTTTCTCGGTGAAGGAAGGACTCTCCGTCGAGAATTCCTCTCGACGGACTAGGATCTCCTCCATCAGGACCTCCGTAAGTCCCCGACATCGAAGGATTCCCTCTTCGTTCACTGGGCTGGTTGTACCATTGAAGTTCCCGAAGTTAGTTACCTACTCGTGGTGAGACGAGACTCCCTAGTTGACACGATGGTGAACCAAATTGTAATTAGGGTTCTTCCTATTTTGTGTGAAATTCAGGTTTGTTAAAAAAAGTCGATTTTTTTTTCATTTTAACAAAAGAAAAAAAACAAAAAAAGGAAAAACAAAAAAATTGGACGTAAAGCATTCACTTGTGTGTTAATCTCTGCTATTTGTTTGCTGGTGTATGCTATTATATTCTTGAAAAATGTGATGGATGGTTGAATACAATTACAATGCTTTCAAGGCCGACGCCTTCAACTATGAGTCCCAAATGCATGACCCAGGTCACGACTCTTATGGAGAGTATCACCCGAACTGGGGCTACCATTGCGAGCCACACGTCCATCCCGTGGACGTCGGTCCGTCTTATGGGTCTTCGTATGAAGCGCAGGCTACTGCTAGCGGAGCTTCCCCCTCCACTAGTGTTTCCTATTTCTTGGATTTCTTGGCCACTCATATCGATTCTCTCAGCTCACAAATCGAAGCCATCGAGGCTGTCGTTAAGAGGGAATCTATTCCTCCTCCCCAGGGTCATTCATACGCTATGGTTGGCCCTCACGTGGGCCAACCTCCACCCTCATTTCAGCACCCCTCATGGCCCCAAAATCTGGCTGTCCCTCGTACTCTGGTGCAACCGGGTCACTCTATGGACAAGCCTCACTCCCCTTCTCTCCCATGTCAAGCCGCCCCTCCGAGGTCTCAAGGCCAACTCTCTACTTCACAAGTCATACCTCTCCAACAAGCCCTCATTGACAAAATTGATCAAATGGAGGAAGAGTTAAAGAGGCTCACGAGTCCGCGACCGTCTCCTCCTCCTCCTCAAGTCAATCCCCTTCACGCTTTCATGAATGAGATCAATCAAATCGAGAAAGCTTGGAAGGAGGGAAGCGATGAGTATGGCATCTGGGATATGAGTGAGCAAGATGTTCTTCCAAGTCTTTACGATCAAGTGGACGTCGTCTACCCACCACTCATTTATCATACTCCTTCATATGGCCCTCCGCCTCCACATCCACATCCATAGACGCAAAATCCTCCATGTCAATATACACAACCTCCCCTCATCAATACGTATCCACCATGGCATCCATTTGAACTTGATGACTATAAAGAATTGGAAACGGTACATGATCAAATTTGTCAAGATTTTGAAGAACCACCCACTCCGAGTTTTCTTTGTTACCCCATTTTCACCGCTTCGACAAGAAGCCCCTGTTCAGGATGAAGTCACTGCTCCTACCCCTGTCTATGGGACATCATGGTGTTACGATGATGGGTCCATCCACCAGAATCCCACATCATTGCACCATGATTTAACCACTGTCCCTACCCCCGCCTATGAGACATCGTGATGTTACGATGATGAGTCCATGCTCCTGCAACCCACATCAATGCACCATGAATTAATCACTGTCCCTTCCCCCGCTTATGAGACATCGTGGTGTTACGATGATGGGTCCATCCTCCAGCAACCCACATCATTGCACCATGAATTAACCATTGTTCCTACCCCCGCCTATGAGACATCATGGTGTTACGATGATGGGTCCATGCTCCAGCAAACCACATCATTGCACCATGAATTCACCACTGTCCCTACCCTTGTCTATGAGACATCGTGGTGTTACGATGATGGGTCAATACTCCAGCAACTCACGTCAATGCACCATGAAGCAGTTACTATCCCTACCTCTACCTATGAAACCACATGGTGTTACGATGATGGGTCCATGCTCCAGCAACCCACATCAATGCCCCATGAATCACCCCCTACCCTAAACTCCTCACATACTACCAAAATCCGACGCTTCCTATGTACCAAGCCTCCTACCGTTACTCCTTCAACTACACAAGTAACCCCCATATCATCAGCCTCCATTGAGCCTCCCGTTAACCCTTATCCTCAACCAAGTAACCCTCTATTGTCCCAGCCTAAAACCTCCACCATCCCTATAACCCGAACTCAACCACTCCTATTCCTCCACTTGATCCCTTACCCAAACATGTGATTAACCCTGAGCAGAGCCCATCTATTTTTTCACCCGAGCCAACCTCATCTGCTTCTGAGCAAGGGGAGAAGCTCGCCGTGTTTCAACCTCCACCTACCCTTCCTACAACCCCTTCCATTGAACCTCCATTACCCGCTGAGCCTGTTGCCTGCATCTCGCCTCCTTCCACCACCTCTCGGAGTGGGTGTCTTTCTACAAATACATGTGCCGAAGATGATGTTCAAGAACCGGACAAGAAGAATTTGGCCACGACTATGCCATTCAAAATCCAAGATTTTATTTGCCGATTGTCGATTCAGGTTCTTGTGCCGATCACCTTTGAGAAGTCTGAATCTCCATCTGCACCAATACCCATCAAGAAGGACTCTCAAGAATTGGTGTCGAGCAAATTGGGGGCCAAAACAATAGTGGTCACGTTACTCTTTGGCCAACATTCTTTCAAGGCCCTTATTACCCCTTGTTCAGTCATAGTCCAAATGGCTAATCAAAAGATGGGGTTCTCCTCAAGCATAGTGATGACACATTCCGCTGCAAAAGGGATGATGAACTTTATGCTCAAGGGCGAGCCAGGCAATCCTTCTTGGAAGCTTTTGACATTTCATCCACTCCCTATCAACTTCCATGCAAGGGGCGAACGCATATGCTACCCAGCATATTCACACGTGATATTCCAACGGCCTTGAGCAGTGCCCCAAACATGAAGCTCCCTATGCCGAAGGCTGAACTTCCAATGATAGATACCATTCATCTCTCAAGGGAGTTATTTCCAAAGGAGTCATTCCATGTCAAGATCCCTGCTTCACAAGCGGAACTCTCAAATCTCTCCTATGATCATTTGCCAAGAGAGTTTTCGTTCATTTACGAATATCCAAAGGATCTTATTAAGAGTCCATCAAATGAGAGCCTGTGGGCCCTAACCGCACCAATTGAGCGGGTTGGTTAGAGAAGGATGAGACCGTCTGTCTGGGCACATCATTGGGAGCGGCCTGCGAAGCCAAGAGGCCAAGAAATTATGTTGAAGGTTGAAAGGCCGCCCTATAAGAGAGTATCCACCAAGAAGAAGGGAAGGCATAAAGTGAAACTTAAGGAGAAGGAATCCCATGTTGAGGGGCCATCCTGTAGCCCACCTACTTCATATCCCATTCCATCACTGCTCGTGCTGTTATTCAGCTTCTTTTTATGGGCAATCCATTGGTTGAGGGATGCTTTCCATCATCTAAATCCACGCAATCAAGCCCCTCCTCTTCTTTAGGGTCCGTGGACCCTCATATTCCTCCTCATCCGGAGCCTCCTTACCACTCTCTGTTTAGTTCTTTGTCTTCATCCATCTCTCATTCACCCCGTCTGGAGCCTCTAGATCCCTCTTTGTTTAACTCCCTGTCTTTATCCATCTCTCATCCCCATCCCCCTCCGGAACCTCCGAATTTCTCATCTCATTCTCCATCTATCTCTTTAGGGCATCGTTCCCTCCTTCTTCAGATCCGTCCGGAACCTCCAGACCTTCCCTTCTTCCGATTTATGTTTTTGTTCTTCCAGGGCAACTCGTCCTTTGTTCTTTTCCTCCATTTGAATTACCTTTTTTCATACCTTTTCCCATGGCATCGTGTCCCTCATAATCATGTTTTTCCTCCGGAACCTCCGGATCCATTCCCCCATGATTCTCCTCCTTCACTTCCGGACCCTTCGGATTCGCCTCTCTCGATTCATCAATTCCTAATTTCTCCCGATCCTGATCTCGAGTTTGACTCGATTCTTGCTACATCAACTGCCTCGGGCATCTGCCCGTTTTCACACTGCTTTCGAGGCTTTAGCCCTCACCCTTTTCCTTTGATTTCTTATCATCCTGTAAATCCTTCTAGGCATCTCCCACCTAATTCTGGTCTTGTCATCACTCCTTTAAAATAAACCACCCTAGTTGGAGGATTGCTGTATAAGAGAAGCCTCACTGGTGTTCTTCTAAGATGTCTCGATGACGATGAGGCCTGGAAGTGTGTAGAGGAAGCACACTCAGGTGTGTGTGGTGGCCATGTGAATAGCCAAATGCTTGCTAAGAAGATCATTCGGCAAGACTTTTACTGGCCCAACATGAAGGAAGATTATGTTGTCTACGTCCCTAGGTGTGTCAAGTGTCAACTTCACGCCGATAAGATACATTCCCCATCTTCTCTCTCCATCCAGTATCCTCCCCATTATCTTTCTCCATGTGGGCATTCGATATCATTGGCACTCTTGGTGATCCTAACTCCCTCACCAAGCAAAAATCCTTCATCCTTACTGCAACGGAGTACTTCACCAAATGGGGCGAAGCCAAAGCTTACGCGAAAATCAAGGCATCAACAGTTTACAAGTTCATCATGAAGAACATCATCACCAGGTTCGGCATTCCAAGAACTATCATCACCGACAACGGGTCACAATTCATTTCTCAGGACCTTCAGGACCTCTGCAAAAGGTATAAAATTGCATTGCATCATTCATCACCATATTATCCACAAGGAAATGGCCAAGCAGAGGCCACGAATAAAACATTCATCAAAATCATAAAGAAAACATGTGGGTCTAGCAGATTCTCGGATTGGCCAGAGAAGCTTATTGATGCTCTATGGGCCTATCGCACTTCAATCCGTACCCCCACTGGGCAAACCCCGTTCGCCCCTACTTACGGGATGGAGGCGGTAGTTCGTACGAGATTCTGGTTCCCTCTCTCAGGGTACAACTGGATAAGGAACTTCCCCTCGACGAACGTCGTGACTCATTTGTTGCCCAATTGGAACTCTTAGATGAGAAGTGTCTGGCCGCAGCCGAGCATGCTCGTGTATACCAAAATAGACTCGCACGTTTTTATCAAAAGAAGGTTATTGAGAGAAAATTCAAAGTCGGTGAGATGGTAGTGAAAAGAATTTTTGTAAAACCTGACGGCCCACTGTCTAAACTCCAACCCAATTGGGAAGGACCATACGTGGTTTAGGCTGTGCATCTTGGCAACGCTTATAGGCTAGTCAATGCTGAGGGGATCGAGTTATCCTACCCTTGGAATGAGCTTTCTCTTAAGAAGTACTACCCTTAGATAGGTGTACATAGTGTCAAAAAAAGTGAAAAGAAAAACAACAAAAAACGTAAAAATAATCAAAACAACAAAAATATGTGTATAAAACAACAACAACAACAACAACAAGAAAAAAAGTGAAAAGAGAAAAGAAGAAAAAAATAGAAAATTCAAAATGCCAATGCCTAGGGGTCACCATGGAGTTAAGGCACTGCATCCATCCTCCATGTTAGGATACGGCCCATTAAGACTTGGTAGGTTCCAGGTCTTGGTCTGCCAGAACCGTGGAGATCCCTGTCCGGCCACGTCGGCCTATGCCCACTCAAAGGAAGCCAACATGTACACACTTACGGGTTTTATCCAAAAATCGGTAGCATCACCTACGGTGGGGCCTCACCCAGAAGGTCTCCAGAAGTTGAAATCTTTATTCTCTTTCTCTTCGACCAAATGAGACAGCCGGCACCCTTAAAATGCTGAGCATAAGAAACAAAAACTCAATCCCCTTAAGGTAAGAGTAGGATCCATTTTCTCGAGTATCGGTCAGAGCACGAGAAGAGGGCAGTGTCCCCGTATACATGCAAGAGGGATTCCACAATGTCAAATGACTATATTCCCCTCGAAAAGAAAAAAGAAAGGGCAAAATCAAAGTCGAAAGAAAAGCCTGATCGTAGCCGTGCCTGATTCAATAAATAAAACCCCTCTAAGCAAAAGTCCAAATCCATAAAAGGGGCCATGAGATGTAAATACTCGAGAGTTGGTCCGAAGTTTCCCGAAAGGGGAGAGTTGAGTGGGCCCTTATTGGCTCGCCGGGTAAACAGTTTTGCTGGTCCTCTCAAGAGGTTTGCCCCCTACACTCTTCCTTCTTCCTCTGAAGATGAAAGAACAATGGAGTTTCTGAAGGGTGAAACCCGCCAAGGCCTGTGACCTTGTTTTAACACACACATATGGTTGTCTACTTTGAAAAGTAAAAGCTATCGCTGTGAAGGAGTTTCTATGTTTCTAGCCGGTCAAGACCCTTGTCTACCATTTTGATGTCTTCTTATCTAACCTTGGGCTTAGGCCAATGCAAGCGCGTCACCTATGGGTGCGACGGCATCTGATTCCAGGTCAGCGTCGCACGGTTGGCCATCAGGGTTCCCGGGTGTTCCATTATATACCATCTAGAGTTGTGAGGAAATAGACCCGGGTCGGGCAAATCATTTACCTCGAACACTTTTTGGGTGAATCCATATGGTCGGAAGCGACTGGGAGCCTAAGTATGGCATGACGATATTGTCATCAGGATAAGTCTTAGTCGACGGGATTATCATTCGAGGAGTCTAGAAGCCCAAATCAACCTAGATGTGCACTTAGGATACCTGGGAGGTTAGTAAGAAACCCCAGTTCTCATGTAAGTTAGGTGCCACATGGGTGCTTACCAGGCGTTAGCAACAAAAAAATAAGAAGAATAATAAAAATAACAAAAAAGGGGGGAAAAAGAGAAAAGTGTAGATATATGCAAAACAAAAAAATGATAAAAAAATAGCAAGAAAAATGCAAGAAAAATAAAAACAAAAAAATCTCATTTCGCATGATCGCATCTGTATGCAATATTTCACTTTTAAATTTCGTTTGCATCCGTGTGCTTATGTGCCGCATTCATCATCATATCTTTACCTTGCCTTTATTGATAAAGGCTTGGCCTCTTGACCCGTTATGAAGGACAGTCAAAACAAACATCTGCCTATTGAGCAAGGGGCCAAGTCAGAACAGAAAAATTGACTTGTTTCATTGAGCAATGTGTACAGGATTGAAAAGTAGGAACGAAAACAGAAGATAGGAAACTGAACATTCCTTCCTTTATTTCCTTCTAGAAATTATGCATTAAGTTCCACCTTCTACATTACTCGTCCCCCCACTCTCCGGGCAAGACACTCTCGAGGGTGCTATCCAACTACGAAAGGTGATACTTCTATTGCTCTGTAGTCCTCTATCTATCTCCACACCCCAGCGTCGATCTGCGGGGGCAGCAAAGAAGCTACTAACACGAAAGCCACGCTCTCGTGCTCTTTGGTAGCGCTCCTCACCATCTCTCAGCCATTATTCAGCAAGGCCAAGGCTGGTTCGGAGTTCAAACAATTGGGCCTCCATAGCCCTTCGCTCCTCCCTCTCAGCCAATCTGTCAGCTCTCTCTCTTTCTCTGTCCCTTTCTTTCTCTGCTTGTTCTCTCTCTCTCGGTCTTCCCTCTCCAGCTGAAGGGTGATCCTCAGCTCCACAGCGTCCCTAGAAGAGTCATCATCTGGATGACGCCACAATTCTTCCTCCAGCTCCACTATTCTAGCCTCCCTCTTTGCAGCATGGGCAAGTGCCTCTCAACAGTGAAACCCTTACCTGTATAGAGAGCATTCCTTCTGCCTCTGCGGCACGCTGCATGGCATGAGCAAGTTGCTCGTGAAGCAAATCAAGCTCTGAGGTAGGGATCCATAAACTTGAAGAGATGCCATCTGCTCTCATCGCTGATGAGGCTGCGTCAATCTGTGCGTGCTATAATAACATGAGGTGATAATTAGTGGCTGAGCACCATGAATCTAGGGTCATAATTAAGAGTGTGCATTGTATATACACTTACCGAGGCACTCAAGGATCCACATGTGTCACCCAAATGTTGCTCCGTCTCTGCCAAGCGAGCGCGCAAGTTCGCTATCATGGTATCACGGGCATCCTGCAGCCATGTTATAGCAGTCAGCATTTCCACAAAAAAATAAAATAAGAACAAAAACAACAAAAAAATAAGAAAAAGAAGAAAAGAGAAGATAGGGAGATTTACCTCCACAAGTCCCCCGGATTGGAGTCGCTCTGCATACATTGTTCTATATAGACGCAAATAGTCTTCACTATCCTGCGTCTGCGATTCCACGATTGTGCCACCCCGTTGCCAGCCTTCATACTGTTCGGGGAACCGCACATGCTAATCAATGCAGGTTGCTAATCCCCGTGTCTTTCTTCCGACGTGAGGTGGCACAGTCGTATCTACCCATTCTTGGGCTAGCCCTAGGGTCCTCATAACCAATCGTAGCCGAAGCGGCTCGATTTCATTCAGGCAATGGATCCAAAGGTCTCGTCCAAATCGGGCACGGCTTGTTAGAACCCACGGTTGGTCCACATCGACCATCCCTGAGTAGGGCCTCCAGTTCACCTAGGATAGGTTGTACATATCCTTTTAGCTAGTCAAAAGCAAAAAAAAAAGAAAAAAAAAGAAAAGAGAAAAGAAGCCTACCATCGCTACAGGGAACTCCTGTAGCTCACGTCTTAACACCTTCAGTTGGTAAGATAGACGTGTTGTACTCATGATGGGTTGCCACCGTTTGGCTAACGGCACCATCATTGGTCGCCAATGCCGAGCTCTCCCCATTGGGAGGTAATAATAGCTCCATAGCTGCATCATCACATATCATCAGTGCCTTAAGTGAAATATTGCAAAAACACACACAAAATGAAGTAAAACAAAAATAAAAAAATACCTGGATGAATGGTGAGAAGCCACTTACAGTCACCTCTCGGTCTGCCTCTTGGGATAGACCTGTAAACAAATGCGCCAGCACGGCAGCTCTCCAGGCATACTACCCTACTCTCTCGAGGTCTACTAGCAGCTCTAGGAAGCGACAGTGGATGCCGTCTCCCTTTGAGCTCAGTAGCAATCTTCCCAGCAAAAAGAGGAGAAATCTCCTTAAATCCATGTTGGACCTCTCCCAATTGCCGAAATCTGTGCAGTACACTGCACGGCATCCTCTTTCTGTCCTTTCCATGAATTCTTCCAAGGATTCATCATCACGTGGACGAGTGTCAGTAAGCCCTAACGCCTCCATGATGGACGTCCTGGCTACTGACATGTTCTTTCGACCATCCAGGTCCAACCCCAATAATTTCTAGGCACCTTCTCGGTAATCCGCATAGGTGACTCCGGTCACTGCCTCGCCATCCACCCTGAGGCTTGTAATTCGGATCACATCTTCCAGGCTGGGCACCATGTGCCCCCAGGGCATCAAGAATGCCCGACTCATTGGGTCCCATCTTTCACGTAGTGCTTGGATGAGGACGAGGTCGAGCTTGATTGGCTCGATCAGCAGAAAGGCCCCAAATCCCATCACGTCTAGCCTGGCCTTTTGGAAGTCCGGAAGACCTCGATATGCGACAACCACTAGCTCCCAGGAAATGTGCGATCGCATCATGCTCTGCACATATACACGAGAAGTGAGAAAGGGGAGCTTTGCCAAGCAAGGAAAAGGAAGAAAGAATGAAGGAATGGATGAAAAGTTTCATCTTACGAGTTGTGATTGGGTTCTCTCACTGAGCTACCCTTCGACTTCTGAAAATCTCCTGGAACTGCTGCTGGATCTGCTCCTCTTCGAGAAGCAGAAAGACTCACCTTCTGCCCTGAAGCTAGATTCACCCTCCATCCTGAAAATTGAGCAACTCTCACTACCTCCCACGTCTTACAAACTTTCACTCTTCAAACCAGCTCTCACGACTCTGGTGATCCAAAGTTGAGTGAAAGGGGAGGTATTTATAGGATTGGAAGGGAGACGATCTGGATCTATCACCATCACCCCTAGCAACGGCCCTTGTAACCAGGCACCCTCCTTTCACCTTCGTGTGTCACTTCGCCATGTGGAGTGATTCAATCGAAGGTGTGATTTGTTCACTCGCCGTCCCTAGACGATCTAAAGATTCCCCGTGTCCATTGTCCTGTTGCAACTACTTTTAGTGCAACGAAGAAAATGGGGGACATTCACGCGGGAAAAGAGGACCACGGGCTGACGTTGTTGAAATCTGTGGTCGATTCCCATTGAAAATCATGGCCATGATGAGTCACCACTCCATGTTTGGAGCAGAAATCTCGCCGACCATATCATGTGGGAATCCATGTGATAAAGAAGAGGCGTAGAGCAGAAGGAACGCATCATGGGTAAACAAACTGCATTCAAACTAAGCCATTCCACTCACACATCTATATAAGGGTTTGTGCCCATCATCAGGAGAGAGTGGGTGTACAAGTAACTCACTAAACCTCATCATCCTCTTGGTCACCTCTCTTCTCTCTCCTAAGATTGAAGTCCCTGGGAAGCCCCCTAGAGCTCCGTGATGCAGCAATTGCCTTGTCGTGCCATGTGTGCCCACCCTCTCTGCCAGTGCTCCTCGTCGTCCTCCAGCCTCTCTCATGACCCCGTTGGTCGCGAAGCTCTTGAATCCGAGGCCATTGGCTGAGAGCTCCCCTTTGCTCCGCCAGAGAAGACTGCACCAGCTCCAGGAGCCCCTTCACTGTGAGCTCCAACTCTCCTCTGATCTGCAGTGACTCTGAGCAGGTCACGTGTCTGGCAGTTCCATCTCTCGGAGCTCCATCGCCTGGGCCTCATGTGCCCCCCTTCTCGTCCCAATCTTAATGCTGCTCTGTCCTTGCCTTTCTCTCCATCTCTTTCCTCGCCATTTGGAGAGAAACCTTCAGTTCTAAGACATCTCAGGGCAACTCTTCGTGCTATAGTTGCTCCAATCTTCCAGCTCCTATCCGGTGATGGTCAGCTGTCTCCCGGCATCCGCCATTTTAGCCGCTTATACAGAAAGAAAAGGGGTGTAAGAAATTCAAAGCATGTGCAATGGCATTAAGGCCTTGTTTTATTTCAAAATGAGGTACATTAGGGTTTGGGCACCTCGGGCCTCAGTTTCCCCAACTCAAAGCCTTCGACAGTTCCTCATCCTCGTTCATAGATGCCATTGCCTTTAGTGGAATACTTGCCTTCCACGATGCTTTGATCGCCTTCACGTTCTTTGCATCGCCCTCCGTCCCCAGCTCCCTTTCCTTAATCAAAGTAAGATCGGATAGCATTGGGAAAGAATGGCAAGGGAGGCTGATCTGAGTATGACATCGATGGGCATTGTAGAGAACAAACTCAGTCGCGCCAATAAGCTGGAGCTCCGCGTCAGGGGAAGACCTCGTGAGGAGTTCATGTGCAAGAAAACATGTTGGCGCACAAGTGAACATGTTTTGCATCATGGTGTTGAAGTGATCCCCCAGTCTTTGCGTTTCTTCAGCCAGGGAACGCGATTTACCACATTACCACCAAAGCCTAACACATTGACTTTGTGGTAAAGCGGGCTTTGTTGGAAGAGTTTCGAGGTAGTCGCCATCCCCTCACGATGGTCAAATTTGAAATGCAAGTCAATCCAACAATTCAGAAGGAGTATGCAACCGAAAGGTGGTTTACCCATGCTGGAAGCCGTGAGACCGATGTAAAGGTAAGCAAGGATGGCAGGCCCCACTCTTTTACCCTCCCAAATTTCACAAATGGCGCTTAGCTGATCCTCCTCCACTATGTTGTCGGTGTAAGGGAAGAGGAGAGCACCCGCCAAGCAGATTGTTAACCCCTTCATGATTTTCTCCAGTTGATCATCATCTGGCAACTTTTCCAGGGCACTTAAAGTCCATTCCGCAAGCTTTTGTAGGTTGATACCCTTTTGGGTTTGGACCGCTGTGATAGCTTAGGATGGCAAGAAACTTCCGAGAACCTCCTCAGAAGTTACCTTTGTCAGCATCGGCAAGATCTTTATCTTGCTGTCTTTCTTGAAGCTTTTCAAACCCAGTAGAAGTTCCACCTCTTCAAGAAGAACTGTCACCTGAAAACTGGAGAAAATGAAGGTGTGAGTTTCAGGGTGCCAAATCTCTACTAGTGCACCGATGGCCGCCAAATCCATATGGATCTTATTGTAATGCTTGGCGTGAACCACCAGCCCTTGGAGATGCTATTTTGAAATGACAGCCCCCATGCCAATGGTTATGTTGGAGGTGAGCTTCGATAGCCAAGGCAACTTTGAAAACTTCCTCAGACCCGGAAAGAGAGGGTATGGTTGGAAGGAGAAAAGGAAAAATTGAAAAAGGATAAAAGAAAGGTTGTGCAGAAAACATGAAAAGAGATGCCAACTCACCATTCGAGAGTGAATTCTCTCGCTAAGATGCCCTTCAAGGTCGGTGAGCTACTTGCACTCGTTGTTGGGCTTGCTCTTCTTCGCGGGACGGGAAGACTCGCCTTCCATCTCGAATTTTGAGATTCTTCTCTCCCTTCTCTCTCCCTTCTCTTTCCCTTCTCTCTCCCTTCTCTCTCCCTCCTCTCTCCCTTCAACCCTCTCAACTTCCTTGAATGCTTCTTTCTGAAGGCCTATGGTCACATTTATAGGAAAGGAAATGGATTAGTGTGATGATTAGTGTGTAATTATGCTTTATGGTGTTAATTATGGAGTGGGGCACCCCTGTCCCACCGTGTACCACCCTTGTCCCAATGTGTCCCACCGTGTCTCACCTTGTCTTCTCATTATTCAGTCATTATGGTCCCATGTAATTATGTACATTACATTGTACATATTATTGTGAAAATCATTCACTTAAGTCGATTGTGCAAGCCACTCTGCTTAAACACTCTTAATTGTGACATATTCCATTCCGAGTTGAGTATTGAATTTTCCGGAGGTTACCTTGGCTCATTTCTCTGGAAAAGACCTTTGTTTGGATTTGTCTCCAGTTCATCTTTTGATTTCCCTTGGACCCACCATGGCAGTAGCACTTCTACAATGGCTGGTAACCGCTCCCCAATGGTAAAACCTGCAGGTATACGACTTAGGTACTTCCGCACCGTGAAGTTGGTCCATTGTTTGTTTGTGCCCCAGCGCACATTATGTCCTTCTTTGTTTGTTTACTATGCAAACAATGGTTGATTTCGGAGAACCTTCTTCAAGGTCGCTTTAGTGAAACTCGGGAAAGATTCCAATCAGGAAAATGATGAAGGCGTGTCTCATCACACCTTGGTATCTACTTTTCACTGCACTCCATTTCATTCCATACACTTCATTTCACTCCACTACATGTCCTTCCCCTACAAAGCAGATGCCAAGGCGGGACAGCTGTAGACACGCTGTTTTCACATTTTTCGCGGGTATACTTCATATTATGTGGTGATGCCCCAAAATGGCTTACACTTTCACTTATTTGAATCATTTTTGCAATTCCGATTGTGTAAAAATAATAATAATAAAAATAATAAAATGTCAAAAAAGAAATCAATATATACATGTATATAGTTATGTGCTTTATTAGTAATTAATATATATATATAGTTATGTGTATATAATAGTAATCAATATATATATATATAGTTGTGTATATATAAATCATATGCTTTATTAGTAATTAATATATATATATAGTTATGTGTATACTATATATATATAGTTATGTGTATATAATAGTAATCAATATATATAAATATGTATTTACGTGTATATAAATAATATATTTTATTTTTTAGTAATATGTATATATAAATACTTATATAAATAATCATTCTATTAATTATATTAATACCTCTTATCCATCCCACTTATCTATCCATTTATCTTCTAATCACCATGTAATTAATCTTTCGCTAATCCTCCTATTAGTCCCCACTAACCACACTCTTATCCCCCCACTAATCTCTTATCTCCTCTCCCACTAACCTCTCTCACATCACTCACTGATCACTTTCTTTCCGACTTTCTCCCCACTTCCCCATCACTTACGTGAACCCATTCACTCACACTCTCCACTTACACACCCCCACTCCCACTATTTCTTATCTTGTACACACATCATACCCCACTCTCCTCTCCCACTCTCATCTCATACAACCCACGAACCACCTCTCTCTCCATCTTTAGATCCCTCTCTCTCTATCTCTCAGATCTCACCTAATCCGCTCCACTCATCTCCCACGCATCCACACACTTAATCCAACCCCACCCATCTCCCACACATCCACTCACTTAATCCCCAGCCTACCTCTCCACCGCACAAACCCCCCACTATCCCCAACCCACATCTCCATCTCTCCCACTCAACCCCACTAAACCCACTTAACCCACCCATTGACCTCCACTCATCTCCTACTCTAACTGAGCCCTCTCTTCTTCTCACACGTCTCTCTATCCCTCTCCCTCACGGTCACCCCAGCTCCTCCACTCCCTCTCTCCCTTTCTCTCTTTCACTCCCACCCAGAACACAACCGAGCGCACCCTCTCTCTTCCCAAAAAAAACAACCAGCAGCAGAGAAGCCACCTCTTCCACACCACTCCTCCTCTTCCTCTCCCTTCCACCTCCCACCATGGACATCGTCAGCCACCTCCATCTCCCACCATAGCCACTGTCAGCCACCTTGCCGCTGACCTCCCACGTCGACAACCACGCCCTCAGCCACCTTCGACCACCACCATGCGAGCCATCTCTAGCCCCCTTCTCCACCCTTTAACTTCGCCGACCACCTTGCCACCGACCACCACCCGCTAGCATCCTCCACCTCAAAAGCCGCGGCGACTCCATCGTGAACCACCAGCCGAACCAACAAGCCCACACCTCGCCAATGCCGCCGCGACAGCAGAGAGCCATCGAGATCCAAAGTGAAGAAAAGGAGAGAAGAAGAAAGTGAGAAGAAATGAGTTGAGAGAGTGATATGAGAGCTTGTGAATCAGCGTCTTGGTCCAGATACCAGAGCTGATATTGCTCACTTTGAGCTACAGTCGTTTTGATTTTCTTCCATTCGATTGTGTTTTTCTTGCTTTTCAGTCTTGTTATTTTTCCTTTGAAAACTCTTGTTCGATCAAGCTGTTAGTCAGCCTTGTCAAGCTGTGAGGCAGCGGTGTGCAGAGGTGTCACCTCTGGTCGGCTAAGCTGTAGTGCCCAGCAGAGCAAGCTGTGAAGCTCAGCTATTGCAGAGGGTGTTCCTCTGGTCGGGATAAGCTGTAAGCCCCAGCCGTTGTTGGCAAGCTGTAGTGCCCAGCAGATTGAAGCTGTGTATCAGCAGTAATCCACATTCGAGTTGAATGTGGGGTAGACGTAGGTCGGATTGACCGAACCACCTAAAAGTCTTTGTGCCACTCGTGTGTTTGCTTGTCTGTTTAGCAGATCTTGTTTCCATCATTCGGTGCTTTGACTGTGGTTGTCCAGTGTGCTTTTAATTCCGCATTTGAATCTAGGCATAATTTTTAATTAGCATGTTGATCTATTCACCCCCCTTCTAGATCCACATTCTGTGGTGAAAGAGCCTTCCATCTAACTCCAACAATTGGTATCAGAGCTAGACTCTTCTACAGGGAATTATCGCCCGAAGAGGATAAGCACAGATGGATGGAAGAGGGATGATAGTTGAAGGGCACTCCACATCCAAGCCCCCGTACTTCAATGGAACCAACTACGCATACTGGAAGCACCGTATGCAGGTATTCTTGAGGGCGAAAGACTATGAAATCTGGAAGGTGGTTAGCAAGGGACCTTTCGAGCTGTCCCCTAATGAAGATGTTAGCGCAGCAAGAGTGATATAGAAGGGGGGGGATGAATAGATCACTCCCAATTTGTAAAACTTAGGCAAGAAAATAAATCTACCGCTTATGCCCCTTCTAAACTAGCACACAAAGAATTGTAAATGCAGATACCACTCAAGATCGAATAAGAGAATGATGATGAAGAGCTGAGCAAACAAATAGTCGAAGTGACAAACAGATAGAGAGCGCTGATAAAGACCGCAAACCACAGAGAAAACAACCGGTTTTTTAGGTGGTTCGACTGCAGTCAGCAATCTACATCCACCCCTCACTCCAACTAGAGTGAGGATTCCACTAGCCACTGCTAGAGCACAGCAGACTCAGTCTGCGAACAACTTGCTGCCAAACAGCTTGAAAACCCAAGGGAGACAAATCCCTCAACCAAGTTCTGCCACCCGCAGAGCTTGAAACCTGTTCTAGCACCCAGCACGAACAGAACCGGAGAGTGCCTCTCCCTTCCTCCACACACCGGAGGGAACCTGCCAATGACAACCCGTCACTAGCAACACCAGAGATCAGCGATCTCTCTTCCTCTGTAACCCAGAGGGAAACCGGAGTTAGACTCCCTTCCTCCACATACCGGAGGGGAACAAATCAGAATTAGACGAAGAACACATAAAGAAAATCAGAAAAGAAACTAAAGACTGATCGAGAAAACATTCGATACTGATAGTTAATACAAATGTAGCTTCCTGGGAAGCAATTTCAAAAACCAGATACTGCAAACTCTCTTTCTCTCTTCACTGCTATCTCTCTTTTTCTTTCTCTTCACTGCTATCTCTCTTTTTCTTTCTCTTCACTGCTGGATCGAGCTCTCTGTAATTCTGCCTTTTCTTTCCTGGCTCTGATCTTCCTTCATCGGTGGGCAAAGGTTTCTATTTATAGCGGCAGCAGGTGGATAGGGCACAACATGCGTGATGAGGGCATCTCACGACACTCCCTCTAGCTCGAGTCGCCTGCACACACTTGATGTGGACTGACTATGATCCACACTTGTTATCTTCATTTCCTTAGTTTCATTTTATGTATTTTCCTTTTATTGAGTCCTATCATTGTATTTCTCTTTATTAAGTCATGTGGTTCTAGTCCATTTCCCTTGGTATGCTTAATTGGGCCTTATTACCTTAGTTATGGGCCCATTAGGTTGAGTCTAGGATATGCCCGGTCTTTTGTCTAATTGTCAAGGGTACTATGGTCATGTAAAGAGTGGATGCCTATAAATAGGCCTCCCCTCCCTCTCATTGAAACAACTTTGATGAATATTGAAAGGCATTTGCCATCTCCATCTCAATATCTCCCTCTCTCTCCCTCTCTCCCTCTCTCTCTCTCTCTCTCTCTCTCTCTCACTATCACTCTCTCTAAGTGGGTTGTGCCCCCTTTCTCTCTCCTCCCCACCCCAAATTCGAAATTTATTCTCTCTCCTCCCCATTCACCCCTCATTAAGGCCCCTTCCCCTTCCCCATGCATTCATTCAATTCCTCCACCAACCCCTAGGTGGAAACCCCTTCTCCTAGGCACCTTTCCACTCTCCCAAGCAACCCTCCCTCTTCCCAAGGCTGAATTAACCCCTCCCAAAGCCCAAATTCGAATTTCCCTCTCCCTAGGGCTGTGCCCTTCCATCTCCCCACCTCCTAAACCACCCTAGGTCGAAATCCATCTCCCCCCAACAGCCAAGTTCGTCCCCCATCCTCCTCTCACACTCACCCTCTCTCTAGTGCACCTCCACCCCCCCCCCATCTCCACCCCTAGCTGCTCCAGCCCCCCTCTCCATCTACCCCTGCCACTCCAGACCCTCCAGAAGCCCTAGCCACGTCCTTCCCATATCCACAAACCATCAGCCATCCCCCCAATCTGTGCTAACTCCCTTTGCCCCTCCCCTTGTTCTTGCAAGTTGCAGCTTCAAGTAGCAGGTCGCAGGCAGCAGAGTGAGGCCCTGAAGTCGCGTCATCCCCGGCCGGTCCCTGCTCTTCCTGGTGGAAAGGCCTACATCTCTGGAAAGGTTGTCCAGAGAGCTTCCAAGGTGAGCTGGTTTCGTCGGCATCCGAGCTCCGAGCAGTCCACAGCGGCCGATCTCCCTCGACTGCGCAGAAGAACCCAGGCAGAGAACCAGAGCGAGAGTGGAAGCTCGTCCACGACGAACCCTTTGGGATTCAGATCAAGCTTTCTTCAGCAAATTCCTTCCCTCTCAAGTCCTCTTTCCTCTTCAAGAAGCAGAGTTGCATTTGGACATCAACATCGAAAGTTACGAATTTTCTACTCCAAGTGTGTCAGGTCAGTTTACAGGAGCCAGAACTGACATCCCTCCACTCATCTGATCGTCCCGGTCTTCTCCGACATCTGACGACCCCGCCGTTGGCACCGACAGAAATAAGACTCGACCACGGTTCAAACGGTTCAGGTCTTGTACCCATCAGAGCTTTGTGGAGATCATGGCACCCTCTGCAACCAGCCCCATTGTTCTGCACCAGACAGAGGCAGAATCAACCAGTCCGGTTGCAGACTCTGCCACGGCCAGCTGGTGAAGGCTCTGAGCGCCATTTTTGGCGGAGAGAAACTACATCTAGTTAGCTGCCACCTCGAAGAAGAAGGGACTCAATCGGCCACCGGAACCCCCTGTTCCAATTTTCTTCGTCGGAGATGGCCGACTGCCCCCTGTGATCCCAGGTTAGACCAGTCCACACTCCTCCGGTCACCCCTCTCTCCACCGACATCAGATTGCATCCCCGTCAACTCCAGCTCGAAGCTACCCCGATCACGATCGCGTCACCCCCAGTTTCATTCCAATCGGAGTCCGGGAGAGCCCACAGTGACTTCTGCAACCTACTGCTTCAGTCCGGTACCAGCCAGAGACCAGACCCTGGTTCCCTGTTCCAGTCGCCGGTGCGGTCAGCCCCGAGAATCAAAGCTTCCCCAAAAATTCAAGCTTCATCCCCTGTCAGTTGGTAAACTTTTGGCGCTGGTCTCATCAAGATCCGAGCTCCGTTGAGCCCGTGGCAGCACCGTCTCCGACTGTCTGTCCAGCGAACCTGAAGCAAGGCAGAACCGGTGGAGCTCGGAAGATAACATTTTCATTGCGTAATCCCCACCCCGCTTGGCCGGCTGAAGGCTCCTCCCTGCGTGGAGGTAGTTTTGGACGTAATAAGTCTAATCCCTACCCCAAGATCACCCCTCCTGTGCGAGGCGTAGTGTTGTACATCATTGCATTTTCAGGTCAAGCTACATCGCCGCGGCGATCGGTTGTATACCCTCGCCTCCCGGTGCGCCCTCGTCTCCGAGCGGGATCGGTGTCTTCACACCGATCAGGTGAGCGTCTGATATCTTCTTAGTTGCCTTCATTCTGCAAGTTTAGTATTGCTTTGATTGCCCGTCGGCGGTGAGAAGAGGGCCCGTACTTATATGCTAGTTTGTTAGTGTCCACCGCGGACCGTGAGAGAGTGCCACCCACACCCCGCCCAGCGGGCCAGCCACCCACGAATTTGGGGAATCCTAGGCCCTTTGGGGTCAGCCTAAGCAAACTAAGTCCTTTAGAGTCATTGGGTCCCGCCTCGGACCCTTGCCATCATCCCCCGGCCCCGCCGGGTGATCGCGTGTGCCGTGTGAGTAAGACGCTATTGTGAGAATCATTGGAGAGCTTGTATGCTTGTGGATCTTGGTCCTAGGTTGTCCATTACATATTTAGTCATCCTAGGGCTGTTTTACATCAAGTGGTATCAGAGCAAGTCATTGACTTGTCTCTATCAAGTCAAGTCCTAGGGCATGTCTATGCATTTAGAGTCATCAAGTGCATCACTCTTGCTCCCTAGTATGGCCACCTCATATCGACCTTACCAATCGGCCCACTCCATAAGTCCAAGCCACCAAGAGATGCCTACCACTAACACCCATAACTTCCCTGGCCATGTCAGTTACCTCATAAAAACCTTGACCCATGCCAATGGCAAGCTTGATAGCCTATCTAGACGACTTGACAAACTAGAAGAAAATTGGCCCGCCCCAAGGAAGAATGATAGTAGGCCTCCTCCCTCACCTCTCACCTTTGATGGGACTCATCCTAATGAGTATTTAGAATGGGAGGCTTCCATGGACCATTACTTCACTTGGCATCCCATGACCGATAACGAGAAAGTCCAATTTGCCAAATCACAACTTACCAAACGGGCTCAAACCTATTGGCTACAAATTGTCGGGCTAAGGATAATTAGAAGGGAAGATCCCATCACCACTTGGGTAAACATGAAGGAGCAACTTAGGGCTAGTTATGTGTCCCCTTCCCATTCCGAACACCAAAGTCCAAAGAGCATTTCAACTCCTTCATTTCCCCTTGGCCAACCCAAGACCCTAATCACACATTCCCCACCATTTTCCACCTCTCCTACCCCAACCACCACATCTACACCCTACCTCCAAGTCCTCACCACAACCATATGTCCCCATACTCAATTGGACTCCATGTCCACCCCTCCACCTAGGCCCATAATGGCCACCAACCCCAAACCAAAATCCCCTCACCAAAACCGCACCCCACAAGCCCCCTTGGCCACCACCGCAACCTCACCATCGTCCCCAAAAAGGGACACATCTCCCAAAACCAATCATCCCAAATCTCCTCACCCAACCCACCTTCCACTTCCCACCCCAATCCTACCCCAATTTAGGCCTCCACTACTTCCACTCCCAATTCCAACCCACATCCGACCTTGCTCACCTCCTCGGGTGCACCATGCTTCGACTAACACCAACCCACCCACCATAGACCTTCCTACCCCATTGTCCTTAGGAGTTGCAACCCACACACCTACCCAAGAGGAGAAGGATACCAATTCGGATCCACCTCCCAAAATCAAGGAAATCCAAGGGCCACACAACTCACCCACCACTCCTAGCCTAGTCCTCAAGAGCTATACACCCTTCCCCATGACACCATCACCATAGATAAGTCCGTACTCCAATGGCTCAAGCGAGGCCTCACCATTCCTAGTTCACAACCAAGCCACATACCCATGGGACATCAATCCCAAATCATTCCCACTCAGCCTCATGTCACTTATCAAACCTCCTATTGTGTAGAAGATTTGGGAGACTTAGTGGCCTACCTACATTGGCAAGTCCACTTGACCGATATGCTAGCCATGAGGCCATCGGAGTCGAGCACCATTAGCCTAGCTTACCCCACCGTTGGCTCCATCACTTCCATCTACACCAATGGCCAATTTACAAGTGAGATCATACTCCTTCTTCCCATGGAGGAGGAACCCATCCTAGTCTACTCTCCAACAATTGAGATCCCAAGTGCTTTGATTGGCCAACCCCTTAGCAACCTTGGCCCAAACATTTTGGAGGAGGATGACTCACCATTTGAGGACCTTGAGGACATGGAATACCCCTACCTAGGTAACCCTTACCATGATCCCTTTAATCCCTTCCTAAGGGAGCCTAGATCTCCATGTAACCCACTCCCCCTATTCACCACCCACCTCACCCTACCCGAATCGCCCATGTCAACCCAAACTCCTCCCTTCCTAGAATCGGGTTACACCATGAGAGCCTTGACTTTAGGCAACAAACACCTTGGGATTGATGAAGTACCCCACCCCATAACCACCTTCGTAGATCCCTTCGACCCATTCACGTGGACGCTCAAAAGTCATCCCACATCTATGCACATGGAGGTCACCTTTGGGATAAACATGCATGTGTCTAGGCCTACCACATCATTTGACATGATTCATAAGTCGGGTACATTCATTCACATCACCCACATGTCAAGTAGGCAGCATAAGAGGACCATATTCGGATGTATTGGCCCACCTTCATTCATCATGAGTCTTAAGCATGAGAGGAGCATACATGGATGTTCGGGTCCCCCGACATTTGTCACACCCATGCATAAAAGGTTCATCTATGGATGTCCCGGCCCTCCTAAAACTGTCACAGTCTTCATAGCATCAAAGTGTGATCGGTCTACATTTGGCTGCCCAGGTCCACCTTGGCATACCATGCGTTTCACACCAACATCGCATCATCGTGCATGGCATACGCATTCTCGCAAGCATATAGGAAAGATCAATGAGGCTTACAAAAGGCGGGCAGATGCTCATCGGCGCCACTGCGAGTTCCAAGTGGGAGACTCGGTGATGGTGAGGACGGAGCGGCTCCTTCCGGGACCTGCCTCCAAGTTAAGGGCACGGGGTTCGGGACCCTTTCAAATTCTGAGACGACTTGGCAGTAATGCTTATGAGCTAGACCTACCTGAGGGTTTTGGGGTACACCCTACTTTCAATGTGGCGGATCTGGTACCCTACAAGGGCCCCGCGGTGGAACCCAGTGAGGATCTTGAGCTTTTACCCCGCCTTGAGAGGGACACTTCCGGAGGGACTCCACCTTCTAGCTTGAGAGACCGACGAGAGCAGATAGAGGCAATACTGGATGAGCAGAGTATCATTACTAGGCACAAGGTGTATCAGTGCTACCTGGTTAGGTGGAAGAACCGTCCCCCGATAGAGGACACGTGGGTGAGTCGGGAGGATCTGCCGCGCTTGGACCCCGACATACTGGAGCATTACGACAGCCAGGCGGACCCATACTCGACGGGGTCGAGTTCTCCCCACCCCGGGGGATTTGATGAGGGCATCTCACGACACTCCCTCTAGCTCGGGTCGCCTGCACACTCTTGATGTGGACTGACTGTGATCCACACTTGTTATCTTCATTTCCTTAGTTTCATTTTATGTATTTTCCTTTTATTGAGTCCTATCATTATATTTCTCTTTATTAAGTCATGTGGTTCTAGTCCATTTCCCTTGGTATGCTTAATTGGGCCTTATTACCTTAGTTATGGGCCCATTAGGTTGAGTCTAGGATATGCCCGGTCTTTTGTCTAATTGTCAAGGGTACTATGGTCATGTAAAGAGTGGATGCCTATAAATAGGCCTCCCCTCCCTCTCATTGAAACAACTTTGATGAATATTGAAAGGCATTTGCCATCTCCATCTCTCTCTCTCTCTCTCTCTCTCTCTCACTATCACTCTCTCTAAGTGGGTTGTGCCCCCTTTCTCTCTCCTCCCCACCCCAAATTCAAAATTTTATTCTCTCTCCTCCCCATTCACCCCTCATTAAGGCCCCTTCCCCTTCCCCATGCATTCATTCAATTCCCCCTCCAACCCCTAGGTGGAAACCCCTTCTCCTAGGCACCTTTCCACTCTCCCAAGTAACCCTCCCTCTTCCCAAGGCTGAATTAACCCCTCCCAAAGCCCAAATTCGAATTTCCCTCTCCCTAGGGCTGTGCCCTTCCATCTCCCCACCTCCTAAACCACCCTAGGTCGAAATCCATCTCCCCCCAACAGCCAAGTTCGTCCCCCATCCTCCTCTCACACTCACCCTCTCTCTAGTGCACCTCCACCCCCCCATCTCCACCCCTAGCTGCTCCAGCCCCCCTCTCCATCTACCCCTGCCACTCCAGACCCTCCAGAAGCCCTAGCCACGTCCTTCCCATATCCACAAACCATCAGCCATCCCCCCAATATGTGCTAACTCCCTTTGCCCCTCCCCTTGTTCTTGCAAGTTGCAGCTTCAAGTAGCAGGTCGCAGGCAGCAGAGTGAGGCCCTGAAGTCGCATCATCCCCGGCCGGTCCCTGCTCCTCCTGGTGGCAAGGCCTACATCTCTGGAAAGGTTGTCCAGAGAGCTTCCAAGGAGAGGTGGTTTCGTCGGCATCCGAGCTCCGAGCAGTCCACAGCGGCCAATCTCCCTCGACTGCGCAGAAGAACCCAGGCAGAGAACCAGAGCGAGAGTGGAAGCTCGGCCACGACGAACCCTTTGGGATTCAGATCAAGCTTTCTTCATAAAATTCCTTCCCTCTCAAGTCCTATTTCATCTTCAAGAAGCAGAGTTGCATTTGGACATCGACATCGAAAGTTACGAATTTTCTACTCCAAGTGTGTCAGGTCAGTTTACAGGAGCCAGAACTGACATCCCTCCACTCATCTGATCGTCGCGGTCTTCTCCGACATCTGACGACCCCGCCGTTGGCACCGACAGAAAGAAGACTCGACCACGGTTCAAATGGTTCAGGTCTTGTACCCATCAGAGCTTTGTGGAGATCATGGCACCTTCTGCAACCAGCCCCATTGTTCTGCACCAGACAGAGGCAGAATCAACCAGTCCGGTTGCAGACTCTGCCACGGCCAGCTGGTGAAGGGTCTGAGCGCCATTTTAGGAGAAGAGAAACTAAATCTAGTTAGCTGCCACCTCGAAGAAGAAGGGACTCAATCGGCCACCGGAACCCCCTGTTCCAATTTTCTTCGTCGGAGAGGGCAGACTGCCCCCTGTGATCCCAAGTTAGACCAGTCCACACTCCTCCGGTCACCCCTCTCTCCACCGACATCAGATTGCATCCCCGTCAACTCCGGCTCGAAGCTACCCCGATCATGATCGCGTCACCACCAGTTTCATTCCAATCGGAGTCCAGGAGAACCCACAGTGACTTCTGCAACCTACTGCTTCAGTCTGGTACCAGCCAGAGACCAGACGCTGGTGCCCTGTTCCAGTCGCCGGTGCGGTCAGCCCCGAGAATCAAAGCTTCCCCAAAAATTCAAGCTTCATCCCCTGTCAGTTGGTAAACTTTTGGTGCTGGTCTCGTCAAGATCCGAGCTCCGTGGAGCCCTTGGCAGCACCGTCTCCGACTGTCTGTCCAGCGAACCTGAAGCAAGGCAGAACCGGTGGAGCTCGGAAGATAACGTTTTCATTGCGTAATCCCCACCCCGCTTGGCCGGCTGAAGGCTCCTCCCTGCGTGGAGGTAGTTTGGACGTACTAAGTCTAATCCCTACCCCAAGATCACCCCTCCTGTGCGAGGCGTAGTGTTGTACATCATTGCATTTTCAGGTCAAGCTACATCGCCGCGGCGATCGGTTGTATACCCTCGCCTCCCGACGCGCCCTCGTCTCCGAGCGGGATCGGTGTCTTCACACCGATCAGGTGAGCGTCTGATATCTCCTTAGTTGCCTTCATTCTGCAAGTTTAGTATTGCTTTGATTGCCCTTCGACGGTGAGAAGAGGGCCCGTACTTATATGCTAGTTTGTTAGTGTCCACCGCGGACCGTGAGAGAGTGCCACCCACACCCCGCCCAGCGGGCCAGACACCCACGAATTTGGGGAATCCTAGGCCCTTTGGGGTCAGCCTAAGCAAACTAAGTCCTTTAGAGTCATTGGGTCCCGCCTCGGACCCTTGCCATCATCCCCCGGCCCCGCCGGGTGATCGCGTGTGCCGTGTGAGTAAGACGCTATTGTGAGAATCATTGGAGAGCTTGTATGCTTGTGGATCTTGGTCCTAGGTTGTCCATTACATATTTAGTCATCCTAGGGCTGTTTTACATCAATGCGTGTGCTTCCCACGCTCGATCCAGAACCTTCCTGCCACGTGTCCTCATTGGGTTGGTTCCTCTTGTCTTGGATCACGTGCAACCCATTTATTTAGGAATATTCTTCCTCGTACCTGTAAGGAGATAAAAACCATTAACACGCTGTATGGCCACTAAAACTAAAGCTGCATGAGGTATATGATAACAACACGACGTGACTACTACACGAGATAAGAAAAGAACGACACGAGATACAATGGACAAGACTGACACAATCAAGGAAGGTGACACGAGGTCAGATCAGGATAGCACGAGGTGAGAAGAAAATATCACGGAGTGAAACAATAGAAGAACACGCGATTTAGAAGAAACCTGGACGAGGTTAGAATGAAATAACACGAACTAACAAACGGCAACAAAAGACGACACGAAGTGAAACAAGACTTGAAAACATAAGAAAAACAACTTGAGCACAAAATAGCTCGAATGAACGACTCGAAGATGAGGCGACACGGGCTGACCACGACACGAAGATAAATAACAGAAACTGTCACGAGTTGAAGACAACACGAAGATGAAAACAGAAACCGACATGAGTTGAAAACAACACAAAGATGAAAACAGAAACCGACACGAGTTGAAAACAACATGAAGATGAAACACAGGAATTGACATGGAGTGTGGTCAAGGCGAGAAGGACACGAAGTCTAAAGAGAAAAACAGCACGAAGACAGAAGAGTGACACGGCTATCACGACACGTGATGAAGCAATGACACTAAGAAAAAGAACGACTCGAGGAACAACAGTAAGTGACACGAAATTAAATAAGCAGACATAAAAGATGACACGAGATGAGCAACTAAAGGACATAGAGAAACGACACGAGGTTCACAGAGAAGCGACTCGGAGTTCGTCAGAACTATTCGAGCTGCTTCAGTAACACGACACGAAGACAGAGGGAGACACGACATGAAGTTAAACAACCGAGACTAGGACTCGAAGACATAGATGACAAGGATAGAACAACACGAAGTATTACCTCATACAAGTTTTCCTGTCAAGCATGGAAAACAACACGAAGTGTTGTAAGCTCAGACGACACGAAATCTTTTCGTGTTAGTGAGGGGAAACAGCACGAAGTGTGGCTCAAGTGGCACGAAAACAACTCCCAAAATTAACTGAAGTGGCTCGAGGATTTACATTAACACAGAGAAACATTTTTGTTCACAAAGGTTCATAGTGTTGAAACCATCAAGACATTATGACTTAGGCAACACTAAAATTCATTTGGTCAAATTGTTCAATTGAACAGGACATTCCCTTACTGTGTAATCCATTCACTTACATGATGAAACATGAGATTATCTTGAGATAAAGAAATGATTTATAGTGTGAGACATCATCAAAATCATAGGGACACAACAGAAGATGTATGGACCAAGGAGGAAAGTAGAAGGTCCACGCTCAATTGGAGTGCAATCAATGCAATTTAGTGTTCTCTGCATCCCACCAAGTTCTCACGAATATCTGCCTGCTCCTCAGCGAAGGAAATGTGGGATGCACTTGAAGTCATCTACGAGGGGACTTCACAAGTCAGAGAGACCAAGACTAATCTATTGGTTTCAGAATACGAGGCTTTCAAGATGAAGCCTAATGAGACAATCAAAGAAATGTATGCTCGATTGACTATTATCACAAATGGTCTCAGAGGTTTCGGGAAGAAGTATTCTGAGTATGATATAGTCAGGAAGATCTTGCGATCCTTGACTCCAATTTGGCACACAAAGGCCACCATTATGGAAGAGTCAAGAGATCTGCACAATACAAGAGCAGATGAGCTTATTGGATCTCTAATGGCATATGAGATGAATCTGCCGAAGATAGAGGAGGCTGATAGAAAGAGGAAGCCAATAGCTCTGAAGGCTGGTGCTAGTAAATCCAGTCAATCCAGCCCCAACGGATCATCAACTGAAGAGAGCTTGTCTGAAGAAGAAATGGCAAATGATGATATGGCTATGATTACTAGGGAATTCTGGCATTTTCTCAAGAAAGAAGGAAGAAGATTCAGCAGAAGAAATCCCAGTGGTGGCTGCCGAGACACAAGGTACAAATCAAACCATGTAAAGAAAGCTGAGACTAATGTTTGCTATCAATGCAGGAAGCCTGGTCACTTTAAAGCTGAATGTCCGACAAATCAGAACCTCAAGGACAAGCCCAAGAAAAAGAACACAAGAGGGAAAGCTATGGTGAGTACCTGGAGTGATGAGGATGAGGGATCCTTGAGTAACACTTCGGACAGTGAAGTTGAAGCTGAGAAGCCAATCTGTCTCATGGCAACTAGCTCAGAAGATAGAGAGGAAGAATTTGATGAGGTATCCTCTCGTTTTGAAAACTTTACTATTGCTGATTGGATGGATGCTTATAATGAACTTGCTGATAGAGTAGATGATGTCAGAAAAGAAAATAGGCATCTACGAAGAAAAATTAACATCATGCAAAATGATACTTCATTGTCTGATAAAATTGCATGCTTAGATAATGAGAACAGTAAGCTGAAACTCACATGTTCTGAATTTGAAGAAATCAAGAAAGAACTGAAAATCTCTAAGGAAGAAAATGTGAGATTAGAAAATGAAATTGATGCATGGAAATTAAAAATTCAGAATTATGAAAGTGAGATAAAAATTACCTCTGAAAAATATGAAGCTGTCCTAAATGTAAATAATGAATTGAAAAAGTCTATTGATGAAATTCAGAAAGACAATGAGGATAAGCTGAAAACCATTGAGAAAATGACCCAAGGATCTGAAAATTTAAATGCTCTATTGGGGTCGAAGGTTAATTTCAGGAGAGAGGGCCTAGGATTTAACTCTAGTGCAACTAAGAGCTTTGGAATGAAAACTATTTCCTTCGTTGCACAAAAGGAGAGAGGACCTCTGATTAACATGAATTCTAATAATGCTGTGAACACTAATGTGAATCTGAAAAAGCCCAATGCAGAGGAGAAGGGCAAACAGAAAGTTGGTGAGCCTAGTAGAATTGGCACTTCCAAACCTAGCTCTAGTGCTCAACCCAAGGCTAGGAGTCAACCTGCTCAGGTAAATAAACCCCATGTCAATGCCAAAAAGTCTTCACCACCACCATCACAGAAAAAGACCCAACAAAAACCTATGAACAGGTCAGCAGGGTCAAGAGTGCAGGGAAGACAAAATGTTTTCAGGAGTCCGCCCAACAAATTCAATCCACCTAGAGTCCAGTCCTACTACCCCACACAGTCAATCTATCCTAATGGGTTTGGGTGGACTAGAACTCAAGGGATGCATAAAGGGTATGTTCAACAACCTACACAAATTTACAGACCCTATGTCAGAAGTTGGGCTAATGGGTATGGTAGTCGAACAACCAGGAACTTCCAATCTTACAGCCAACCCAAATATTACCCTGATCAAAACTTTATGAATGCTACTTGGCCGAAGCATTGGCACAATAACAACAATTCTGTGAATAACTCTATTGGTGCAAATAAAAGGAAGAACAACAAAAATAAGAGAAGAAATGACATAAGGAAATCTGCAAAATCCACTGAACAAAGTTCTTTTAAACAAATGTGGATTCCCAAAGCCATGCTTTCTTTCTTTACTTACACTTCATCTGCATTGGAGCCCAATCAGTCTTGGGTTCCAAACTCCTTGCCCTAATTGTGTGTGCAGGTATGCCTGGCAGCCAAGAGCAACTTGTGGTACTTGGACAGTGGCTGCTCCAGGCATATGACAGGAGATAAGGTCAAGTTCTGCATGCTGACTGAAAAGCTAGGAGGGCTTGTCACCTTTGGAAGCAACACAAAGGGTAGGATCATTGGATCAGGTAAGGTAGGTAAGTGTTCTACCTCCTGCATTGATGATGTTATGCTGGTTGAAGGGTTAGCTTATAATTTACTCAGTATTAGCCAATTGTGTGATAAGGAACATAAAGTTTTATTTGATTCTCAATGCTGTAAGGTTTTTGAACCTGATTATGATATTGTCAAATTTTCTGGAAAAAGAATAAATAACACATACATGATAGATTTAGATGATATTCAGCATTCTAACCCATGTCTTACTGCCAATAGAGAAGATTTAGTATTTTTATGGCATCGTAAGTTAGGCCATGCGAGTTATACTATTTTGCATAAACTAAACAAGCATAGCATGGTTAGAGGACACCCTGAAGTCTCTTTTAAAAAGGAAAATAAATTTTGTAATGCATGCATTCAGTCCAAGTTGACTAGAAAATCATTCAAATCTAGGACAGAAAACCTATCCACTAAACCTTATGAACTGATACACATGGACCTATTTGGGCCAACCAGGTCTGTCAGTTTATCAGGGAAGAGGTATGGGTTTGTCTTAGTAGATGATTTTTCTAGGTATACTTGGGTATTTTTTCTGTCACATAAGAATGATGCATTCTCAGAATTTCAAGAGTTCTGTATAAGAATAAATCAGAAAATTGAAAATATTTTGACTGATCATGGAGGTGAGTTTGAAAACTCACACTTTGAAGAATTTTGCAGGTCAAGTGGGATTCATCATAAGTTCTCCTCACCCAGGACACTTGAGCAGAATGGTGTTGTTGAGAGGAGGAACAGAACTCTAGTGGAGATGGGCCGAACTCTCTTAGTTGAAGGTCAACTGCCAAGAAAATTCTGGGCTGAAGCAGTCAACACAGCCTGTTATGTAATTAACAGGGCAATGGTAAGACCTTCCACCTAGAAAACCCCTTATGAGATTTTAAGAGGTAAGAAACCTTCAATCGCCCACTTCAAGATCTTTGGTTGTAAATGTTTTATACATATAAATGACAAGAGGGACCTCGATAAATTTGAGCCAAAAGGTGAACCAGGAATCTTCCTCGGTTATTCTGAAAACACCCGGGCTTATAGAGTGTTCAATTTAAACTCAAAAATTATTGAAGAATCTCCACACATTATCTTTGATGAAACCTTGATGGAAACTAACCATGGTCATTGCATAAATGAAGATGGGAACATTTTAAAAGATGATAACTCTGCAAACCAGTCTGATGGTGAGGAAGAAAAAGGAGAGCAGAATGAAGAAGAATCTGAAGTTCAGGGGGAGGTAAGTGAAATTCCTGAAACTCAGATTGTTAATATCAGATATCTTAAATATCACCCTGTGAATAATGTCATTGGCAATCTGAATGATCCCCCTAGGACTAGAGGTCACTTTAGAATTCAGGATGAATAAAATACATATGCTCTTGTCTCTCAAATTGAACCCAAGTCCATTGACTGTGCCCTGAAGGATGTGCATTGGACTAATGCCATGCATGAGGAGCTTAATCAGTTCGACAGGAACAAGGTGTGGCACTTGGTCCCACCTCCTGATCATGGAACAGTCATAGGGACTAAGTGGGTATTCAGGAATAAATCTGATGAATTAGGGAATATTGTTAAAAATAAAGCCAGACTTGTTGCTCAGGGGTATAACCAGGAGTTTGGTATTGACTTTGAAGAGTCATTTGCCCCTGTAGCCAGATTAGAAGCTGTTAGGATTTTATTGGCTTATGCATGCTCCCTAGGAATAATCCTCCAGTAGATGGATGTAAAATCTGCATTCTTGAATGGGGAAATTAGTGAGGAGGTCTATGTAAGATAGCCCCCTGGGTTTGAATGTCTAGATTTTCCTAATCATGTTTACAAATTAAATAAAGCTCTCTATGGTCTTAAGCAAGCTCCCAGAGCTTGGTATGACAGGTTGAGCAAGTTCCTTACTGATCAAAATTTCACTAGAGGAGTAGTTGATCAGACCTTGTTTATAAAGGTGAGTCATTCTGACATTCTTATTGTACAAATTTATGTGGATGACATTATTTTTGGGTCAACTAACCCCAAATTGTGTGAGGAATTTTCTAAAATAATGACTAATGAGTTTGAAATGAGCTCAATGGGTGAGCTCAAATTATTTCTTGGATTGCAGGTTACACAAACAAAGGATGGAATGTTTATCACTCAGTCCAAGTACAGAAGGGATCTACTCAAGAAATACAAGATGGACAACCTCAATGAGATAGCTGCTCCAATGGGTACCTCTACAAGCTTGGATGAAGACACTAAAGGTAAACCTATTGATCAAAAGCTATACAGAGGTATGATCGGATCCCTTCTCTACTTAACAGCATCTAGGCCTGATATTCAATTTGCTGTAGGATTATGTGCTAGGTTTCAGGCCAGTCCTAAAGAAACTCATCTTCAAGCAGTAAAAAGGATTTTTAGATATCTGCTAGGCACCCAAGAGCTAGGATTATGGTATCCTGCTAGGTGTGAGTTAGAGCTTATAGCTTACACTGATGCTGATTATGCTGGGTGTCGAGTAGATAGAAAAAGCACTAGTGGCTATTGTCAATTCTTTGGTGGCTGTCTAGTATCTTGGGCATCTCAGAAGCAACACACTGTAGCCTTGTCTACAGCTGAGGCTGAATATGTTGCAGCTGGTAATTGTGCTGCCCAAGTACTATGGATCAAGCACCAACTAGATGATTATCAGATAAAACTGGAATGCATTCCAATTTTATGTGATAATACTAGTGCCATATGCCTTGCTAAAAATCCTGCTCATCATTCTAGGACTAAACACATAGAGATAAAACACCATTTTCTTAGAGATGCTGTGAATAAAAAGGAAATCGAACTGAATTTCATTGAAACAGACAAACAAATTGCTGATATCTTTACTAAGCCACTTGGCAATGAAAAGTTTAAATTTGTTAGAAGAGAACTTGGCTTGTGTAAGTTTCAGCATGATGAATTAAATTTTCAGCTGTTTTGAATAAAATTTCTGATTTGGACTTGCATCTAATAGCTTGTATAAAACTCTCTGAAGGTTGAAGGGTGCAACAGTGATGCGGGACGAGACCACGGACACGACAAGCTCGTGATTGCCCCTTAACGAGGGAAGCGTCGGATGTGCGCGGTTGAGAAACCGACAATGAGCTACGGTGATCGGCTCTCTTTTGTGCCCGGATCGAGTCACGGGACGGTCACGTACTCTCTCGCCGCAGCGGTAATGAACATATAAAGTAAGCTAGATATCCCTACACATGCTCTCTAGCAGCGGCATAAATAAATATATATGAAGTAAGCAAAATGCCGAGAAGGGAGCGAATGCGATACCTCCACGCGCTCGGCGTGGGGAAGACGGACCCGGCCGAAACTCGTACTCCCGGGATAAATATTACACAATGATGACAGCAATGAAATATCAACCACTCCACGTAGGGAGGTAAAGGGCTACACAACTGGGCCCGGGAGGACCGAATTCGGGTTGACGGGCGGCTTCTTGCGTCTCTTCGGCAGCACCCGAACTTGTGGCTGTGGGGCCCATGCGCTATCCGGAGGGACCGTGCGGGACCCGATGTCACCATTGTGGTGGGGACACTTGTGGAAGTGTTCCCTGGGCTGGCGGCACGCTGGTTCGCCGGCCGGAGGCCGGGCGGCTCCGATCGGCACCGGTCGGAATAACCGGCCACGGATCTGCCGGTTCTATTTTCTGGCGCGTGCTCCGGCGAGAACGGACGCTGCGATCAGCCCCGACGTCGGAATGCGACGAAACTGGCGCCGTTGGAAAGATGCTTCGAAGGGCTTCAACCCAAGGTAATTATAGAAAAATAATCAAGCCTGTACTTCTGATTGGCGAATTTTGAAGGTTGCTGTTGTACAGTGTCTGAGCTCTCAGACTAGCAGGGAACTTTCCTGAGAGTTGCCTTTGACCGATATGAAGACCTTGCATTCAGACTTCGACTTGTTCATGAAAGTTGTAGGAAATCAAGTAAGGAAACCAGGGCTTTTTTTGGATCTGGATTTGGAGGTAGTGGTGATTTGTTATGATTTTGGAAGTGGAGGGTGGTTGGATCTGGGATCTGACTGAAAACACTATAGCAGAGATAGAACACAAATTTTTAAAACTGGATAGAGGACGGATAAAACATCAAGAAAAATGGTGGATGTAGGGGATGATGGACAGAACTCTCAGTAAAATTGAGAGCCCTAAAAAAAATCAAATAGAGGGTCGGAGAGAAGAAACACAGGGCTGCTGTCACTGTAGACAGAGACAAAATAGAACTATGAATGAAAGATGCACGAAAACGGGAAAATACTAAACGATGGAATTTGGGCGTGAAAATTTAGGTGGAGCTTGGGATATAATGGAAGAACACACCATAAAAATTTCAGATTCAGATCTTCACGTGGTGAAGCGTAGGAATTCATGGAAGAGACCTCTGTCCAGCAGGACAGAACACCGAGAACGGTTTCGCAGCGGCTCGAAGGCGGCACGAAGGGCGGCGGCGGCGGCACCGGTGATGATCAGAAGTTGAGAGGGGGAGATGGAAGACTGATACACTCTAGAATGGGGGTTTGAGAAGAGGAAACCAGAAGGAGAGAGGAAGGGGGCGCAAGAAGCCTTCTTGGATTTCACAAAATTTCTGATTTTTCATTGATTTTCTCATGAAAATATAAGCTTATATATGCTACCAATCTAATCTAATGTGGACCCTTGGATCAAGGGTTGGGGATTGAAGGGATGGGATTGCATGCCACAAACACAAAAAAAAAAAGCATTAAATAATAGGGGAAGGGGGCGGCCTATTGACTATAAGGGGAGTTGAATGGGGTAGGTGGCCAACCTATTAGAATGTTGACCCATTCAAGCACATGTGTCCATATGACCAGCCCACCCTTCTAGATGTCCACCTAGGAAGGTTGACCAGGCCCACAAGGTGACATGGACCAATGGGAAAGGGCTGAGGGCCCCCTTGCTGGTCCTACTGCCTAATTGCATAAAAACCCACACAATCCATGGGAATGACTCCTTGGCTTATAAAGCCTTACATTTACGTACATACTTTCTCAAGGATATAAACACAAACTAAAAGGACATAAATGTAATAAAAAAGGTACAGGCTCGGTGTCGATTCCCATCAACTCTTCCCGGGTGGGAGGAACTCGACCCCGTCGAGTAGGGGTAGGGATGCTCGAGTACTCCGGCGGATCCGTCACCGTGCCAAGTAGCGCGGGTATGCTCAACTCCAAGTGACCGTCACTTGCTCATTCCATATATACTCGATATGCACAAGCTGCTATGGGCTAGAGGTGGACACTCCGGGTGGGGAACTCTCAAAAGGGAAGGGAGCAGCTCAAAGACTCATTAGGAATCACCGCTGAGTCCCTATAAGTGACTGATCCGGGTATGGATGTGGAACCGATCCCATACTCATCAAGTGAGTCCACTCGCCTCTTACTCATAAGAGAACGATAACGAGCTTACACAAGACGCTTGCAGACAAACAAACGACACACAAACCATGCAAACAAACCACACAAAACAAACCACACAAGGAAAACACACCGACTCATATATGACCCTAGACTAAGATGGTGACACAAGCCCACTAGGTGGCGGCATCCTGGGCGGCGGGTGAGCCATCCAACTCTCCCCCCAAGGCATAGTACTCATCGGCTAGTGCGTCATCAGCCTCATAATTGACACACTCAAGCTCGGGAGGTGCGGGCTCTCCAACACCTAAGGCTAGGGTGGCGCGAGCGGGACACTCGCTGGCAAAGTGGCCAAATCCATGACAGTGGAAACACTGCACTCTCGACCGACTACTCTCTCCTATAAAAGGGGCCTTACCCTTATCATCCCGTCGGGTAGGGGGTGTAGGCAGTAATGGGGGAGGTGTAGGTGCCTTGGACAATAGTGGAGGGGGGGCCGGTGCCAGAGGATGGGCTATAGGAGCCGGGGGACGGGCAACGGGTGCCGGTGGTTGGGGTGGAAATAGGTCCCGGGGTGGAGGAGGGCGAGGTCGAGGAGCAAAGTGCTCCTGACGGGTGGGGTCCTGAGGTCGAGCCATGGGAGGCCGAGGATGTGGGCCTATAGAGTGACGGGGCTCGGTGCTACGGAGAGGAGTGGGGCCCAACCGATGACTAGAGTCAAACTCTCCCTCGAATTGCTCTAACTCGAGAGCAACCTGGTATGCCTCTTCCAATGTCTTGGCATTGCGGCGGAAAAGCTCATACTGATAGTGTGGCCGCAAACCACGTCGAACGCGGGAAACGGGCATGCTACTCTCCTCCGTGACACCACATCGTAGAAAGTACTCATCAAATTCAGCGATGTATTCGGAGACTGACCGGTCTCCTTGGCTAAGACTTTGCCATCTATCGATGAGTCGCTGGCGGTATGTGGGAGGAAGGTACTTTTGCCGAAGTTTATTCTTCATCTCGGCCCATGTGTCAATCGGGGGTTCTAGCCGCTGAAGTAGCAGGCTCTCCACATTCTTCCAATAGGTTTACGCCTGCCCCATGAGCTTCATGGTGGCAAATCGGTCCCTTCGGCGCTCCGACATATCATACCACTCAAAATAACGGTCCATGCCGAACTCCCAATCTAGGTAGACTTTCGGATCCAAAGACCCGTAAAAAGAGGGAGGGTCCGCTCGCACGATCTTAAGGACCCTATCATCATCCTCATCTCGTTGTGGCTAAAAACTACGACGGCGTTGACCATACCCCTCATAGGCATTGTCGGACCCATAGTCCTCGAGACCAAGGTCACGGTGCGGTAGTTCGGGAACCCGAGGAGGGGCGGGTGGAGGAGCCTGTGGTGGCTGGTTTTGGGCCGCGGGAGCGGGTTGGACTTGGGCCATGGGAGCGGGTTGGACTTGGGCCACCGCGGGAGGAGGTGCGGGTGGGCCTTGGCCTGCCCCAGGAGGGTCCCCGTGTGACATCCTATCTAACCGCCCAACGAGGTCTTGGATCGACCTATCGGAGGTCTCCATGCGTCCCTCCATGGCTCTAAGGCGACCATCCATATTATCGGAGAAAGTCCGAAAGTTAGCATCGGATTGGTCCAACCTAGTCATAATGGCCATCATCGCCTCGTGTAGGGAGTGGAAGTCTCCCGAGGTGCCATCTCATGGGTTAGCCATAGGGGAAGGGCGATGGTATTGGGTACCTCGCCGAGTGGGCATGCAACGACACGGACTAGGAAACACCAACTAATGCAAATGCACACTAATATGATGCACCTAGACCTAAACCAATATCCGGTACGTGGTGGAGATAATCGACCCGAAAGTCACTCGCACAAGTGTGCGGCCTTCCCGATAGGCGTAGCCTAACGTTCGGACAACACCTTTTGATATACCGAATTATCGGGATGAAATGCAATTTAAAAACACTCTCCTTTTGTGTTTTATAAATATGATGATCCTAGACTCGACTTAAACCGACTAATGACTAGACGTAAATGACTCTTTTTTTTTGTTTTTGCACACCCTAGACTCAACCTTGCTCTGATACCAAATTGATGTGGGACGAGACCACAGACACGACAAGCTCATGATTTTCCCTTAACGAGGGAAGCGTCGGATGTGCGCGGTTGAGAAACCGGCAATGAGCTAGGGTGATCGGCTCTCTTTTGTGCCCGGATCGGGTCACGGGACGGTCACGTACTCTCTCACAGCAGCGGTAATGAACATATAAAGCGAGCTAGATATCCCTACACATGCTCTCTAGCAGCGGCATAAACAAATATATATGAAGTAAGCAAAATGTCGAGAAGGGAGCGAATGCGATACCTCCACGCGCTCGGCGTGGGGAAGATGGACCCGGCCGAAACTTGTACTCCCGGGATAAATATTACACAATGATGACAGTAATGAAATATCGCCCACTCCACGTAGGGAGGTAAAGGGCTACACAATTGGGCCCGGGAGGACCAAATTCGGGTTGACGGGCGGCTTCTCGCGTCTCTTCGGCAGCACCCGAACTTGTGGCTGTAGGGCTCACGCGCTATCCGGAGGGACCGTGCGGGACCCGATGTCACCACTGTGGTGGGGACACTTGTGGAAGTGTTCCCTGGGCTGGCGGCACGCTGGTTCGCCGGCCAAAGGCCGGGCGGCTCCGATCGGCACCGGTCGGAATAACCGGCCACGGATCTGCCGGTTTTATTTTCTGGAGCGCGCTCCGGCGAGAACGGACGCTGCGATCAGCCCCGACGTCGGAATGCGACGAAACTGGAGCCGTTGGAAAGATGCTTCTAAGGTCTTCAATACAAGGTGATTACAGAAAAATAATCAAGCATGTACTTCTGATTGGCGAATTTTGAAGGTTGCTGTTGTACAGTGTCTGAGCTCTCAGACTAGCAGGGAACTTTCCTGAGAGTTGCCTTTGACCGATATGAATACCTCGGATTCAGACTTCGACTTGTTCATGAAAGTTGTAGGAAATCAAGTAAGGAAACCAGGAATATTTTTGGATCTAGATTTGGAGGTGGTGGTGATTTGTTCTGATTTTGGAAGTGGAGGGTGGTCGGATCTGGGATCTGACTGAAAACACTACAGCAGAGATAGAACACGAATTTGTAAAACTGGATAGAGGGCGGATAAAAAATCAAGAAAAATGGTGGATGTAGGGGATGATAGACAGAACTCTCAGTAAAATTGACAGCCCTAACAAAAATCAAATAGAGGGTCGGAAAGAAGAAACACAGGGCTGCTGTCACTGTAGACAGAGACAAAACAGAACTAGGAATGAAAGATGCACGAAAACGGGAAAATACTAAACGATGGAATTTCGGTGTGAAAATTTAGGTGGAGCTTGGGATACAAGGGAAGAACACATCATATAAATTTCAGATTCAGATCTTAGCGTGGTGAAGATCAGGAATTCGTGGAAGAGACCTCTATCCAGCAGGACAGAACACCGAGAACGGTTTCGCGGCGGCTCGAAGGCGGCACGAACGGCGGCGGCGGCGGCACCGGTGATGATCAGAAGTTGAGAGGGGGAGATGGAAGACTGATACACTCTAGAATGGGGGTTTGAGAAGAGGAAACCAGAAGGAGAGAGGAAGGGGGCACAAGAAGCCTTCTTGGATTTCACAAAATTTCTGATTTTTCATTGATTTTCTCATGAAAATACAAGCTTATATATGCTACCAATCTAATCTAACGTGGACCCTTGGATCAAGGGTTGGGGATTGAAGGGCTGGGATTGCATGCCACAAACACAAAAAAGGCATTAAATAATAGGGGAAGGGGGCGGCCTATTGACTATAAGGGGAGTTGAATGGGGTAGGTGGCCAACCTATTAGAATGTTGACCCATTCAAGCACATGTGTCCATATGACCAGCCCACCCTTCTAGATGTCCACCTAGGAAGGTTGACCAGGCCCACAAGGTGACATAGACCAATGGGAAAGGGCTGAGGGCCCCCTTGCTGGTCCTACTACCTAATTGCATAAAAACCCACACAATCCATGGGAATGACTCCTTGGCTTATAAAGCCTTACATTTACGTACATACTTTCCCAAGGATATAAACACAAACTAAAAGGACATAAATGTAATAAAAAAGGTACAGGCTCGGTGTCGATTCCCATCAAACAGACTCATGATCATGCATGACACTCATATTATTTTCTCATGATCATCACTGCATATCATTTAGTCATGAATGTGTCTAAAATCACATGCATATAGAACTGTTTTGCACTACATTTCTCTGCATAACCCTGGTGGTCATATTACATGATAATGCAGTCTGAATAAGCATGAACTTCAAAAATCATTTGTTCAGTCATCATTTGCAAAACTGCATACATATATACAGGGGGAGTCTTGTCAGAATTTCAGGGCGAACTGCTGCGTCGACGCTGCTATACTGTGGCGTTGACGCAGTGAACTTGATCTGTGAATGTCTATGCTTCTTATTCTGGTATCACTTGACGCTGCAATAACGTGGAGTCGACGCACTGACATTATCTCAGTGTTTTATATTGTTGTCTCTTCAACTGATGCGTGGACGCCTTGAACTCCCAGCGTCGACTCTGTCTATTCATCCTTTGACTCTGAATGATTGAGTCTGACAGTATGGCAATCTTTTAATCAGTTATAATATTAAGCAATAGAAAACAGACTTCTTCCCTCATAAGAACTTTAATTGCTTAAAGACTGACTTAATGGTTTAAATTTTATAATCTTTATAGTTGAAAGACTACAATCAGTAAATAAGAATGCTGAAAATTGATAAAGCACTCAACCCTCATCTTATTTCATGTCAGACAAAGTTAATTATATCTGAAATCTAAAAACTCATCTGAAATCATGTTAGAGAAACTAAGTATGTGTATTATCCTTAAACAAGTCATTCAGAAACAAATAAAGGACAGCTAAGAAAGATATTGAAAAATATTGAAAATAAATTGAAAAATAGCATTGGCAGAGCAATGACTGGTAAATAACTGAGAAACTGAGTGATCCATCAAAGAAGTGGAAAACACTCATGTCATGAGGTGTATCAGCTATCTCTGTATAAAATGATCAAAACAGTAGGGTGGTTTCATTGAGTATCTGGGGGTAACTGGCGTCTGATAAACATGTACCCTCACACAAAAAGATGTAAATCACTTATATTGAGTTTGATCATAGCAGAATGGTCCTTCATGTTGAGTATCTAGGGGTATTGGCGTCTGATAAACGTATACCCTTAAGTAAAAAGATAAATGGTACCTGACTGCCCAAAATGAACTCATATTGATAAATGCTGTTCCTTCAAAAGTAATTTTACGAATGTCAATTTGTTTAGCTTCAATACATGACTTGGTATCTCTCAATTATTTTTGTTGAGTATATGACAGTAATATATTTTTGAAACTAACTCTCTCATGCAAATGTGATTCTGGTTTATTATTTTATCATGCACAGCTACCCTATCCAATGAATGTAGTGCATGAACTCTCATTTATATAACCTTTAAACCAGAACTTCAATTTCTAAGTAGTTTCTCAATTCCTATGACTGAAGGTTCTGTGCTTTAGCTGCTTAATTTCTGAAGTACCTCCTAAGAATGCCAGTCAGCTGATTCTTCTTGTTCCTTCCCTTGCATCTTATTTCCCTCCTCTTTGTTGATGGCAAAGGGGGAGAATATATTATCTACTTGATGAGTTCATTCCAGTGAGTTCATTCCAGGGAAGTGTATGCATCATGTCTATGGCAAAGGGGGAGATCTTGTGAGCAGAGAGTTGTGTTCATGTCTCAGCATGTCATTCATAGCATCTGCATGACAATCTTAATAACGAATCATGTCCTTCATCAAAAATACATCTGTTTGACAGGATGTTGCTATTCTATATAATAGGGTGTTGCCATCATCAAAAAGGGGGAGATTGTTGTGACCCCTCTGTGTTGATGATGTTGACAATAAGTTTTACTTCATTGGCAACAGCATGTTTTGATTGATTGGCAACTGTTCTTATTTTGATGAACTTGTTTTTATCAGGTTGTCTGTGTATATAATGCAGTCAGAGTCTATACTGTCGTGCACACACCCACAGGTCTACATTGCATTGCAGCATGAACATAGAGTCCATACATTTCATTGTGTAGTCTGGACAGTTGTGGGTCGACCCCCTTGTTCACATGGGTCGACTCCTCAGATTAGTATAGTCTATACACTGCATAGCATAGTCTATACACTGCATGTTCAAGTTCATAGTATATACATTGCTGCATTGCCTGCACGAGGAAGTCTGTACATTGGCTGTTGGCTTGCACGCTCACTCAAGTCCACACATCGTGAAGTATGCACATTGTGGCTTGCTCATTCACTCATTCAGCCCTGTCAAGTCCATACATTGGGCTACTATGCAAGTCCATATATTGGCCTTCAGGCTTGTAAGTCTATACATTGCTTGTCGATTGCAATGTCTGTACAGAGTTCAGAGAGTTCAAAGTGTTCATAGTCTACACATTCATTCTCTATAGCTTGCACGAGGTGAAGTCTATACATTGGCCTCAGCTTTCAAAGTCTGTATATTGGCCTTAGCTTTCCAAGTCTGTACATTGGCCTCCATGCCTCAAGTCTATACATCGGAATGTTTGGCCAAGTCTGTACATCCTTCTGTTGATAGTTCAAGTCTATACATTGGACTGTTTGGCCAAGTCTGTACATCGTTGCTTGCCAAAGTCTGTACATTGGCATCTGTTCCTACGTTGCAATTCCAAGTCTGAACATTAGGTTCTTTACCTACGTTCAGTTTTGAAAGTCTATACATTGGTTTTCATTTCAAGTCTGTACAGACTTTGGTTTGTGCAAGTATATACAACCGACTGTTCAGCTTGTGACCAAGTCTGTACAGCCAGGGCGACTGTTAAGTCTATACATTAGCAGCCTTGATTTGATCAAGCATGTACAGAGTTTCTTCAGCTAAGTATATACATTGCTTCACGACGTGAAGTCTATACATGCCTTGTTCAAGTCTTCACATGATGAAGTCTATACACTCAACTCCTTCACACTTCAGGAAGTCTGTACATCCTTCAATGCATTGCATGCATCGTTCGTGAAGTCTGTACATCGAGTGAAGTCTGGTGAAGTTTATACAGCGCCCATTTCTCTTAGAGTCTCATGCATATGTGAAGTCTGTACATTGCATTTGCATTCACAACGTCTTCACACTTGAAGTCCATACATCGTTAGTTGTCTGTCAAGTCTTCATATTGCTTAAGTCTGTACAGCGGCTGCTTCACATATAAAGTCTGTACATCGCATAGCTTCACATAGATGAAGTCTATACATTGGGTAGAGTCTGTACACTGCATTCGAGTTCACAAGTCCATACAGTGAAGTCTATACAATGCAGTTCATCTTATAAGTCTGTACAGAGTTTTTCACTTAACCTGATAATCTGATACTCTGTCTGACAGGGATCTGTTACTGAGATTGCTGACATGGCTCGTGATCCTAGGAGGATGAGGTGATCAGATGCTTCCACGTGGATGAAAGCACCTCGGATCTGGCGAATTCCTTGGGCGGGAAAACGTGGAAGCCACGCGCCCTTATCCAATCTGCTGCTGTATATATAGAAGTCTTCATCTTCTGTTGAAGGCCGATCGAAGAGTGGCAAGTCTATACAGTAAGACAAACCTAAGACAGCAGAGAGCCATCGAGATCCAAAGTGAAGAAAAGGAGAGAAGAAGAAAGTGAGAAGAAATGAGTTGAGAGAGTGATATGAGAGCTTGTGAATCAGCATCTTGGTCCAGATACCAGAGCTGATATTGCTCACTTTGAGCTACAGTCGTTTTGATTTTCTTCCATTCGATTGTATTTTTCTTGCTTTTCAGTCTTGTTATTTTTCCTTTGAAAACTCTTGTTCGATCAAGCTGTTAGTCAGCGGTGTCAAGCTGTGAGGCAGCGGTGTGCAGAGGTGTCACCTCTGGTCGGCTAAGCTGTAGTGCCCAGCAGAGCAAGCTGTGAAGCTCAGCTATTGCAGAGGGTGTTCCTCTGGTCGGGATAAGCTGTAAGCCCCAGCCGTTGTTGGCAAGCTGTAGTGCCCAGCAGATTGAAGCTGTGTATCAGTAGTAATCCACATTCGAGTTGAATGTGCGGTGGACGTAGGTCGGATTGACCGAACGACCTAAAAGTCTTTGTGCCGCTCGTGTGTTTGCTTGTCTGTTTAGCAGATCTTGTTTCCATCATTCGGTGCTTTGACTATGGTTGTCCAGTGTTCTTTTAATTCCTCATTTGAATCTAGGCATAATTTTTAATTAGCATGTTGATCTATTCACCCCCCCTTCTAGATCCACATTCTGTGGTGAAAGAGCCTTCCATCTAACTCCAACACTTCTTAATAAGGTAATCAGCTAAAAATCCTTCTTCTTCGGCCTGTCGAACGAAGAGGAAGAAGGAGTCCACGTCATCCCTGTCTGAGCCGAAGTGATCATTCAATTTGGGGCTCCTAGCCCCTGGCGATCACAGCATCGAACGCGCGCTTTTAGTAAAAAAATTTATGTTTATAATACCCGCGAGAGTCAAATCCCGCACGGGTTGGTTATTATACTATAATTGGCCGCGGTGAGTCACTTCACCGTGACCGTTTAATTTCAGCACTCCCCCATCCCTTTTATATTTTGCTACATTGTTGTTAAAATCCCGCAAAGACCAATGTCCTGCGGTGGTTTGTTTGCTTTTTATATTGCTATTATAATTGTGTGAGGAGTGATATACCATTCAAATTCCATGTCCACGTTGTGTGTTTCCCATTTACGGTTCGTGCCAACTTCTACCACGTAGAGTCCCAGGACCCGTACCCGGTATATAGAAAGCTACTCCTAGAACGGTAGGCCACGCCTACTTGGAAGGGAGTCAGTTTACGTGAGAGGATCTTCGGATCCCAGCATCCGCCTTGTACCAAAAGTTTGGTAAGTCTAGTTCTTCTCTTTGTTTCGCTATAGTGTCTCCGTTAGGTCGTACTGACCACCTTCTTTCCCATTTCACCCCGCAAAGCGCTCACATCTTTTAAAAAGGAGAGAAACCTCTCTCTCCTCCACCACGTGACACGCTCACACCTGTCGGCACTGACGAATAAACCTTTGACTCAGACCTTCTGTCCAGGTCAATGAACAAATAGACTTCATTCCTTCTGCCCAGACATTCCATCTAGAGTCGATGAACAAAAAGACCCCTTTGCTTTGACACTCACCTCGTGTCAATGAATTAACAACGTCAGCCTCCGGCGCCCTGTCGGCACTGACGAATAAACCTTTGACCCGGACCTTCCATCCAAGTCAATGAACAAAAAGACTTCTTTCCTTTGGCCCAAACCTTCCATTTGGAATCGACGAATGAAAAGACCCCTTTGCTTTGACACTCATCACGTGTCGATGAATTAACCATGTCAGTCACCGGTGCCCTATCGGCACTGACGAATAACAGTTTTAACCCAAACCTTCCATCCAAGTCAATGAACAAAAAGACTTCTTTCCTTCTGCCCAGACCTTCCGTTTGGAGTCGATGAATGAAAAGACCCATTTGCTTTTGTCACGCCCCGAGATATGCTGTGAAATTAAGTCGAGAGCGCGAATAGCTAGCCAAATAAGCCTCTAGCTAGCGAGACAATCAGAGCGATAAACACATCCACATAGAAGAATGAATGCACAATATCATGTACACAAAATTCCAACTTTATTAAATAATAACGATCAAAGTTTACATCAGACATTTGACTCTCTTTAACTCACTAGACTCAAGAAAATAAAAGATTTCATAACACGATCAACTTCACCGCCTATTGCAGTGAAGGACACTCATTACAATATGACTCATGATACTTTAACTATCTAGGACTTCGCTCGTTCTTCATTCACTCTCCGACTCACCACTCGAGTAGTCCGATTCCGACCCGCTGGAATTTCCTAAAAAGATTGAAAAGGTAGGGAATGAGCGCACTCGCCTAGTAGGTATCTTCGTATCAACATGAAGGCATTGTTTAAATAGTTAACATTTTAGCTCTAGCAAAGGCAATAATGAAAGTGCGATAAAACATGCAAATAAACCAAAGTAAGAACAAGTAACAGGATGTGATCTATAGAGATATAAGATATGAGAACATGATCAAGTAAGATTTTTAATATGCCCTTTCAATAACGAGAATGTACTATCATGTAACGAGAATGTATTTTCATAACCTTGGAAAGACTACGCACTAGAAAGTCATGTAACTAGAATGTACTTTAACAAGCATGTAACTTTTATGAGATTACCTCGTGGATTTCACCCGTTTATAAAAAAAGTACTCCTAGCGCAATGTGACACCAGTAATCATCATACCCCATGGTTAACAGTATGTTTCCAGCCATCTATCGAGGGGACTAGACTGGAGACCTTGGATATCGTCCATGCCTGCCTTTGCATCTTCAAGCTATAAATCAAACTACTTCCACGAGAAATAATAATAAAGTAGGCCAATAATATCAAGTTCAAACAATAGCCTTATGACAATAGTAACCAAGGTAAGAACGCACCAAAATGAACATGCGAGATCAAGAAAGACTTAATAGGATTGGAGAGGGGGATTTCTGTAGCCCATCTAAGAGTGGCCGAACAAGGTCCATCAGGACCAAACAAGGCCCAGCTCATCCAAGTGATAGCCCCGTAGGGCCCACTTAGGATAAAAATCCCAATAAGATTACTCGGGATCAATCCCTTCCTCGGTGGCCCTTAGGCTCGGGAGGCCCGAACGTCGATCAGAACGGAGGAAGACCCATGCCCGAGCTATCCCCTCACCGGGATAAAGGCAAGCGCTCAGCGCCCACTCGACCTATCTTCATCCGAGCTATGCCTATTGCCCGGACAGGGCTGGCACCCTTCATGTTTGGGTTTAACAGACGATTACTTATCCACGCTGCCGTTGAGAGTCCTTTATGAGTAGGAGTTTTTGAGGACATAAAGATCCCATGATGAGGACGTAACTCCCGTCGAAAACTCCTCAGCTTACAAGACTCATAAGGCAAGCGCACTATTTAAACTTGGGACTCCCTCCCGCGGAAGGTAAGGCCCATGACACGCCTAAAATTCCTTGAGCGGGAACCACTTCACCATCTTGGTGTAGAGGGATCTCGTGCCTCTCTTTTCCTCCTCCCTTCATAGCTTCTACCATTGCTCTACTGACTTAGGCATCGAGGGTTTCCCCCAGGGAACCATCCTTGGGCCCCCTGATCCGTTTCCCTTTCTTGCAGTTCACTATTCGGTGATCATCCCCCAGCTCAGGTCCAGCGCGAGATTACGCCTCTTCATCTGGCGCCGTCTGTGGGAAACGACCAAAGAGCCAGTATGGTGCGAAAAAGTTCAGGGAGGAGGTCCGCCGGTGACAGGGGAAAGGCCATGGTGGTGGTAGGAGAAGGCCCCTCTCAGGCCTCACAAAACCCTCCCTCCAATGCCAACACCCCAGCCGACGAACTACCCCCTCCTCCCGCGGCGGTAGGGCTACCACTGAACGGTGGCGCTGACGCTTTCCAAGCCCTCAACGCAAAACTGGACATCCTCGTGGAACTCATGAGGACCCAGGCAGCAAGGGATGGAAGGTCACGCGCCCCTCCGGAGAGCCCTCCCCTCGAGAATGCGTCTCAGCACACCGTCGGAGGCCTCTTCACCCTCCGAGGCCGGCAGATTATCCGTAACAGGTCAGGTGGACCATCACAAGCCCCTCCCCAGAGCAAGAGGCTTCCTCCATGCCGAAAAGGGGAAGACCTACGGCACGCCGTCTAAACCTAGAGACCGAAGCTCCCAGAGAACGCCAAGGAAGTCTCCCAGCCCACAACGCGGCGATGGCCGGAGTTATCCCTCCGACTGTGAGAATTCGAGAGACGTTTCGCAGAGCAGGAGAGCGCCCTACGCGCCCTGTAGAAAGTCTCCTCCGCGGAGGACGAGGAGAAATCCCCGTTCTCCGATTATATCTTGAAGGCAGAGGTATCTCCCATAACCTCCATTCTACCTTCAAACTTTATGACGGCCAGGGCGACCCGGCTGATCACTTCGACAGTTTCGACGCCCTGATGACCCTGCATGGAGCGTCCGACGCCATCAAGTGCCAAGCCTTGGTGACCACCTTGGTCCAAGGTACCCAAGCATGGTTCCGGGCCCTTGCCCCCGGATCCATCCGGGATTTCAAGTAATTCGGGTGAGTATTCAAGGAGAGTTTCATCGATAGCGGCCCCCCGAGGTCGGTAGTGGGGCTATTGGCTCTCAAACAGGCACAAGGGGAGAAACTCCGGTCTCACATCAACCGATTCAAGTCGGAAGCCCTGAGAATCCCCCGCCTGGATGTAGCCTCGGCCATAACCGCGCTGACCGGGGGCACTCGGGACGAGAACCTCCGCCACGAACTTGTCCTCCACCCTCCCTCGACCCTTGCCTAGCTAGTGACTATGGCTTTGCGCCACGCCGAGTGCGAAGAAGTACTCAGCGCATGCCGAGGTGCAACCGGCTCGGGTCAGGAGGGGTACAAGAAGCGGGCACTCGAGTCAAGCTCGGGCCAAGGAAAAAGGCGGAACTGAGACGGAGAGCACAAGGAGTCATCCCGGAAGTACGAGCGGTACACTCTCTTAACCGCTCCGGTGTACGAGATATATGAAGACATCAAAGACTCGGGCCTTCTCCGCCAACCCGAGCCAATGAGGTCAAAAAATCGCAATCGTAGCAAGCATTGCCTGTTCCACAGCGACCACGGGCATCATACCAGCAATTGCCACCAGCTCCAGGATGAGATCGAGCGCCTCATCCGCCAGGGACACCTGTCTCGGTTCGTGGCTGGGCGTGAGGAAGATCGAGGCGCCCCAGAGGAGATCGACAACGCCCCTCACGGGGTCCACATCAACGTCATCGCTAGAGGAGCTGCATCAGGAGGGGACAGTAGCCGAGGAAGGAAGCGTCATGCTGAGCGGGCGAGCAGAGCCGTCGAGCCTCCCAAGGCCCCGCCAAGTGAGCCCCAGGTCATAGTCTTCTCCAACCAAGATCTGGAAGGGCTAACCACCCCGCATGACGACGCCCTAGTCATATCCGCCACAATAAACTATTGTAACGTAGGCAGAATTCTAGTTGATAATGGAAGTGCCCCTGATGTATTATCTTACGAATGTTTCCTTCAGATGGGGGAGAGTCCGTCCAAACTCTGTCTGATCCAAACCCCCCTTTGCGGGTTCAATGGCCAGGCCACTTATTCCGAGGGAGCCCTAAGCCTGCCGGTTACTCTCGGCACCCCACCCAAAATCGTTACGGTCATGGTGGACTTCATAGTGATCAAAGGTATGATAGCATACAACGCGATCTTCGGTCGAGGAATCCTTAGCCGAACGAAAGCAGTGCCCTCTACCTATCACCAAAAGATGAAGTTCCCCACCAAAAATGGGATGGGGGAAGTCCAAGGTAACCAGGTAACGGCCAGAAGGTGCTATAATATCTCGGTAGAAGCCACAAGGCTGGACGGGAAGAACAAGGGTCCCCGGGAAGTCGAGGAAAAACCCGCAACCTCCGAGCCTGGAGGCAAGCTGCTAACGGTTTTCCTAAACGACGACCCGACCCTAGGAGTAAAGATTGGATCTACCTACCGTTTGAGGTTCAGCAAGCAATACAAAGAGTTTCTTTCCGTGTATACCCGAGTCTTTGCATGGTCTGATGATCAACTCGCAGGAATACCGAAGAGATGGTAATGCATAAGCTCAACCTCGACCCGACCGTGAAGCCTGTACAACAACGCAGAAGGAAGCACGTGCCAGAGAAGCAGGCGATCATCAAGGAGCAGGTCACCAAGGGACAAAAGACTGGTCTTTTTAGACCGGTCCTGTACCCGACGTAGCTGGCTAATGTCATCTGGTCCCAAAAGCTTCGGAAAAGTGGCGAATGTGCGTGGACATCACCGACTTGAACAAGGCCACACCAAAGGACTGCTATCCATTACCGAGCATCGACCAACTGGTTGATTCAACCTCGGGCAACGAAATACTCAGTTTCTTGGACGCCTATTCAGGTTACCACAAGATCAGAATGGATCCAGGAGACGTCGAGAAGATCGCCTTTATTACCGACTTCGGCGTATACTGCTACACCCGGATGCCTTTTGGGTTGAAGAACGATGGAGCCATGTACCAGAGGCTGGTCAATCATATGTTCGAAGGACAGCTCAGCTGGAACGTCGAGGCCTATATTGACGACATGCTCGTCAAGACCCCCAAGGCCGAGGACCACTTCGCCGACCTAGGTGAGACCTTCAGCACCCTCCTGAGGTACAATATGAAGCTCAATCCCACCAAGTGCACCTTCGGAGTAAGATCCAGGAAGTTCCTGGGTTTCTTAGTCACCCAGCGTGGGATCGAGGCCAACCCCGACAAGGTCCAGGCCATCCTGGACATGCGCCCACCCACCTGCATCAAAGACGTCCAACACCTCACTGGGCGCATTGCTGCGCTCAGCAGATTCCTGTCCCGCGCCGCCGAACGATGCCTACCCTTCTTCAAGATGTTGAGGGGGTCCAAAATGGCATCTGCTACATTCGTATGGACGAGGAATGCCAAAGGGCGTTCGCCGAGCTTAAGGAGTTCCTGGCTTCACCCCCGGTGCTTTCCAAGCCCGTCCTAGGTGAAGCCTTGTATCTCTATCTCTCGGCGACTCCGTCTATAGTTAGCTCGGTCCTGGTCAAAAATGACTCGGGAGTCGAGAGACCGGTCTACTACACCAGCAAGGTGCTCAACGAGGCTGAAAGAAGGTATCCCGCAACCGAAAAACTCGTGCTAGCGTTGGTTACCTCGGCCAAGCGCCTCCGACCCTATTTCCAAGGGCATTCCATCACCGTGCTGACCGGCGAACCTTTGAAGAGATCCTCGCTCACCCTGAAGCCTCGGGACGCCTCGTCAAGTGGGCCATCATGCTCGGGGCCTACGATATATCATACCGGCCTCGCTCGCTATCAAAGGACATGCGCTCGCTGACTTCATTGTCGAGAGCACTATCCCAACCGAAGAAAAATCTCGTCTGCGCCTGGGCCAACTTGGGAACTATTCATCGACGGATCCTCCAACTTAGCCGGAAGCGACGCTGGAATCCTCCTGAAGTCCACCAAAGGAGTAGAGCTACAATACTCCTTGAAGTTCAACTTCCAGGCGTCCAACAATGCCTCAGAGTACGAAGCCCTTATCTCGGGAGCCCGCATGGCCCGACGACTGGGGGTTGAGCGAGTCATAATTCACACTGACTCCCAACTAGTCGCTAGCCAGGTCAACGGTGATCACGAAGCTCGAGAAGCACCGATGGTCAAATACCTCCAGCTGGTCAAAGCCGTGGCACAGCAGTTCGAGAGCTTTGAGGTAGTCTGAATAGCTCGGGAAGAAAACTCCCTAGCGGACACCCTCTCTCGGCTGGCCTCCTCTCTTGACCCCGAGGGTACTCGATCGGTCCTTCTCGAAGAGCTAGAGCGACTGAGCATCGATTCGGAGCTCCTGGATGTTGACCAGGCCTCCCCAAGCGACTGGCGCACCCCCTACTTGTTGTGGCTCCAAGACTCTCAAGAGCCTCCAGACCCCCGGGAAGCTCGAACATTGAAGTACCAAGCCCGACGGTTCGTCATTCTGGACAGCACTCTCTACCGAAGATCCTTCTCTGGTCCTCTCTTGAAATGCCTCAGTACTGACGAAGCCAACCGAGCGATTCAAGAAGTTCACGAAGGCCTGTGTGGAGCGCATTTGGGAGGAAGGTCACTCGCCAGGATCTTGCTATGGCAAGGTTATTGGTGGCCCACTCTGTAGCGCGACTGCTCGACCTACGTACAGCACTGCAACCGATGCCAGCGATTTGACCACTTGGTCCATCAGTCGGCAACGGAGCTCGTTACCCTAGCCGAGCCATACCCTTTCGCTCGCTGGGGAATAGACATCCTCGGGCCGTTCCCCACGGCTCAAGCCCAGAAGAAGTTCATCATCGTCGCCATCGACTACTTCACCAAATGGATCGAGGCCGAAGCCACAGCGAGAATCACCGAGACAGTCGTCTGGAGTTTCGTCTGGAAATCGATCATCTGTCGCTACGGCATCCCCCGAGTGATGGTGAGCGATAATGGTCAACAATTTGATTCTCGTTATTTCTGAGACAGATGCGCCGACCTAAACATTCGCAATCACTTCACCTTGGTCGCCCACCCTCAGGCTAATGGGCTGGTCGAAAATGCCAACAAGACTATCTTAAAGGGCATCAAGACCAGGCTCGGCAAAGCCAAGGGCAGCTGGCTTGAAGAATTGCCGAACGTACTTTGGTCACACAGAACGACTCCCAGAACGACAACCGGTGAAAGTCCCTTTCAGTTGGTGTACGATGCCGAGGTCGTTATCCCATTGGAGATTGCCAGTCCCTCCCTCCGAGTCATATGTTTCTCGCACGAGGCAAACGACCAGAAATTGCTCGAAAACCTCGACCTAGCAGATGAGCTCTGAGAGATTGCCAGCATCCGAGCAACAGAATATCAACGCCGCCTCACTCGATACTACAATGCCAAAGTCCGAGATAGACACTTTCAATCGGGAGACTTCATCCTCAGGAAAGTCGAAGTCTCTCGACCACTTGAGGCGGCGGGCAAGTTATCCCCTAATTGGGAAGGCCCCTATCGAGTGGTCGATACGCTTGGTAAAGGAGCATATCGGCTATCTACGATGGAAGGAGAACACATCCCTTGGACGTGGAACGTAACTACACTACGCAAGTTCTATTTCTGAACGCCGAGCATTGTGTAAGCAATATGAAAATAACCAAAAGTTTCCTTTCCTCTTTCATTCAAACAACTTGTTTATACATCACAAAGGCCGAAGCAAAGAAAATATATGTCAAAAAAGTAAAAAAAATCCATCTGACACCGCCATATGAGCCCATCGCTCGGCTGACTCGGTTAACCTTCCAGCGTCCAGCCACTGACTATGCCTTGTGCAGAAACTAGCTCGGATAAAGGGTAGTCGACCCCGTTGGCTCGGGTAGCTTGGAACAAAGGTGACAGAGGGATCAGGAAGGAGAAGGCTACCTTCAAAGTTGACAGAGATGGAGGAAGGGGAAGAGGGAACGCATATGAAGGCATCCTCCCCGCCAATCTGCCAACTCTTTGGACGGAAGAGAGTGCAGGCACTCTCCGAAGAGTAAATGAAATGATGAGAAGAGCAGAAGAGGGAAAAAGAAACCAGCAGAGCTGGACGAGGAGGCAGGGGAAAGCCCGAAAAGGCGCGAGCTTAATTGGCTTCCTCCTCCCCTCCGTGGAGCGAACAGGAAGGGATGGGCGGCAGGGATGCCTGATGCCCCCATCCGTCCACCATCTCGCCCCCCTCGCAAGCGCCGCCGGAACTGATAAAAAGAAGACGACGTGCCTCCGCACGTCGAACCTTCTTTAAACATGTCCGCCGGCCGTCGAACCTCCTTTAAACTCGAAGCAGAAAGGACTCTCTGCCCTCCGTCATCAGCACCTTCATCTTCCGGAGCGTCTTCCATGCTTCAAATATAATGGCACAACGCTACGTGAAGAAAGAATGAGGAAAGACTGTCGGGGAAAACCCTAAGCGGTGGAGAGGAAGGGACGCCCTTCAGACCTTTTATAGGTGAAGGGAGGCTATTTGCCTTGAATGATTCTCCCCTCGAAAACACGCCAAAGGGACCTCTCCCTACGAACAGTCATCTCAAACTTCTCATTTCTGCCCCAGTGGGACATACGAAGCGGCCAAGCATTCAAAGCATGAGAAAACGGAAAGACACCCTGTCAGACGCTCACCCAACCATCAGGCGAGATCCACGCAAAAAGTATCGGCACTTTCCAACCACTACAGATACGCTGAACAAAATACGGCAATGGCGATACGAAACAGTTAAGTCTTCATCATAATGCTACTACCTTACTTTTTTTCCTACACAACAAGGAAAGTTTTCCTTCGAAAAAGGAAGAGACATGCAAAAAGAGAAAGCAAAGCAGATACATTAGGGCTCTGGCCCACCCTGAAGCTCGGAATTTGAAGGCTCAGATGGTCTACCCTCGGCACCCTTGGTGACGGCCGACCCTGGCACTAACCCCACCGGCGTGGGAACTGCCTCGGTTGCGCACCCTCCCGAGGCATCCGGAGTTGGCAACCCTTCAGACAAAGAGCCCCCCTGATCTTCTTCCTCTGACGTAGAGGAACCGGAGGATGACAAGTCTGAGTCATGGCATTGCCCAGACGGGAAATCGAGTGTCTCGGACGCCTGCTCCTCGGCATAAGAGACGGCCCGGTCGTAACCTTGCTTGAACCCCTTGCAGATGCCTTGGCGAAGTGCTAACTCGTAGTAGGGTTGGGCAGCCTCCTTAAGGTCGACCCGGTAGGCCTCCGAGCATTTGTACTGCTCGAGAAACTCCACCCCAGCCGATCCCACCCTACCAGCGAGCTCCGCTCTGCCTCGACTAACCTCCGTCCTACCTCAGCTGCCTACTTCTCCGCCTCGGCCAATCAGCCTCGGCCTCCCGCCGAAGGCGCTCGACTTCCTCCGCTCAGTCCACCAACTCGGCACGCTCGGCCTCCCACCGGCCATCTAGCTCGGTGCGAGCAACACGCTCCTCTTCAAGAAGCATGCTCTTCCTCTCGAGCGATTCACGGGCCCTAGCTAGTTGCTCGGTCAATGCCCGAGCCTCCACCTGGCTCGCCCACGCCAGCTCCCTAGCGGAGTAAAGCTCGCGCCGGAGTCCATCACGCTCCTCGACGAGCCGAGCCATCTTCCTGTCAGACCCACCAAGGGTCCAGGCCAGGTTCACCCGCTCTGACTCCGACCGAGCATAAGCTTCTGCCAGAGTGTCCCCCATCTGGGCCAGGACCAAACTGCCCTCCATAACCGTCTCGAGGGCCACGGACGGGGAGTGCTGCCTGTCTCCCCCCTTCACCTTCGCGGCTATACTGCGACATATTTGATACAAAGGGCCCTGTATGCCGAGCCTCTCCAAGGCCGTCAGAATAGAGACCCTCTCTTCGATCGGCGTCCCGCCGGACGGCCCGGATCGAGCCGCGGCTTTGTTCCCCCCTCGTGCCTCGGTCGGTCGGGGCTGTGTCGCCTTTTCTTGCGACCCCCCAGCCTGGACCGGTTTGACACCAGCACCGCCACCTGGAGCGTCGCCCGCCTCAATCAACGCCCCAATCTCGGCCGTGGTCCCAGCGCCATCTGCCTCATCTACGGCCCCCTCGACTCCTACCGAGAGCCGGGCCAGCACCGCTGCCAATTGCAGAAGCAGCCTCGGCCCCCTCGGCTCCGATCGAAGGGCGAGCCAAGCCAGCATCGTCACCAACCGCAAGGGCAGCCCCAACCTCCTCGGCCCCCTCTTGCTCGGCAGGTGGGAGAGCTCGCCCAGTAGGGTCGGCCCCATCATGTTCGACGGAGGGGTGAGCTGCGGCAAGGTCACCTTCGACTGCGAGAATGACCCCGGCCTTCTTGGCCCGCTTCCTGGCCTTCACGGCGGCCCGGATCATGCCCTCCACGGGATCCTTGCGCTTGGACCCCCGCGGCCTGGAAGATTCACCCTGGGCCACCCCATTGCCCTTATCTCTGGCTCGGGAGTGACCCCTGGGAGTAGCCGACTCATTGGCAGCCGTGTCATCACCGAGATCGATCACCTCTCTGGCCTCCTCCAAGGCCGGCTGCCTGGCGTCTGCACAAAAGTAAGATATGATCAGGAAAGGGAGATGGTGTCAACATCCGAAGAAGAAACTGATTCGTGGTGACCGAACCTGACGACTGCAGCCGCGCAAGAAGACATCGCTCGATGTTCTCCGGAGTGACCAGCTCCTCCGTGGACTAGCAACGCTTCAGCAAAATGATCGCGTACTCCTCCACGTCCGGAGAAAACTCATCCTGCCTCGGAGGAATGTTCGGATGAAAATTGGGGATTACGGGACATCTCCAAGTCTCCTCCACCGAGAGGATCCCCACCCAGAAGAACTTTGTTTTCCACCCCTTGTGCAAAGAATCCTTCGCGGCCAAAGAAATACAGCTCCTATTCTGCCTCGCCTGGATGAAATAGAAGCCCTTCCCGGCCGAGGGATGCGCCTTCAACTCAAAAAAATAGTGAAAGAGGTCCAAGGAAGGAGGAACTCTACATTGACGCCAGAGGATGTGAAAGGCGGAAAGAAGAAGATAAGAGTTGGCTACCAACTGTACGGGCGCCAACCGAAAGAAATTGAGAAGTTTGAGAACAAAGAGCTCGAAGGGAAAGCGGAACCCACCCTTCCACGATAATAGAAAGGTGCAGATGTGGCCCGTATGAGAATACAAGCTCGACTCGTGCGGGGCAGCCGCGGTGAAGAAAAACTTGTGGGGCAGACGAAACTGGGTCTCCAACCGTTTCACCTCTGCCTCCCCCAGTTCGCTGTAGTTTAGAGCCGCCGCCCTCACCACAGGCTCGCCCTCCCACTCTTCGACATCCGGACGCTGATCCGCCATGGAATTCAGAGAGGAACTTGAAGAAGGACGCTCCAGGGACCCCGAAGACTCTGGAGGAAGGGGAAGCTGTCGGACTGCCTCTGCAGTTATCTCCGCCAACTCCACGAACGTCGCTGCAAGCCTCTGATCTTCCGTCGTGTCCTCACGATACATCAAAGAGCCCCAAAAGCAAGTGTGAAGGAAAGCCAAACCCTAAAAACGGAGGGAGTCTGGAGCGACGATAAGCGCGCAACGCCTATATTCCCACGCGGAAAGCGGCGCGTCGTTCCGACCTCCAAGAAAAGGGGGCCCCTTCAGTTCAAATCCGTCAGGATCATCATTATTACGGGCCCAGGTGACCACGACACGTGGCTTACTAACACCGCCAGATCTCCACCCACCTGAGCCACGCTGGTCCAAAACCCTAAACAGCTACTCTTCCGAGCTTACTAAAGCTCGGGAGTAGGAGGGGGACAAGTGGAGAGGGGGATTTCTGTAGCCCATCTAAGAGCGACCGAACTAGGTCCGTCAGGACCAAACAAGGCCCAGCTCATCCAAGTGATAGCCCTGTAGGGCCCACTTAGGATAAAAAGCCCAATAAGATTACTCGGGATCAATCCCTTCCTCGGCGGCCCTTAGGCTCGGGAGGCCCGAACGTCGGTCAGAATGGAGGAAGACCCATGCCCGAGCTATCCCTCACCGGGATAAAGGCAAGCGCTCAGCGCCCACTCCGACCTATCTTCATCCCAGCTATGTCTATTGCCCGGACAGGGCTGGCACCCTTCATGCTTGGGTTTAACTGACGATTGCTTATCCACGCTGCCGTTGAGAGTCCTTTATGAGCAAGAGTTTTTGAGGACATAAAGAGTCCATGATGAGGACGTAACTCCCGCCGAAACTCCTCAGGTTATGGGACTCATAAGGCTAGCGCACTATTTAAACCTGGGACTCCCTCCCGCGGAAGGTAAGGCCCAAGACACGCCTAAACTTCCCTGAGCAGGAACCACTTCACCATCTTGGTGTAGAGGGATCTCGCGCCTCTCTTTTCCTCCTCCCTTCATAGCTTCCACCATTGCTCTATTGACTTAGACATCAGAGGGTTTCCCCCAGGGAACCATCCCTGGGCCCCCTGATCCGTTTCCCTTTCTTGTAGTTCACTATTCGGTGATCATCCCCCAGCTCAGGTCCAGTGCGAGATTACGCCTCTTCAAGAATATTATGTCACAGAGGAATTTCGGCAACATAACAGTACATTAATAAAGTTATATAGTTCTTTAATGACTTAAGGAATAAGGTTTGGGTTTCAGGTAATCAGAAGACCACCTGTGAACAGAGCAAGATCAACCCTTGGGTCAGACCTTGGGTTGTACAGAACCTAATAGAACACGGTTCAATGAGGACCGCTATATTAAGGTAGCGGTCGAGTGCAGTCCACTATCTAGCAATGCACAGAAGGTGAGTCAACGCAAGAAGGAACTAGGTCTACACGATGAACACACTGGAAGAATGCGGTTCAGAGACAACCGCTATCAGGAGGTAGCGGTCAAGTCCAGGCCGCGATCAGGAATGAAGTCGACGCAGGAAAGGAAAGACGTCGACTCAATAGAAGTATTGTAAGGCCCGTTCTTTATCGGATCTTTACCGGTATTAATATAGAATTTATTCCATGAATTTAGGCAATTTTTTTGGATTTAATAGGCTTTTTCTAGCATTTAATCCAATTTGTTAAAAGCTTTTTTAGAAATTAATGAGCATTTAAGCAATTATGCTTAATTGGGGGTTTAAAGTGCAATGTGAGGTTAAAAATAAAAAAAAATATTTCAAACATTTTTTTATCTCACTCGATCTCTCTCTCTCTCTCTCCCCTCACATTTGTCTCTCTCCCTCACCCTCTCTCTCTCACGCACGCGGCGCTCTTCCCCCCTCTTGGTGGCGTGATCGGGTCGGGCTACGGATAGAGGCGTGGAGCATGTCATCGGATTGCTCGCGACGCGAGGATCACGTTGATGCCAGTCTTGCCTTGAACCGCGGAGCATGGAGGCGTGTGCGGGCGAGAGGACGGCATGGCTTCCTTCGGCCGTTCGGCGTCAGATCGTCAGTTTCATCGCGATCGAGGTAGGGGGATGGAATCCTATCCTCGCTAGGATCACTCCCGTACCTCATGCACCTCCATTGCCCGTCGTTTTCCTAGTTTTCTGTGCAAAATTCAATGGGCATTGTATTTTTGTTTTAATTCCTGAAAATCATACCATGGCCATTGTCTTTATGTTTTATGGGCTTGGGAGGGTTGTATGTTGGATATGAGTTATGGTTTGGCAGGTTAAACAAGTTTTGTCGTCTATTTGGACCGACCGGGTGGGTTTCCCATGGGGTTCATCCTGTTTCCGCCGTTACAGTAATGGGGCGGTCCTCCGCGTGACCATCCATGAGACCACGGTCTTCATCCCGACCGTTTAACCCCTTAGCACGGTTCTTAGATAGACCGTTTAAAACCATTGAAAGGTCCATTATGGACCATGTAGGAACTAGAACGGTAGCCCCTTAACCGTGTAGAGCCTTTGAACAGTAAGGCGGTGAGACTTGAACGGCCCGATAGCATCCGTTCTATCCACAGAACGGCCTATCGTGAAATCGCCCGGTAGACCCTTCATTCCACTGAGCGGCAGTCATAGGATCACTCAGGCTATTGAACGGCCCAACCTGAACCACGTATACCTTAAATCCAAATAGGGGGCTAGTATAGAATCGCTCCACCGTGACCATTTAGGCCATTGAGCGGCCAGTCGTACGACTGCCTATGACTGGAACGGTTTATCCCCAACCGTTTAATTCCGACAGATTTTAAATATTAGCATATTCTTTAATTATGCTTTTACTATTGCATATTCGCCATGTTAGTTTGTTTTGCAAACTGTGGCATGTTTTTAGATCTCGATAGAATTAGTTCTCTTTCCTTGTGATGGAACCACTAGTCGTAGCCCGACGACCTTTAGTGTCGACCCACCTAGGAGAGGTGGTGGGATAGTCCCGGTTCACGATTTTTAAGCTAGTTTCCGTGGACCCCTGCTTTACAGTAGCGTCCTACTGGGGGGAAAACTAGCTAGAGGCCTGGCTCGAGGCAACGAGCTGGTGTATGCACACGTGGTCAAAGGCTTGGACTGACATTGATGAGTGTTACTCTGACTAGTTACTTATTTCTGGTACTGTTACGCGTCTCGCTTGTCGCGATCCAGACTTGCATAGATGCTTAAGACGCAGTGTAAGCCGTCAGTGGACGGGTCTGGTTTCACTTTCTGGTGGTCCTTCTTTCTCCTGTCACTTGGGAAAGGCTGAGTTTATTCTATTGGTAGATTTCGAGTACTCATGTTTAAATTTAATTGGCATTATAGTTAGGTATTGTTAAACTGCTTAGATAGTTTTACAGCTTTACTAAACTGTTGTTTATTGTGCCATTGCATGTTTAATTATGTAAGTGCATGCTTTACTACTTTTGCCTGTTTAGTCGCGAGGTAGGGATCCGCGTGACCCCTAATGAGTCTGGCTGAGACTCACCCTTACTGTTTCAGGTGAGCAGCAGCAGCCGTCTCCCGGAGCTTCCCATGTTTTTGACGGCAGGTCTTAGCAGCCAGCAGTGGTTTGTCTATCTATGTTAGTCCTTTTCCAGTACTTTTGGCCGGGGTATGCCCCGTGTAGTTGTACATTTAGACTTTTGTTTAGTTGTTGGACTTGTTTATATTGTGGATCTGGACTACTATGTATATTTATCACTTTGATATTTTAATTGCTTCTGTTTATAGTTCAAATTGTTGCTATACTTAATATTGCGCGCATGTAATCTCAATTCGTTATGCATCCCCTCGACAAAACCCTCCAACCCTTTCGGGGCCTCATCAGCCTCTTGGGTGGCTTCCCCGAGTTCTTGATATAAGTTAATCGATGATATCGATTTACCGGTATCCAGATCTCTGGGTTGTTACAAGTATGCTGGCTGAAACCAGGTCGGGTCATTGGCCAGCTGCTATCTGCAGGTAGCGGTCGCTTCATGGCCGCGATCAAGATAGAATGCATAAAAATGCAGAAAACTCAATTGCTCTCTAGTCCTTTGGATTTTTTGGGTACAACCAGCTCGGCGTCTAGTGGGAATCCCAGGTTCGTAGAATCTTATGGAGGTCTTGAAACAAGATAACCTAGTCTAGCAAAAGGAATATCCAACGGAGAGGCTCTCAAGTCCAAGAAAAGTCTCCTATCAACTGCGGTGAATTAATAGCGTCATACCAGAGTACAGTCTATATGTGTAGTAACCAAAATAGAAATAGGATGAGAAAGGAACGAGTAAAACTCATAAACCAATGTGTAATCAAGTCATGAAAATTCCTTTATTACAAACTGTAGAGGTAGAAATCTTGTTTCTATGCCACATACCACCTTCTCTATTTATTTGATGGGGAAGTTGTCAGACACCCGTGGAAGTCTACAAACACCAAAAGTGGACAGGGCGTCAGAAGGAGACCTGGGCTTTACCCTAGGGGACAACGCTCCGATGCTTAAGTCAGCAATGGTTTTAAGGAAGGAATAGAGAAGAGCTCAGGAGAGAGAGAGATGGCGGTCGTAGTAGAGGATCTGAGAGACGTGCAGGCCCTCTGTACGAGTACTCGTCGCTCCCAGTGGGCACTCGGAGAGTGCTCACTGGGTGGTAAGGTCGTGTAGGAGGGGTTCTCTCTCTAGACGTAGTATGGCGTGACCTCTCTATTGATATAGTAGGACCAGTTGCTCTATTCTCTGTGAGAAACTTTCGACAGAAGTTCCACCGTGTCCTCTCTTCTCTGTCGATGTCCCTTTTATAGGGGGTTGTCCTAGAGTGGGAGGCCTATCCCTTAACAGAGGAAGGATGTAAGTAGTGGAGTAACGTCTCCCGCGATCGTGGAGGGAGCTTCCAGTTGAGGGGCGAGTACCCCGGAGTCGGCTGATCCCTGGGCGAGTCTTACGGGGCTTGTGGAGCGTGCTCGCCTCTTATGAGGTAGGAGGCAACGTCGTGGGGGGTAACGGTCGATCGTCGGAGGTTCTTCCGGTGGTCATTGCGCTTGGGCCGTAGCCTTTCTAGCATTGTCAAATCTGATGTCAAGTCGTATTGGGCCGCGCTTACATGGGATGCAGCCGCCATGCGCCCTTGGGCGCGGTGGCAGACCTTGGGCCAAGCTGGGTCTATTGCTGATGGGCCGTCATGGGTCGAGCCGGATTTACCCTCCTCACTAGCCCCCCTACTCTCAGTTACCGAGCACTTTTTTTTTAACTAAAGTCATACTTGTAAGAGGCAAGGGGAGAAACTTGACCCCGGCCACCTTGCAAGAATATTTTATATATAGAAACAAAAGGGAAAGAAGGGTGGTTAGGGATACAGGGAACCACAAAGGTCCAAGGGGAGGGGGGCATCCTGCTAAGGAGGGAGGAGCCCAGAGTACACCAAGTGGGCAAGGCCCAATAAAACACAAGAAGGAGGGATGCAGCCCAATAAGTCCAATCAGAAGAAGTCAGTAGCCCAAGAACCGTGGGCGGGCAACGAGCAAACAGAAAAACTAAATGGCAAGCAGGAATACAGTTGCAAGCGGCCATCATAGGCAAGGAGGTGGCCATCATTTCCTATATGCGTAGAGAGAGAACCGTAACTCGTGGGCGACCCATCATGGCTGATGTTGTGGATGGAGCAGCAGTTGACGTGGCAGCGAGCTTGGTCACCGATGGTTGGCAGACGACCACTGGCATGCACGGATCGAAGCATGGTGAACGTGGGGTCGTGTGAGAGGGGAGGCGTGGAGTGTCCCATCGAGGGCAGCTGACGTGGAGGCCAAGGCGTGCGTTGAAGTTGGCGGAGGTGAGATGCAAGGGTTGGAAGTCAATGGTTGGCGTTGGTCAACTGAGTGGGAGATCGAGGCGGGAGTTCCCACCGTAGGTGGCGTGCTGGGATGGCAATAGACGTGTCGAGCAGTGGGTGGGTGAGGGCCGGTGAAGGGGATGCCGACGGGAGGAGGTAGAGCTCCGACACCAGAGGGCAAAGACGCTGGGGCAGCCGACGGCACGGCGGGTGTGAACCAACGACAGCTGGAGGCGTTTCCGCTCCGCCTCCCTCCGCCGCGTCCCCCCGGAGGGCTCCCCCCGCCCCCCACCCCCACCGTCCCCCTCCACCCCCGGCGAACCCACCCATGGCGGCAGCAGCACCAGCGCTTCTTCCCAGCAGGAGCCGCCGCCGCCTCCTCAGCAGCCGCAGTTGCGCCTTGACCCCCAGGCCCGGCTGGCCCTTTACTGCCAGCAGGGCGGCTCCCCACGCGTATCTGTCGACGCTCTCTAAGTCCTCGAGGATGCCCAAAAATCGGCAGTTGATGATGTCCCCCTTCGTGCCGAGCAATAGCCTCCCCAGCATCATAAATAGAAATCTCCTCAGATCTCGATCCACTTGCTCCCTCTGAGCCGGGTCCTGACAATAGGCAGCCCGGGCTCTCCCTATCAACCTCTGCGAAAACTGCTCCAGGGACTCTCTTGATCTCTGCCTAGAGTCCCCTAACCCCATAGCTATGGTCAGATCTGTGCGATAGATAGTCCTACACTCCCTAGGAGTCTCTGCTATTGTCTCTAGCCCTAACAGTCTCCGGGCTAACTCAGCATAATCGGGAAGGGTCACTCCACTGACTGCCTCCCCATCTACTCTCAACTCGATGATCCAGGCGATGTCCTCCAAACTCGGAACCATATGTCCCCAGGGCATCAGAAATGCCCGGCTAGTCCTATCCCATCTCTCTCTAAGGACCTGGATCAAGGGTAGGTCGGGGCGGACGTGCTCTATGCTAGGGAAAGGACCAAACCCCATGGTCTCTACTTTAGCCCTCTGAAAATCTGGTAGTCCATAATAAGCTGCCTGGACTTGGACCCATGAGATCCGAGTCCTCATCAATCCCATCCAAACAAAAAAAGAACATAAATATATTCATATGTGCTAATGGAAATTTATTTGCTGTTAATTTTTGTTTACTATCTGAATTGACGACCAGGCTATGGCCGTCAGTTGATGAATTGACGCCCCTATGGGGGGCACTATTTCTGGGGGTGTTTTCGGTGTTAATAATTTCCATGACAAAATAAAATAAAATTGACGACCACCATGTGGCCGTCGTATGCTGAATTGACGCCCCTATGGGAGGCGTTGTTTTCATGGGTTGTTTTTTAACCGAAACTAAAACATGGACATATTAAAAATAAAATGGCAAGAAAATAACAGCAAATGATAAATAAATATCATGGTTTTTAAATAACGACATGGTTCAGGGCGTGATTTCTCGAATTATCTATTTTTAGAAAATAAAAACGAAATGAATTGATGACCTGAGGTAGGTCGTTGTTTGAATTGACGGCACCCCCGGGGGCGTCATTTGACTGGTTTTCTAGTTTTTTGTTTCTCCCTTCACCGAGGGCTATGGAAATTGTAGAAAAATGGAAAACATTGAAAAAAATGGAAGGGCTAGGGTAGAGGACCTACCTTGCTTCGCTCCGGTGCCATCAGCCCTCCACTGAGTGGTTGCCGAGGATGGGGAGCCGCTGCCGCTGCCGGTGCCTCTTCTTCTTCCTCTTCATCTTCTTCCTCGTCATCTTCCTCATCATCATCTTCGCCATCCTCTTCTTCATCTTTGCCATCCTCTTCATTTCCTTCTTCGTCATCTCCTTCGCCTTCTTCGTGATCTCCTTCTTCTTCGATTTCTTCTCCTCTGCTGTGCTAAGCCGGTGGAGCTTCTCCGGCCGCCGCGGGAGGAACTTCCTCCTCGGTGGGTTGGTCATCGACGAGGTCGACGACGTCGGGGGCCATGACCCTTTGACGTTTGCCAGAGCCTGCCATGAGATAGGGTTAGAATGGAGAGAGAGAGAGAGGAAGATGAGATAGAGGGAGAAATGGAAGAATGAAGGGTTGCAGGTTAGGGTTCGAGAGGAAGAAGAAAGAAAATGGTGTAAATGGAGGAAGGAGAAGAAGAGAGGGAAAGTGGGCGGTTATGTTCGAAAAGAATTGACGCCATGAGGAGCGTCCTCATTTTGATTATTAACGGCTTGGGTGAAGGCGTCATTTCAGAATCTGACGGCAACGATAGAAGTCGTCATTTAACATTGCATGAGAATCTGCGCTGTCGTGAGAGCATTAATGGGAAAATTTGATTGATGTGACGAGTGTAATGATTACTATTTGTAATTGATGACAACGTGCAAAGGCATCAGTTCTTTAAGGCACGACGTATGTTGAGGCATCATTTTGAAAAATTAACAGAATATCGGAAAAGAATTTAAAGCGAATCAACGCCTAGTTGTGGGGCGTCAATTAATCAACGCCAGCGTGAGAAGGCGTCAATCATGGTTTTTATTTATTTTCGAGGATATTGATTAATATAGATTGACGATGTGGTCAAAGGAGCTGTTTGATGAATTGACGACAGGAGGCCTGTCGCGGCTCAGAACAGAAAGGCTGAAACTGATTAGAATTAAGAAGAATTGATCATATAAAATGCTTTTTTTGGCTCAATTAAGGAAAAATCCTTTATTTCATTAAATAAAAGCATTAATACATCAATGAGCAACTTTGGGTCTCAATCCCCTAAGAGCTATTACATAAGTCTTCCATTGCTCCTTGTCTTCTTCAATCCTCTCTATGGGTTGGTGTAGCTTGTTGATCCTCCATAGATCTTGGATAGTCTTGATCTCCTCTTCATCCTCATTTGAGCAAAGATCCCTCATCTTGATAGGTGGAAGGTGAGAAGCTTCTTCAAAGTGATGGCGTGGGAGGCCGAGTTGAGGTAGACACCGGTGAGCATTGTAGAGGACTAGCTCGGTGGCGCCCACTAGCCGGAGTTCCACTCCCGATGAGAGCCTTGTGGGAATATCTTGGATCTTGAGGAACCTTGGTGCACATGTAAAGAGATTCTTAGGCATCACTTTTAGGTGTTCTCTTCATTCCACTCTCTTCTTCACTTTTGGGACCCGATTCACCATTCTCTCACATAATCCAAGTGAACCCACCATATAATGGAGTGGGCTTCTAGAGAAAATCCTAGATGCTTGTTGAGTTTCCTCACATGGGTCAAATTTAAGGTGGAGATCTACCCAACTAGAAAGTAAAAGCATAGACCCATATAGGGGCCTTCCCATAGCCGCCGAGGTGAGCCCACTATAGAGATAGGCTAGCACCGTCGGTCCTAATCTCTCTCCCTCCCAAATGCTAGCAATTGCACTCAATTGAGCTTCTTCTAAGAAGTCATTTAAGGAAGGGAATAATAGTGCTCCCGCCAAGCATATTACAAACGCCTTTGTTACCTTCTCTAGCTCACCCTCCTTGGCTTGATCCATCCTCTTGTAGACCCACGCCGCAAGCTTCATAAGGTTGATGCCTTTGGTAGCTTTGATTTGGTTCACCATGTTTGAGCTTGGGATGAGGCTTGATAGCATTTCATGAGCACTTATGCTCCTTGTCATAGTGGCCATCTTCTCTTCATCTCCTTGCTTCATCTTCTTTAGGCCTAAGAGCATCTCCACTTCTTCTAGAAGTATGGTGGCCTCAAAGGTAGAAAACAAGAAAGTATGAGTGGATGGGTGTCAAATTTCTACGAGAGCTCCTATGGCAGCCCAATCTAAGTGTACATCATCAAGGTGCTTTACATGGGTTACTAATCCTAGTAGGTGCCATCTAGAGAGGTAGACCCTCATGTCTAAGGAGAGTTTAGAGAGAAGGAGGGGAAGCCACTTGTTCTTGGTATATCTCCTTGGCCCCGGTATATTTGGGTAGTCCTGAAAATAATAAAAGAAAAGAGGAGAAGAGAGAGGTTGTGATCAGAATTTGAGGAAGAAAGGGGTAGAATAAAGATAAATAAGTTGTCCTACTTACTTGGCCCATGGCGATCCTCCCATTGATGTGGCCCACAATGTCTGAAATCCTAGGAAACCCAATCTTAGGTTTCTTCAAAGGCCTTTGCATCATCATCCTATCCATCTTCTCCTCTTTTGTTGAAGAACAAAACTTCTGTTCTGTTGTTGTTCTGTTCTCTGTTGCGGTTCTCGGTTGAAGCCGGCTAGCAGACAGCTTTCGGTTTGATGGGTTTTAATAGCAGAAGGCCACCCTTTTTATAACGTTTTGAAGCTTTGTTAGCCGTTCGAGCAGTGCAATTTGAGTTTGAAAGGGAATAGGCTTCTGGAGTTTCGTTTTCGAAAAGGGAACGGAACGCCAGCACTTACAGTCAATTGACGACGGAGCTGTTGGCGTCATTTCATTGAATTGCGACCCACTTAGTGTCGTCATTTATCTAACGCCCTCACATGTAGGCGTCATTTTCTGTCCGATTCCAAGTTAAACATTGAAAAGAATTGGCGACATTATGGCTGTCGTCATTTATGTTTATAGCGCCCCTTCGCGAGGTCGTCATTTCTTGAGATTGATGCTTTGAGTCATTTTATAGTTTTATGATTATTTGATAAACTTCCATTCTATATCTTGATGCATTATCATAAAAATCTTTGTTGAGTTCATGAAATCTGTTGAGCTAATGATCTTTGATGAACATATGCACTTATATCTTGATGAATTGATCATATTATGAATTTTGTTAAGCTAATGGTCTTTGAGCGCAGAAAAGAACAGGTTTCACGAATCTCGAGGCGCTCGGGCCTGGTAACATCATTCCATCTTTTGTATACTCCTTGTATGCATTTCTACTATATGATATCTACCTTGTAGAGCATATCAAGGACCTTGTGGTTCTGATGAACCTGGAATTTGAGTTTCTCTTTATCAAAAATAGTGATGATTCCAGGGGAGTCTTGATCACACAGATAGGCCGTTGGGTCATCTAAGGTTTTGATGAGGACATCTCCCGGCATTCCCTATGGCACGAGGCGACTCCGACTTCGTGACCCCTTGGAGATGTGGTCCTCATGGCTATCTTTATTTGTTGCTTATGTAGTTTCTTTATTTGAGTCATATCATGTGTAATTTTCCTTTATTTGAGTCCATTATCTAGGTCTTAGAGTTAATTATCCAAGTCTTGAGTCATTTGGACCCTTAGTTGAGGACATTGGGCCCAGTTAGTGGGCTTGGCCCATGGGCGCCCCCCCCCTGTCTCTTGGTCTTTTGCATTTATGCACTTTGTTAGGGGGTTTTGTGCAAATGGTCCAACTCTATATAAGGACCCCCCCCTCTCCCATTTGTAAGAACTTTTGATGAATTGAAAAATTAAACCCTCAAGTATTCTCTCTCCCTCTCTCTATAGTTCTCTCTCTCTCTCTCACTACTTCTCCCTCTCTCTCTCTAAATTTCGAAATCCCCTCTCTCTCCTCCCTAATCACCCTTCTTTAAGACCCCTCCCCCTTCCCTATACACTCATTCAATTCCCCCTCCAACCCCTAGGTGGAAACCCCTTCTCCTAGGCACCCTTTCATCTTCCCAGGCACCCTTTCACCTTCCCAAGGCCACTCCCCACCCTTCCCAAGCCATATTCCTCCACCCAAGACCCCTTTCCCCTCTCCAAGGGACCCCTTCACCTCCCTAGGTCGTCCATCCCCTTCCCCTCCCTCCTAGGGTCGCACCCCCCTCCATCTCCACCCACATACACCACCACCACCTTAGCCTCCCCTCCACAAGACAACTCCCGCCCACAAGCAGATCCTGGTCCGAAGTTGCAGCTCGTTTTCCAACCTGTTCCAGGCAGAATCGGCGACCAAGTTCTTCATCAAAGTGGTTGGTCTACGGGTCCTCTTCGCAAGAGAGTTGGAATCGTGTCGATCCGAGTTTGTGGCCGCCCACAGGAGACTTTCTTTCCTGACTGCGCAGAGGAGACCTGGCAGCGACCTGAAGCAGTTTGAGGCAGCAACCACGACCACTTCTTGAAGGATCCAGGCTCCAGGGTCTTCATCAAAGTTCTCCATCGTCAAGTCAGTTTCCAGGATCAGAAGCCGGAGCTGCGTTTGGAGGTTGGTAGACGAAGTTACGAATTTTCTTCTCCGAACAGTCATTTCTGCCTCCCTTCAGTCCCCTCCGACCAGTCCCCCTTCAACGGGACCTCCCAGTCTCCATCGGTGTCAGAACGCAACAAGACCAACTCTGCTGAAAAATAGTCTTTCCCACGGTTCCAACGCCACCCGCCATTTGCAAATCGAAGCTCGGAGTGCTCGTGACCCCTCCGGCAATCCACTGCTGAAGTTCAGGCCGCATGTGGACCAGAACCTGAGCCATTGTTCTTCCCTCTGCCACGCCCGGTACCAACAGCAGAATAAATCAATAAAATTCCACGAAGTTCGGCATCCAGCTACAAAAAGAACCCCACTGGTCTCAACATCAGAAAAAATCAGGAGCTCAATCTGCGTCCTCTACACCGACTGTCTGTCAGCAGAACCAGCAAGGAGGGTGATTCTTCCATTGGGCCCATTGCCCGCCGTCCCACCTCGTTTCCCCTCCCCGCCTGGCCGGCTTACCACCCCTCCCTGCGTGGAGGTAAATTTTGGTTGTAACAATTTAACCCCCACCCCGAGGTCACCCCTCCTGCGTGAGGCGTAGTTGTGTAACTTAATTAATCCGCAGGTCAAGCTACCTCGCCGCGGCGTTCGGGTGCATACCCACGCCTCCCGGCGCGCCCGTCGTCTCCGGCCGGGATCGGTGTCTTCACACCGATCAGGTAAGCGCTGAACCCTCCTGGATAATATCCTTGCTCCTTTAGTATTGCATACTATTGCTCGTCGGCGGAAAGGGAGAGCTCGATCTTGAATGTGTTTGTGCCCGTGTGCGCCACCGTGGCAAGTGAAAGAGAGTGCCACAAAATCCCCACGCCCTAGCGTGCTGGCCCGCCCATAAATTGGGTATCCCAGGCCCATTAGGGGTCAGCCACAAGCCCACCATCCGGTGGAGACCTTAGGGTCCCACCCCGGACCCTCACCCTCATCACTCGGGCCCACCGGGTGCGCGTGTGCGTCGTGTGAGATAGGCCGCACGGTGAGCCGAATTGAGAGCTTGTATGCTTGTGGATGCATAGGTCTAAGGGTCATTATCATCCTAGGTAGACCGTGTCACATCAAATGGTATCAGAGCAAGTTTTAGACTTGTCTCTACTAAGTCTAGTCCTAGGGCGCATTGTCATCTAGTTCATGAATCATGGCTACCACATACCCATCCCACTCGGCCCACTACCGGGATCCGATCAACCCAATACTTTGGGACATTATTCGAGATGAGGGTGTTACCTTTGATGGGTCGCATGCTAGTGATTACCTCAAGTGGGAGGCTGCAATGGAAAGGAACTTTGAGAGGAATCGGGTATACGGACACACAAGAGTTTGTAGGGCCAAGGGACAAATTCGGGGTCAAGCCAAGATAGAATTGGAACACATAGAGGCCATAAGAAGGATTGAGAGGCAAGAGCCCATTCACTCGTGGGAAGAGATGACGAGAGAACTTAGGAAAATCTACATTCCAGAACCTTCCTACTCTTCCTACTCACACACCCCTAGCCCGAGGAGCACCACCACTACTCAATCCCAACCCGGCCAACTTAAGACCATCCATAGGACTCCGCCCCCACCACCCCTAACCGATCCCCTGTCCACATTTCGCCACCAACTCCTCTCCCTTAGAACCCAACTGTCCCAACTACCCACCCCTCCACCTAGGCCCCCAAAGACCACCACCCTCCAACCCACAAATCCCTACCAAACCCCTCCACCCCAAAGAGTTGAGAAAGTGATTGAAGTTCATGAAGCTCCCCTTGAATGGGAGGAAGAATTTGAGGCACAATGCCAAGAGTCAAGTCAGGAAAACCCAATCCCCACCAACCTTCCCCAACTAAAACTCACTTCCATAACCCTCACCGTTCAAACCCAAGTGGATCCCGTGCCCACCCCTCCACCTAGGCCCGCACCGGTCACCACCCCGCAACTCACTATTCCCCATGAGACCCATACTCCCCAAACCCCCGTAGCCCCTACTACTACCCCTCCATTATCCCCTATAAGGGATGCCCCACCCAAGATCGACCAATCCAACTGTCTTCACCCAACCCACCTTCCACTTCCAACTACAAACCTACCCCAACCTAGACTCCCACTACCTCCACTTCCAACCCCAACCCAATTCCGACCTTGCTCATCACCTTGGGGGCGCCATGCACCTACCATCACCACCCCACCCCGAACATACTCTCTCACCTCTTTGGAGGAGGAACCCATACCCGACCCCAAAGTGGTGAACACCCCGGACCCAATTCCCAACATGGAGACCACACATGTCCAAATTGAAGAAAAAAACTCACATGGTAACCTTCACCCTACACCACCCTCTCTAGATGGGACCGAGCTTATTTTAGGAGAGACCCTTGTTAGCTGGTTGATGGGTAGCCCAATTAGAGAGATAATGGCCCATGCCTACCCTCCCATGGAACAACACCTCCCCATAGTCCCTCTCTCCTCTTATCACACCACTATCCAATCCTCCTATGAGGTTGAGAGTTGGGATGACCTTCTTAAGGGCCTAGCATGGCAAATAGAGTTGACCGACATGTTGGCCACAATGGCTGACCAACCTAGGAGCGTTGACCTCCTACATCTATGTGTCGGATCCATCACCACAGCTTACACTGTAGGTTGCTACACTAGCGACCTCCTTCTAATCCTCCCTACACCGGATGAGCCTGCTGCTCTCCATGAATTAGAATTGCTTATCTCGGGTAGAGTGTCAAACCATCCCTTCCTGGCTGATCCACCCACCAAAGACTTCGGCCCAATTATTTCTTTAGAGAAGGATGACTCACCGCTACATGAGGACCTGGAGTTCCTCTCCCTAGGGGACCCTTACCATGACCCCTTTGACCCCTTCCTATGGGAGTCTAGACCCCCATGCAACCCACCCCCCTTACCCACCACCCACCCTTTCCTACCCTCACCCACCTTAATAGACCAGGCCCACTCTATTTTCCCAGACCCATTTGACCCCTATGAGAGGAAACTCCCACACCAAGCCATACACATTAGGGATGCCATTTGGGAAGGAATGCATGTGTCTAGACACACCACACCGCTTGACATGATTCATGAGTCGGGTCCATTCATTCAAATCACCCACATGACATGTAAGAAGTATGAGTGGTCTATGTACGGATGTAATGGCCCACCCTCGTTCGTCGCAAGTCTTAGGCATGAGAGAAATATTCAAGGAAGTTCGGGTTCCCCGGTAATTATCACCACCATGCATGATAGATCCATCTATGGTTGTCCTGGCCCACCTAGGTCTATTAGGGCCTACATGGCATGGCATGATAGGTCCCTTTATGGGTTTTCCGGGTCTTCCATCCCCACCCCCTTTGACAAGACGCATAAGCCTCCTAGGTCTACCAAAGTCTGTGTAGCACCACTGCATGATAGGTCCACTTTTGGTTGTCCAGGACCCCCATTATCTCCTAGTGAGTCAACATCCACAAAGATACATGAAAACATCCGCAAGCATATAGGCAAAAGCAATGAGGCTTACAAAAGGCAGGCCGATGCTCATCGTCGTCACTATGAATACCAAGTGGGAGACCATGTGATGGTGAGAACGGAGCGGCTCCTCCCAGGGCCCGCCTCCAAATTGAGGACACGGGGTTTGGGACCCTTTCGGGTTCTAAGACGGGTTGGTACCAATGCTTATGAGCTCGACTTACCTAAGGGCTTTGGGGTTCACCCCACTTTCAATGTGGCGGATCTGGTTCGCTATAAGGGCCCCACGGTGGAACCCAGTCAGGATCTCGAGCCTTTACCCCCCCTTGTGAGTGACCCTCCCGGAGCGAAACTACCACCCCGATTGAGAGGCCGACTTGAGCAAGTGGAGGCAATACTGGATGAGCAGAGCACACTTACCAGGAACAGGGTCTACCAGCGCTACCTCGTGAGGTGGAAAGGCCGTTCCCCGACCGAGGATGCTTGGGTAAGCCGAGAGGACTTGATGCGCCTAGACCCGGACCTGCTGGTGCAGTACGAGAGCCGATTGGACCCCTACTCGACGGGGTCGAGTTCTCCCCACCCCGGGGGATTTGATGAGGACATCTCCCGGCATTCCCTATGGCACGAGGCGACTCCGACTTCGTGACCCCTTGGAGATGTGGTCCTCATGGCTATCTTTATTTGTTGCTTATGTAGTTTCTTTATTTGAGTCATATCATGTGTAATTTTCCTTTATTTGAGTCCATTATCTAGGTCTTAGAGTTAATTATCCAAGTCTTGAGTCATTTGGACCCTTAGTTGAGGACATTGGGCCCAGTTAGTGGGCTTGGCCCATGGGCGCCCCCCCCTGTCTCTTGGTCTTTTGCATTTATGCACTTTGTTAGGGGGTTTTGTGCAAATGGTCCAACTCTATATAAGGACCCCCCCCTCTCCCATTTGTAAGAACTTTTGATGAATTGAAAAATTAAACCCTCAAGTATTCTCTCTCCCTCTCTCTATAGTTCTCTCTCTCTCTCTCACTACTTCTCCCTCTCTCTCTCTAAATTTCGAAATCCCCTCTCTCTCCTCCCTAATCACCCTTCTTTAAGACCCCTCCCCCTTCCCTATACACTCATTCAATTCCCCCTCCAACCCCTAGGTGGAAACCCCTTCTCCTAGGCACCCTTTCATCTTCCCAGGCACCCTTTCACCTTCCCAAGGCCACTCCCCACCCTTCCCAAGCCATATTCCTCCACCCAAGACCCCTTTCCCCTCTCCAAGGGACCCCTTCACCTCCCTAGGTCGTCCATCCCCTTCCCCTCCCTCCTAGGGTCGCACCCCCCTCCATCTCCACCCACATACACCACCACCACCTTAGCCTCCCCTCCACAAGACAACTCCCGCCCACAAGCAGATCCTGGTCCGAAGTTGCAGCTCGTTTTCCAACCTGTTCCAGGCAGAATCGGCGACCAAGTTCTTCATCAAAGTGGTTGGTCTACGGGTCCTCTTCGCAAGAGAGTTGGAATCGTGTCGATCCGAGTTTGTGGCCGCCCACAGGAGACTTTCTTTCCTGACTGCGCAGAGGAGACCTGGCAGCGACCTGAAGCAGTTTGAGGCAGCAACCACGACCACTTCTTGAAGGATCCAGGCTCCAGGGTCTTCATCAAAGTTCTCCATCGTCAAGTCAGTTTCCAGGATCAGAAGCCGGAGCTGCGTTTGGAGGTTGGTAGACGAAGTTACGAATTTTCTTCTCCGAACAGTCATTTCTGCCTCCCTTCAGTCCCCTCCGACCAGTCCCCCTTCAACGGGACCTCCCAGTCTCCATCGGTGTCAGAACGCAACAAGACCAACTCTGCTGAAAAATAGTCTTTCCCACGGTTCCAACGCCACCCGCCATTTGCAAATCGAAGCTCGGGAGTGCTCGTGACCCCTCCGGCAATCCACTGCTGAAGTTCAGGCCGCATGTGGACCAGAACCTGAGCCATTGTTCTTCCCTCTGCCACGCCCGGTACCAACAGCAGAATAAATCAATAAAATTCCACGAAGTTCGGCATCCAGCTACAAAAAGAACCCCACTGGTCTCAACATCAGAAAAAATCAGGAGCTCAATCTGCGTCCTCTACACCGACTGTCTGTCAGCAGAACCAGCAAGGAGGGTGATTCTTCCATTGGGCCCATTGCCCGCCGTCCCACCTCGTTTCCCCTCCCCGCCTGGCCGGCTTACCACCCCTCCCTGCGTGGAGGTAAATTTTGGTTGTAACAATTTAACCCCCACCCCGAGGTCACCCCTCCTGCGTGAGGCGTAGTTGTGTAACTTAATTAATCCGCAGGTCAAGCTACCTCGCCGCGGCGTTCGGGTGCATACCCACGCCTCCCGGCGCGCCCGTCGTCTCCGGCCGGGATCGGTGTCTTCACACCGATCAGGTAAGCGCTGAACCCTCCTGGATAATATCCTTGCTCCTTTAGTATTGCATACTATTGCTCGTCGGCGGAAAGGGAGAGCTCGATCTTGAATGTGTTTGTGCCCGTGTGCGCCACCGTGGCAAGTGAAAGAGAGTGCCACAAAATCCCCACGCCCTAGCGTGCTGGCCCGCCCATAAATTGGGTATCCCAGGACCATTAGGGGTCAGCCACAAGCCCACCATCCGGTGGAGACCTTAGGGTCCCACCCCGGACCCTCACCCTCATCACTCGGGCCCACCGGGTGCGCGTGTGCGTCGTGTGAGATAGGCCGCACGGTGAGCCGAATTGAGAGCTTGTATGCTTGTGGATGCATAGGTCTAAGGGTCATTATCATCCTAGGTAGACCGTGTCACATCAGGTTTGGGATGATGGTTCCACTTTCTGAGTTGATGCGTGGATAAACGGGCTTCGACTTAGTATCAGTTCAGAGATCTGGATTCCTGACCAAGTCTGGATGGTTTAGCAATATTATCCTTGATTATTTTTTATTTTAGTTTATTTTAATTTTTCTTTTATCCCAGCATGCATCATGTAGAACTTTGAGCTTTAATGATGAAAATCCTCATATTAAGCCAATAATGAGGGTCGCTTACTCCTAATTTAAGTTGACATGAGATATTCCATTCAAAGTCGAGTACTGTGTTCTCCTTGAAGCCGCTCAGGCTGGTTCCTTGAAAGTATTCATTCGCTGGATTCCTATCTCACTTCACTTTATTTTTCTGCAAACCCACCTTGGTTATAGCACGTCCACATTGGATGGTAACCACTCTCCAATGGTGTCTTTCCTTTCGTGCCCGCATGCACATTTCATTTCGTTCATTAGCTTAGTTCCTCCATCCAGTCGATCGTTGCTTTCTAGTAATCATCCGAAGTTGTTTCATTCAGAATCGTGGAAAGATTTTAATACTTAGTGTCAGAGGCGTGTCACATCACACCTTGATATCTACTTTTCAGTTCGTTCTCACTTCATTCCGCTTCTTGCACTTTCGCTTCATTCAATCTCACTCTCTTACAAAGCAGACGCCAAGGCAGGGCAGATGTAGACACGTCAAAATCGATGCTATGATGAGTAAAGTTCATGTCACCACGTGATGCCCCAAAGTGGACTTCAACACTGACTTAATACGAAGTTTTTCTAATTTATTTGATATTTTTCCATGATAATCGTAATTAGCGCCTGGAGGTCGGGCGTCATTTAATTGACGACTGGAGGGATGTCATGGTTTCATGAATCAACGGCTATTCACGCAGGCGTTATTTCCTGATTTTTTACGAATCCCAATCAAAATAAAATTCAAAGAATTGACGCCAGCTTCGGGGGCGTTGATTATTTGACGCCATTATAAGAAGGCGTCATTTCCTATTTTTTTAAATATGGAAAGTCATTTATTTCTATAATTAAACCCAGGAATCAACGACTGCATGGATGTCATCAATTCAAATAGCGACACCCTCCATGTCGTCATTTCAGCTTCCGTCTCCTGTTCGTCTGCTACCTTCCCGGGAAGAATCCTTCCTTGTTTTAACACCCTATTCGATTGGGGAAGGGAGATCCTTGCTAGAGGATTGCTATCCGTATTTTAATCCCATTAGAATAAGGATTTTGGCCCTATAAATACCCCATGGCTTCCTCACGCGCGAGAGGTTAAGAAGAACGCAAGAAAAACACACAGAGAGCTTTTAAACATAGAGCTTGCGGTATAGAGAGAGGAGGGATTTCTTTTTTGCAGGTTCTTCTGCTAGTGGTCTTCCTCCTGGTGTTCCCCTCCGGCAGTGATTCTTCCTCCACGGGCGGGCGTTCTTCTTCCCTCAGCCGACGTTCCTTCCTGCTGCGGCCAAAACACCTTTTCTTCCTCCTTTACTGCTGCGACAACAGTAGCAGGACCCTATTCTCCTCTTTAGTTTATTTGCTATATATCTCATACGTGCATCTTCTTCTAGCTATTTTGCTAGAACAATCACACTTTCTTTGCATATCATATCAGCTGTTTGCATATCATAGCATATCTCCACTCCTTTTACTCCTCTTAGGGGTTTTAAACAAAAAAAAACACACAAGGTGTGTTCATACCCACTTTGCATAGTTATATTTTATTAGAGCATTGATACTACACACACTTTGGCTAATCCACATATTTGCTTGTTTTATTTGTCTTGCAAGGGTAATCAAAGTAGGAACCCCCTTCATCGGCCGGCCGGTAGAAGGAGGAAGGAAGAGCTCACAATCTTGCCCGCTTCTTACAAGGTACATGCGATCATCCTTTTGTTTTGAGGTAACCCCTCTGGCGATCACCCTCCCTTAGAGTATCACATGCTCCTTTTATCTTTCTTCTTTATTTCACACATGTCTTTAATGCATTAGATTTATCTTCTTCTTAAAATGTCTATGTGACACGTTCACACTAACCCTGTGTCAATGAACAAACTACGTCGGTATTTGATGGGAATCAAGCCAGTCGTCAAGCCGAAGCAAATCGAGCAGCTGCCAGGCCAAAGCATGAAGGCACTATAGGTCCCTAGCGTAACCTGAAGAAGGCGCTAGGTTCCCCTAGCGGGATCTTAGGCAGAAACGTGTGGGCAGCAAGTCCAACTTCCCGACGCCGAAATCTTCAAAGTCTTCGATGTTAGCTGTCTTCCATGGTTGTAAATCGACATGTTAGCGTCGTTTTGTCTTCCCTTTCCCTATATATGTACCCCTTTCATTTGATTAAGCAATATATGATGATATGAATCAATGAATTCGAAATGAGTGTTCTTGAGGAAGCCCATGGCTATTCCTCTAAATCTTTGGAAACCCCCATCCTCCGTCCCTCTCTAGGCACGAGGCCCAATTCTATCCCTCTGATCCTCTCCTTTTCCCCTTCAATGGAGGACGATCGAAGCCCCGGGTGCATCGGCTCTGAGACGGGGTCGAGTGTGAGGCTCCACTCGGAGCTTTGATCTTCTTCCACCAATGATTCCACCCCCCCCCACCTCCACCAACGATGCTGTTATGATCTGGATGGAGCTCGGCTACACCGTACCTACGATGGGTTCGGGTGTGAGGCCCCAGCCAAGCCCCTTCAAGGCCCTAACATCATCCACGTCCACCTTTCTCCCCTTGCCACTCACCCCCACATCCACCTTCACAAAAGTTATCCTAGATAGGATTTGCTTGGTTTGATTTCGTTTTAAGCATCCCCCGTGTGTTCTCTATCCTCCTGTGTGTTGTCCCCTTGTGTTTTGATCCCCTAGAGTCATCCACGGGAGCCCCAACGTCGAGGTTCTTCGTTCTGCTGCTGTCTGTGAACGCGCGTAAACGATATAGCGCGTTCTTCAGAACGCGCGTAATGGGTATAGCGCGACTATGATCAGAAGGAAGAAGAAGACCCCCCACTTCCGTCCCGCATCAACTTGGTATCAGAGCTTAGGGAACTAGGCTGTTCTCACAGTCTGGGATCTTGAGCTACGAGGTTCGAGGATGAACCTTCCAAAGTGGAGGGGTTTTGATGGGAATCAAGCCAGCCGTCAAGCCGAAGCAAATCGAGCAGCTGCCAGGCCAAAGCATGAAGGCGCTATAGGTCCCTAGCGCAACCTGAAGAAGGCGCTAGGTTCCCCTAGCGCGATCTTAGGTAGAAACGTGTGGGCAGCAAGTCCAACTTTTCGGCGCCGAAATCTTCAAAGTCTTCGATGTTAGCTGTCTTCCATGGTTGTAAATCGACGTGTTAGCGTCGTTTTGTCTTCCCTTTCCCTATATATGTACCCCTTTCATTTGATTAAGCAATATATGATGATATGAATCAATGAATTCGAAATGAGTGTTCTTGAGGAAGCCCATGGCTATTCCTCCAAATCTTTGGAAACCCCCGTCCTCCGTCCCTCTCTGGGCACGAGGCCCAATTCTATCCCTCTGATCCTCTCCTTTTCCCCTTCAATGGAGGACGATCGAAGCCCCGGGTGCATCGGCTCTGAGACGGGGTCAAGTGTGAGGCTCCACTCGGAGCTTTGATCTTCTTCCACCAATGATTCCACCCCCCCACCTCCACCAACGATGATGTTACGATCTGGATGGAGCTCGGCTGCACCGTACCTGCGATGGGTTCAGGTGTGAGGCCCCAGCCAAGCCCCTTCAAGGCCCTAACATCATCCACGTCCACCTTTCTCCCCTTGCCACTCACCCCCACATCCGCCTTCACAAAAGTTATCCTAGATAGGATTTGCTTGGTTTGATTTCGTTTTAAGCATCCCCCGTGTGTTCTCAAACCTCCTGTGTGTTGTCCCCTTGTGTTTTGATCCCCTAGAGTCATCCACGGGAGCCCCAACATCGAGGTTCTTCGTTCTGCTGCTGTCTATGAACGCGCGTAAACGATATAGCGCGTTCTTCAGAACGCGCGTAATGGGTATAGCGCGACTATGATTAGAAGGAAGAAGAAGACCCCCCACTTCCGTCCCGCATCAGTATTCGACACCCTTGGTTTGGACCTTCCGTCTAAGCCAATGAACACACAAATTTTTCTCTATCTCGTCGGGGTCATTACAAAGCCTTTGACCTGTCTAAGTCATCGAACAGACAACCCTCCTTGTTCGAACACTAGCCGCCAGTCCCACCGGGATCAACCCCACCCTGTTGGTTTAGACCTTCCGTCTGAGTCGATGCATAAAACCTTCCTCCTTGCTTCGACATTAGACCCATGCCGATGACTAAATCCCCCTAGGGCTAAACTTCTCGGCCCATGTGCTGACTACGGTGAAGCGAACCCCTCATCCCTTCGCTGAAGGGGTGAGCATTTTCCCGCATACTTACATCAGATTGACGGCCTACCTACTCATGCAATCAAATGATATGATGAAAAAGTCTACACCCGTGGGCCCTGCGCACTCGTCCCTCGTTTGCGCCACCCACCAGGGGGGTATTTGTTGACACCTGAAATTCGCCATCAAGAGCGTCAAGCCTCTCCGAACCGAACAAGGGCAATGGAAGAAGAAAAGAAGAGTGTGTCGACACACTCATATTGGTATGTTGACTCAATAGCGCGGCCTATAAGGCCATTCGAGCTAAAAAGGCTCCTGATCAACGGGTGCGTCAACGCACCTCACAAGCTGTGTCGACGCACACATGAAGACGCACACAAAAAGGAAAAAGAAAAGAAGAAATGAAATGAAGGGAGAAGTGAACCGGTGGTAGAAGAAAAAAAGGAGAAAGAAAATGAGAAAAGAAATGAAAAGGCGTAATCCATCCTGCAGTAGTCACCCCCACCTGGGCTAAAGCCCCCATCCGGCGGGAAAGAGAAGAAGAAATGAAAGGGGGCAACCCATCTGGCGGCGACCCCCATCCGGTGACCCTCTTCACCTTTTAAATGGTAGGGCTTCTCCCCTTAACCAGCAGTAAGCGTGAATGGCAGGCCCCTGCGAGCATTTAATGCTACAAGGCATTAGGTGACCATGATGGCAACTCTTTCACCTGGCTTCAAATGGCAGCTTACACGAGTGGCCAGCGGTATCCTCCCTTATCCGGCAAGGCGCCTGCCATTGACCGACGGCCTCACCCCTTTTGCCGACAGCACAGCATTATTCAGCAGAAGTTGTCCGGTGCGACAGCGACCTAGGCTTTTGATTGAAATGAAGGGAGGACCTCACGTCCGTCCCTATAAATTAGCCCACAAGGCGAAAAAGGAAGTGGCGGGATTCATGAGGTTGGATTCTAGAGGCCCGAGGCTCTCTCTCTGGACTCTTTGGGGCCAAGGGAAGAGGTTGGATACGAAGAAGAAGAGTTGTGTAGGCGTAAGAGAAAAGAAGAAGAAGAGTAGAAGAGAGGGTGAGTTGAGAGCCCGTTTGCACCTGCACTTGCAGAGTGAAGAAAAGAAGAAAAAGAGTGAGAGGAGAAGAGTGGAAGAGAGGTGAGGCTTGGGGGGGGAGGGGAGCCGATACTTTGTCCCCCCTCCCCCTCGTTGTATTTTCCTTTGCTTATTTGTCTCTTTCCTTCTTCTGCTATGATGTACATCTCCCCTTTGTTATTTGTTTTTTTACAGAGAAAAAAAAGATTTCAGAATAGTTGGGTTAGTGATACGTGCTTCATCCTATCCCTTCTTCCGTCTTAAGCGTGTTTCCCTGTTTCCTACTGTTCGGTTCTGAGCATGTTTATTTCCCAATAGATCTGCCTGTTTTCTATTATGCTCATCTTGCCTTGGCCCCATTTGCCCGATGAAAAATAGACTTCTGGCGTTCTCAATAGAAACCCATGAAGGGGCCTCCCCAGGTAGAGGTCTAGGGCTTACCCAGCGCCATGGGTATGGCTCTGAACCCAGATACTTGGAGACCATTTTACCTCCGAAGTTTTCTTAAACTCATCAGTTTTGGCATGTTTCTATTTAACTTCTTTTTGTGAGAGATCAAACAACTCTATCTTCCAGTAGGGCTTGTATTCTTTTTCCCATGGATTGGCAAGTCCTACATATTGGTTTGCTCGCTCTGAATCTCTCGAATAAATTGGGTTCCAGATTTAACCCGCCCGCTTCTCGGTTATGGATGTTGCCGCTTTTGTGCGCATCCATACAAATTTTCGGGCCATCTCAGATCCTCCGTGGATGAGTACCCACTTCTCCCCCCCCCCCCCCCAAGCACTCCGGGTCTGGGGGAGATGCTGTCGAAATCTCGTCAGAGATGCAACTAATAAACAAAGGAAATGAATGACTAAATAATTATAACTAAAAAAGAGAAAAGAGATGAATGAACCAAGAAAGATTGCAGCATTCAGCCATGCCAAGGACTGTTGAATGCAATAATAGACATAACACAAATAAAAAAAAGAAGAACAAAGCAAAAGAAAACAGACAAGAAACAGGGTTGGAGCACTCTGTGCATGGGGCTACATAGGGGTCGACCCTAGGACAGAACTACACACACCCTAAAAAAAAATCAAAACATCTATGTTGGTTTCCCATGAATAGAAATAAAGGAAACTTCCTGCATTTCTTGCAAAAATCTGAGCATACCATGCATATCCTTGGCATGCGCATTGGGTCTTGCATCCATTATGAATGTAAACAAAAATTTCATGCATATTGCATTTCATGAGTGCTTGCTTGCCATGATTCCTTAGTATATAAAATGGTGACTCGTGGATAGTCGGATTATGTCCAGCTAGAAGCCGTCATTATGCGTGAGTGAATACTCCGCTGCGCATTGGGAATCACCCATCATGAACATATAATTAAGCCCTTGCATACCATGTGCAAATAGCTTGCAAAGTCATTTCCTACATTTTCTAAGGTTGCATGCTCTCCTTCACAAGCCAGCAATGCACGAATTCAAAAACAAAAAAAGAAACAAAAAGGAACACGAAAAGAAAGAAGAAAAGTGAAGGTTGTCAGCCCCTAATCCACTATGCTAAGCCATAAATTGAATGCAAAAGATAAAAGGAGAAAAGTGAAGAAATGTCAAGTTCATACGACCTGCTCAAGATGGGTCAACTCACCCAGCATGCTGGGTTGGCGTAGCCTGACGCTACGTCGACGTGCCCAGCGCGCTGGGTTGACAAGCCCAGCATCCTGCGTCGACGCAATTTCGCAGTGGGTCAATGCAGCCCCTTCTCCAGGCTGGCTAAGCCTTAGGATGACTTGACCCAGCCTTAGCCTGGGTCGACCCATCTTGCTCGGGTTGACTGATTTTGTCCTGAAGGGTCCGTCTTGCCCCTCATGGGCATTGTGCTTAAAAAAGGGAGATGATAATAAGAAATGAAACGACGAAGAAAACAAAATAAAAATAATAATTAAAAAAATGAATGAAAGACTAAGGCCGAACCAAGCAAAATAAAGAAGGAAAGACATAAAAAAAGGGGGTGAGAAGAGGAAGCCCAAGTCGACTCAGCCTGTTCCTGAGTCGACTTGCCCCCTTTGGCCCAGCCCGTCCTCCTTTCTGGATCAGGGGAGCAAGTTTACTTGCTCCCCGAGGAAGTCGACTTGCCCCTTTGGTCCAGCCTTTCTTCTCTCTGGAACAAGGGAGCAAGTCACCTTGCTCCCTGCTCTTTGTTCCCGCCCTTTCCCTTCTCCGTGGTTCCGTGCACTTGGCTAACCAATGGGACATGACTCATCACCAAAAGGATAATAATAATAATGGAATAATGACAAAAATATAATAAAAAGTAGTAAATAATAATAACAAAATAATGATAACAAAAGGGTAATAACTTTCAAAGAGCAGACAACAGTACTCGTTCCGAAGACCTCACCTCCCCTAGACCCTGGACAAGGGAATATCAATGACGCCCCTACAAGCCAGGCTTGGACCTTGGGGACCATTCTCATCACGGCTATGGCCTGACCTTGCCTTGGGCCAATAGCCCACTAAGCTAATCTCGCATCTTTAAGCCCCAATATCAAACTTTTCGTGCACTCAGCAGACATTTGCCTGGGTTTTATCTCCATCTTTGTCATGCTTCCAACTCGGACTTCTATCCGGACATGAAATGGTCAATGAGCGACCAACATGATTTGAATGTTACCCTAACACGGGGCATTTTAACACAATTCAAGATTTTCAATATCTCATTTCATTAATACTAATTTTAGGCCGTAGGGCCCCTCTTCCTGGCGACTAATCAATGGTTTTCTCCCTATCAGGAAGATGTAATTAACGTCGTGACCTTTATGGTAGGGCGGGTTTTAGTCTCGACACGAAACCCGCTATCGTCTGACAAGTCAGACGGCGCGTACCAGTGGTTCCGGACCATCCCGGTTTGGAGCTCGAATAAATCGTCACATCATGATTGGCACGCCCACGCACTAAATAAATGAAATAAATAAATCAAAGAAATCCATAAATGATATTTTTAAAGTGCGTCCACACCTCCGCAACCCGTAACAGGCCACTCCACATAAGAGGGGGCAACTGAATGATCAACCGTCGCGCGGAATTTTAATTTGTCTGGGGGCACCTAGCAGCATACTCCCTTTCCGGAGTCATCACAAATATTGTTTCAATATACACCTGACGGGGGCTAGGGATATGAAGATAGTCGGCTATAATCGAAAATTTGAAATGCCTTCAAGTATGGCAGAATTCCACCCCTCGCTTGGGGAATTCACCACCAAGGTCCGGTGTCATGGTGCTCTCCAGTCTCTGCCAATGCGTTGAATACCCCCAATGTTGTGAAGAAGAGAAGAAATTTGCTGAAGTACACTCACTTGGGGTGTTCACATGTCACCTCCTTGAGGCAGGCCCACAAAGGAGAATAGTCCGCCAAGAAGGCTGAAGATAAAGAAAAAAGATAATGGAATCTAATGATTGGTTCTTCCTGTCGATACCTGGTTACTTGACCTACCATGAAGAAACAAAACTGTCCAAAATAAAAGATGCACTCCGAGCAGTTCCTCCAATTATTCACTCCGACTTGGGGGCATATGAAGCCAAAAGTTTACTTGGGCACATCAAGTTCCCACCGGGAAGCACAAGACCTATTATAAATGTTGATTGCTAGATGGCTGACCCATTGAAGATTTTTGAAGCTCCTCGCCCAGAGGGCCCTCCTACTACATTCTATGCAATAGAAGAATAGTTGGTAAAAGGGAACTACAACCGTCGCCTCTCTAAAAGAAATATATGATCTAGTCATTTCGACCATGGGATGCCCTCGATGAAGCCAGCAAAGCAGTCAAAATAACAACAAAGTAGCAAACTCTGCTCTACCCTCCTGGGAGTAAAAAAATGAATGACGAATGAATGAAATGAATAGATGAAATGTTTCGAAAGTTGGGACATCCACCAAATATGGACGGGGGGCTACCACAGATTGCTCAATACCCAGGCTTGGGTTTAAGAAAAAAAGAAAAAGAAAAAAATTGAAGAAGAAAAGAAAAAAACTTATGAGACAGACATGGTCTCTATATCCGCCTCTACAGGCGAAGGCTCCCTAGAAGCAGTGTATGGTGAATGCCTAGAGGAATGTGAAATAATGGGACCGTTTGCAGAACTAAAGAGGACCCCACAACTGCAACCATCAATACAAAAAGGCCAAGAAAATGACACTTGGTACAAGCATTGGGAGCCTATTCCTACAAGAGCTGTAACTTTTCGGGCCATCCCCTGCATAAATTAATGACAAAAAAGGACAGTCGCTGATTTTGTACATAGCTGTTGCCGAATATCCCCTGGGGGCAATGCTGGCTCAAAAGAATGATGAAGGAAAAGAATAGGTTCTCTATTGTCGCTACCAAGGCTAATGGGAACAGAAGGGAGGTGCACTCCAATCAAAAAGAAAGCCATAAAAAAAGAAGTCAGGCGATTACAGATTTCTTCGCAGCATATATGGCGCCTGAAGACTTGCCTCCGATCATAGGACTGCCAAACGATGAAAGTCCCAAAGTGGACCAAGTCCAAAATATTGTATGGGGGATACACTTTGATGGGGCCCCAACAAATAATAATAATAATAATGTCTCTGTCAGCACAAACAAAAGTTTGGGCAAAGATGGACAGGCGTCCTCTAACCCCCAAATGACAAGGCTTCACACATCTCGTGTTCAGTCAACGAAGCCTGCACGAACGAGGAAGCAGATTGCCCTCAGTACGGAGAGCCGGATGCCCCGGTTATGCGGCTCATGGAGTGGTTCTCTCCCACTTAAATGAGCCATGTTGGTCAAAGTTAAGATATCCGAGTCGCCGGACTGGCAAAGCTATCAAATTCATTAATGGTCCGACTAGATAAAGCACCCCGCATTGCGGACGAATTTGTATCAGGGAGCCCAGCAAGCTAAGAGAAGAATCTGGCAAAGAATGAATGAAGCTATGATGGACGAGAAAGCTCCGAAGTCCAACTAGAAAGGACCGCCGACGTAGTGATCCAAACAACAGCAATTGTCCAACAAAAGAAAAAAATTGAAATGAAATAAAAATAATAAAAAAATGATGAATGAAATGAAAATGAAAACGAATGGAAAAAATGATGACGAATGATGAAGAAAGATAAAAAATGAAATAAAATAAAATAATAAAAAAAATAAAAAAAATGAATGAAATTGACTAATAATAAAAATTGAAAATGAATAATGAAAAGAAAAAAATGAAGATGAATGAAAATGAATAATGAAAAAAGAAAAAAATAAAAATAAATGAAAATAAATAATAAAAAATAGATTAAAATGAATGAAAATGAATAGTGAAAGTCAAATATATACATATATAATGAATGAAAAGGAATAATGAAAGAAAATGAATTAAAAGGAATGAAAATGATGACGAATGATGACAAAAAAAGAAAAAAATGATTAAAACAAATGAAAATGATGATGAGCAAGAAAAGAATAAAAGATCACCGTTGGCGGATACCGACCCCCGGTCCCACTAGTCAACATATATTTTGCCCTTGGCCCAGCCTTTCGTCTGAGTCAAGTAGGTTGACCTTGACATTCCGTCGAAGTCAACATATATTCTGCCCTTAGCCCAGATATTTCGTTGAGTCAAGTAGGTTGACCTCAACATTCCATCAGAGTGCACACATATTCTGCCCTTGGCCCAGACCTTTCGTCTGAGTCAAGTAGGTTGACCTCGCCATTCGTCTGAGTCAAGTAGGTTGACCTCGACATTCCGTCCAAGTCAACATATATTATGCCCTTGGTCTAGATCTTTTGTCTGAGTCAAGTAGGTTGACCTCGACATTCCGTTAGAATGAACATATATTCTACCCTTGGCCCAGACCTTTCGTCTGAGTCAAGTAGGTTGACCTCGACATTCTATCGAAGTCAACATTTATTCTGCCCTTGGTCCAAACCTTCCGTTTGAGTCAAGTAGGTTGATCTCGACATTCCGTCGGAGTCAACATTTATTCTACCCTTGGCCTAGACCTCCCATCTGAGCCAAATAGGTTGGCCTCGACATTCTGTTGGAGTCAACATATATATTCTTCCCTTGGCCCAGACCTTCCGTCTAAGTCAAGTAGGTTGACCTTGACATTCTGTCAGAGTCAACATTTATTCTACCCTTGGCCCAGACCTTCCGCCTGAGTCAAGTAGATTGACCTCGACATTTCGTCGAGTCAACATTTATTCTGCCCTTGGCCCAGACCTTCCGTCTGAGTCAAGTTGGTTGACCTCGACATTCTGTCGGAGTCAACATTTATTCTGCCCTTGGCCTAGACCTCCTATCTTTGTCAAGTAAGTTGGCCTCGACATCCCGTCGGAGTTAACATTTCTTTTGCCCTTGGCTTAGACCTCCCATCTTTGCCAAGTAAGTTGGCCTCGACATTCCGTCGGAGTCAACATCTATTCTACCCTTGGCGTCAAGACTTTCCGTTTAATCCAAGCAGTTTGGCGTCACGACATTCCATCGAAACCGACACATATTCTGCCCTCGACGTCATGACATTCCGTCAAAGCCGACATGCATTCTACCTTTGGTGGCTAGACCTTCTGTCTAATCCAAGTAGATTGGCATCATGACATTTCGTCTAAGCCGATAGCTATCCTACCTTTGGTCTAGACCATCTAAGCCAACGAACAAAATGACCCCCTTTGTTTCGGCGTCACAATAGTCCATCGAAGCAGCTAGTCAACTATTCTACCCTTGGCGTCGAGACTTTCCGTCTAAGCCAAGTAGTTCGGTGTCACGATAGTCCGTCGAAGTCAACAACTATTCTACCCTTGGCATCAAGATTTTCCATCTAAGCCAAGTAGCTCGGCGTCACGACATTCCGTCAAAGCCGACATATATTCTGCCCTTGGCGTCAATACTTTCCGTCTAAGCCAAGCAGCTCGACGTCATGACATTCCATCGAAGCCGACATATATACTGCCCTTGGCGTCACGACATTCTGTCGAAGCCGACATATATTCTGCCCTTGGCGTCAAGACTTTTCGTCTAAGCCAAGCAGCTCGACGTCACGACATTCCGTCAAAGCTGACATATATTCTGCCCTTGGTGTCAAGACTTTCCGTCTAAGCCAAGCAGCTCGACGTCACAACATTTCGTCTAAGCCGCCGACTATCCTACCATGGCCCAAACTATCCGTCCAAGCCAATGAACAAAATGACGCTTTGCATTGACCCAGACTTTTCAGCTAAGCCAATGAATAAAATGACCCCTTTCTCTCGGCATCACAATATTTCATCTAAGCTGACAACTATCCTACCTTTGTCTCAGACCTGTCGTCCGAACCAATGAAAAAAATGACCCCCTTGTTTTGGCTGGGACCATCCATCCAAGCCACTGAACAAAATGACTATTTTTGTCTCGGCGTCACGATATTCCGTCAAAGCCGACAATCGTTCTACTCTTGACGTCAAGACCTTTCGTCTAATTCAAGTAGTTCGACATCATGGCATTCCATCGAAGTGGACATATATTTTGCCCTCGACGTCATGACATTCCATCAAAGCCGATAGGCATTCTACCCCTGGCAGCAAGACCTTACTAAGCCAAGTAGTTTGGCATCACAATACTTCGTCTAAGCCGACGACTATCCTACCTTTGGCCCAGACCTCCCGTCTAGGTCAATGAACAAAATGACTCCCCTTGGTTAATGCTAACCTCTAGTCCTACCGGTATTCACCCCACTCATTTGACCCAGACCTTTCGTCTGAGCCAATACATAAAATGCTCCCTTCCTTGCTTCGGTATTAATCCTATACCTATAAATAATCAACTTGCAGAAATTTTTATCAAACCCTTAAATAAAAAGAAAGAAAGAAAGAAGATAATAATTCTCCAACATAAGGAGAAAACATGGGATTTATAGAATAGATAATCGGTAAGTTGCGTACTTCGTAAATACGAATAAAATCCCATGCATACTGCATACTTTTATGAATAAACAGTTTAAATTAAAAAAAACTCTTGCATGATCTTGATTTTGAATGTTTGCTCATTCTGCTTACATGCTTGCCTGTAATATAGTTAAATACACTTCCTTTGGACTTTCTAAGACCATACCTCCTTGCTAAATAATGTTGCCCTGGTTCTGGACAGGTCTGCATCATGACATATCCTAAGGGAGAGAAGCCAACTCTAGTGAGTGCATACGTTAAGAGGGAGAGCCATATTTATGTCTCAAGCGTAACTCACAAAGTACACCCGAAACAAAACTCACACACCTCGCACATAAGGTGATTAATGACTTCCAACCATAGGGATTTTAGAAATTCTTCCTAACACTTTATTGATGCTCGAATTCTTACACGAACATGAAGGGTGATCGTGAGGAAAAAGTTGTCTACCGTCTTGTATTAAAAAAAAGATGAATAAGTGGAATATGGATCCTAGTAACCGGGTCTCCCCACTGAACAATTGAGGAGCCTCGCGTAAAACGGTGAAGTAAATTTCTATAGTCAAAAAAAAAGAAGTGACAGACCCTAGCAACCGAGTCTCTTCATTGAACAAATGATGAGCCTCGTGTCAAATAGTGAAGTTCAAAATTTTAAAATAAACAAGGGGGCTGTGTGAAATTACCGAAAGTCGAGAACCCAAAATACATGTGTAGGCAATGGAGTAATCTTCTAGTGTTACTTAAAAAATCTACATATCCCTATGTTTGGGGTTCATTGCTCACATTCTACACTTCCACATCATGAGAAATTATCTTAGGTGTAGATTGTGATTTTAACTACATACATAGACTATGCGGTGTCCTCTTTACGAATGCACATCTTCTTTAGTTATGCTTCGTGAACTATACTCCGTTTGTGAATCATGGACATTGTTCTTATCCCACTCCCAATAAGGGAGAGTTATACTACATATCTACTATATGCTTGTTATTGATGAATGCCTGCATGTTTGGGTGAAATTTCATTAAATAATCAACAATTGATCTAAAAATGATATAAAAAATAAAAAATAAAATCATAAAATAAAATCATAAAAATAAGAATATATATATAAATAAAAATAAAAAATAAAAAATAACAACAATATATTAAAGACTCTCAAAATTTAAAAAATAAAAAAATCAATAAAATATTTTAGAAAAATAAAAATTCACAAATATTGCATATTAAAAAAATGAATTGTATTTTCACTAACTATTTCTTCAGATGGTGTGTTACAGCGACAACAACTGCGAGAGCATGGAGAAAGATATTTGGTCCCACCGTCCGGACGTCCTTCAAAAAAAAGGGAGGCTACACCCGCAGGTCTCGCTCATTCCTCCCTCATTAGCGACATCTGCAGGTGGGGGTATTTGTTGACACCTAAAATTTGACATCGAGGGCAACAAGCCTCGCTAGGCTGAACACAGAAAATTAAAAGAAAATAGTCCAAATAATGATAGGAATATTTTACAAAGCCCCACATCGGGTAAAGAAGAAAAGAAAGAAGATGAAGAAGAAAAAGAAGAAAAGAAAGAAAAAGTGAGAGGTGCCGTGTCTGCACCTTCATCTGGCGTGTTGTAATGGCACCCTCGTCAAAGTTCCGACCGGCCGCCCCGGCACCGGCAGAGAATAAGAAAAAGAATAAGAAGAAGAGAGGAGGAGAGAGGCAGGAGTCCCATCCGGTACCTCTACTCGAGTCTTTTTTGACATCTAGAAATTTGAACACCGTAATATATCACAATATGGTAGAAATTGTGGGAAGTCAAAGTGTTCCTAAGGTACATTGTCACGGGTTCGACTGTAAGAACCCGGCAATGAAGAAACAGAAGAAGAGGTCCGGAATGGCCAAATTTCAATACAGTGATGGTAACGCCGTATCATATATGTGATACCGTGTCATTATAAATTTGTACCTCGACGGACGAATTGAACTCAAAATTAAAGAGAACAAGGTGCCCCTGAAGAGGTGCCACCGTAAGTCAGACTGTGGAAGCTCAAACTTTGAAAAGAGGAAGAGAAAAATGAATGAAGAAGAAAAGAAAAGAAAGAGAAAAAGAAGGACATGAGTAGAATAAAAGAAGAAGAAAGTATAAAAGAAGAAAGAAGAAAAAGAAAAAGGAAAAAGAAGGAGAAGAACGGGGGTTGTATCGGCAGAGAAGAGAAAAGGAGATAAAAGAGAAGAAAAAGAATGGAAGGGGAGTGCAACCGGCAGCATTCTTTTTTGAGCATTTAATGCTCATACTGTAGGCCCATTTGATGGGCTAAAACCCCCATCCGGTAGCCCCCCTTTTGTGCATTAAATGCGCCATCCCGCAGCCCTCAACACCCATCCAGCAGCCCCTTTTTTTTAGCATTAAATGCCGTAAGGATAGCCCCCTCGTTTTGAGCATTTAATTCTCATACAGCATGCCGATTTGATGGGCTAAAATCTCCCGATCCGGTAAACCATGCTCCATCCGACAGCACGCTGCTTCAAAACGTAACCCCTTCTGCACCTCCATATAAGGGGGCTCCAGGGGAGAAAAAAAGGACTCTCCCATAATGAAGAGGAGCAGCAACCCAGGGAGTCTGCCCCGAAGTAGAGCTAGAGAGAAGGAAAAGTAGAGAGTCTCACCCCGGGAGAAGTGCAGAGTGTGAGCAGAGAGAGAGAGAGAAAGAGAAAAGAGAGGTGAGGAAGGGGGAGAAGGAGTAGTTGCTCCGTTTCTCCCTCCTCTTTTTATTTTTTCTATGTATCTTGTTTCTTATCTTTTTTTATTTGTTTATTTTCTTTTCTAATCAAAAAATCTTACGAAGTTCAAGGAATAATAAGGAGTGGATGGACCTTGATTTACGGTCTTTGTTCCTTTAGCCTCGATGATCATTTCCCCTCTCCACATCACTCTTTGCTCTCTATGGTTCATTATGTTTAATTTTGTGCACTGCACAACAGTACGATCGTCTTGGCTTAAAAGGTGGTCATGTTCAGCGAGAAGGGGAGCCCCCCCCAGAAACACTTGTTTGGAGTTCAACTCACTCCATAGTTTTCGATCCCAAACAACTGCCCGAACACCGCCGTCCTTCCACCCTCGCCGTCGCCAGCAGCCTTTGCCACCCTTCGCTTCTGCACTCCCCGCGAACAGAGCCCCGACCATCGATCCCGCCGCCACCTCAGCCTGAAGGAGCCATCGTCCGACCCCGGTCATGCCACTTCCCTCACGAGCCAGCTCTCTTCCCCCGCTCGCCTGTTTAACTAAGGCACTACGAATACACCACTGAAGCCCTCATGCGACGCCATAAATGCCCGCCTACTGCTCTTCCCGTTTTCTCCCTCCATCTTCATGTGGAAGCCCTATGCTCCCTCTTCCCTTTTCTTCCTTTAGCCGCATGATACGGCATAATGCTTCACTCTGGGGTCTTATTACTTCCATTGCAACATGATGTTTCTTAGTTCTACCTAGAGCGTCTGGGCAGTCCAGATCCTTTAGAAGGTTGCCCTCTCCCGGGAATTCAGTGCGCAGGTGACTGTGGATGTTGCCGCTTTTGTGCGCATCTGTATAATTGAGGGATCGTCTCGGATTCTCCGTGGACAAACACCCGCTTCACACCTCCCAAAGTCTCGGGTCCGAGGGAGGTGCTGTCGAAATTTCACCTAGCCTTAAGCCAATAATAAAAAAAAGAGAAGAATCAAAATAATAAGAAATAAATAAACAGATGAATAACAAATAAAAATAAATATATTGGAGAGATCAATATATATATATATATATAATATGTGATTAGAATGAAGGAAAAAAAGAAATGAGAGGAAATGGAAGAAAAGAAGAAAGAAAGACATTAAAAAAAATGAGCGATTCGACACCCGATCCGGCGCCCATGGAACCCAATCCGGCGCCCATGGGTGCCTTGGACCGACAGCTCCTCCCCTCCATGTATTAAAAAAATAAAAATAAATAAAAATAAAAAATAAAAACAACAACTTTCTATTCTTTAAAACGTAAGTGAGTCGACGGCTCCTTTAGCCTGACCTGACAGCCTAACCCAACCGACAGCCTAACCCAACCCTTTCTTTTGTTTTGTGAAACATCGAACTGGCAAGTCATGTAAAAGAAAAAAAAACCCTTTTATTGTTATGAATGCTATTCACATTTCTCGCTATTTACTTCATCGGATGTCTGTTTGATCTCGCATCGATGTCCCGTTCGTCCCATGGGGTAGGGCCAGTAATCCCTACGCCCTGTCCAAAAGAAAGATCCTCTAGACTACCAGACAGCTGGATATCGGCGAAAAGGCAAGTGCCAATGAATAATAGTCTTCAAACACTCCATCCGGAAGCACACTATTCATTAGAAGATTTTAATTTTTTTATTCTAAACATTATTCACCTTTAGAGCTATTTGCTTCACCGGGTGTCCGTTTGATCTCGCATCGTCGTCCCGTTCATCCCATACGGTAGGGCCAATGATCCCCTACGCCATGTCAAAAAGGGAGATCCTCCGGACTGCTAGATAGCCATATATTGGCGAGAAAGCGAGCGTTAATGAATGGTAACCTTTAAGTATTCATTTTGGGCCCATTAAGGGTTAAATTCGTTGTTTTCACCACCGTTGTGATTCTACGCCCCGGAACAAGTTTTTTTCACCGCTCATGTGACCCTTGACCACCGAGCTTCACTCTGTGTCGTACTGCCCCGGTCGAACGTCCGGTTCAGCCCTTTCGCGGTTGTTTAGCCCGATCGGGTACCCTTAAATCATAAATAAGAATGAATATAAATAAGGCCTATTGCGAGCACGATTTGGGCCTGTGGGTTTGTCCCGCTATTTCTATGACATGACCTCACTTCGGGGCCGATAACTCTTTGAGTCGGACCTACCCCTGCTGGGTTTCATCCCCTTTCTTAATATTAAATCACTCCGGATCATAGGCGAACATGTGTTCCGGGGATTCTCCATGTCATTGCTGCATCTTCAGCATAAATCAGTCCCGGATCGATTCCGAATAAGTTTTCTACGACGCTTTTAGTCCCAGACTCGATGGCCCGGGACTAGGCTAGTTCACCTTTGAACCTATATGCGTATGCAATGGTGTCAACGGTGAGTCAAAAGATTCGCGCAGATATGATCGAGAAGCCCCTCGAATGATTTGGACCTCCTTGTAGGCTGGCCCTCTGGGGTACTACATTTGATATGGGCCCGGATGCTGCAGCTCCATACACAACTAGATGATTAAGAGACCGTCTCAGACTTTTGTAGATGAGCACGCACTACATCTCCCCGACATACTCTAGGATAGGGGGAGATGCAGCCAAAATTTGATTTTTCATCGCTCGAGTCATGATAAAAATAATAATAAAAAATAAAAAATAATATATTAAAAAAATAATACTTAAGAAAATCAAAACAATAAAGATAATAATAATAACATAATAATAAATAAATAAATAAATAAATAAATAATAACAAAGTAACATTAAAATAAAAAAAATATATAAGAAAGTCAAAACAATAAAAATATAACATAATAAAACCAAAGTGAGTAAACTCAAAATAAATAATGTAATAAAATAAAGATCTGCATATGAATAATGCAACTAAATCAGAATAAAAAATAAAAATAAAAAATATAATAAAATCTAAATAAAAAATTGCAAAAAAATCACAACAATTGAGAATAAAAAGATAATCAACAAATAAATAAATAAAAATGGTAATAAAAGAATAATGATAGTGATCACAATGAATTGGTCATGAGCGGCGCTGGGTCCCTGCTTCGCCGAATCAATAAGGTCCCGTCAGGGACATCTTTTTATTTTCATGCACACACTAACATAAGTTTTAGGCCATAGACCCCTTTCTCTTGACGATTAATCAAGGGTTTTCTCCCCTTCAGGAGATATAATTAACGTCGTGCCCTTTATGGAACGGCGAATTTTAGTCCCGACTCGATACCCACTATCGTCTGACTAGTCAGATGGCGCGCGCACTCATGACTTCGAGCTATTTCAGTCTTCAGAGTTTGTATAAACTGTCACCTTGTGACTGGCACGTCGTGCACTAATAAACCAAAATAAAATAAACAAACGAAATAAATAAATAAATAAATAACCAAATAAAAAAGTAAGTTCCCACATAAGGTCGCGACAACTCCACCAACGTTATGTGGGTGATTTCTTCTCTAAGGACAATCCAGAGATGGTCGTTTCGGCTAGATTTTCTAATATTGTCTTTCTCCTTTGTTGCATTATTTCTATACATGTGTTCGATGTTTGGCTTCTCATTGGATCGATTCTTGCATTTGATGTCAACACGATCATGCTATGTTTGATCCATTCCATGTGGAATATCATTGTTATGTATCTCTTGTATACCATTTTTCCAACACAACCCAACTATCTATCTTTCAAGCATTTCATTGACGAAATTCTAGTTTTCAATGAACCAAAGTCATAAACATGACCATTCAAGAATTTGCGCCCATTGCCAACTTCTACATGGTTCATCACTCTTATTTTCTTGTGCTCCTTTCTCTTATCCTGTACTTTATTTCTCCACACTAGCCTAATGTTAGAGACATTATTTTCGTGGAACATTCTTCTATCTTTCTATGTAGTAATTACCGCTTGTGAGTAGTTAAGGATTTGAGGATTCTTGTTGCATAGACTATTCGAGAGAGGGTCCGTTGGTAAACTGATCACCTAATGAAAACGCAGTGTGCGTATGTTGTTGAGTCTATGAGATGGTGCAAACCGAGATTCAGAACGGGGGTGAATGAATCCCGTTCAATAGTTTTGCCCAATTTATTACTCGATATAAAATCTTGCAGAATTAAAATCAGATAGGCTTAGTTAAACTGATATTCTATTGAGACCCACACTCGAACACTTGTTCAAATGTTCTAATGTGATTCTCACTAGAGTACTTGGGTAGCACACTCAGCAAATTATCTAGAACACTCAGCAGCAGTTAGACAAAATCAAATTAGACACACGGTTAATTACGAAGTGCTTAGGCTAAATCTATGCAATAGACTCGTACCTAAGCATACATCTACCGTGAGTCAGAATTGCAATCAAACCACGAAGACAAGGAGATTTAGATGGTTCAGTCTGTTGCCCGCAGACCTACATCTATCCTCCACTCAAATCAGAGTGAGGCTTCCCGCTGCCTAACAGCTTGAACCGCTTAGCATTACAGCTTGCTTACAGTTGAGCATCATAGCTTGCTGTCCGAGGTACATACCTCACCTGTTGAGCATTACAGCTTGCTTCTGCTGACACACAGCTTGATGTTTGAATAAAAGAAAACAAAGATGAAAATAAAGAACAGCTAGAAATGAAACACAGAAATGTAGCTCTCTCAGGAGCAAACTGACTTGGATCTGATCCAAAGGCCAGTTGAACAGATCTTCAGGCAGCTTCACTTTCCTCTCCTCGAGCTATCTTTCTTTCTTCCTCTTCCTCTTTCTTCTTCTTCTTCTTCTCACTATCTCTCTCTAAATTACGACACTCTATTTTTCTCTTCCCAAAGCCCTCTCACGAACTCTTCTCTTCCTTGGATTCTCTTCTTCTCTCTGCTTCTCTTGCTCTCTCAGACTACTTCTGATGTCTCTCTCTTCGAGCTTCCCAATCCCCTTCTCTCATCATCTTTTGATCTGAAAGATCTGGCCTTTTTATATAGCCTCGCGAGAGCTGCCGCAAGTTTCCCGCCCAAAGAATGTCGACCAGAATACGCTACTGGTAGTCCACGTGGCAGATGCTAAGGATAAGCTGTCCACGTGACAGAATGTCCAATCCTAACTTCAACTTGGATCACATGCCTGTGAGATAGAAACTTGAACCATGTGACTGTCTCTAGCACTTCAAGTGTTCGATCCTGGTTGCTAATTATGTCCCTGTGAATAAGGCATTTTGTCAAACACTATGTGATCATGAGTCGTAATCAATGTGCTCTGACTTATAAGAAAATTGATCATAGTATTAGTCAGACAAAGATGCATCAATGATTTTCAAACAAGTGTGAAAGATGCACAGACTTGACTAAGCATTATGCACATACGATGCACTGATAAGATATGAAACCTAGACACACTAGCATTGACCTATTACTGGTATGCTCAGACCCAACAGTGCATGTGCTCAGACTTGAGTGCATATGCTTAGACATGTGCTTCGACCATGTAATGCACACTAACACATATGCTTAGACCTTATCATGCAAGTTAGTACATGTGCTCAGACCTAATGGTGCAAGCTAGCATATATGCTCAGACCTTATTATGCATACTAGCACATGTGCTCAGACTTGATAGTGCTATGTGCACCAACCTGATAATGCTATGTGTAAATGTGCACAGACCTTATAAAGATATATGCAAAAAATGCACAGACCTTATACAAAACATGCACATACTTTATAATGTCATATGCAAACATGCACAGACTTTGTAGTGCATAACCTCTATATGTGCACCGACCTCATTCAGCCTATTGTAAAATGTGCACAGACCTTTCATGCTATCGTGCTAATGTGCTCAGACCTGACAATGTAAGATGTAATATGTACATCGACCTTATAACTGACTAAGGCAGATGTGCACCGACCTGTTATATACACAAGGCAAATGTGCATCAACCTTATAGATGACTAAGGTAAATGTGCATCAACCTTAGTTAGCTAAAGTTCAAATGTGCATCGACCTTAGTTGCTATCTAACATAATGTGCACCGACCTGTGAGATCTAGACTCTTCATGTGCACCAACCTGACAGGTTAAATAGTGAATGTGCATTGACCTCAGAATGTAAAATGCAATATGTGCATCGACCTCAGTTGCTATCTAACACAATGTGCACCAACCTCAGAGTGAACAAGGCAAATATGCACCGACTTTACTCTGTGCTAGCAGTGAACATGCATCGACCTGCATATGCATCACTATGAGCATGCACCGACCTTCATATGCAACACTATGGACATACACCGACCTACATATGCAATACTATAAACATGCACCGACCTACATATGCAATACTATAAACATGCACCGACCTTACGGATGACTAAGACATGAACGTGCACTGACCTATATGAATAAAACATTGATGTGCACCGACCTTCTATGAAGAAACATGAACGTGCACCGACAGCTGCATGCTTCAGACTGAGATGTGCATTGACCTTACCTGATAAGGTAGAGGGTATATGCACTGACCTGTATGCTTCAATGCAATGGCTAGCTATCGTTGACCTTTTGTCACCTTTTTTGAACAGTCAGTAGTGTTGACTTTTTGTCACATTTTTGGGCAATCAATACTTTGAGTCATTCTTAGAACCTGTTCTGACAAATTTTCATACTGCTATAAAGATGATGAGATCATTAATAAATGCATCAAGATTTTATATATATATATATATATATATATATATATATATATATTGAGACATAATATTTGTCATCATCAAAACTTCAAAATCACAGGGACACAACATATGTGTGTATGCAGACAGTGATTGTGATGAATTGATCATTTGAAAAAAAATCAGTGTGTATGTCTGCAAATGGCTATTGTGGTTAGCTGGTGCACTTGAGCAAAATAAAACATGTGTATTTCATTTAATGAATGAATGAAACCCTAAGTTGAGAGCTATAGGTATTGGACATAAGTCACCAAAGGGTGTCTTAACTAGTAAAAAGATTCTAATGCCCGTGTAGTTTGGTCTTTATGTTTCTTCTTAGATCAAATTAGATGCAAATTTATTTTTAACTCATAATTTTAATTGACATTCCCATTCACCTAGTTCTGGTAGGTGCTTCGCTAGTAATGGTTACAAGAAAAGGAATCATGATGGATTAGATTAGGTGATATGTTTGACTTGGGGAGCATATTCCGCAACATCAATCCAAAAATTGTACGAGTATAAATGTCATGAGGAAAGAGCTTTGTGGTTGTGTGGGAACACATTTTTTATTTTATTTATTTATTTATCTTTGTTCATTTATTTTATTTTATTTTTTAATTTTTTTATTTATTTTCATTTTTATTATTCACTTTCATTCATTTTTATTTTTATTTTATCTTTCTTCATCGTCCGTCATCATTTTTTATTCATTTTAATTATTATTTTCATTTCATTTTTTTTCCTTTTTCATTGGACAATTATAGTTATTTGGATCACTGCACCGGCAGTCCATTCCAATCGAACTTTAGAGCTTTCTCGTCCGTCATAGCTTCATTTCATTCTTTGCCAAATTCTCCTTCTAGCTTGCTGGGCTCCCTGGTACAAATTCGTTTGCAATGTGGGGTGCTTTTTCCGGTGGGACTGTTAATGAATTTGACAGCTTTGCTAGTCCATCGTCTCGGATATTTTAACTTTGACCGACATGGCTCATTTAATGGGGGAGAGAACTGCTCCACGAGCCGCAAAACTGGGGCATCCGACTCTCCATACTGAGGGCAGTCTGCTTAATTATTCATGTAGGCCTCTTTGATCGAGCACAAGACATGCCACGTCTCATCATTTGGGGGTTAGAGGACACCTGTCCTTCTTAACCCGAGCTTTTTTTTGTGATTACAGAGACATTTCTATTATTATTTTTTTGTTGGGGCCCTGTCAAAGTGTATCCCTCATAAAATATTTTAGACTTGGTCGACTTCAGAGTCTCACCATCAGATGACTCTTTGATCAGAGGTGAATCTTCAGGCATCAGATGCGCCGCCTAGAAGTCTATAATCCCCTGGCCTTTGATGGGTTTCTTCTTGATTGGAGTGCTCCTCCTTACTGTTCTCATCCGCCTTGGCAGTGATAATAGAGAGCCTATTCTTTTCTTTCATCATTATTTTGAGCCAGTATTGCTCCCAGGGGATACTCGGCGACAACCATGTGCAGAAACAACTGTTGCCCTTTTTGTCATTAATTTATGCAAGGGATGGCCTGAAAAGTTACAACTCTTGCAAGAATAGGCCCCCAGCGCTCGTACCAAGTGCTAGCTTCTTGGCCCTTTTGCATTGATGGTTGCAGTTGCGGGGTCTTCCCTAGTTTCGTAGACAGCGTAATCATTTCATGTCCCCCAGACATTCATCATGTAAGGCTTCTAGGGAGTCTTTGTCTGCAGAGGCGAATATAGAGATCATGTCTGTCTCATAATTTTTCTTTACTTTTCTTCCTTTCTTCTTCTCTTTTTTTCTTTTTTTTTCCTTTTTTTCTTTTTTTAGAGAGAAACCCAAACTTGGGTATTGAGCAATCTGCGGTAGCTCCCCATCCATCTTTTGTGGATGTCCCGTCTTTAGGAGCATTTCATCTATTCATTTCATTCCTTCGTCACTCATCATTCTCCCAGACGGGGAGAGCAGAGTTTGCTACTTTCTTGCTATTTTGACTGCCTTGCTAGCTTTATCGGGGAGTCCCATGGTCGAGATGACCGGACCACATATTTCTTTTAGGGAAGCGATAGTCGTAGTTCCCTTTTCAGCAGGTATTCTGCTATTGCATAGAATATATTAGATGGGCTCTGGGCAAAGAGCTTCAATAACCCTCAGCGGTTCAGCCGTCTAGCAGTCAACATTTATAACGGGTCTTGTGATTCCCGGTGGGGCCTTGATGTGCCCAAGTAAACCTTGGGCTTCACACGCCCCCAAGTCGGGGTGGATAACTAGGGGAACTACTCATAGTGCATCTTTTGCCCTAGGTGGTTCTGCTTCTTCATGCTAAGTCAGGTGACCAGGTAGCGACAGGGAGAACCAATTATTGGACTCCACCATCTTCTTTTCTTTATCTTCAGCCACCTTGGCGGGCTGTTCTTCGCCCCTTTTCATACATGGGGCTGCCTCAAGAAGGTGACATCCAAACTCCCCAAGTAAGTGTGATTCAGCGGATTTCTTCCCTTCTTCCCCTCATTGGGGGTATTCAACGCATTGGCGGAGACTAGAGGGCACCATGACACCGCACCTTGGTGGTGAATTCCCCAAGCGAGGGGTGGAATTCTACCGTACTTGAAGGCATTTCAAATGTCCGATTGTAGTTGGTTATCTTCATATCCTTGGCCCCCGTCAGGTGTATATTGAAATGGTATTTCTGATGACTCTGGGAAGGGAGTATGCTGCTAGGTGCCCCCAGACAAATTAAAATTCTACTCGATAGTTGATCCTTCAGTTGCCCCTAGAAAAGTTAAAATTCCGCTCGATGGTTGATCATTCAGTTGCCCCCTCTTATGTGGAGTGACCTGTTATGGGTTGTGGAGGGCGGGAGCACATCTTCTTCAGGAAAAATGATGGTTGTCTCTGACTACGCAAAGCACCTTCTACAATATGTTGGGGTTTGCAAAGTTGCAACTATATCTTGCAGGGTCTTTTCATTCGGGGAGAGTATCCCTCAGAAATTTTCTTCAACAGTTTCATCATTATGTTGGCGACCCTGATAGTGGCCGACTTCACTTCTTCGGCTGTAACCTGCCTGACGTCATTCTGTACCAGCGAAATTGATTTGCAAGGTGACTCATCTATCTTCTCTTGTACTTGTTCGAGCATATTATGTCTGCTAAGCCGATTCTTTGCTTGCAGAAATTCAGCGAATGAACGAATGCTTTTGTTGCTTCCCTTCGCTATGTGAAGACTGGGTAGAGGTAGGATCTGAGCACCCCTAATTTCAGTCTCAGGATTTTAGTATGACTTTTACCCCTGAATATTATATTATTGCTAGTTTGTGGAGGATGCCCCCATTTCCTTCCAGATCTGCTGGCATTGTTGAAAGTTAGAATTCCGGCTTGGTCCGCCTCTACTGCTACAAAGCATATTCTTCTTTTTCTTCAGAATCTATCAACTTGGAAAGCTCCGACAGTGTATTGCGATACAGAGTTGTAACTCTTCTTTCATATTCGGGATTTTCCTTCTTTTGCTTTTCCCTTTTTTTCTTTTTTTTATTAGCGTCTGCCCCCAGAACAGACCATCCTTTGCGCCTTATATATTATTTTTTTTAGCTTCCTAATAGAATTCAAGGAGCTCAAAATGCCCCAGGATTACATCGTCTTTAAGCTGCACGGGCTGTAATTTGGCTTGTTCATATTCATCTAACTTGTCTATGATTGCTTGCAGTCGTTCTACTACTACATTTGCCTCCTTAGGCATCGGCAGTGAAGTCTATCCTATTTTGTTTTACCTTCTCTTTTTTATTGGGTCTTCTCAAGATCGCCTGGAATTCGCTATGCTCCAGGCATAAGTTGCGGCCGGTAGAGGCGGCCTAGGTGGGGCGCCATGAGTATGTACTTCTAGGATGGACTTGGGTGCTAGCCTTCTTCTGAATTTTCTGGGCATTGGCTGCAATCCCTTTTATTGTTCTACAGGCACTAGAATATAGGTCCAAAAGGTTTACTCAGCGCTGGCTTCTAACACATCTTTAGACAGCTGATGCGCCTGAGGGACCGAAGCCTGTGCTGAGGTTACAAGTTGTAGCCTTTGGTGGGGAATGCGCCCAGCATAACTAGATGTTAATTGAGACACGGCTGACTATGGTGGGGCTTCGCATGAATCGACACCGCCTTTGTGATATTTCAGGCGGGGCTCCCCACCTGCTTGGATGTAGATGGATAGATATCTTTTATTCAGCCGCCTACTCGACATCTTGATTATTCGTTGGTACTTTTACAGCAATGCCAAAAAACAATGTTTTGTGCAGAAGTTCTGAATATACTACTTCGCACTTCGCATGAGATTTATTCCGGTAGAATAGTCGACATCTCACCACCATCTTTAGTTGTCATGACTCACTGACAGATTGCTTATTTTTTTTGTAGAACAGACTAAAGTGTGTGTGGAGGGGATGAGTGGTTCGCTTCACTACATCAACCCACAATGGTAGTCTTTGTTCACTAAGGATTAGGATATGAGGAGAGTGGTTATTTCCTCGATAAATGCAGCCATTAAGGCCTTCTTTGCAATTTTTTTTTCTTTGGTGAGAGGACCCAATCTTTGAGCGAATTGGGATAGTTCCTCAGGTTCAGTCGGCGGAGCCCCATGATGACAGGTCAACTCAGCCATGTGGCATGTATATATGCAGATTTTGTTCCCTCTTGTCGTTCTACTTAGTAGCTCATGAAGAAATGTCAATCTCTCAAAGATTGAAACTTCCAGATTCATTTCTTTCTGGGGTAAAGACCTATAACCACCGGCTTCTTCATTATCTTCCCCACTGCCAGTTGGAGCTTGATTTTTTTATTTGATTTTCCTTCTTTCTTATTTCTCCTTTTTTGCAGCTTCCATAACTCCCAGAAGCCTTGGCTACCCTGGAGTAGCATCTTCGACACCAGGGAAATAATTGTGCCCGGTCCGGCTTTTCTCTTCTTGTGCTTGTGAAGCGGAGGGAGGGTGGGGACAACACCCTTCTCTCTGCGGGAGGATATGATCCAGACGCCCTGGACGAGTTGTTCTTGTTGTGACATCTGGAGTTGCAAAGTGTGTTCCCTTGTTGTGCCTCTTCTTTGAACATCGATAGAGAGATCTCCGAGGATGGCAGACCAGATGACTCTTCTTTCCTTTCATTCCCATTGGTTGTGTTGAATTTGTATTGAGCTTTTGGGGGATCCCGGGAGGCTCTCAGACACCTAGACTTGTTTGAATTCAGCTGGCTTTGGAGCCGAGTTGTTTCTTAATATGCTCTTTTCTATTTTGATCCGTAGTTGAAAAGAGTTGGGTATCGGAACCGATGATACACCATAGCCCAGTTTGACTTCAGCCTCTCAGCCCTTCACGTAGATTTTGATATTTCTGATCATCACAGATTTGTCGGTGGCATATAGTCGTCCATTAGGGATGATGACAGTTTCTCTTGAAAACCTTCCCCTTAGCAGGAAGCTGATCCTTGGTTGATTGAGCCAATACGAGAGATGGCATGGTAGGCATGATAGCCAACTGTCTGAGACTTCTTGCAATTGTAATTCTTGCTTTAGCAGACATGGCCTTGATAACAGCATTCATTGTAGACCCTATCACTTCACTGTCCAGCGGACCTGTGGAGGTTGTCCCCAAAAGGTTAGGGAAGCCATCCACTGGGAGGAGAATCTCCGAACTTGGCTGGGATGGCCAGGTATCCGAGAGTGGAATGCTTAGGACGATACCGAGCCCGAGTTAAACTCCAGACATGACAACTGTCGGAACAGCACCTGCAAATCATCAAAATAGGTAAACATTGTTTATTGGAAGGCCATGAGGCCCTTAGTCCTGGTAAAGAGATGGAGAGAGGTTACAGTCCCACCGAGCGTGTCAGACTTGTGGGAACATATTTTTTATTATATTTATTTATTTACTATATTTATTTATTGATTTATTTAATGCGTAGGCGTGCCAGTCACAAGGTGATAGTTTATTCGGACTCTGAAGACCGAAAGGTTTGGAGTTGAGAGTCCGCGTGCCGTCTCACTTATCAGACGATAGTGGGGTCGAGTCGGGACTGAGACTCGTCGTGCTATAAAGGCCACGACGTTAATTACATCTCTCCGAAGGGAGAAAACTCTTGATTAATGGCCAGTAGAAAGGGCCATATGTCCTAAAATTTTATATTAATGCATGCATGAAAATGGAAAGACGTCCCCAACGGGGCCCTATTGATTCGGGGAGGCAAGAACGCTACGCCGCTGATGACCATTTCATTATGATCACTACCATTATTATTTTGTTATCATTTTTTATTATTTTTATTTTTTATATTTTAGTATTTATTATCTTTTTATTCTTAGTTGTTGTGATTTTTTAATTACATTTTGTTATTTAGATTTTTATCATGATTTTTATTGTTTCGATTTGTTTATTATGTATTTTATTTTTTTGTGTTGTTGTTTGATTCTATTGCATTATTTATTTTATTATTTATTATTATTTTTTTATTATGCTAATTTTGATTCTATTTCTTTTCTTTTTTCTTTGATTTTGTTATATTATTATTATATTATTATTTTTTATTTTTATTATGTTCATTTTGTTATTTTTTTCGTTGTGATTCGAGCGATGAAAAATCAAAATTTTTGGCAGCATCTCCCCCTGTCCTGGAGTATGTCAGGGAGATGTAGCAGGTATTCGTCTACAAAAATCTGAGACGATTCCTTAATAGTCCAGATGTGCATGGAGTGGCAACACCCGGGCCCATATTCAATGCAGTACCTCCGAAGACTAGCCTACCAGGAGGTTCAGATCATTTTAGGGACTTTTTGATTAGGTTTGCACAAATCTTTTGACTCACCGTTGACATCGTCGCATACACATGTCGGTTCAAAGGTGAACTGGCGTAGTCCCGGGCCATCGAGTCTGGGACTAAGAGCATCGTAGAAAACTTATTCAGACATTGATCTGGGACCGATTTATGTTGATGATGCAGTAACGCCACGGGACATCCCCATGACACATGTTCGCCTATGATCTGGCGTGATTTAATATTAAGAAAGGGGACGAAACCCAGTAGGGGTAGGTCCGACTCAAAGGGTTATTGGCCCTGAAGCGAGGTCAAATTATTGACATGGCGGGGCAAACCCACAGGCCCAAACCGTGCTCATAATAGGCTTTGTTTATATTCATTTTATTCATGATTTAAGGCTACCCGATCAGGCTAAACAGCTGCAAAAGGGCTGACCCGGGAGTTTCGACCGGGCAATATAACACGGAGTGACACCCGATGGTCGAGGGTCACGTGAGCAATGAAAAGAGCCCATTCCGGGGCGTGGAATCGTAACGACGGTGAAAATAATAAAATTTAGCTCTTAACGAGTCAAAATGAATAGTTAAAAGTTACTATTCATTAACGCTCACTTTTTCGCCGATATCCGACTGTCTGATAGTCCGGAGATCTCCCTTTTGGACAGGACGTAGGGGATCACTGGCTCTACCCTATGAGATGAACGGGACGACTATGCGAGATCAAACGGACACCCGGTGAAACAAATAGCGTAAAAGGTGAATAATATTTAGAATAAAAAATTGAGTGCATTAAATGCACAGACTCCTGCCGGATCCTATGCATAGTGCTTCTGTCAGATAACATGTTTTCGTCACTTTTTTGGTTGTGTTTTTTTTTATTTTTATTTTGTTAAAAGAAGGGAGAGGGGGTGCCATGCCATATCATGGCACCCCATCCGACACCCTCCCTTGCATCGATTTTTTTTTAGAAGGGAGGGGGGACATGCCGGATCCGGCGTCCTCACCCGCGTCTGCTTCTCTTGTTTTCTTTTTTTTAAGAAGGGGGAGGACCTGCTAGTCCGAGGGATGGAGAGCTGCCGTATGGAGGGGTTACATGCTTCCGGATCACACGTTTTTTTGTGTTGTGCTTTGTCTTTTCTTTCATATATATATATAAGGTGTAGAAGGACCTGCCGGTCCGAGGCACCCATGGGTGACGGATCAAGACACCCATGGGCGCAGATCAAGACCCACTTTTTATTTTTAAGGCTTGAATGCATTAAATGCAGGGGGCTTGAATAGTGCCCCTACCGATTCGTAGAACCCATGGGTGTCGGATCAAGGCACCCATGGGCGCCAGATCGCCCAATTTTTTAAATCATCTTTCTTTTATTTTCTTTTCTCTCTTTTCTTATTTTGTTTTTCCTTTATTCTGGTCACATATTTTTGTTTTGATCTCCCCAATATATTTATTTTATTTTATTATTCATCTGTTTATTTCTTTCTTGTTATTTTGATTCTTCTCCTTTTTTTATTATTGACTTAAGGGCAGGTGAAATTTCGACATCATCTCCCCTGACCGAGGCATTTGGGCGGGGGGGGTGAAGCGGATGCACATCCACGGAAGTCTTAGATGTTCCCTTAATTCATCGAATGTGCACAAGAGCGGTAACATCCACGGTCATCCCCGCGTCGTATCCCGAGGGCCGGATTGAAGTTACCGGATGCTATAAATGCTGCTAAGGAGCACAGGGTGCGACTGTGGTAGGTGTTTGTCATTTCACCCGGTGAGGAAGATGACACGGGAAAGGTGCCGGTTCACCACGGAAGGGGGGGCGCTAGATCAAGGTGACAACGGCAGTGTAGGGGAGGAGGTGACAACGGCAGTGTAGGGGAGGCCTACCGGATCAAAGTAACAACGGAAGTGTAGGGGGACCTGTCGGATCAAAGTAACAGTGGCGGTGCAGGGGGACCTGCCAGATAGAGGCCACAACGGCGTTACAGGGGTACCTGCTGGATCAAAGAAACAACGGCAGTGGAGGGGGACCTACCGGATTGAGGCCACAACGGCGGTGGGGGGGGGGGAGGAGCTTTGGGAACATCAAGTAATCAAGGCAGCACCAGACATCTGATCCTCTAGTTTGGGAATGAAACACCTGGTCTTTGAAGAGGTTCTTCTCAATGCTGTTTGAGCTCTAGATTGACAGTGGCAAGCTTCATCGACAGAAACTCAACCTGGCGTTGCAGTGACTGTATGTAGTTGATAATCTCATCAAGCATCATTGCCTTCCCTGTGATCTTGCCGCATCTAGGAATAAGATCTTAGAGGAACTTCATTCATTCATTGATCTTCTATCTTCTCTCCCTTTCTGCAAGGCTGTAGCTGTTGGTCGCATGGCCCTCTTGGCCGTCGCATCCCCCTTAGAGGAGCTCTCGTTAGCTTGTTTAGAGGCCAGTTTCTGAGTGTTGGCTCTTCGTCTCTGTTCACCATTCTCTTTCTTCATAGTTTCCTCACTGGGGGTTTTAACAGAGTCATGAATCGCATCTTTCTTTTGTTCAGCCTCAGCAGTCTGAATCCCACTAAATGGGGATTGTAGATCAAAAGCACCATATTTTGGCATCTTTCTTCTCTTCTTCCCTTTGGGATTTTTCTTTTTTTGCATTCCCATGCTCACCATTTGAGTTGACATAAGTTGCACCCAGAGGACCTTCAATCTAGCCGTTTAGAAACAGAACTGTAGAAGTCATGATCTGAGAGATGATCCTAGTGTTTTAAGCAGATGTTTGGTATTTGCCCATATGAACTCCCCCCAGAAGCATTGATTCACTCATTTTCTTGCACACACACACCGGAATAAGAGGGAGCTGTGAAGCAGTTAAAATCCCTATGTTGAGCCATGGAAACAAACAGATTCTAGTCACCCATCAAGACTTGTCTGGCAATATTAGAAGAGAAGAAACTATTCGCCACTGCAGAAGGATCTTCTCCTCTGCAAGCAGCCATTGAGCTCATGGTGATCTTCTTCTCTCCAAGGTCTCCACTTCTCTATCTAGACCCGAAATCACCGCCATCATCCAACCCATGTCCTACAATGGAAAATACAAAGAGAGACGAGCCCTCTTACAGATCGATCTAAGCGCCAGCTGCCCAATCGATCAAGATAGGGCGCGGCCTCAAAGCACAGAGAACAAGCTTGCCCAAGAAACAAAAAACAAGTCCTTCAGGTAAAAGGCAAAGGCATGGAGTCATGGAGTTTGACTGGTAATTTCTTGCAAGGAGGAACAAATATCCTTGGCAGTTTTGAAAGGTTCAAAAGCAAAAGCGATTCCCAGAGATGGCATACAACATAGGAGAAGGAGAGGTCTGCCTCGAGGAGGCCAAGGAGGAAAGCCCCCTCTATACCACCATGGAGTACAAGCAACTCGAAGATGACGGCGAAGTGGAGGCCCTCAACAGGCAGGTCAGGGCTGCCATGAGAGCCGCATAGTAGGAACAACCATAGCGGAGAAGCACGATGATAGATGATGCGGGACTGCACACGCGACTCGATTCAATTGGATATGTGACCCGTGGACTCTAAGTAAGCTCGCGATCGCCCCTAACGAGGGAAGCGTACGGACGTGCACGGTTGAGAAACCGGCAGTGAGCTAGGGTGGTCAAACTCTCTCGCCGTGCCCGGATCGGGTCACGGGACGGTCTCGCTCTCTCTCGCAGCAGCGATGAAGTAATTATATCGAGCTAATGGCCCTAACACATGCTCTCTAGCAGCGGCATAAACAAGTATATACGAATAAAGCAAATACCGAGTAAAGGAGCGAACACGATACCTCCACGCGCCAGGCGTGGGGAAGACGATCCCAGCCGATCTCGTACTCTCGGAACAATAATTAATTAAATTACAGCAATGATTTACTGACCACTCCACGCAGGGAGGTAAAGGGCGACACAGCAGGACCCGGGAGTAGCGGATCCGGGTTGACGGGCAGCTTCTTGTGTAGCTTCGGCGGCACGCGTACTCACAGTCGTGGGACCCACGTGCTGATTAGTGGGGCCGAGTGGGCCCGGAGCGGCACCGCTATGACGGGGATGTCCGGAGGGGCGCTCCCTGAGAAGGCGCCGCGCTGGTTCACCTCGTGGAAGGCGAGGAGGCTCCGATCGGTGCGGGTTGGAGTTACTGCCCACGGATCTAAATTCTGTTTCAGACCTGCGAGTCCCGACGAAAACTGATGCTGCGATCGGCCCCGACGTCGGATCGACGCGAGACTAGCGCCGTTGGAAAGCTAACTCAAAATTATTCGATCTATGGTTAGAGAGAAAAAATTGACTATCCCAGATCTAGTTTTAGCCGAATTTCCAATCTGCTGGTTGACAGAATCCAAAATCTCAGGATAGAAGTGCTTTTTCATGAGAGTTGGCATTGACCGCATTGTAGACCCCAGATTCAACTATTGAGCTCTTCATGAAAGTGGTAGAGGGCGAAGAGAGGAAAATGGGAATAATTTTTATGAAAGGTTGGGTGGAGATTTGACTGGGGAATAGTATTTCTAGTACCGGGTGGTCGGATCTGAACAGCAGAGATAGAACAGAACTTGGGATCTGAAGTGATTTTTTAGAAAATATAAACGAGATCCTAAATTCACAATAAAATTTGTGAAGTGATATTAGGTGGAAAGAATCCTCAATAAAATTGGGGGTTCAAAAAAAATCAAGAAGGGGAACAAAGGGCGAAACTCAGGGCTGCTTTGAAACTAGACAGAGAACTGGCAGATCTGGTGGATTGGGAAGCATGAAAATGGAAAAATAAAAAACGAGGGCTGAAATTTTTTACATTTTTATGGGACGTGGTGATGACCTCTAAAATACACCCTGAAAATCTCAGTTCCAGAAGATGTAGGAGTTGGGAGCTAAAATTCTCAGAGTAACCCTCTATCCAGCAAAATAGAACCTTGGACAGAACTTCCGAACTTGCTTCGCGGTGGCTCGATGGCGGCACGAACGGCGGCGGTGGTGGCAGAGATAGAATCCGGAGGTAGAGGGGCTAAGATAGAAGGGTTCTACACCCTGAAATGCTGAAGGAGGAGGAAGGAACCAGAGAGAGAGAGGAGGGGGCGCAGGTTGCTCCAAGCTTGCACAATTTTTTCTTCTCATTAATTCTCAAAAATGTGGAAATACAAGTATTTATATAAAATAGAAAATGATTCAAAATGCCCTCCGATCTAGGGTTGGAAGGGGCACTAAAGGGATAGGATAAAGTATTTCTTCAATGTGGTCAAAACACATTACACATATTCTAATCAAACTTCACCTAACTAGCCTAATAGGACAAAAGAGGGGGCGCCCCCTTCATGGGCCATTCTTGGGCCAAGTTAGTCCAAGGCCAACCAACACAAGTCCATGAACACATGTATAGCCTATGGGCATTCCAAACCTAGGTGGCCCATGAGAGGGAGAAGCCCACTTGGGCCTTAAGTGATTTAAAGGTCCATTAATAAGCCTAATGGTCCAATATTATGCCCTTAATAGACCTAATAAAAGAAACCTAGTAATGGACTCTTCATGGAATGTGGCCCAATGACTTATTAAAAGGCTTACAAAGGAGCCCAAATAAAAAAGAAACCCAAACAAACACACTAATATAAGCCCATATACACTAATACAAGCCAATACACACTAATACAATCCAGTAGCCTTTGATGCCCCCATCAATTCTCCCCGGGTGAGAGGAACTCGATCCCGTCGAGTAAGGGGTGCTACTGCTCGAATAACTCCGACGAATCTGCCACCGTACCAGATAGCACGGGTACGCTCCACTCCAAGTATCGTCACCTGCTCATTCCGTATATACTCGATATGCACAAGCTGCTGTGGGAACGAGGCTAGAGGTGGACACTCCGGGTGGGGTCACTCTCAAAGGGAGGAGGCGACTCGAAGACTCACTAGGAATTCACCGCTGGGTCCCTATAGGTGACTAGATCCGGGACATGGATGTCGAGCTGATCCCATACTCCTCGAGCGAGTCCACTCGCCTCTCACTCAGAAGGGACTGACATCAACGAGCTTGCACAAGACGTATGCAGATGCCTAACAAACCACACACAAACCACATAAACAAGTCACACAAAGAAGAAACAAAACTGACTCATGCATATCTCTAGACTTAATGCAATGACATCACCCACCAGGTGGCCGTCATCCGAGAGCCGCATCCTGAGTGTCGGTAAGCTCCTCCAGACCTTCGTACGCATCAGCTAGTTTCGGATCGGCCTCGTAGCTGACAGATACAAGCCCAGAAGGCGAGGCTTCTCCTACCCCTAGGGAACTGATGCGGGACGGACACACGACTCGACTCCAATTGGATATGTGACCTTTGGACTCTAAGCAAGCTCGCGATCGCCCCTAACGAGGGAAGCGTACGGACGTGCACGGTTGAGAAACCGGTAGTGAGCTAGGGTGGTCAAACTCTCTCGTCGTGCCCGGATCGGGTCACGGGATGGTCTCGCTCTCTCTCGCAGCAGCGATGAAGTAATTATATCGAGCTAATGGCCCTAACACATGCTCTCTAGCAGCGACATAAACAAGCATATACGAATAAAGCAAATGCCGAGTAAAGGAGCGAACACGATACCTCCACGCGCCGGGCGTGGGGAAGATGATCCCGGCCGATCTCGTACTCCCGAAACAATAATTAATTAAATTACAGTAATGATTTACTGCCCACTCCACGCAGGGAGGTAAAGGGCGACACAGCGGGACCCGGGAGTAGCGGGTTCGGGTTGATGGGCAGCTTCTTGTGTAGCTTCGGCGACACGCGTACTCACAGTCGTGGGACCCACGTGCTGATCAGTGGGGTCAAGTGGGCCCGGAGCAGCACCGCTATGACAGGGACGTCCGGAGGGGCAGTCCCTGGGAAGGCGGCGCGCTGGTTCGCCTCGTGGAAGGCGAGGAGGCTCTGATCGGTGCGGGTTGGAGTTGCTGCCCACGGATCTGAATTCTATTTCATACCTGCGTGTCCTGACGAAAACTGATGCTGCGATCGGCCCCGACGTCGGATCGACGCGAGACTGGGGCCGTTGGAAAGCTAACTCAAAATTCTTAGATCTATGGTCAGAGAGAAAAATTGGCTATCCCAGATTTGGTCTTAGACGAATTTCCAATCTGCTGGTTGATAGAACCTGAAATCTCATGATAGAAGTGCTTTTTACTGAGAGTTGGCATTGACCGCATTGTAAACCTCCGATTCAGCTGTTGAGATCTTCATGAAAGTGGTAGAGGGCGAAGAGAGGAAAACGGGGATAATTTTTATGAAAGGTTGGGTGGAGATTTGACTGGGGAAAAGTATTTCTAGTACCGGGTGGTCGGATCTAGACAGCAGAGACAGAACAGAACTTGGGATCTGAAGTGATTTTTTAGAAAATATAAACGAGATCCTAAATTCACAAGAAGATTTTTGAAAGTGGTATTAGGTGGAAAGAATCCCCAATAAAATTGGGGGTTCAAACAAAAATCAATAAGGGGAACAAAATGGCGAAACTCGGGACTGCTTTGAAACTAGACTGAGAACTGGCAGATCTGGTGGATTGGGAAGCACGAAAATGGAAAAATAGAAAAAGGGGGATGAATTTGTTTAAATTTTTTGGGAGGTGGTGATGACATCTAAAACTCACCCTGAAAATCTCAGCTCCAGAAGATGTAGGAGTTGGGAGCTAAAATTCTTAGAGTAACCCTCTATCCAGCAAAATAGAACCTTAGACAGAACTTCCGAACTTGCTTCGCGTGGCTCGATGGCGACACGAACGGCGGCGACAGCAGCAGAGATAGAATCCGGAGGTAGAGGGGTTAAGATAGAAGGGTTCTACACTCTGAAATGCTGAAGGAGGAGGAGGGAACCATAGAGAGAGAATAGGTGGTGCAGGTTGCTCCAAGCTTGCACAAATTTTTTCTTCTCATTAATTATCTAAAATGTGGAAATACAAGTATTTATATAAAATGGAAAATGACTCAAAATGCCCTCAGATCTAGGGTTGGAAGGGGCACTAAGAGGATAGGAGAAAGTATTTCTCCCATGTGGTCAAAACACATTACACATATTCTAATCAAACTTCACCTAACTAGCCTAATAGGACAAAGGGGGGGGGGGCCCTTCATGGGCCATTCTTGGGCCAAGTTGGTCCAAGACCAACCAACACAAGTCCATGAACCCATGTAGAGCCTATGGGCCTTCCAAACCTAGGTGGCCGTGAGAGGGAGAAGCCCACTTGGGCCTTAAGTGATTTAAAGGTCCATTAATAAGCCTAATGGTCCAATATGAACTAACCCCCCTTAATGGACCTAATAAAAGAAACCTAGTAATGGACTCTTCATGGAATGTGGCCCAATTGCTTATTAAAAGCCTTACAAAGGAGCCCAAATGAAAAAAAACACAATCAAACACACTAATATAAGCCCATATACACTAATACAAGCCAATACACACTAATACAATCCAGTAGCCTTTGATGCCCCCATCAATAGAGGTGGTAGGAAAGATTGAAAATGTTGTGAAGGAGGTGTCGATTCACCTTGCAGAAGAAGAAAATGAGAATGCAGGGGTGCCGAATCGTTTTACAGCTAGAACGGTTGAGGTTGAAAATAATAAAAAAACATACACCCGATCACTTAACGATGGCTGGGTTTAGTTTGAGATACTAAAAAAAACTTACGCATCCAGTAGCCCAGGATCATGTTCACCATACAGAACAAACCCTGAGTATGGATGCTCCTAGAAATATTTCATAATCATTCAAACATCCACATCCGATGCGAGAATTAAAATGCCATAATGAAGACGATCGGTGGAAATAAAGGGAAGAGAGCGAAAAAAATGTGCAATGCGACCAAAGGGGAGTTCGCATACATGGATCCTTTTTATTCATGAGAACCTTGAATCATACAATAACTTCTCATATGGATATTAGAATACAGAGAGGAAAGAAAAAAGGAAAGGCCGTCGTATATGGCGTAAACGATGAACCCACATGTGGAGAAGACCCTTCTCCCCGTTGGGTCCCTTCGGTGCCAACGGATCTAGAAGGGGGGGTTGAATAGATTCGGTATGAACTTCGTCCAATTAAAAACTAAGCTCAAATGAAACACAAACTACAACAGACAGTGGAAATGATTCAAGGCAATAGAATAAGACACACAGTACAAGAAGTCAACAAGTTGCTGAAAGGGGGAAGGCTGAGGTCGACACAACAGAGTAGAAGGGTCGACGCAGCCTTTCTATGCAATTGGCTGTTAGACAGATTAGCTACTCATCCGATCCCTAGAGTGTGTGTGAACAAAATAACTTCCCCCAGGCTTGGGTGGACTCCCTAGTGCTTGTGAGCAAGGGTGTAGCAAGCAACTAAGAAAATCCAAGTGCAGTGAAGAAGATATACGGTGTACATATCCAAATGTTAGAGTGTGCGATGAAGAAAGCAATCAGATATGAATAAGTTAATGCTGGCACACAAACCTGTGAATGGGGAAAGAAGACATGGAACAATCACACAGCCCATTGCATAGGAAATTTTAAGGTGGTTCAGTCTGTAAACCCGCAGACCTACGTCCACCCCTCACCAAATCCGGTGAGGCTTTCTCCACACGAGGACGAAATCCTCAACACACACACACACACACACACACACACACACACACACACACACACACACACACACACACACACACACACACACACACACACACACACACACACACACACACACACACACACACACACACGGGGATGAGATCCACCACACACACGCACACACACACACACAGAGGGATGAGATACACCACACACACACATACACACACACACACGCACACGCACATACAAAAGAAAAGAACAAGCTGCAAGTGCAGCAAACACACTTCCGATCTCTCACAAGAGCACCAGACACACACGGTTTACAGATTGCAAATACAGAAGTAAAAATAAAAAGATCAACACAATGAGAAGGCAACGGTGGCTTCAGATCCAAGTCTTGAAGCTCTATCAAACTCAGGCCGGCTGCAAGGAGGGGCTGCACTCTTGTCAGCTTCTTCTTCTTCCTTTCTCACAACTAGTTTGACTCGAACCAGGGCTAGGCTGCTCTCCACACTCCTTTCTTTTCTTTCTCAGAGGTTTCTATTGAAGGCTCAAGGGAGACGTGGGCTTTTCTCTTCAAGGCAACAAGTACAGCAACTTCTCCAGTAGAAGCTTCAAGTCTATATAAAGGAACCAGACAGAAAGATTTCCCTCCAACAAAAATTGCAATAAGACCGATTCAAAATTGAACTCTGACCTTCTTTCAGTGGTGCTTGACTTGATCTACCGGTCATAAGGGAGCAGATGGGAGAGGAATTTTTCCCTTCAAAATTTTTATTGGCTTGAGGTAGATGCTCTGCAGATGTTGACTTTGAGCTGGCATTGTGAACCTTCTTTGAAATCTTGTGACAGAGGGAATGGTTTTGTCCAGTGTGCACTTGAGGACAGACCACCTGGCCAGTCCTTTCTTAGGACAGAAGGGACAGTCTTCAGGCAGAGAGGACCTTTGCAGATTTGGTCCTTGACATGGTCCTCTTCAAAAAGATGTTCTGTGGTGTTATAATTAAATGGTAGAACCTCTGACTTGGGAACCTTCTTCCAGACCTCAAAAGAGGTGTTTTTGGATGTTTGCGTCCTGCATTAATGCTCTCTGGATGGTTTTCGAAAAGATATATTTGTCAGAGTACTTTGAGATTTTCCTTCAATGAGGTCAACCTGCTGAGATAGTGAGGTCGAGTCAGCTTTGTAGAATCCTGTCTTCAACGGCTTCTGGAAGCACCATGAGGTCGACCTGCTGTAAAAGTGGTGTTGACCTCTCTTAAGAAAACTGCATGTTTAACAGTCTCTAGAAGGCACATGAGGTCGACCTGATGTAACAGTAGTGTCGACCTGTCTTAAGAAAAATGTCAGTTTAACAGTCTCTGGAAGGCACATGAGGTCGACCTGCTGTAACAGTAGTGTTGACCTGTCTTAAGAAAACTGTCCACTCCTTTGAAGTTGATGTTGGAGCAGCGTGAGACGAGGTCAGAGCAGCTCTCATGAACTTGCAATTCTCACCTGAATTCTGTCTTTGCACCTTGAGTTACTTTCAACCTTGGCTACTAAGATCCATCATATGCAAGCTCCTTGTGCTTTGATGTTCTTTCCACTTATTTTTCAGCCTCATATCAATATGGGGAAAGCCCTTCTCACCTTAGATAGACCATGTATAAAGCTTCAAAGTTTGAACTGCCATTTCTGTTGCTGATCTTGCTGTTGGTTGCCATTGCTCCCCAAGTCAACTTGGGTGAGTGCCTTGAACTCAAGAGAGTCTTTTCATGATGAGCATAGCATGGAGGTATGAACAACATTTATCATGCATGCTGAAGCATAGTTGAATCAATTCAATAGACTTGTAATGAATTAAACTCAGACATCATCAAAGCAACATATATCCAACATTCTCCACCTTTTTGATGATGGCAACTATGCTACAATATAAGACACCTTAACAGTAGAATCATGAAACATATGATGACTCAACAAACCTTCTCTCCCCTTTGAATAGATGTTGACTCATCAAGACATCTCTCCCCCTTTGCCATCAGCAAAGAGGTTGACATGAGATTAGAGAGACATCTCCCCCTTTGAAGCAGATACCAAAATAAGCTTGTGAAACAACTCCCTCTATTGAAATGATCAAGACATGCACAGTCAAGCCAATGAAAGAATAGAGGATGATCAAATATAGCAGTGAAGCCATGAGAGTTAGGTCCCTTTGCAATGTAAGGTCCCTAAATTGAGTGTTAGGTCCTTCTTGAATGCAAGTAAAGCTAGGATTATGTAGAGAGAAGGGTGTGTAGACATGGAGTTGATACCACTTATTGGTTACAGATGCCAAGTGTTGAGAGAGCAAGTGATACCAATAGTTAATGAGCAAGCGCACAATAGCACCACAGAAATAGAATGGAAAGCACTCTTTTGTCAACAAGGCAGTTGCAAGAATTTCCAGAGATGGTTTGTTCTATTGAAATGTGATGCCACTAGAGATAGAGCGGGAAATTTCAGTCTGAGGCATTATTCAAAAAGTAGAGTTGTAGATTTGTCAGAATCTCCAATTACAAAATATCAATGATGAGGCCCTTTTCTTGAGATTGGTTTAATTCTAATGAATTCTGAGTTTTGCAAGGTAAGTTTAGAAAAATTTTCGCATTCAAAATTAATAGAAGCAAACAAATGTTACATATAAGGTACCACGTTAGCCTCCTCTTATCTTACTCATTCACCTTCCATTAGCCCTTTGGAAGAAACTACAACTAGTATTGAGATTAAGCACCTTGTGAAGTTTCTGATTTAATCCATGGAACGCTGCCAACTTCGAATTTCTCTTTTGATGCCTATTGATATTATTTTTCATATTTTCAAGAGCATTCAGGTGGAGCATGCACCTTTTGACGTGAAGATGCACATTGATTAGATGCCAGCATCCCCAGTTACTCAGTGTCACTTACCATTATGCTTCATTTTGAACAATGGTAGCAAGGCACTTCATGACACTTTTCGCTTCACTTCATTGATGAAGGGACTTGGTTTCTCAGTGAATCCATTTGCCATTGCTCTGCCTTAGGCCAATGAATCTTTAGTGCACACCTTTTTACATGAGGATACACGTTTATCAGATGTCAGTATCCCCAGTTACTTAGTATGACTGAAGTTCATTTTATTTTTTTTTTGAATACCCCTTATGGAATTGTTCGAATTTTCATGATGATTAAGAACAATACTGAAATGATGTTTCTCACCCAAGGATGCTCTTGAACTAGAATAAACTTTCAGAATTAAGAAGGCATAGCAGGATATTACATGAAAAACTGGTTTAGGTCCATTAAGATTGAATACAGCCACTTTCATGAAAGTTCAGTTCAAAACTCATGAACCCATTAACCTTAAACCAATAATTTTATATCCTGGGCAATCAAAGAACTCTATAAGAGAAGGTTCCACTTGAAGATTTACTCTGATAAATGAACTCAACGGCAGATAGAAAATCCTCCAAGGAGTTCAAGGCATTCAAGGAATTTCAGAAACAGGCAGCCAAGCATGAAGATGCAAATGACAGATTTTTAGGAATATCAAGGAGATTCAGATTTCAATATTTCAGCTACAAGGAATAATCACAGCAACATGATGCAAAGATCTGGTTTAAATAGAGAATACAGTTGGGAGGAGAGTGAGAAAGGACATTGAATTCTCCCCCTGAGGATGTGCAGTGAGCTCAGACTAGGATAAGTGAAGAGGGCCAGCAGGTGTATAGGAGTGTCAACGTAGGCACCTCATGGTGTCTAGGCACTGAGCTCAGACCGAGAGCAATTTGCAAAAAGGATCAGCCACTGTGTCGACCTGAGTTGATCTAAGGTTGACCTGATCAACAGCAAAAGAGATTTTAACAGATTTTTCTCAGAATCAAAACAAGAATCATGCACATCTCCATTTCACACAAATGACAACTGAGATTATTAACATTCAGGGAATAGACTCAGACAAGATTTTGTTTAACGATTAGACTCCTCCTTAAAAACTTAAACTACATGAAGCACACATGGAAGTATACAATGGCAAGTGTGAACAATTTTATCAAACTAAACAAGCTCCCCCTAAGAAGATGCAGTCAATACATATGTCAACAAAATGTGCAAGGATGCGGACTAGACTTTTAAGTTGACTCCCCCTAAACTTGTGCCTGGGTCACAGAATGCCTTCACGAGAATTAACAAGAGGGTACGAGGTCCTTTAACGTGATATGCATTGGAGTGCATGAGAACACACTATAATGCTAGATGCCCACAACACATGCAGATACAAGACATTAGCAATGCATTTAAAACCAAGATGCAAATTCTTAGACTCCCCCTTAGTCCCAAGCTTATGGATGTTAGGACACTCAAACAACAGGTTATATGTGTCCACATGAATGAGGAGTTGAATTAAATGCAACCATGACAGACATCATCAAAACCAATGGTTAACAATGATAGACAAGCAAATCATATGGCCGCCAAGTTAGTAGTAGCGACAAGCTAAACCCCAAACATGCATGTTATTAACAGCAACTCATGATTATATCAATTTCATCATCAACAATTTCAGCATGATTTTTCATGAGTCAAGCATAGAGGTTTCTGATTTCTGGTACGAGACAGAGAACTTAGATCAGAAGATCACTTCACGCAAAGTGATGTCTTCCTGATAGGCTCAACCCATTATTCCAACATACACCTTTTGATATATTAGAAATTCAGTCATTTTCAACAGCAAGATTTTTAATTTTGGTCATGGGAGAATTTCAGATGTTCAGAGGAGAGGTTTTCAGACTGCATGGTTTACTGAAGGCAAGAAGAATACCTAAATGCAAAAACTAAAAGAGTAACTCTAACACCCTGGATTCTTCGGATCAGAATCGGAGAGCTTTTGAAACGCTTTCGTGGGTCCCTAATTATGTTTTATGATCCACTCAGATTTTTCCCTTGTATAACTTGCGAAACCCCGTGGAGAGTGAACCGTTGAGTTTTGAGACTCCGGGACGCTATAAGTGCATTGTGCTCTTTCCGAGGATCGTAGAGACTATTTTTTCGTATTTTTCTAAATTCACGAAATTTCGGGCCAAAAATCAGATTTCATAAATATTCCTAATTTCTTTTCCTTTTAACCCTCACCCTCTCTCCTCTCTCTTCTTACGTTCTCTCACTCTCTCCCTCTCCGTTCTCTCTCCTCTCTTCTCCTCTCCCTCGGGCGTGCGACTGTGGCAGAGCTGGACGAGGTGGTGACGGCGTGGAGCTGACTTGGAGCGTGATGGCGTGAGAATCGGAGCGTGGCGTTGGCGCGATCCTGAAGCTGGATTCGAAGCCGACGTGGGTTGTTCGTGTGATGGTTTTCGGCGTGGTTTGGCCATTTCGACGCGCGAGATCTTTGGTGGAGGTAGGGGGATGGATACTCTACTCATTTCCTGCTTTCCCTTGTGATTTGGAGCCGAACGGTGTGAGTTTGAGCGGGTTTTCCAACTTTAAGGGTGAAAGTATGTTTCGGGGGTGTGAGCTGTGTTCGCCGTTCCAGGCAATGATTTTCACATTAAATGGTAAAATATGAACCCCTGGCATGTTGGGATTCGTTTCCCCCCAGTTTAACTCTGTTTGGTTGTGATTTCGGGCCGGTATGAGCCCGGATGTCCATGTGACTCGTTTTGGGTCGATTCGTGGGAATCGCCCGTTTTCAGCTGTTTTGAGGTTGGTTTGATCCCTTCGGACTTGTGGAAGGTTCATATTGACTCTAGAGATGTTTCCCCATCATTTAGGAGCGATTGGGGCATGGAAACACCGAATTTTATAAGTTTCTACAGTTTTTAGACCAGAGGGTGAGTCGCGGTCCACCAGAAACCGCATTCATCGCTCAGGGGTAGTAGTGGTCGAGTCTGAACCGCTTTAGCCTTTGAAGGTCGGTTGGTAGACGCGGTCGTCTACCCGACCGCGTTAAGTAGTCACGGTCATTTGGAAAGCCGTGTTTATGTATAAGCGGTCATTGGTCAACTGCGTTCTAGTTTCTTCGGTTGGTTTATGTCGGTTAGCAAGTCACTGTAGTGCGACTGACCGCCTCTCCGAGTAGTGGTCAGGGGGAGACCACTTTCTTGTTCTGGTCAAGCATCTAGGTGAACGCGGTCATTCACCTGACCGCTTTTAGCCAGTCGCGGTCGTTTGGTGACCGCGTTTGTCTTGGTTCTTTAAGTAGCGGCCATCGGCCAATTGCTACTTGTTATTTTACGTTGGTTTGGCTTCCGATTGTTGTGGCTTCGACCCCTTGGTTAGCCCATTATTCCATGGATGTCTTGGACGTCCTATGAGGGCTGTGACTGTGTTATAGGGTGTCAGGGAGTGCCATTGTACTGAGCGGTATTCCGTGTTATTTCGAGGGTCATTATGGTTTCCGGTCAACTCGATTGTGACCAGTGGTTGACACGTGACCTTGTGAGTGTCTCATCTATCCTGTGAGGATCGAGACCTAATTTTGGACTCGAGATGTTTACCTTACCTCGATTTGTGTGTCCATGTGATTTGAGAGGTTTGGTGGTCCCTCATGTTCTATGTTTCATGTTATGCGGGATTGTGAGTCCGTTGAGTGGTCTTGGGGCTGAGGACTCATTAGTAATGTGTGGATCCGGCTGTTCTGTGTTACTTCCACTATGCTTTACCGTGATTTGGCTTAGGGACTAGGCTGATTGGTGACGTGTTACCGGTTTGTGCGACGATCTTGACCTGAGTCTTGTTGACTCAAGGATCATTGTGTTAGCAGGTCTAGTTGGCTGTCCTAAGTCTAGCGACCGTTCGGTGCGCTACCTTGTGCTCCGTAGTACGTGCGACAAGTGTATGCTTAACCTGTCTGTACTTCGGTATTTCTGTTTGAGAGTCTCTGTGCCTAGTGAGCCTCCACTAGTCGTAGCCTGACGACACTTTCCTGTGTGTCGGCCGTCCTGGGAGTGGTGGCGGGGCGAGTTTCTGGTTGAGACGATTTGTAGGCTGGTTGTCGTGGGCCCCTTTGTCTTGTCGTGAGAGTCCTACGGGAGGGGAAAACTAGCTAAAGGCATGGCTCAAGACATTGAGCTTGTGTGTGCACACGTGGTCAGGGGCGTTGGATAGATGCCGACGGACGTGACCCTGACTAGTCACTCGTTACTTGGTACTTGGTTCTTGTTGGGTGTCTCAGTTACCGCTGTTCCAGGCGAGTGGGAGACGCTTGAGGCACAGTGTAAGATGTCAGTGGATGCATCTAGCTTTTTTTTCTAGTGAGGAGGTGCTTCTGTCACATGACATGATGACTTGTGCCTTTCGTGACTGGTTTCCATCATGGTTGACGTGACTTGTCGGGTAGTCTGTGTTTGGCTTCACCCGAGGTTACTGTAGCATACACGACGGTGAGATCGTGTATGTGCTAGTGATTTTAGACCATGTGGTCATGAGTTGGGCTTTAGTCTCGGTAGACGAGCCTGCACGACAGAGATGTCATGATGCGTCCTGGCTGTGTAGCCAGTGCTCCTTGTATCGGTTTAGTGATTCCCAACTATGTGTCTGGGAATTCGTGTTCTTGCTGATTAGGAGTAGTTTGGAGGGCCGAGGTTCAATCGGCTGTCGTATTTCTGTTCAGTACGGCTCTCCTCTTTACTTTAGCTGTTTCTACTCCTGTTCTTGCTTTGGTAGTTGCTTTTGTTGCACTGTTGTTACTACGTTCATTTCGTGGTAGGGATCTGTGGTGTAACGACCCAGAGATCCGGATACTGGTAAACCGATACCAAGAACTCGGAGACGCCACCCAGGAGGCTGATGAGGCCCCGGAAGGGTTGGGAGGATTGGTTGAGGAGTTACATAATGAACTAGAATTACACGCGCATTTATAAAATGGCAATTTTAAGCATAAGCGGAAGCAATCTACAATATCAGAGTGATATATTTACATAAAAGAGTCCAGATCCATACATAACAAGTCCAACACTGAATAGAAGTCAAAATAAACAACTACACGGGGCATACCCTGGCCAAAAGGGAACAAACGACAGACAGACGGACCACTGCTGGCACCTAAGAATTCCCGCCAAAAGCATGAGAAAAGCCTGCGGTCTGCTGCTCCGTCTCACCTGAAAAGGAAGGGTGAGTCTCACAACATAGACTCAGTAGGGTTCACGTGGATCCCTACCTCGCAACTAAACATATAAAGCAATTAATCATGCAATGGCATAAAGGAATGACAATTAATAAAGCTGTACAGATATATGAACAGTTGAAAGATAGCTAATTTTTAAATGCCATTTAATATTCGAACGAATATTTAAACGCGAGAACCATAATCTACCAATAGAATCAAAATTCAACATTTCCAAGTGACAGGAGAGAGAAAGGACCACAGAAAGAAGACCAGATGCGTCCACTGACGACTTATACTGCGTCTCAAGTATCTACACGAGTCTGGAACGCGGAAAGTGAGACACGTAACAGTAACCAAGGTCAAGAACTAGTCAGGGTCACACTCATCAGTGTCAGTCCAAGCCCCTGACCACGTGTGCACAGACAGGCTCAATGCCTTGAGCCAGGCCTCTAGCTAGTTTTCCCCTCCAGTAGGACGCTACTGCCAAGCAAGGGGGCCATGGAAATCAGCTTAAAAATCATACACCGGGACTACCCCGTCACCTCTCCCAAGTGGGCCGACACTAAATGTCGTCGAGCTACGATTAGTGATTCCATCATAAGGAAAGAGAAAATAATTGTATTGGGATCTAAAAACGTGTCACAGTTCATAAAAATATTTAAACATGGCGAACATGCAGTATTAAACGCATACTTAAATGAACCAAGCCAAATTCATACACTATAGAGCTAAACGGTCCAGCATTGGCCCGTCAGGATGTGGAAAACGGTCATACGACTGACCACCAGACGGACTCATGTGGTCCTACCCGTGACCGCCAAGCCACGCACATTTCAGATATTTAAACGGGATGAAACCTGATCGTAAACGGTCACGCGACTGACCGCTTGGGGACGATAAATGGTCAGGTCCAAGACTGCTAGGATTACACCGCCTTACTCGGTCAAAAGGACTAAACGGTCGCCTACTGGCCCGCTAGGGTCTGTAAATGGTCGGTCGAATGACCGCCTAAGACACTAAACGGTCAAGCGTAGGACCGCTTAGGTCTACCGCCTTACACCGTAACGCAAACGGTCCCTAGAACGACCGTAAGCCATCCAAAGGACCCGAAATGCGGGAATTCCATTTGGAACCCCTCCCAATCGATGCAAATCGATGGGAAAACATTGTAAAACATGTTCTAAGCTATCATACACCCATTCCACAATCATTATACATCCGAAAACATAAAGACAATGGCCATGGATGGATTGAAAATATAAATTACAATGTTCATGCTTTAAAAATATAAATGATGATTTTCATGCATATGGCCATCCTATTAACATGGCAATGGGTAGGAAACGATCCTAACGAAGCAAGGAAGCCATCCCCCTACTTGGATTGAGCCAAAAATAACGTTCCACGCTCATTCTACGTGAAGGACGCTGCGCTCCACCCGTGGGGTTTCCCACTTCTCCACTCCACGGTCGCCTCCACGGCGACACCGGCGCACCTCTCACGCCCCTGGCTCGCCAACGCCGCCTCCTGCTATCCCTGCAAGACCTCGGGGTGATCACACCGATGAGAACAAGAGAGAGGGAGAGAGACATGCGTGCGGGAGAGAAAGAGAGGGTGAGAAGGGAGAGAGAGAGCTCCCACGTAACACACAAAAAAAGAAATGATTTGATTATATATTTTTTGTGATAAAACTTTAAATTGCCATAAGGCATTACAAAGTGTAAAATTGTGTAAATGCCCATTCTCACTTCAAAATACTTATAAAAATGGCCAAGCCCATTAAACTAGGCCTATTAAGCCCATTAAAATAACCTAAATTCATGAATCTTTTCACACTTCAATAGCGATAAGGATCCGCTAAGAATCCATTAACTACCGGGTCTTACAGTCCCTCCCTCCTAATAGAAATTTCATCCTCGAAATTTAAAAGGAAGCACAAGGATAGAACTGAAAGAAGATATACCTTACTCGAAAAAAAATGGAAACTGCTGACGCATTTCGTCCTCACGTTCCCAAGTAGCTTCATTACCCGAGTGACGCTGCCATACTACCTTTACCAGAGGGATTACCTTATTCCTCAGTCGTTGTTCACGACGATCATCAATTCGTATCGGAAACTCTGGCGTGGATAGATCCGTTGTCACTTCAGGCCACATCGAATCATCTAACACGTGAGATGCATCAGGAACATACTTCCTTAACTGAGAAACATGAAACACATCGTGGATTGCTTGCATCGCCGATGGTAACTAATGTCGATAAGCCACTTGGCCCACACGTTCCAAGATAGGAAACTGACCAATGTATCGGGGACTAAGCTTTCCACGCTTTCCAAATCTCATTACGCCTTTCATCGGAGATACCTTCACAAAAATAGAATCTCCAGGCTCAAACTACAATGGTCTTCTACGCCGATCTGCATAGCTTTTCTGTCGAGTTTGAGCTGTCAACATTTTCCGTCTGATCAGGCGCACCACATCAACACATTACTGAATCATGTCCGGTCCTGTCAACAGTCGGTCACCAGTCTCAAACCAGTCCAACGATGTACGACAAGGACGTCCATACAAAGCTTCATACGGAGCCATATCAATACTGGAATGATAACTGTTATTATATGAGAATTTCACCAATGGCAAGTGTTGACTCCACGAACCCTGCCAATCCAAACAACACGATCGCAGCATATCTTCTAACGTCTGAATAGTCCTCTCGGACTGACCATCAGATTGAGGATGATACGCTGAACTAAATGCCAATTCTGTACCCAACGCCTTTTGAAAACTCTGCCAGAAGCCAGAAGTAAAACGCGGGTCACGATCTGACACAATAGATATCGGAATTCCATGCAATGGCACAACCTTTTCAACATAAAGCTCCGCCAATCTCTGAACATTCCACGTCACCTTAATCGGCAACATTCTCGTTGTCTTGGTCAAACGATCAACTAACAGCCAGATACCATCATAGCCTTGTGACGTGCGGGGTAAACCCACAATAAAATCAGTAGTGACGTGATCCCACTTCCATATCGGAATCTCCAAGGGTTGAAGCATTCCTCCAGGCCTTTGATGCTCAGCTTTGACCTATTGACATGTCAAACATTTAGACACAAAGTCAACTACATCCCTTTTTATACCTGGCCACCAAAACTACCTTTTCACATTATGATACATCTTCGTGGTACCGGGATGAATAACATAACGGGATCCATACGCTTCACGCAAAATAACATTCCTCAGTGATTCATCTGCTGGAACATAAAGTCTACCTCTGAATCTAACCACTGAATCATCACTGAACTCCACATCCGGCATTAACACAATGCAAGACAACTTAGAATCTACCTGTTGTGCCTCCCTGATATGCTGGTAAATCACTGGAGTCATCACTAGACTAGCAAACACGGCTACCATTGGATCACGGGGAATTTTCAATCTGAACGTCTCACAAGGAAACTGTTCTCACAACTTCCATTCTCGCATCAACAAATGACTGACATGTACTTTTCTGCTCAGTGCTTCAGCCACCACATTCATTTTGCCAGGTTGATAAGACAGAGTAAAATCATAGTCTTTCATATACTCCATCCACCTACGCTGACGAAGGTTCAAATCCTTCTGGGAAAACACATATTTCAAGCTTTGATGATCAGTGAAGATCTCAAATTTCTCGCCATACAAGTAGTGTCTCCATATTTTCAATGCAAAAATCACCGTCGCTAACTCTAAATCATGAGTAGGATAATTTTCTTCCTGTTGCTTTAATTGCCGGGATGCATATGCCACAACCTTGTCATACTGCATAAGCACTGCACCCAAACCTACCCGAGAAGTATCTGTACACACGACGAATCCACCTGAGCCAGAAGGTAAAACAAGCACTGGAGAAGTGGTGAGCAGCCTTTTCAATTCATTAAAGCTCTGTTCACACTTATCCGACCATACAAATGGCACATCTTTGCGAGTCAACTTAGTCATTGACGCGGTAATTCATGCAAAATCTTGAATGAATCTTCTATAATAGCCTGCAAGACCCAGAAAACTCCTGATCTCTATCACAGCCTTAGGGCTCTGCCATTGAAGAACAACTTCAATCTTAACCGGATCAACTGCAATTCCATCGCCAGAAATCACGTGGCCTAGAAAATGAACTTCCCGGAGTCAAAACTCACATTTGCTAAATTTTGCATAGAGCTCGTGATCTCGCAGAGTCTGCAATACTACCCGAAGATGCTGAACATGTTCTTCCTCAGAGGCAGAATAGACCAAAATGTCATCGACAAAGATCACCACAAATTGGTCCAAATATGGATGAAACACACGATGCATGAGGTCCATAAAAGCTGTTGGAGCATTGGTTAGCCCAAATGGCATAACCAAAAATTCATAATGACCATACCTCGTACTAAAGGCAGTCTTCTCCACATTAGATTCCTTAATCCTCAATTGGTAATAACCAAATCGAAGATCAATCCGTGAAAAGACACTTGCCGACTGAAGTTGGTCAAATAAATCATCAATCCTGGGCAAAGGATGTTTATTCTTGATAGTCACCTGATTTAATTGCCTGTAATCAATACATAGCCTCAGGCTTCCATCTTTCTTTTTCACAAATAACACAGGAGCACCCCATGGAGAAAAGCTAGGACGGATATAGCCCTTTTCCAGCAATTCCAGCAACTATGCTCTTAACTCTTTCAATTCGGCAGGAGCCATATGGTAAGGTGCCTTTGCTAAGGGTGCCGTACCTGGAATCAGTTCAATTACCATCTCAATCTCTCGCTGTGGGGGTAAGCCTGGCAACTCATCAGGAAACACATCAGGAAATTCACGAACCACAGGAATATCATCTATCTCCTGCTGTGGTGCCTCAACAGTAACCACGGAAGCAAAGAATCCTGACAACCTGCATTAAGTAATCTACAGGCTCGAATAACAGAAATAAGCAAGCGAGAAGAACGAGATCGAATACCTTAAAAATAAAATGTTGCCTTCCCAGATGGCTGAAAATAAACTTTCTTCGATTTACAATCAACCACGGCTCCATAACCCTCTAACCAATCCATACCCAGAATAACATCATAATCTATCAGCTTCAATGCATATAGCCTAGCTGGCAACTGCCAATTTCCAATCACGATTGGAGTCTCATCAAGATAGAAAGAGTGAACATGAATTCCCCATAAGGTAATTCAACAAGTAACTGACATGACATCTCCAATGCCGGCTCCTCAATACAAGCAACAAAATCTTCAGAAATAAATGAATGAGAAGCATCTGAGTCAAATAAAACACGAGATGCATGACCATAAATTATAATGGTACCTTCCACCAGATGAGACGCAACGGCTTCTGAACGAGCCATATGCGTGACTCTCCCTTTCTGCTTCTTTCCGCATGTCATTGACTACTGTGACAACGACACTGATGCCTGTGAATACTGTTGTGACTGTGTAGGTGGTGGAGGTCGGAACTACTGTGGTTGTGAAAATTGAACAGGCTGCTTCGGCCTTAACGGACAGTCACGAACAACGTGACCCACCTGATCACATCTGAAACATACCACGGGCATCGAACATGGTCTCCCCAAATGACTACCACCAAGCCTCGGATATGGTCTCAGCTGACTAGCCACTGATCCCTGTCGCTGAAAAGAAGAGGGTGCTGATTGTTGCACGGTACTAGAGGAAGCTTGCCTGTCATACTGCTTCTTGGATTTCTGGAGCATCCGCTTGAATTTGGATTTCATGGAGGAAGTACCACAGGTAGAAGGAACAGAAGATGGTACCCCAATCACACTTGGTTGACTACTATCTTGTTGATGCTGTATATTCTACTGCACTGGCTCAACTTGGGTTCGCCCTCGAGATCTTGCCATATCCAGTTCTAACACCGCTACTGCCTGATAAGCCACATCTAGTTCTGCCACTCGAGTTGCAATCAGAGGCTGCCTCAGCTCCGGCTTCAAACCACGCAGAAATTGCTCAGTCTTCAGCCCTTCATCAGCAAGAATATGAGGAGCATAGCAACCCAATTCCATAAATTTATTTCGATACTGCAAGACTGTCATCTCGTCCTGAGCCAACTCCATGAACTGGTACAGTTTGTCCATCCTGAGATAAGCTGGACTATGTGTACGCTCGAATGAAGTCACGAACTCCTTCCCAGTAATCAGTCGAAGAGGACGGGACTTGAAAGTCACCTCCCACTCCGTGGTCCACCACGTGACCGCTGCCCCCTGCAACTGAAAAGTAACTAGCATCACCTTCTCATCTTCAGTGCATTCCATAGAACGGAACACATGCTCTATCGCATCCATCCAAACCCTAGCTGTATCTGGATCAGCTTGTCCTTCATATGTCGGTGGGTGGAAAAGAAGAAATTCCTTCAGGAGTTAACCACGACCACCTTGAGGTAATAAGTCTTCACCAGCAGCAGGGTCAACACGGCCTTACCCTTGAACATTCGCTGGGTGAGGCGAAGTACCGCTCTCTTCCCTTGGAACATCTCGGGGCACATTAATTTGGACACGACCTCAGCCTCTCCGTCTAGGCAACATTGTGATCTAGGCTTAAGAGAAAACACACAACAAAAAATTCATAAGTAATCACAGAAAAACAACCTAAGCCAGCATTAGTGGTACACTTGGACTTGTTCTGGACTATTACAATTTCAATTCCTTATACATCACCCCAACGCCACTCTGATACCAACTGTAACGACCCGGAGATCCGGATACCGATAAACCGATACCAAGAACTCGGAGACGCCACCCAGGAGGCTGATGAGGCCCTAGAAGGGTTGGGAGGATTGGTTGAGGAGGTGCATAATGAACTGGAATTACACGTGCAATTATAAAATGGCAATTTTAAGCATAAGTGGAAGCAATTTACAATATCAGAATGATATATTTACATAAAAGAGTCCAGATCCATACATAACAAGTCCAACACTGAACAGAAGTCAAAATAAACAACTACACGGGGCATACCCCGGCCAAAAGGGAACAAATGACAGACAGACGGACCACTGCTGGCACATAAGATTTCCGCCAAAAGCACGAGAAAAGCCTGCGGTCTGCTGCTCCATCTCACCTAAAAAGGAAGGGTGAGTCTCACAACATAGACTCAGTAGGGTTCACGTGGATCCCTACCTCACAACTAAACATATAAAGCAATTAATCATGCAATGGCATAAAGGAATGACAGTTAATAAAGCTGTACAGATATATGAACAGTTGAAAGACAGCTAATTTTTAAATGCCATTTAATATTCGAACGAATATTTAAACGTGAGAACCATAATCTACCAATAGAATCAAAATTCAACATTTCCAAGTGACAGGAGAGAGAAAGGACCACCAGAAAGAAGACCATATGCGTCCACTGACGACTTATACTGCATCTCAAGTATCTACACGAGCCTGGAACGCGGCAAGTGAGACACGTAACAGTAACCAAGGTCAAGAACTAGTCAGGGTCACACTCGTCAGTGTCAGTCCAAGCCCCTGACCACGTGTGCACACACAGGCTCAATGTCTTGAGCTAGTCCTCTAGCTAGTTTTCCCCCCCCAGAAGGACGCTACAGCTAAGCAAGGGGGCCCACGGAAACTAGCTTACAAACCGTATACCGGGACTACCCCGCCACCTCTCCCAGGTGGGCCGACACTAAAGGTCGTCGGGCTACGACTAGTGGTTCCATCACAAGGAAAGAGAAAATAATTCTATTGGGATCTAAAAATATGCCACATTTCATAAAAATATTTAAACATGGCGAACATGCATCAATAATTGCATAATGAAATGAACGGAATTAAATTCATATTCTGCAAGACTAAATGGTCTAATATAGGGCCGCAAGGAGCTGGAAAACGGTCAAACGACTGACCGCCAAGCTCACCGACGCGGTCTACTTCATGACCGCCAGGCCACGAATATTTCATACATTTGGCAAAATAAAACCTTAATCGAGAAAAGGTCGAACGATTGATCGCTTAGGGATGAAAAATGGTCAGGTCCAAGATCGCTAGGCTTACACCGCCTTACTCGGTCAAAGGGACTAAACGGTCGCCTACTGGCCCGCTAGGGTCTACAAACGGTCCGTCGAATGACCTCCTAAGACACTAAACGGTCAAGCGTAAGACCGCTTAGGTCCACCGCCTTACACTGTAACGCAAACGGTCCCTGGAACGACCGCAAGGCGTCCAGAGGACCCGAAATGCGGGAATTCCATTTGGAACCCCTCCCAATTGTGCAAATCGATGGGAAAACATTGTAAAACCTGTTCTAACCTATCACACACCCATTCCACAATCATTATACATCCGAAAGCATAAAGACAATGTCCATGGATGGATTGAAAACATAAATTACAATGTTCATGCTTTGAAAACATAAATGACGATTTTCATGCATATGGCCATCCTATTAACATGGCAATGGGTAGGAAACGATCCTAACGAAGCAAGGAAGCCATCCCCCTACTTGGATTGAGCCAAAAATGACGTTCCACGCCCGTTCTACGCGAAGGACGCCGCGCTCCACCCGTGGGGTTTCCCACTTCCCCGCTCCACAGCCGCCTCCACGGCTACACCGGCGCACCTCTCACGCCTTTGGCTTGCCAACGCCGCCTCCTGCTATCCCTGCAAGACCCCGGGGTGTTCACACCGCCGAGAATGAGAGAGAGGGAGAGAGACGTGCATGCGGGAGAGAAAGAGAGGGTGAGAAGGGAGAGAGAGAGCTCCCACGTAACACAAAAAAAAGAAATGATTTGATTATATATTTTTTGTGATAAAACTTTAAATTGCCATAAGGCATTACAAAGTGTAAAATTGTGTAAATACCCATTCTCACTTCAAAATGCTTATAAAAATGGCCAAGCCCATTAAACTAGGCCCATTAAGCCCATTAAAATAGCCTAAATTCATGAATCTTTTCACACTTCAATACCGATAAGGATCCGCTAAGAATCCATTAGCTGTCGGGTCTTACATGCGGGACCCCTACTGAGTCAGTGAGACGAGGCTTACCCCTGACTTTTCAGGTGTAGCTGTCCTTCCTCGTGTTCGAAGGCGCAGTGCAGTGGTTCTTAGTTGCCAGCTTTGCCAGTGTCGGGCTTCCCTCGAATTAAGAGTACGTTCTCTTTTCTGTTAGACTGTACTTATTATTCTTTTGGACTAGACTCTGTTAGTTTTAATTGTTATATAAAATGTAATTTAATTTATACTATTTTAACAATCTTGATCATAATAATTTAATTGTTTACTGCTTTATCTGGAAGTTCAATGTACTTACACACTCCTTTCTATCCCTTCGGAGCTTTCCCACTCTTGGGAAGCCTCTCAGAATCCAAGTGATATTGGGTTTACCCGGTATCCGGAGTCTGAGTCATCACAGTAACTATCATGCAGATCTAGACACGACTTCAAGGAAAGACTTATTTACAAACCTATGCCTTGAGCTTCCATTTTCAGTTGATCTTTTATTCAGCTCCAAGGCACCTTTCAACCAAAGTTCTCATTTGGAGTTTTTAGGTACCCAAGTTTTCTTGGGTCCTTGAAGGTCAGCAACATGTCTTGCATGCAAATTTCTTTTCCCTTCTGTAGTCAGTTCATCACTTCTCATCCAATGACAATTATCAAGGATGTGACCATACTCACCGCAATAATAGCAGCACACATGATAGTTCCCATTTCTCTTGTGTAGATGGGCATTGAGCTTTCGGGAATGAGCATGGAGGTTACCCTTATTGGCATGAGAGTGGGTTCTTCCTTTCAGATGCCAACAGTCCTTGACTGTATGACCAAACTTTCCACAGTGGAAGCAGTAAGGAGGAATTTTTCTTCTGGCGGTCATGGAATGTGTCGACCTGTCTTGAGGGGTGCGTCAATGCATCAGGCCATCTCTTAGCTTCTGAACAGGTGTGTGCTGAGCATGCTTCCTCCCAGCGTAGACCTTTCCCTGGTTAGTGCTTCCTACAATGTTTCTCCTATTCTTTCCTGCTCTTAATTCATCATTCTTTAAGGCACGACAGTCAAGCATTATATGCCCAATTTTACCACACATGAAATTCACTTGGTGTGTGCATGTGAATGTCTAGGAGATTTGTGTACAGCATGCACAGTGGTAGCAGAAAAATTCTTGGGCTTGTTCTGCAAATTATTACTTTTTTTTTTCAATTTTTCAGTTTGGTTTTGATGTTTCTGAGTAGCAGGTTGCTTCTGACCTTTCTGAGCAGTGAACTGAAACAAGGATGGGTTTGAGCTACTAGTTGATTCAAAACTACACACAAAGGATGTGTAGAGTTTATTTTCAAAACTCTTTTTGTTCACTGGGTTGTAACACAGTCCCTCTTTTTGGAAGTTCACCTTACTCCCCAAAAGTTTATCTAAGTTATCCTTTCCACTTACAAATTTAGCTAGGGAGTTGTTTAATTCAAAATTTTTAGACTCAAGGTTTGAAATGTGATGCTCATAGCTGGCTATTTCTTCTTCATGAGAAGCAGCATTCTCATTCAACATTTTATTGATGGTTTTAAAACTTTCTATCTCTCTTTCAAGCTTTTCCTATTTTTCGGAGTCTGCTTTATCCAGAACAGTTTTTCCTTTTTCAAGGGAAAGCAATCTATCGGTCATGGCCATGTTCAATTCATTGAGCTTCTTGTTTTGTTCTTTCAAAATTTCAATTTCCTTGACATATTTTTCAACATTGAGCGATGAACTTAATTTCTTTTCCAGCTCCTCCTCCACTTGTTCAAGTTCTAATTTCTTATTAGCAGGTCTTTATTTTCTTCTCTCAATGAAGCAATTAGGTCTTTCTGTCATTCAAGATCTGAGTGGAGATCTTCATTCAATTCCTTCACAAAGGAACACTCAATGCAATCGGAATTATCAGAACATGTGTTTTCAACTTCTTTTCTTAGTTTTCTATTTTGAGTTTCAGATTTTTCAAGATGTTCCTGAAGTTCTGCATTTACTACCTCAGCAGCTTCAATTTTTTCAAGACTTAAATTGTTTTCCTCCTCAAGATTTTTTAATTCCATTTCAGCTTTCTCAATTTGATTTCTAAGACCTTCATTTTCAGACTTCAAGGCTTTCAAGCTTTCATTATCAGAATCAATGTGAGCTAAATTATTTAACTTCTTTTTCAAGGATTTATTCTGTCTTCTTGATTTTTCATACATGACAAGCAATTCAGCACAAGCATTTTGCCAATCTTCCATGGAGAAGTTCTCAAAGATAGAGCTTACCTTTTCACATTCTCCATCGCTGTTTGATCACTCCCTTTGGCCATCATGCATTTGTGATTCTCCTCTTGATAGATGGAAATTAGATCATCCAAGATGTCTTTGGCAGAGCTGCATGAAGATAAGAAAGGAAGGACAGTAATATTCACAGCAGCTTTCATAATTTGTAGAGCCTTGATATTATCTCTATTTTTAATTTATGATCCTCAGTCCATTTGGATTTCTCCTTAGGCAATTTATGTGGCCCATGAGAAATTAAAGACCATAGGTTTGGATCAACAGTAATCACAAACTTGCACATCTTACCTAACCAGGTAGAGAAGTTGGAGCCATCAAACATCAGTAAGCAATCCACAAACATGGTTCAGGAATTAAACAACGTCAAGAGCACCAGGATATTTTCTCTACAGATTGTTAAATCTGATAATGTCAGAGAAAGCTCTGATACCAATTGTTGGGTCCCTTGGGTGCCAAGGGATCTAGAAGGGGGGTTGAATAGATCCGGTACGAACTTCATCCAATTAAAAACTAAGCTCAAATGAAACATAAACTACAATAGACATCGGAAATGATTCAAGGCAATAGAATAAGACACACAGCACAAGAAGTCAACAAGTTGCTAAAAGGGAGAAGGCTGAGGTCGACGCAGCAGAGTAGAAGGGTCGATGCAGGCTTTCTATGCGATTGGCTGTTAGACAGATTAGCTACTCATCCGATCCCTAGAGTGTGTGTGAAAAAAATAACTTGCCCCGGGCCTAGGTGGACTCCCCAGTGTTTGTGAGCATGGGTGTAGCAAGCAACTAAGGAAATCCAAGTGCAGTGAAGAAGATATACGGTGTACAGATCCAAATGTTAGAGTGTGCGATGAAGAAAGCAATCAGATATGAATAAGTTAATGTTGGCACACAAACCTATGAATGGGGAAAGAAGACATGGAACAATCACACAAGTCACAGCCCATTGCACAGGAAAGTTTAAGGTGGTTCAGTCTGTAAACCCACATACCTACGTCCACCCATCACCAAATCCGGTGAGGGTTTCTCCACATGAGGACGAAGTCCTCAACACACACACGGGAATGAGATCCACCACACACACACACACACGAGGATGAGATCCACCACACACACACACACGGCGATGAGATACACCACACACACACAAACACACTTCCGATCTCTCACAAGAGCACCAGACACACACGGTTTACAGATTGCAAATACAAAAGTAAAAATAGAAAGATCAACACAATGAGAAGGCAACGGTGGCTTCAGATCGAAGTCTTGAAGCTCTATCAAACTCAGGCCGGCTATAAGGAGGGGTTGCACTCCTTTCAGCTTCTTCTTCTTCCTTTCTCACAACTTGTTTGACTCGAACCAGGGCTAGGCTGCTCTCTACACTCCTTTCTTTTCTTTCTCACAGGTTTCTATTGAAGGCTCAAGGGAGACGTGGGCTTTTCTCTTCAAGGCAACAACTACAACAGCTTCTCCAATAGAAGCTTCAAGTATAGAAAGAAATTGGGCAGAAAGATTTCCCTCCAAGAAAATCTGCAATAAGATCGATTCAAATTTGAACTCTAACCTTCTTTCAGTGGTGCTTGACTTGATCCACCGGTCATAAGGGAGCAGATGGGAGAGAAATTTCATTCCAAAATTTTCTCTTGGCTTGAGGTAGATGCTCTGCAGGATGTTGACTTTGAGCTGGCATTGTGGACCTTTGTGAAATCTTGTGGCAGAGGGAATGGCTTTGTCCAGTGTGCACTTGAGGATAGACCACTTGGCCAGTGCTTTCTTAGGACAGAAGGGACAGTCTTCAGGTAGAGAGGACCTTTGTAGATTTGGTCCCTGACATGGTCCTCTTCAAAAAGATGTTCTGAGGTGTTATAAATAAATGACAGAACCTCTGACTTGGGAACCTTCTTCCAGACCTCAAAAGAGGTGTTTTTGGATGTTTGCGCCTGGCATTAATACTCTCTGGATGGTTTTCGAAAAGATAGATTTGTCAGAGTACTTTGAGATTTTCCTTCAGTGCGGTCGACCTGCTGAGATAGTGAGGTTGACACGGCTTAGTAGAATCCTGTCTTCAACGGCTTCTGGAAGCACCATGAGGTCGACCTGCTGTAAAAGTGGTGTTGACCTGTCTTAAGAAAATTGCCAGTTAAATAGTCTCTGGAATGCAGATGAGGTCGACTTGCTGTAACAGTAGTGTCGACCTATCTTAAGAAAACTGTCAGTTTAACAATCTCCGAAAGGCACATGAGGTCGACCTGCTGTAACAGTAGTGTCGACCTATCTTAAGAAAACTACCCACTCCTTTGAAGCTGATGTTGGAGCAGCGTGAGACGAGGTCGGAGTAGCTCTCTTGAACTTGTAATTCTCACCTGAATTCTGCCATTGCACCTTGAGTTACTTTCAACCTTGGCAACTAAGATCCATCATATGCAAGCTCCTTGTCTTTGATGTTCTTTCCACTTATTTTTCAGTCTCACATCAATATGGGGAAAGCCCTTCTCACCTTAGACAGACCATGTATAAAGCTTCAAGGTTTGAACTGCCATTTCTGTTGCTGATCTTGCTGTTGCTTGCAGTTGCTCCCCAAGTCAACTTGGGTGAGTGCCTTGAACCCAAGAGAGTCTTTTCATGATGAGCATAGCATGGAGGTATGAACAACATTTATAATGCATGCTGAAGCATAGTTGAATTAATTCAATAGACTTGTAATGAATCAAACTCATACATCATCAAAACAACATATATCCAACACTCCCCTCTTTCTCCCCTTCTCACTCTCCCTCTTTTTTCTCTCTCTTTCTATTCGTCTTCTCTCTTCTCTGTTGTGGTTTCTTCTCTCCTCGTGCTTTCTTCTATTTTCTCCCTTTTTTTTCTCCTCTCCCCCCTCTTTATATAGGGGTGCAGGGAGGTTGCCGGAAGGACGTGAAGGGTGTGCCGGATGAGGCTGTTAAGGCTTGCCGGTTGGGCGTTTCATCCCACTCACAGGGCTGCCGGATGGGGGGATGATGGAGGCTACCGTTTGAGCAATAAATACTCAAAGGGTGGGCTACCGGTTGAGGTTGCCGATCGAGTAGCTCCCTTCCCCCCTTTTCTTTTCCTCTTCCCTTCTTTTGCTACCGATACAACTATTCTCCTCATTTTTTTCCTTTGCTTCTTTATCATCTTTTTTGCTGTCAATACACATCACCTCACCCTTCTTCTTCTTCTTTTCTCTTCTGTTGCCGATATAACCCCCCTTTTCATTCTTTTTTCTTTTTTCTTCTTCTATCCTTTCTTCTTCTTGTATTCCTCTCATGTCCATTTTTTTTTCTTTTCTTCTTCTTTTCTTTTCCTCTTCCTCTTTCCGAAGTCCAGGCTTCCACAATCCATCTCACAGTGGTACATCTTCAGGGGTGCCTCGGCCCCTTTTGATTTTTAAATCCAATTCGTCTGTCGGGACACAAATTTATGATGACACAGTGTCACATATTAGATACGGCACCGCCATCAATGGTGTTGAAATTCGACCGTTCTAGCCTCTCCTTGTGTCTTTTCACTGCTGGGTCCTTACAGTCAAGTCCACGGTAGTATACCTTAAGAACACTTCAACTTCCCATAATTTCTACCATATTGTGATATATTATGGTGTTCAAATTTGATGCGTTTCCAAAGACTCGAGTAGAGGGTGCCGATGAGGCTCCCACCTCTCTCCTCTTCTTCTTCCTTCCTTTTCTTCTTCTTCGTTTCTTGTTCTTTTTTCCTTCTCTTCCAGTGCCGGGGCGGCCGGTTGGAGCTTTGATGAGGGTGCCGATACGACACGCCGAGTGAAGGTGTAGACACAGTATCTCTCATTTTCTCTTCCTTTTCTTCTTTTCCTTCTTCATCTTCTTTCTTTTCTTCTTTGCCTGATGCAGGGCTTTGCAAAATATTCATGTCATCATTTGGACTACTTTCTTTTAACTGCCCTTGTTCGGCTTGGCGGGACTTGTTGATGTCGATGTCATATTTTATGTGTCAACAGGCTGTTAATTAAAGATCATAAAACTCAGAATCTTTCAGATTTTTTTCTTGACTTTGAGTTCTACATTCTTTTATAAACTTGATGTCCCTCTTTCTTTTTTAATTTTTTTTTGAGGTGGGGGGAGGGTGCCAAGAACTTCTTTTATGAAATTAGCAATTTTAGGATGACAACATTTATTAGGATAAGATTGATGGAATGTAGACAATATCCGGTGGTTTAAACTTTAACGTGCCTATGGTTTTGTTTTAGTAATGCTTTGTGCACCAAATTCGATGCACAAAGGTAGTTCAAATTATAACCTACCCTAGGCCCAAAAATAGGTGAAATAACAAATTTCGCGTAAAAAAGAACGACCTGCGTCAGAACCATATGATCCATTTTTTCGCTCAACGGAAAGGTATAGGAGTGAAATATTTTATAGAACTTGAATATTTTACTATATAAATAAAATATTTTATATAAAATTAAAATATTTTATTAGGATTCCTTCTTATAACAGAATATTCATTTTTGTAGTGTTTTATCCTTATAACAAATATTTCGTTCCTATGACAAATATTTTATTTCAAAAAAAATGTTTCATTGGTTCATTTCTATAGTCAAATAAAATATTTCAATCCTTCAAAATATTTCATTCCTGCCGAGTGCACTCCGTATTTAATACGCGAAAAAGCGGGTCATACGGGTCTAACATGGGATATCCTTTTCTGCACGAAAACGGTCATTTCAATTTTTTTTTGGCCAATGAGAGGATAGGTTGCAATTTGAGCTGGCTTTGAAATATTTCAATCCCGCCGAGCGTGCTCTGTATTTAATACGCGAAAAAATAAGTCTTACGAGTGTGACGCATGGCGTCTTTTTCTACATGAAAATGACCATTTCACCTTTTTTTTTACCAATGAGAGGATCTATTTAAATTTGAACTCACTTTGTGCACCAAATTCAGTGCACAAAGTATTACTCATTTTGTTTAAGTAGCTCTTGTTACTTTGCACGTCTAATTGATAGCAGATGCGAGGGGAAGCCCCAAAATTTGATTCCTTAATTTACCACCAAAACAACCACATGTCTAATTTGTAATCTTTGAATCACTTCTGGTGCCATTTCAGCTTCACGCGGTAATATAATTTTAAGATTTTCGTGTAAATCATTGTTAAAATAAATATTGTAAAATAGTTATTTCTTTATTTATATTTGCACACATATCATACAAAAGTTCTTATTATCCATAAAGATTATAAGACTAGTGCAAAAGAATCAGAAAATAGTCTTGTTACACAATATTAATATTGTAGCGGCCGAGAAATGGTTGCCCAATTCACGATCCACATCTCCGATGATTTGTTTGATTGGGAAGAAGAGCTTTGTAGGAGAGAGACCTGCAGCCACCATGAAGGGTCATAAGGAGCCCTTGGAGTTATCACAGGGGGTAACTCTCTGACAGTCAAGTCAGGCAACGGTGAGAAAGGATATGAACACTCCTGAAAAGCGAGAGAGGGAGAGGAAGAATGGAGCAAGAGAATAAGAGGGAGCTCGAGAGGGTGAAGTTACGTACCTCCTGATCGTTGGGTAGCCTAGCTCGCATGTTTGACGAGGTAGAGAGGCATGGGCGTTGACTCGCCGTCTCCCCGCAGGAGGGGTAGCTCCGCCATTAATGCGGCAGGGCTCGCCGGCCATTGATGTGACAGAGTTCGTCGGAGAGGGCGAGAGGCTACGTTGTCAGGGAGAGTGGCGTAGGCGGCATCCTCCCCTCGTCACCGGACCGGTGCACAATTCATCATTAATGCATTGCAATGGATGTGAGCCATGGCCGCTACCGGGGAAGGCGCACGCGAGTACGGATCTTGCACTGGGTTTGGGCCAGGGCAGGAGACTTGATGGGCCGGTCATGCGGCGTAACAGGTCCAGAGGGTTGGGCTCCTGTTGTTGGCCAGGTGGATGGGTGCTAATGGGCGGGCATGATATGCCCTCCTCAAATATCTTTAATAATATATGTATAAATATAAATATAAATAAGAATGATAAATATGTAACTTGGTAATTTATTCTTAAAAATCTCTTTCTTCCTGATAGTGAAAAAATCACATGTTCAAATCCAACCAAACCTCAGAGCTGGATTTATATAGTTCACACTTTGTTACAAGTTAGAAGATATCAATCATCTGCTTGCAAGGACTTCTCGTTGCAAATGCAAACAATAGTAGATATAATAGAAATCGAGTAATACTTGGTGTAACATTTAATTTTTTTTTGATTTTTTAAAAGTGGCCCGGACCTTAAGGTTATTTGACTCTCACACCACATCACCAGGTGATGTGAGGTGGGAGCCAAGTAAAATAAAAATCGGGCCTTATAAATAATAAAAAAATTTATTTTCACTATTCACACGAGATAAATTCTTTTTTTACTTAGCTTTCATGTCACGGCATCAGGTGACATGGCGTGGGGGTCAAGTAGACTTAAGATGGAGGTCATTCAAAATAAATTTTAAAAATATTAAGTGTTGCATTAATTACACCGGTGGGTGTAATAAGACAGGAAGTGCACTAAACATTACTGATACAAATCAGGAACGAGTGGTTCCTACATGTGGTGAGTTCGTAGAAAATTTATTCTCTGCAATGGAACTTTGAAGTCGATTAATTGCCTAAATAGATCGTGGAATTGAGGATGCGGGTGAGTGGGATGGTATAAGACTCCTGTCAAAAGTAAAAAGTCTCATATTCGATTCACTCTTAGGTGATTTTACTTGATCACATGTTCAATTAGATGTATAACTCAAAAATTTTTGATTAGTCAAATTTCTCGTCACAAAAAAATCGTAAAATTATCACGGCGCGTGAAAAATCACACTATGTAGAAGAACGCTAGAATGGTCATTCAGAGTTGTCAATACTTAAAAAAGAAAAAAAGAAATCACTAACTTGAAAAACCAGTGTAAACAGGAAATGGGTTCCCTGCTACTCTCTCTCTCTCTCTCTCTCACTCTCACTCTCCAAAATTTTCTACTCGTTGCATTAATTTACAGAGAACAAATGATGACAGATGCTGCGATCTCATGGAGATTTGGACACGATTCCGGAGCGTTATAGGCCAGCGCAGAATGCAGTGATAAAAGCTATCAGCAGTACAGTTCCCCTGGAGACAAGTAGCAGCTTGACAGGCATAAAACAGCGAGGACAGCAAGGCACAAACCAGAGTGCCGGACGCTGTGGCATCCACTCCATATCTTGTCGAACGCCATTCCCTCAGAAAGCTTGGAATGATCACTGCCATGTCTTCCCGAAACCGACCCCACATCATGCTCCGAATTCGCGAGAACCCACATTGAAGTAGATCATTCCCCCCAGGGGCCTTGAGCCCATCATCCTCATCGGTAAGTGGTAACAATTATGTGGCTCTTCATGGGTGTCTTGGCCTGCTTTTTACTGTAAGCTTATGCATGTATTGTGTGTGGTACAACACGATAATTCCACCCTGCAGCTCAGATGGCTCAGAAAACAAAACTGAGGAACGCATGCTTTTTCTATAGTTCATGACAGCGTGAATTGGTTAATCTGTGTGGAATTAAAGACAAAAAAGAGGAGAAAAAACTAATCTTGTACAGCGTTTTCTCTGCTAATCTGTTTTGTCTGCAGGTGGTCAGCCGTCACCTCAGGGAAGCTGGAACGAGAACATGGGCGAAGGAAGGTGACAGTAGATAATAGTTGTATTTATCTGTTTGCACAGTGTCTTCCAGGGTGCTTCCCTTCCCCTCTGGATGGGCAGGTTTTTCAGGAAAACTCTGTAATCTCATATGGGGCATAATCTTGAACATTTCAACCCACTTTGATCATTGTGGCCAATGTCACCTATCTTTTCCCGAGGTACTCCCTCCCCTGCCATTCCCCAAATGCCCCCCACCCCCTCCAGACTTCGTTCCAGGGTCTTCAACAGTTGCCTGCCTTGCAAGTCTACCAGTGAATCATTTGGACAACCGCCAAAACACTCTTCAGGGATGCCCGTCCGTACAGGGGCAACCAGGGAAAGGGATGGTAGGATTCCATATGTTTGGGGAGTACAGAGAGATAAAGAAGGGTGAGAGATGTGGATTGGCTGGCAGTGACCAAGATGAGAGTGGGAAGTAGTTGGCAGTGTGTCAGTAAAAGATCTCAAAACAAGCTTGGGTCTGAAGAGAAGAACCTCTTTTCAGCTCAGAAAAAGAAGGGAAAACAGTAAAATATCAGAAAAAGCAAACTTCAGCCAGGATATCTTATTGGTTAAGGGGAGCCCAATGGAATTATAAAAACATTACTTGAGTTTGATTAAACCACACCTGGTTCGCCTGGGCTGTTATTTTTACAAAGAGGACTTGGCTGGGGTTTAACCACTCCACTCCATCCACTCCAGAGGAAAACAGAGACCAATACACATCCCTGGCCTTCCCTCTATTGATCCCTTGGCTTGTCTTCTCTGATCTCCCAAATCACTGTTTGATGTGTTTCTGCGAAGGCCCTGTTTGTAATCTCCTTGCCTCTGTGGAGGGCAGCGGCGGGGGGGTGTCCGGGGGAATCTTTCTAGCCCCCTGCATGAGTTCCAATTCTTTGTAGGACTTCTCAGGAAAGCTGATGCGTTGAGACCTCATCTCGTTTGGAGTTCCTTACCGCCGAAGAAATTTTCGAATGGCTTCTTCTGCCAGTGTCATTTTCCTCTCTCTCTGTCTGCTACATCATTTCTTCTGATTGGGCCTTAATTTATTCCGCATTCTCAACCAAAAGCAGCCCCCACCAAGGAGGCCAGAACTCAGAACCTCTCAAAGCATTTTCATGTTTCTGGTGAGTTTTTCTCGCCACTGCAAGGCCTCAAACTGCCGTTAAGAGACCCATTTAAGCACAAATTTGCTTTGCTTCTCTAGTCTTATGGATTCTAGTGATTGAGGTTTCCTGCACCCACCCTGCTGCAGAAATCTTCAAAGGGATCTTTCCAATTGTTGGTTTTGTTATTATGCTCTCTTATGGAAGCTTTAAATGCAACTCTCTTGTTTTAATCTGGTAAACACAATTGACAGCCACGGACTCGGACAGGACTTACCGAGAGGGAAAGGAAAGGAATCAGCTTTCCCTTACAAGTAGGAGGGTGAGCTGTGAACTGCTTCTTGGATTCTTTTCTTCTGTCTCCTTTATGCTTTGGTGAAAGGATTATTTTCCCCCCAAGTGGAATACTTTGCACTACAATAGATTTGATCCTGTGGTTCTGAAGTCATACAGCTAGTTTATGGCGGCTAATTTGCCCAGTACATGGTCTTCTCTTTCCTCTATGGCTTGTAGTGCATGTTGCTGCTCAGAATTACTTTAACTTTCAACCTCTTGTTACAAAGTTGCCAAGTTCATCTATTCCTTGCCAAGCTCCATAAGAAATTTATTATTCAATCCACAACAGCCTTTGTTCTCTGCCCTTTTTTTTTTCCTCTGCACTTCTTGTTTCTTGGCTAGCTTTTCCTGTGTATTGAGAGTGCTCTGTGCTTTGCTCCGTTCAGCAAGTGGAGTTGGGGACAGCTTATGAGGGTCTGGTTCTGTCTCGTATTCAAGTTGTGAAATATGGGCATGGATGATGCCGTAGGTTTTCGGTTTGATCAGAGAGGTGGGAACTTCTTGAATTGCCAGTCGTCAAGGAAGTTCATGCATCCAGAGCTTGAACAGGTTGGGGATACTGCAATGAGCTCAATGGGTGCTTTCAAGGAAGCTCCCTCTTCAATGGCGAATCCTTGTTCTTCTGCTGGTATTGCTGACCATTTGTTGGTGAGTGACTGGAACCCGTTTGCTTCCATGCCTGAACATGTGGGTTTTGCTGGGTCAGCAGCATCTGCTTACAGTGTTGACATACAAGGAAACCAGAGAGTCAGCAGCTCTGGTGGCTGTCTAATTGATCAAATCCAAAGCCGCCTGCGTTTTAGCAGTGAGAACATCTCCGAGATTGTGAATTCTTTGCTTTGCCAGAAGACCTTAAGGTTGCAGATGCTCTTGGTCCAACTGATTTGCCTGCCAGTGATGAGCATGGTCTGGGAAAAGATTCAAAGGGGAAGAAGAGAAAGATACAAGAACTTGTTGCTTCTGATTCCCAATCAAAATCCCACAAGACCCAAGTATGTTTCTTTCTTTTTGGCTTCTTATCTGGACTTACAAATCTTCTTTCATCATGCATTTTAATAGATTTGATGTTCCGGCTCTCCCTTGTAGACTGCCGAGGCTGAGCATAAGAAAAATGTTTCACCGGGCTCCATCAAAGGCACAGAGAAGGATGTGAACAAACCGAGAAGTGAACAAAACACAGGAGCTAAGACTCATAAGTTGGCCTCTAAGCAAGCAAAAGAAAATTCTTCGAAGGGGGATGCTTTAAAAGAGGACTATATTCATGTCCGGGCCAAGCGAGGTCAGGCGACCAACAGCCATAGCTTAGCAGAAAGAGTATGTACTCAATGGGGTGCTCTTTTGTATTAAAATTGTTACCGATGTTTTCAAGTGTTTGAGTTTTCTAACTCTTTTGTTATTCAGTTGAGAAGAGAAAAGATTAGTGAACGAATGAGGTTCCTTCAAGATCTTGTTCCTGGATGCAGCAAGGTAGATTGAATTAGAGATTTGTGCAGGACATATACCTCTTACATCTAGTGATTTCTTCCTTCACTCATACTTGCCTGACTGTTATATAGATAAGCGGGAAGGCTGTGATGCTTGATGAGATTATCAACTATGTACAGTCACTGCAACGGCAAGTTGAGGTATGCTTCACTAAGTTGCCATAGGCTTCTTCTCTGATTTTCAGCTAAAACACTTGGAAGCCAAAGGAAAAATCATCTTGTTGAGGTCCATTCAAGTTTGGCTTGTCGTTTTGTATTTCTTTTCCCTCTTTCTGCCTCGTAATCGCATACAAAGGAATTGAATCTGGCTTATTTTACAGTTCTTGTCGATGAAGCTTGCAACTGTCAGTCCAGAACTAAACTATGACATTGAACAGCTTCTTTCAAAGGATGTAAGATTAATACTCGGATTGCATTTGAATGGCAAATATCTTGCAGTCATATTTCCTTGTGCCTGCTCTATTAGTCCTTTCATCTATTCTGGCTGTCCAACGCACTGCAGATTTTCCTCTCTCAAGCGGGAGGTTCAGCTGTTCTTCGGTTTGCTCCTGGACTTGGCACCTCTTACCATCAATTCCAGCAGCCGATTCAACAGGGGTTGACTCAGTTAGAAGTGGAGAGTAGCCCAAATCAAGGAGAGGCTCTGAAACACAGTCTACCTCAGGTTTCACCAACAGCACAGGTTAATAAGAAGGCCTGTCCAACCTCTATTTGCTTGCTTGTACACCATATATTCATTCATGGATCAAACATTTACAGATGCCAAATGTATGGAATGAAGACCTTCAAAATGTGATGTAGATGGGTTTCATCCCCACTGAACAGCTGGACGCTACTTTTCAGCAACCAGGTAAAAAAATTGCAACTTGATTCGGGATCATTGATCAATGTTATAGGGTGTTGATCTTCTCAGGGTCTGTTGACATGCTGTTGTAGGTTCCATGAAGACAGAACAATGAATACATGAGTATATAGTTAGTTTAGCCCCCCTCCCGACAGAGTTGCCGTTTTGGGGAGAGCATGTAAAGAAGGTTTTAGCCCCTCCTGACTTACTGCTTTGAAGAGAGCATTTAATTTGTAAGCTGGACGTCCTGTGGTGATGTATTTCAAACTCCCATGATCTTATCTGAAAAAAAGATTGTATAATGTATATTTCACAGATTTGACATCTTGTCAGTTTTTCGAAGGTGGCATCGCAGATGCAGAATGTGTATACTAAGCTTATAGGTCATTGGTTGGCGGGGAGAGAGGATTGCTTGGATTCATGTTAATAATGGTTTGTGTTGAGAAAGGACAAGAATCAGGAAATGATGTTCGTTTACTTATACATCCTTTTTTTTAAAAAAAAAATGAACTTATACATTCTAATTGATTTTAGTTTCTATTTGTGACATCACTATCATGTTAAACCTTTTCCTTCCAATCTAGGTCAGATAGATCCAATGAAGAATCCAAATAATTCACATTTTTTACCAATTATTGTGTGCCTGATACCGGGTGGTATTAAATTTTTACCCATGAATACTTAAATTACGAACACCTTTAAGAAGTCCTCTGTGATGATGTACCTATTCATCTGTATGAGAAAACATAAGGAACAGGAAATTAAGACATTGTCTGTTTAGACTTCACTGCAAACCATGATCCCCAGCGACAGTGTTCATCTTCCGGCGGTCAACAGAATATGCGCCATGCACCGGGCAATGAAAGTGTGGAATGTAATCTATGTAGATTTATAAGATGACTAGACACACATTGCATTCAACTTGCAGCAAGTATTGGGGTGTCAACGGATCCGCGGGAGCTGAAAATTTGATCTGAATATGATATTATTTTTGAATTCGGATCGGACTTTTGACTTTTGCAAATTCAGGGTGAATCTGTTTTGATTCAAAAATGCTGATCTCGGGTCAAGTTTTTGTGGTGCCATAAAACATCCCATTTCGGGGCGCCATCCATTTGGCTAATTCGAAATCCCTCTAGGTTCTAGCCCTACTCTAGGGTTTTCTTTAGACTCCTGCGGCGGCGATCGACGCGATCTTCTCACCCTGCCAAGCATCTCCCTTCGCCTTTGACCTTCCCCATTTGGCCATTTTGAAACCCCTTCAGCCCTCCTTGTTAAAGGAAAAAAGGAGGGAAAAAAACATAGGCTTCTCTCAAGTGAGTAGCGTTGCATTATTGGCACTTCAGCTTGCAGAGAATGCATAATTTTTTTTTGGAAGAGAACATAAATTTCTTGTCTGACGGGACTGTAATCGGAATGTCATATGAGAAATGGTTACGATTATACATTATATGATCACATTTGAGCACAGGATAAGCAGACTGCAATCCTCTTTGCAAAATGAACTCCCACTTTTATCTTCCAAGCTTAATGTGTGAGAATCCCAATTGTTTAACTTCGCCCTCTGAAAAAAAATGGAGTATGTTGAAATTAATTGTCATAAATGCAGAATTTATTAATTTTGTTACGAATAGAGAGAATGGGAAGAGTTGGAGGGCTTGGCCTCTCCTATGTTATATACACAATATATATACAAGTGCAAGATCCCTAAAAAAGGGCAAGGTCCGCAATCGATGTCTTATTCTTAGTAGGATACAAACAAAAGCAATAGGGAAAGGGGAACAGGTATAAGGGGTGATCCAAGTAGGATCCTTCCCTTAACACACATGCGCACACAATTTATTAATTTTGTTAAGAATAGAGAGTGGGAAGAGTTGGAGGGTTTGGCCTCGCCTATGTTATATGCTCAATATATATACCTGCAAGACCCCTAAAAGAGGATAAGGTCCGCAGCCGATGTCTTATTCCTAGAAGAATACAAAAGACAGTAATAGGGAAAGGGGAAATTGGTATAAGGGGCGACCCAAGTAGGATCCTTCCCTTAACACACATGCGCACACAATTATTAATTTTGTTAAGAATAGAGAGAGTGAGAAGAGTTGGAGGGCTTGGTCTCTCCTATGTTATATGCTCAATTTATATACAAGTGCAAGACCCCTAAAAGAGGGCAAGGTCCGTAGTCAATGTCTTATTCTTAGTAGGATACAAAATAAAGCAATAGGGAAAGGGGAAAGTTGTAGAAGGGGCTATCCAAGTAGGATCCACTTAACATGCACACACACAATTTATTAGTTTTGTTATGAATAGAGAGAGTAGGAAGAGTTGAAGGGCTTGGCCTCTCTTATGTTATATGCCCAATACATATATTAAGTGCAAGACCCCTAAAAGAGGGCAAGGTCCACAGTCGAGGTCTTATTCCTAGTAGGATACAAAAGAAAGCAATAGGGAAAGAGGAAAGTTGTGCAAGGGGTGATCCAAGTAAGATCCTTCTCTTAACACACACACACACACACGCATCTCTCAAACTCACAGGGGTATTATACACATAGAGTTTGCAATGAGTTCTCTAAAGTACGAAGTGATCTGAGAATTAGTGAATAGGTCAACAAATGTTCAGTAGAGGAAATATGAGAAAGTGACAAGGTGCCAGAGAGATATTGTTAGGCGGACAAAATGACAATCAATCTCACGATGTTTGCCCTACTCATGGAAGATGGGATTTTCTACAATCTGAGGAGCACTCTAGTTATCACAATAAAGTGGTGTAGGTGCTATAGAATTGGTGCCAAGGTCGTAAAGGAGATGATGAAGCCAAATGACCATAGCAGACATGTCAGCCATCGTACGGTACTCAGCCTCAATGCCAAAATAAGACACAAAAATTTGTTTCTTGCTCCACTAAGTGATAACTGAGGAACCGAGAAAAATGCAGAAGTTTTTAGTGGAACGACAGTCAATATGATCATCATCCTAATCAACATCTGTATGAGCACGAAGCTACAAAGTGGTTGTAGATGACATAAGCAAGGAGCATCGAATGGTGTCATGTAGATACCGAAGTACAGCCCAAAGTGCAGAACAATAGACTAAAGTGAGAGTAGTGACAATATGACTCAAACGTGTACAACATGGGCAATGTCAAGACAAGAAAAAGTCAAATACATCAAAGCCCCAACAAGTTGGAGATAGTGTGTAAAATCCTCCAAGGGAACACCATGAAATGGACAAAACTTGTGATAAAACTCCATAGGAGTGTCAACTATGTGAGAGTTAGAAAGAGCAGCACGTTGAAGAATGTCACCAATGTACTTATGCAGAATTACTAAGTAACCATGATAGAAGCAGGCAACCTTAAGACCAAGGAATTGTTGTAAAGGCCTGAGGTCCATCATCTCAAACGGTTGATGAAGATATTGCTTGAGAGATACAATAGTAGCAGTGTCATCTCCGATGATGATCATATCGTTAACATAGAGAAGAAGGATGCACGACCATGAGGAGAGTCATGGATAGAGAGCATAATCCTCTGCACTCTCTTGAAAACTAACAACAACAACAACATGATGGAATTGCTGTTGACACCTTGAAAATGAGCAAGGGCAGAAACAGAATTGAAAGGAAGATCAGACCAATAGTGAAAGATCAATGACGAAGTTCGTCAACCATCTACCCGGCTGAAGCCTTTTCCCGGCCAAGCTGATGTCCGATGCCTTTGTCGGTCAGACGACGGCACTGATGAAATAGCAGTCACCTGGCTGAAGTCTTTCCATGCTAAAGCTGATGTCGGTCTTGTCACCGTTCCGGTGACGATACCAATGAGATGATATCCGACTTTGTCATCATTCAGATGGCAATGCCGATGAAACCCCAGTCTACCGACTGATGAAAATCTATGAATGATCCCAATAGAAACTGTGTCACCAGTGCAGGGCCTTCTCGGGTTCTGATACATTTGAAGGACCAATGAAGGCCGAAGTATATGTGAGGTCTTAAAAGCCCTAAATGGGCCTATAAAAGTGGCGCCGGGATCCCCTTGTCGAAGCCCAAAAGCGGCGCCGAGAAGCTGAAGTCCCACGCGCCGGGAGGTCCGCCTACGATTGAGGCGCGCCGGGACGGGTCTGTCGATAGGATACCAAGGATATAAAACCCCCTCATTCGAACAGAAGAAAAAAAAAAGGAAAAAACACACAAGTGAAACAAGAAGGAGAGCAACACAGAGGAGAGAAACAAAGAGGGGAAAAAGAGGATAGATAGCCACAAAAGGAGAAGAGGGCGAAACCTGCAATCTGATCCGAGAGAGGAAGAAGCAGAAGGGCCAAAGAAGAAAGGAGTTCGAAGCCTGAGCGAAGGTGGGCAGCGGGGAGGGAGAGGAGTCAATGCTCCGCCCTCCCCTCCCCATTTGCTGTAGTTCATTACTTTAATTTTCGATTGCTTCTGTCTCTTCCCCCTTTTGATGTATGCTGTGATATCACAGCCGATTTTACTCTGCTAGGGCAAGGCATTGTCTCCCTATACCTTCTTTTATGTATTGCCTCTGATGTGCGAATGTAATCGTGATGTTCGAATGAATGAAAGCTACAGGCTCCCGTTGAGGCATGCTGTCTATTTCTCTGAAACCCTATTGCTATCTCCCCATGTTTTCTGTTTCTTCTTAGATCCAGTAGCATGCTATTCCCCTCCCCAGTTCGATTGATCGCCTGTTTATTCACCCGGTTCTCGAACGCTTCCTGTGCTTGCTTCCGAGCCAGGGACAGACTATCCCTTGGCCTCTGAAGTAAAGCATAGATGCATAGCAACCGCCGCTCGGTGTTAGATGTTACATTCATGCTCATCGGCTCTGCCGAAATCATCCCCGGGGCCAGAGACAGTCATCTCTTGGCCCCCAGATGATGAAGAGTATACCAAAGTCATCCTCACGGATCATTATGAACGCTGGTGACAGAGATACCCTAAACCGTGTTTCCCCCAAATCACCCTCCGCTTCTGGCCTTCCCTTTGAAATCCAAGCCAAAGTTAGTTGCAGTCTGATGAATTGAGTTCTTTTGATTTCCCAAGGCCCGTCTATCTTGGCCTGAATCACCAGGAAACCCCTGAATCCTCAACAGATCCAAGAACAGGGTACCGTAAAGCTCTGTTTCTCATCCCAGCGCCCTCATACATCTCGGCCCCGCATACAGTAAAACGGATGAACAATTCTCGGCGCTATCCTTCAGGCGCCGAGAATCACCCCTGGCCTTCTGACCTTCGCGCCGGGAACCTTCCCATCTTGGCCGCGCCGGGAAACCCCCCTTGGCTGCTTTGCCATCGCGCCGGGAAGCCCATCCTCTGGCCTTCTCCCCTGCGCGCCGGGAACCCCCCTTGAGCAATTCCTCTTCGCGCCGACAACCTCCTTTGGCCATTTGGCCCTTGCGCCGAGAGCCTACTTCCTGGCCTCTTCCTCGTCGCGCCGGGAACCCTCCATGTTGAACCCGCCGAGAACCCTCACCCTCTGGCATCCTTCTGGTGCCGAGAGCCCCAATTACTTGGCCTCCTTGCCTGCGCCGGGAGCCTAACACCTTCACACTTCTACCTTGGCGTCGTAAAACCCCCTTGCCTTATTGTCCTTGCGCCGAGAGCCCCCCTTTGGCCCTCTTGCCATCGCGCTGGGAACCTCCTTTGCCAGTTCCCGGTGCCCAGAACAGAACCCCACAAAGCAACCTTCCCGGCGCGAAACTTCATGCGCCGAGAACCCCCTTGTGCTAGCTTCCCTGCGCGTGGAATGGTGCCTTGCAAAGAACACTTCTCGGCGCGGTGGTCTTCGCGCCGGGAGCTCATATACCCATTCAAATCCGTGCTGAGAGGCTGCCCTGCCACCCAATGAGCCTCCAACACTTCTATCAAACCCACCTAGGGATGTCCATGAGTCACCAGAACCGTCCCAAGGATAAAATTAAAGGGAGTCAGACGCCCTTATTTTCCACTGATCCGTACCAGGTTTATGAGCAACCCCTTTAGCTAAGGTGAGCTCTGCCTCTGCACGAGTATCACCGGCTTCTGTAAGGGAAGAATCAACACTGCCCCAGGGCATACATGTACAGTGTGGGAGGTTCACTCCCTCCTTTTCTCAGCTTTCATTCCGGCACTCCGTGGGTGATAGCCTATTCTCCCCTGGGCATAATCCAGATTATGGGGAGATGCTGCTGAAATGTCAATAGATGTTTTAACCCCGATAAGTCCCGGGAATTGCACATCATATACCTCCCGTCTGGCTCGAGTTTTCGGGGAATATGAATACTGCGAGGCCTTTGGCTGGATGAGAAACATGAAAGGGGACATGTCCCCGATGACTGTCCAGGCTCCGCCCCGCCGCTGCGTGGACGGTGTCCTATCTCTACCCGGCACGACCTACACAGAGGGGTCATGCTGATTTAATAACCTATCGTTCGCTCAATTACCTTCTCAGAATAATAATATCTTCAATATCACGCACTGTTATTTTTCTTTTATTACCGCCCCGAGTGGCCTCCTATTTTGGCGTTTAATCAAGGGTTGTCCTTCTTAGGAAGGGCGTAATTAACGTCATAGCCTTTATGGTATGGCGGACTTTTGGTCCCGACTCGGACTTCACAATCGACTGACCAAGTCAAGTCGAGCGCACAATGAAATCGTCACACATGTGACTGGCACGCCTAATAAACTAATAAATAACCAATAAAAATAACAACCAAACAAATAAATAAAAAATAATAATAATAACAAGCGAGATAAAATCCCGCGTCCACAAGTCTGGCACGCCCGGTGGGACCTAGTCTCCCTTCATCTCTACGCCAAAATGGGAGGCCCAGTGGGCCCCCCCTCAAATTTCTGATTCCGTGCTTTCTCTATTTTCAGGAAGCTACGATGACGGCTGGAATCATGTCCGTTTGCTTTGATCAACAAGCGGTCGATGCCCATGTTCGAGAAGGCTACCTGGCGGTACCTCTTTCGTTCGGATCGATGCCGCCTGTTGTCGGGATGCCCAACTGCCTGGGCCTCATCTTCACTGACTTGCTCGAGATTGACAACCAGGAGCAAAAGACTGTTGTCGAGACATTGCCGCAAGCTACCAGCCCCAAGATGAGCTAGGTGATGCAAGATACTCCTGAGGTCGTGGCCTGCTTCGTCCATCACGAGGCGAAAAGGGGCACATCCTTTGCTGCTGGAAGAAGGAGGAGATCTGACAGGAGAGCCCGATCCACTGCTGCGGGTCGCCGGATATCCAACTCAGGAAAGACAATGCTGATTGGAGATGTCCGGGTAAACCTCAATGGTCGCCCAAGGGCGGTCAAGCCGGACGTGATCGTCCCGATGGTGCCTACTACCAACAGGTTCCGGGTACTAGCTGCCAGGAGGGTCGACATGAAAGAGGAGGATAGAAAGCCACTGGCGCCGAAGCCGCCCAAGTTCAGACAGATCTGGCGGCCGAAGAGAATCCAGAGCTGGGTCCCAGCTCAAGAGGAAGAGAACATTGCTGATACCACTGTTGTCCGCTTTAGGGCAGGAAGCAGAAGAGAAGAAGGAAGAGACATAAGAAATGATGTTGCTGTTCACCCCAGGGCTCGAGGTAGGAGAGATGAGAAAGAGAATGAAGGGAGAAATCTGACTACTATTCGCCCCAGGATGAGGGGCAGAGGATATGAGCAAAAGGAAGACCTCACGGTCACCCACCCCATGGCTGGGGGCAAAAGATGGGAAAGGAAGAATTATGCTGCTGCTGCCAACCGCTGCCAGGATGGGAGTAGGAGGTTCAGGGAGGAAGAGGAAATGAGAATAAGCGAACCAGTCGCTACTGCCACTCTAAGAAGACCAAGAGCCTGTGCCAGACAGGCTGATATATTCAAATACTGCAGAGCCGAGCACTTGACTGCTCAGGTGGAGAGACTGGCTTATCAGCAGAAGAGCCAGGAAAGATTGATGCTCCAACCAGAGCCACGAAGGCACAATCAAGAGGAGATGAAACAAGTGGCTCAAGACTACTTTCACTACCTGGGGAACTCTGCCCTCGGGCAGCAAAGATTATCCCGTGCCTTGGGCACCATGGATGAAGAAGAAGAAGAAACCCTTCAAGAAGTGATGCTCGGAGTCTCCTCCTCCGATTCCAATGATTATAAAGAAGGCCACAGAGCCGGGTATGGGAAAGAAGACCTGCATAGGGAAGAAGCTAGAGAAAGAATATCAGTTTTTGACCCGCTCAAATACCCCGATCAGGTGAGAAGGAAAGTCTACAGGTAGAGGGACAAGATGCAGATCTTTGCCTGCAATATGGCCGGGCTTGTCAAAGGGCAGGATATGTTACCGACACAACCAGATGAACTGCTCAGACTGGCAACCAGACCAGGTCCCGTCACAAGAAGAGGCCAGGCTGCAAAAGATAAGATAAAGACTAATGATGAAGCCCGCAAGATCACCACTATGACAGTTAATGTGGTGACAGCGGAAGAGGAAGACAATCCCTTCGTTGATGATGCTGAAGGGACGTCAGAAGATCTACAGATCCCGTCAACCCTGGATCCCATGATCCAGATGATGTTTAGAAGATATCAACAAGAGATCAATGCTCTCAGAAGACAGCTAAATGAGAGGCATGAAGCTACACCGGTCTCCAAGCAAGCCGAGCCTGTGGGACAGACTGCCAGCTCAACCGAAATGGCTATTCCAGTTAATCCTCTCCCGGCTGATAAGGGCAAAGTGCCGAGCCAACCCGTTCTGCAGCAGACGGTAGCTCAGCCCTCTGTATCTCAGACGCAGCCTGCCGCGCCAGCTTTGCGTGCAACTGTGATGACAACTCCTTACGGTCAGCAACCAGCTCACTTCTTCCCGGAAAACATAGATCCAGCCATAGCCCAGAAGCTGATGATTGAAAAGATTGTGGAGATGAAGCTGTCTGAAAAGACTGGTGATGATGCTAGTACCTACGATGTGTACAGGGTACCGTATCCTCCCCAATATGCTGCTAAGAGACTACCGCCAGGCGTCAGTAAGCTGCCGAAGTTTGAGAAATTTAATGGCCAGGGCTCTCCTAGGGAGCACATAGCTTACTATACCACAATTATGGGTGACTTGGCAGCAGATGAAGCTTATCTGCTTAAGTTCTTCGGCTCATCCCTCACCGGGATAGCCTTTGAATGGTATTCAAGCCTGCCGGCTGGGTCAGTGACCGATTGGCCTGATATGCAAAGAAAGTTCCGCGACAGATTTCACGTCACGGAAAGAGAAATTACAATAGCAGAACTATATGCAACCAGGCAAAAGCAAGATGAAACAGCACTGGACTACATCAAAAGGTGGAGGAACTTAGCTATGAGGTGCAGAAGACCTCCTCATCAAGAAGATGCAGTGCAAATATGTAAGCAGAGCCTCAGGAGAGAGGTACTGGAAAAGATGATTGGTGCAGATGTCAGAACATTTGACCGGCTGAACAATATAGTGGCGGAGGTCGAGACGTTCCTGTCTAAGCGTCCGACGGCCAATGCTCCAACTGTGCCGAAAGGGAAATCTAATGATCGACGACCATCGCACTCTGAGGCTAACACCGTCGATTTCAGAACCTTCGAGCAACAAAAAGGGAAGAAGGGGGCAGATGAAGCTCCCCCGCCAGCAGACACAGCAGAAAGAAAAGATAAGGTCTCTCTGAGAAACAAAATGAGAAAGCCGTACTCTTTCCCGAAAGATAAGACAGCCGCACTATTCAACTGGGCATACAAGTTCAACAAGGTAACATTGCCTGAGCCAAAGAGACCCGATGACGCGGCAAAGAAGGGTGATCCACTGTTCTGTCCATATCACCGTGCGCTGGGGCACGCAATTGAAGATTGCTACGTCTTCAAAGATATTATGTAAGGCATGGTCAAAAAGGGCGAGCTACAGCTGGGAGATTACCAGGTAGAGCCACCTCGTCCACATGAGCCTCCGGCATTAAAAATGGCCGCCAATATGATTTCAATCTACCAGCAGCTGCCTAAGGAGGCCGTTGAAGAATGTACCAGGCATACTTATGAAGCTTGCTTCCTCACCCCACTGAAGGATCAGGAAGGATGGCAGATGAAACCCATAAAGAACAGAAAGAAGACTCCCGCAGCCAATACCAGTGGAGCAATTATCCGCGGTGTCACACCAAGGCCCGAACCACCTCCAGTAAAGCCAGTATGGCACACAGCTGAGACAGGGCCAGTCATCCGGATCCCCACTCATAACCGGAGAAGACAAGTCCCCCTACCTGCACATAAGGAAGTAAGTCCTGCAGCCAGGCGTTTACAGCAGTATATTAATGGGCTCGATGAATATGAACAGAAAAAGCCCGGGCACCTGCTGGTGAAAGACTGTATACTCTGGGAACAGCTCGAAGAATTGAAAATTAAAGAGCAGTCAGAGGCAGAACAAGAAAAAGCTGAGACTGAACCCTTCTGGGGGCAGGGGCCAATAAAGCCAAATTCCCAGAAAAAGAAGAGACGGCCCAAGTCCAAGAAGGGAAAGAGGGTCGTGACAGTACAATGTAACACCCTGTCGGCACTCTTTACCTCGCCCGGGGAGAACGATGAGGATGAAACATCAAATGCCCCGCTAGAAGCCAACCATGCCGAGGCCTCAACCTCAGCACATGCAACACGCTCCGGAAGAAGGTGGGGGCGCCCACCACCAGCTAATCATAACATTATGTTCAGAGGGGAACAGCCCTACCAGATTCCCGAACCGGAGGTACGAGGTGTCCAGGTTCCTCCCCCTGCCAGCTTGTACCAAGAAAAGAAGAAAGGAGGTCAAACTCCAACATTTCTGGAATTTCTGTCTAGTCTAGAAAATGGGCGGTCGATACAGGCTGGGCCAGATAAAGGCAAGAGACCTCAGCAATCGGCGTCTGTAGCCTACAAGCAGAATGAGAAAGAAGGGGATAACCCTCTGACGGCACCAGGGGCCGTTGCTATAGAAGAAGCCCCCCAAGAAATCAGTCCAGAGGATGAAACCAGCACTGGGCAGCAGAGGCCACGAGCACCACATGAACCTCCAAAACCCCGATGGGCGGAAGAAATGAGACTGTCTAATGTCAGGGTGGGCAGCCGGATCATGAAAATGCTAAAGAAGCTTCCTACCAGATTCTCCATCTGGGAGATTCTCTCTCTGAGTGAAGAGGCTCGCCAAGCAATTGTTGATGCCTTGCAGTCGCCGGCACAATATGAAGCACTCTTGACAGAAGTGAATTCTGGGCCGTCAGTCACATTCACAGAGGATGACATGCTGATTCTGAATTCCTGCCATAACAGACCGCTGTATATGAGGGGCTCCCTGAACTATCAGCCACTGAGCAGAATATTGATAGATCCCGGGGCTGCCGTGAACATTCTCCCATACCGCATCTACCAAAAATATTACTTTGATCTTCAGCTTACCAAGGTCAGAGACATGAAAATTGCAGGATTCAACCAGAAATGTGAGACGCCCCTTGGGGTGGCTGATTTTAACCTCACATTGGGGTATCTCACTACCGTGGTACGATTCTATGTAATCGACTCCAACACCACATATAAGGCCCTGCTGGGGAGACCGTGGCTGCATGAATATCAGATAGTGCCGTCCACGCTGCATCAATGCATTAAATACTGCCACAAAGGAAAAGAAGAAAGGGTGTTTGCGGATCTGCATCCCTTCGAAGTATTCGAGTGCCATATGCTCGATGCATCCTACTACACGGAGGTGTCACAAAAGGGTGAAGAGAAAGAGGCTGTGGTCAGCCAGAAAAAGTCGGCGACGAAGGCAAGAAACTGGTCTCCACCGCCACCAAAGGGCTATATTAAAAAGCATGAGGTATCTCACATCTCTTATGCTGGTGACTTTGCTCGGATCACCCCTCCTAGCATTCACCCGGATGATATCGATGAAGAAATGAAAGAAAAGTACACACAGGTGGAGGTTCCGCAGGGTTTAGTCAAGCCCATCGCCAGCCTAGAGTACCAGACGGTGCTACCACTGAAGACTATGGAAATCCCTCGCTTCTGCGAGCCTCCTACCATATTCTACACCGGGGAGTCAGTCGAGGAAGATGATCAAGACTGCATGGTCCCTGAAGAGGCTGTAAATCGGATGGTGCCGATTACAGGCTTGGATTATACTACCCAACGGGTTTCGCAGATGTTCTCTAAGATGCAAATGCCGTCATTGCAGCCTGCCGCCCAGAAGAAGGCGTTCAAGGAGCTATGAGATCCGCCTCGGGATAATAAAGAACTGAGGAAGATCACTCAGCACCCGGGATTGGGTTATACCCTTCAAGAATACTATGAAGCTGAGGTGGACGTCATCTCTGTCTCTTACCAGCATGAAGACCCTCCCGAGGTGGGATATGACAAGTACCCCTCGGAAGATGAAGAAATCATTTATCAATTCATAATGAACAATGAAGCCCCAGACAATCAGCCGGAGACGGGGACGTCTGATGAAGCAAAGAAAGATTGGTGCTGGGAAGACCTACCTTGCAAAGAGGATCTGTTCCATGCTGAAGTAAAATTTGATACGGGAACCCGGGATGACGACCAAGTAGCCAAAGAGCTGAGGGAATGCCTGGAGTTTGAGTGCATCCTGGAAGAAGTCCGGGCTCTACAGAATGATGATCTCTCAAGGGAGTCTGCATCAGAAGAGCCTCTAAGGGCTGAAGACTCCATCTTTGAGTTTTCTGCTGATCCAGTTACGTCCTCGGGGCAGACTGAACAGAATCCAACAATATTGGCCGTATATGATGAGCCAGCACCCGCTGATGACCAGTATGATGAAATAGAGAATCATGAAACTGAAGAAGATTATATCCCGGGAGGCTTCATTGACTTGCAAGAAGCCCCGCCCAAGGTCGAAGATGGAGGTCAGGCCACCGTCGATGAGCTTGTGGAAATAAATCTGGGAACCGCAGATGAGCCAAGGCCGACATTCCTCAGTGCACTGCTGGAGCCAGCTACCAGGGAACAGTATATACAGTTCTTGAAAGAATTCCGAGACTGCTTTGCATGGACATATGATGAAATGCCGGGACTGAGTTCTGATGTGGCGCAGCACCGATTGGCAATAAACCCAGAGGCTAGCCCTGTAAAGCAGCCTTCCAGGAGAATGCACCGCGAATTAATAAATCAGATTAACAAAGAGGTTGACAAGCTGATTGATGTAGGCTTTGTTGAAGAAAATCAGTATACTACATGGTTAGCCAACATAGTGCCCGTAAAGAAGAAGAATGGGCAGATCAGAATATGTGTTGATTTCCGGGACCTTAATAAGGCTTGCCCGAAAGATGACTTTCCAGTGCCAATCACTGAAGTGATGATCGATGCGACTACTGGTCATGAAGCCCTGTCATTTATGGATGGTTCATCCGGATACAACCAAATCTGGATTGCTGAGGAAGACAGAGTGCACACTGCATTCCGTACCCCGAAGGAGATATTCCACTACAAAAGGATGCCGTTTGGTCTTAAGAATGCCGGCGCTACCTATCAAAGGGCTATGACAAAAATCTTTGATGATTTGCTCTTTAAGAAAGTAGAGTGCTACATTGATGATTTGGTAGTAAAAACTAAAAGAAGAGAAGACCATTTGCAAGACCTGAGGGTAGTGTTCCAGAGGCTGCGCAAATATGAGCTCAAGATGAATCCTATGAAGTGCGCCTTCGGCGTGTCCAGTGGAAAATTCCTCGGGTTTATTGTCCGTCATAGGGGCATTGAAATTGACCCATCCAAGATTAAGGCTATCCAAGAGCTCCCTCCACCAAGGAATCTGTCTATGCTGAGATCTCTGCAAGGGCGTCTGGCCTATATCCGACGATTTATATCAAATCTGTCGGGAAGATGCCACCCCTTTCACAAGCTCATGATGAAAGATGTGCCGTTCCTCTGGGACGATGGCTGTCAGGAAGCCTTTGGGAAGCTGAAAGAATATCTCAAGACCCCTCCGGTGCTGGGGGCACCAATTAAGGGCAGGCCCTTGATACTGTATATCGCAGCCACATACTGTTCCCTGGGGGCAATGCTGGCACAGATAAATGAAGAAAATAAAGAACAAGCCTTGTACTACCTGAGTAGGAGGCTGATTAGAACTGAAGAAAGCTATAGCTACATAGAAAAGACCTGCTTGGCACTAGTCTTTGCTGTCAAAAAGCTCCGACACTATATGTTGTCACATGAAGTCAGATTGATATCTGCAGTAGATCCGCTCAAGTACATATTGACTCAGCCAGTACTGAAGGGTCGGTTGGGCAAGTGGGCAGTGATCCTGATGGAATTCGATATTACCTATACACCCCAGAGGGCGATAAAAGGACAGGCCGTGGCTGATTTCTTCGCAGAGCATCCTGTGCCGAAAAATGATATGCTAGGGACCGAGTTACCCGATGATGAGACACTCGAGGCCTGCCAGGCTCAGCCAGTTATGTGGCAACTATTCTTTGATGGAGCATCTAGAACAGAGACAGACTCCGATGGAAAGACCAGAATACGGGCTGGAGCCGGTATCGTGCTGAAATCACCAGAAGGGGAGGTCGTGCATACGTCCTGTTCTATAAACAAGCCCTGCACCAATAATGAGGCCGAGTATGAAGCTCTGATAATCGGGCTATATATCAGCCTCAACATGGGTATCCAAATGCTTCAAGTATTCGGGGATTCGATGTTGATAATAAAACAGATCCAAGGGGAGTTTGAAGTGCGGAAGCCAGAACTGAATCCCTACCACCAAAAAGCTGTGCGCCTCATGGCGAAATTCTACCATATTGAGCTCAAGCATGTGGGCCGTGGACACAATGCCCAGGCTGATGCACTGGCGAAGCTGGCCAGCTCACTAGCAGTCCCACAAAATAGGACACTGAACATTATCGTTATGAACCGGCGGCAAGTCCCCAGTATGCTAGAAGGGTGCCCCGAAGAAGACGAAGTTGCCACCATCAGCACAGAACAAGCGTCTGATTGGAGACAGCACTTGCTGCAGTGGTTTCTACACCAACAACTGCCGCAGAAAAGAGAAGAAAAGATGAAACTCCTAAGAATCAAAGATTCTTATGAGCTCAGGAATGGAATTTTGTTCCGAATAACGGCAGATGCACGCAAGAAGATTCTACTCCGCTATCTGTCCACTGAGGAAGCCTGGCAAGCGATGAAAGAAACACATGCTAGGACAGCAGGTGCCCACCAGGCTGGTCCCAAGATGAAGATAGAAATCAAGAAGCTGGGCTACTATTAGCCCACCATGTTTGAAGACTGCTGTAAATTTGCAAAATCATGCCAGGAGCATGCTACTGTGCCTAGAAGGCCTCCTACAACTCTGCACCCTACAGTTCCCAGCTGGCCATTCGCACAATGGGGAACTGATGTAGTCGGGCCACTGCCGACTTCCTCGGCCGGACATAAGTATATACTGGCCATAACAGATTACTTCTCCCGATGGGCGGAGGCTATAGCATTGAGAGAAGTGACTGGTGAATTGGTCGCCAGATTCATCAAACAGAACATTATCTTCCGGTTCGGGATCCCCAGCCGAATAATATCCGACAATGGAAGTCATTTCAGAAATCAGAAGGTCTATCGGCTTGCTGAGAAGTATAAGATCGAATGGAGTACTTCCACTCCTTACAATCCACAGGCAAACGGATTGGCAGAAACTTTTAACAAGACTCTCTGCACCTTGCTGGCCAAGGTCGTCAGTTCTAATAAGAAGGACTGGGAAGAGAAAATGTATGAAGCTCTGTGGGCATACCGCACTGTCTTCAAGACACCTACAGGGTGCTCACCATACTCGCTGGTATACGGCTCAGAGGCAGTGGTTCCGCTAGAGCTCGAAGTCCCGTCACTCAGAGTGGCGGTCCAATATGGCCTGGCCCGTGGCGAACAGACCAATGCAGAAAGAAGACTAGAAGAACTGGCTGAATTGGAAGGGAAGCGCCTCCAAGCTCAGAAGAGTATCCAAATGTATCAGGCCCGCATGGCCACTGCATTCAACAAACTCGTAAGAGGACGAGAATTCAAGAAAGGTGACCTCGTCATGGTCAAGAAAAAAGAAGTCATGGCGTCCAACCCAAAAGGAAAGCTGAATGCTAATTGGGAGGGTCCTTATGTGATACAGAGGGTCTACGAAGGAGGGGCCTACGTGGTTGTTAACCATCGAGGGGAAATCCAATTCTCACCACTCAACGGAAGACATCTAAAGCTGTATCATGCAGCACAACCGGCATTCCCCGAGTGATCAGGCAAAGCTACCATTTTCTTGGTCTAGTGGTACTCCGCCCTAACCGAGCTACCCTTTTCTTGGTATAGTGGCACTCCGCCCTAGCCAAGCTACACCCATTTCCCGGTCTAGTGGTACACCGCCCTAACCGAGCTACCCTTTTCTTGGTATAGCGGCACTCCGCCCTAGCCAAGCTACACCCATTTCCCGGTCTAGCGACACTTTGCCTAACCGAGCTACCCTTTTCTTGGTATAGCGACACTCCGCCCTAGCCAAGCTACACCCATTTCCCGGTCTAGCGGCACTCCGCCCTAACCGAGCTACCCTTTTCTTGGTATAGCGGCACTCCGCCCTAGCCAAGCTACACCCATTTCCCGGTCTAGCGGCACTCCGCCCTAGCCGAGCTACCCATTTCTTGGTATAGCGGCACTCCACCCTAGCCAAGCTACACCCATTTCCCGGTCTAGCGGCACTCCGCCCTAGCCGAGCTACCATTTTCTTGGTCTAGTGGTACTCCGCCCAAACCGAGCTACCCCTTTCCTTGGTCTAGCGGCACTCCGCCTTAGCCGAGCTACCCTTTCCTTGGTCTAGTGGTACTCCGCCCTAGCCGAGCTACCCTTTTTCTTAGTCTAGCGGCACTCCGCCCTAGCCAAGCTACCCCTTTCTTGGTCTAGTGGCACTCCGCCCTAACCAAGCTGCCCTCATCTTAAGCTGGTGGCATTCCGACCTGTCACCCTCTAAAAAAAGGGAGAGAAAGAGAATAAAAGAAAATAAAATTGGGGTTAAAAATAGAGATACCCCGCCAGACTTGCTCCTATATTAGGGACAAGTGCAAAAATGGCCTAAAACCCAGCTGTAGTGAAAACTCGAAAGGGCACTGCAGGCAAAATCGGGTACCCCGCCACGTGAAAACCTGAAAGGGCGCGTGGGCAAAAGCAAGAGGGGGCTGGCTCCGGCGAAAACCCGAAAGGGCGCTTGGGTCGGTAATGTGGTGATTCCAAAGAAAGCCTCACCTCCCACCATAAAACTCCTCGTCGATCGACCGGCGCCTTGCCCGATCAACGATTAAACCCATCCGGAATGGACCTTACGTCTATTCTGTTGAAGCCTTCATGCATTGCTCAAGAAAAAATTCCCTCGATAATAAGCCCACCTAGGGATAGACCTTCCGTCTGTTCTGATAAAACACTTCCACTTGTTTCTGTCTAAGACCCACCACGATGAAACCTGCCCGGTTTAGACCTTACGTCTATCCCGATGAAACTTATTCTACGTCTCACCGCGATGAAACCTGGCTGTTGGTCGATTGGCACACTGCCCGATCAACGATGAAACCCTGTCCGGTTTAGACCTTACGTCTATCCCGATGAAACCTATGAAATCCTTGCATTGGTATAAACCCAATACTGATGATGAAACCTGATACTGATCGACCGGCACACTGCCCGATCCATGATGAAACCTATCCAGTTTAGACCTTCGTCTATCCTGATGAAATCCATGAACTCCTTGCATTGGTATAAATCCAATACCGACAATAAAATCCGCCATTGATCGATTGGCACCTCGCCTAATATCAATGATAAAACCCTACCCAGTTTAGACCCTACGTCTATCCTGATGAAGCATATGAAATCCTTGCATTGGTATGAGCCAATACCAATGATGAAACCTGCTATCGATCGGTTGGCACGCTGCCCGATCGACGCTAAGACCCACCCAGGGTAGACCTTCCGTCCGCTCTGACATAGCACAACACTGCTCTTTGAATCGATTCAGACCCTCCGTCTGGATAGACCATGAAACTCTATTCCTTTGCGTTAGTGTTAAACCCCACATTAACGATGAAACTCATATTTTCAGCAAACGGCCTCGTGCCCGAGCTGCCATCTATATCCTCTAAATCAATTCGGACCTTTCGTCTGGATAGATCATGAAACCCTACTTCCCTTTGCATTGATGTTGACACCCACATCAATGATCGTGTGTCCACAATAAACATATGGCGCCATGGTCCATAGGATGAAAGTTCTGGTCCCAGAAAAGATAATGAAAAAGGAAAAGAGAAAGAAAACGACAAAAAGTACATATATAAAAAAATAGGGTTGAAAATAGAGATACCCCGCCAGACTTGTTCAGGCATTCTGGACAAGGGCAAAAATGGCTAAAACCCAGCTGTGGTGAAAACCCGAAAGGGCACTGCAGGCAAAATCGGGTACCCCGCCACGTGAAAATCTGAAAGGACGCGTGGGCAAAAGCAAGAGGGGGCTGGCTCCGGCGAAAACCCGAAAGGGCGCTTGGGTCGGTAATGTGGTAATTCAGAAGTTCCATGCCAACCGGCACGTTGCCTTCACCTCCCCTTCACTGATGAGGCCCTCCGTCGGTCATCTGGCTCTATGCCCCACCGATGATAAAGCCTTTCCGCGGTAGATCTTACGTCTACCATGATGAAATCTACATACCCTCTTTCACATGTTCCACCGACAATAAAACCCGTCATCATTCTGATAAAGCCTGGCCAGTTCAGACCTTACGTCTGTCCTGATCAAACTCCTAAACCTTCCCTTGATCGATCGGCTCCTTGCCCGGTCAACGATAAAACCCTACCAGGATAGACCCTACCCCTATCCTGATGAAACCTACGTATTTCTTGGCAAAGTCCCACCCGCCATAAAACCTGCTGGAATAGACCTTACGTCTGTCCTGACGAGACCTACACCTCTACATACGTCCCACCGTTGATCGACCGGCACCTCGCCCGATCAATGATGAAATCCTCTGTCCGGTTTAGACCTTACGTCTATACTGATGAAACCTATGAAACTCTTTGCATCGATATAAGCCCCATATCGACGATGAAACCAACCACTGATCGACTGGCACCTCGCCCGATCAGTGATGAAATCATGTCCAATTAAAACCCTTCCAGTTTAGGCCTTTTGTCTATTCTGATGAAACTTATAACACTTTCTTTGCATCGATATAAACCCAATATCGATGATGAGACTAGCTATTGATCGACCGGCACCTCGCCCGATCAATGATGGGATCCTATCCAGTTCAGACCCTACGTCTGTCCTGATGAAAACCACGTACCCTTCAAGGTCCCACCTGTGATAACCTCTACCCAGTCTAGACCTTACGTCTGCTCTGATGAAACCTGTAAAACTCCTTTGCATCGATATAAACCCAATATCGATGATGAAATCATGTACTGGTCGATCGGCACATTGCCCCGACTAGCTTTGAAACCTGCCCGGGATGGACCATTCGCCCGTTCCGGATAGTGCTCTGAGCCTCTTCGTTCACATTCCTACAAACCGTCTCCTTTGCGGCACGTATGGCCAAGAAGGACGTTTGCTACCACCAACAAAATTTGGTTTAAAGCACCCCCCCGGAGGCCGTCACGCGGTGGAGCGAGTTCCCCATCCTTTCTCTGAAGGGGTGGACGCTCTCCTGCCAGGTACGAGCCATTTGTATGAGGGACTGCTAGAACCACTACCCCACTTCCCAAAGTGATGAAACCACATGGAAAAGACAATGGACACATATGAAGCCGAAGATTCCTTTTCATTAAAAGAGGAGTACATAAAGAGCCCCGAGGGGACACTGTATCACAAAAGAGGGCAGAAGAAAACAAAGAAGAGATAATTCAAGGCCGCCGGAAGATATCTTCAAAGGCCAAAAGACCCACATCGGGAGCGGCTCTTAGCTCATGAAGGCGCGCCTCCTCTTCCTGAAGCTTCACGGACATATCCCGGAGAGACATCACCCGTCCCTCCAACAAGGCCACCTCCTCGGTGGACCGTGGCCGAATAAAGGATAATTGTTGTAGCTCGGCTCGAAGTCCAGTGAGTTCTGCTTCCAGAATGGCTATCCGGTCCTGGACGGCTTCCTCCCGCTGGACAACGCTCTGTAGCTCAGCTTGGCGTTCGTCAAGGGCAAGCGTCAGCTTTTCCAGCTCAGATTTGCACTCTGACCTCTGCAACTTCAATGCCGTCAGCTTGTCGGTCATAGTCCGTGCTAGGAAATCTCTCCGATGCACGAATTTCAGCAAAAGCAAGACCCGCTAAGCCCATGTGTCCAGAGGGCAGCCCATGGCTTGCAGGCCAGCGGTGAAGCGATTGGCAATTTCCTTCAGTTGCAGATATGTCAAGCCAGGCTGGGATTCTACCAGCTGGCGTAGCATGTCCAAATGCTGCCAGACAAAGCTATCAGAAGAAGCAAACCCAAAGGAGGCAGATGGGACAACCTCGAAAGTCACCTCGCCGTCAATGTCTGCCCACAGTGCAACATCCGGCTGAGAGGACGAAGACGGCAAACCTACTGGAAGAACTGGCCGGTCCCTCTCTGTGCTCTCCTGTTGAGCTGAAGACTCCTCCTCTACCGCTGTCTCGGGAGCTATGGCTTGAACATCTGCGGAGGGAGAACCAATAAATGATGGAGCTGTCTCTTCATGAGTCTTCTGAATAAGGGCTTCATCTTCAGCTGCTCTTTCTGATAATGGGGACGAAGGGTCCCTAGTCTGTAGAGGCAGAAATCCAGTCTCTATAGCCACTGTGGCAGGGACTGCTGACTCGGGCGCAATTGACATTACGGCGGCCGGTATAAAAGCGGAGCTTCTGGCTGGGTCTGCTTCGGCTCTAAACTCTGAGGCCCTGACAGGGATGGAAATTTCTCCTGATGATCCCAAGTCCAGTGATGTTAAGTCAGTTGAAGATTGTATTCTCACTGGCACAGGGCGAATAACCTCAGAAATTCCCATGAAAGTTGAAGGTAAAGCAGGGATGATGATCAAGTCTGCAGATGAGACATCCATAGAGACTGAGGCCGCGTCTGAGCTGGTAATGACAGGGTCCTGAGGACAAAGCAGAATGATCCTCATCAATGGATGGAAGAAAATAAATAGAACAGCAAACAAAAAAAGAAGCTTACCTTTAAAGTGGGGTCTGTATCCTCAAAATGAGACAAAAGGGGAGAAAGCTCCGTAGTTGAAGCAACAAATGGAGGGGTTATGTCGACCTCAGTGTCGAGCCCGGCAAACTCCTCTTGCAATTCCTCCTCAGAAGATAGTATCAACAGTTTAGGAGGCTGAAAAGGCGGGAGGCCTTTTGCAAATACGGGCAGGGCTTCTGATTTTAGGATTTCCTCCTTACTGCCGCTGAAAGTCACTTCCTCCTCATTATCAAGGACGGTCTCGGAGCTGCCCGAGGATATCTCCACTCTAGCTATATGCTGCGAGGTCGCCTCTAGAGCATGCCGGGATGCAGACTGGGTGACTATGCGTCTGGCCGGAACAGGGCTCCGTTTCGTTTGAGTCCTTTCACTTTCCTGTGGCTGAGGTGACTCTCCCGCTGCTATCATGGCCTCAGTCTGCTCCCCGACTGTCACCTCAACAAAAGGGGAACCCTGAGGGATATAATGGAAAAGAACAACAACGAAAGTATAAAGAGAAAAGATTAGAAAGCACATTTACCCTCCTCCTCGCCAGCCGGGGTAGGAGAAGGCAGCCTCGTGTCCCTTTCCACAGGCACTGCAACCTGCTCCGGGGCTGTATCAGATAAAGAGAAGCTCAGTCTCGAAGGACGCCCTAAAAGATCAGTCAAGAAAATAATGAAGATTGCATCTGCAAGATATTTACCGCCACTCTCGGCAGGTTCCTGAGCAGCCTCCCTCTGAGACCTGAACTCGTCAAAAGAGGGGATGTCTGGAAGAGGGGTTCCGGCATCCGTCGCAACTGGAGCTGACTGCTGGACCCGAACAACCTTGGCCCTCTTGGCCTTGACAACTGCAGCTTTCACCACAGAAGGCTTCCTCTTCTTGCCCGGAGGCAAGGGAGTGGTCGTAGGTGCCGCTGCAGGAATTTCAAAGTAAGCAGGCTTATCTTCCTGTAAAGTCCCTGCCGTTTTATGTCCGGTCTATCTGTGCAAGACACAAGAAAGGCAGTCATAGTCGACAGATGCAGAACATAACAATAAAAGAAAGACGCCATGAGCGCACAGGAAGGGTCATACCTACTGGGCCGTCATAGAAGGTAGAAAGCGGCCAATACAGATAAGCCACCTCATTCGAGCGGGAAGCAGCCTCCTTCACGAGCCAGCATACGTCACCAATGGTCTGGCACTTCTCCGTCAAGGCAGCCAAGTCTTTATGTCCGTGGAAGTCGAGGCAATGAAACAGGCCGAGATAATCCATACACCAGCCGTCGACATAATGAAAAGAAGTAAAAAGCGGCTTATTCAGAATGCCAGCTATCGGGTTCTCTACTGACAGCCCGTGAACATTCAGCAGTACAAAAAGCCAAGAAGTGTGCTGATAATATGTCTGGGTGCGGTCTTCCCTCCGCACAAACGTCCTATAAGGGTGAAATCTGTCCACCGGGCCCCTCCAGGGGGCTGCTGTCGGGAGAGGCTCCTCCGGGGGAAATGGATACTGCACCTCCACATGAATACTCCCTATGTGGCCCAACTGCCTCAGGTCCTTTGTAAAAGCATCTTCATTGATCTCAGAAAAGACAGGAGTGGGTATTTCAGAACCTTCCTCTTTTAAGGACCGACGCCTGGCAATATATGTTTCCGCCTCCTTCGGATGCTGTGAATAGAGCCTTTTCAGATGAACCTCATCAATTTCAAACACAGGCCCTGATTGCCGCTTTAAGAAAGAGCGCTCGGCCACATCCCAAAAGGCGCCTCTGCCATCTTTATAAAAATTGGTACGGGTATTCCACCACTTAATATATTCTGATGTGACACGGGGAATACGATTAGAAACGGTCGGGACCCTGAAAGTTACGCCCTCTCGGCGATGAAAGAAATCCCACCATATCCGACCGTCACTGGCAATGGAGGACCCATGCTTGGCACGGCTGTCCAAAGGAAACTGAGCAACTGATGGAGGAATATGCTGATCGTAGCCAAAGTTTCTGCTAAAACGGAATGGGTAATAGGGCTCCAAAATGAGCAAGCCTCCCTTCCTGAAGACCAATACACTGGGTCGGATAGCCATAGCCCACCTTACCAGTTCTGGTTCTAATATGGGCCGGGTGGCATTGGCCCCCGAAACAGGATGGACATAAACTTCTACCTCCTCCATTTTGCATTCCCTCTGAGGGTCTACTAAAGGAGCCGAACCTGCTGCCAAGCTCCAAAAGTGAATGCTGCCAGGAGCATCTACAGGCACTTTTGTCAACCTGCCCCTTATCTTAAACAGCTGCTCTGAGAAAAGACCGGGTTCGGCGCTGGCAAACTCAATCATCCGAGGGAGCAATGTGTCTGACTGCAAAGTTCTCGGGGCCAGCTCGGGGAAAATGCTGCAAACCCAAGCATTGAAGAAATGAAATGGACCTACAGTCCGTAAGGAACGGGGAACCCGATGTCTATGCAAATCTCCCAACGATTTGTAAACCAAACACAAAGCCACCGGGCACAGAGACAGTCTCATCCCCCAGGCCATCTGACAGGCCGGATATATAGCCTCCGGTCTGATAGTCGTCTCGTCCCCTTGGGGGAGAGCGAAAGTGCACAGCCAGAAGGTCAGATAAGCTGCACAATGAGTAATGGGGTCAACCCCTGCTGGGTTCGAGCCGTCTACACCTGCTCGGCGCAGTGAAGCCGGCAATGCTGATTTGTAACGAGGGGCCCTGATCTGCTTACCGGGAGTCGGTCCCACGGAAGGGAAGTCTGTATACTTCAAGGGACCCCTGAAGAAGTACTGTATCCACTGTCCTACACGGACTCTCAATCTGCTGCTCTTTTCCCGGGGTTGATATCCTTTGGAAGATCCCCTGCTGTAGGCCAGACAGATGGTGCGATAAGCCTTCATCAAGTACCGGTATGCGTAGCCAAAAGAATATCTGCCCTCTCCATCAGAGGCGTCCTTTACAGAGTCGTCTAGACAGACCTCCTCGTATGGCTCCCCATCTATAGGCAGGCCTGAAAGCTGCGTAAGACTCCAAAGATCGAGAGAAGTCTCGCCTTCTGCTGTATAGAACGTATTAAACTGTGGGCAGAACACTTCAAGCATGCCGCAACATAATCCCCGAGAGATGGGATAGCGGAACCTGGAGGCAAATACACTATGATATACCCCAGCTCTAATCAGTAAAGGGGCGTATTCCTTCAAGACAAATTCTGTAAACTCCACTGCTCCTACCCTGAAGAGATGGGCATCTGTCACTTTAGCATCCCCAAACCAGCCGGCAGCCAGCTGATATTTAAATTGAACGGCCAGACAGTTCAGAATAAATGGCTCATCCCTGTAACCCCACTTCACAGGAGCTAGAAAAAGTCCAAAGTTGGGCTTCTCTCGATGGACGCGACCGGCTGCATGGTCCCACCTTGCCGGGGTAAACTCCGGAGCCCGGGTCAGCATCTTCTTCTCCGGCTCTAATTCAGAAATGCCCAGCACGGCATTCCAGTCCCTCTGCTCACCCGGGAGATATATAGCTCGGGCGCAATAAACAGAACCCTTCATGCTGTCTCTATCAGCAAGTATCGCCGCTTCCACAGACCGAGCAAGCAGGAAATCCCTCATTCCGCCTATGGTGAAGGTCCGGATAAATGGCAACAGATGACGATCCTTCAGCAGGTCCGGACGGTAGTCAGTAGCCCTTCTGAAATCAATACCTTATGTAGAAGAATAGACTCCGGAAGACGGCACTGTGTCAGTCTCGGAATCAGAGGACTCGTCGACAGTGGCGATCTGGTTATAGCCAAAGCTCAGACTATTCACATTCAGCCAATTGACTGAAGCCCGAGATATGTCCGGCTGAGCCGATGAACTCGCTCCCACAGTCATGGAAGCCGCAGCAGAAGAGTCGGAAGCCATGTCAGTGACTGCAATCAAGAAAAGATAAAAAATAAGCATCGGAAAGATGAATGGGCATGTGATGATTAAATAAATAATTCTAGTTAAATTTCGGCAGCATCTCCTCTTGTCCGGGGTCTGCCCAAGAAAAATAGGGAGTCACCCACCAAGAGGGAGTGATCCCGAACATAAAATGGGACTCAATCCCGTATGATGAACCTACCCGAGAATGAATGAGTCAAAAAGGGGGGGGGAATGAAGTAAGGTTCTCGGGGGAGAAAAACTCGCCGCCGAGGAGATGAAGAGAGAGAGAGGGCCGATGAAAATGAGGGTAAAAAACCCTCTCGGGGGGGTTAAAAAGAAAAGCGCGCCGAGAACCCCGTTGGCAGGAAGAAGAGGGCGCGCCGAGACGCCCGCGCCAAGACGCCCGCGCCGAGATGCCCGCACGACAACATGCCGCGCCGAGAAGCACACGCGCCGAGAAGGGTCCTACCTCGCGCCGAGAAGCCCAAGGCAGGGCCAAGAAGGCTCCAAAGTGCTGACAATAAAATCAGAAGATATGGAGATGAAAAACATGAAAATGAAAGATACATGTGCATAATATCGCTACATCAACATGATTAAGCCGAAGAACAATGTCAAAGAGAAATGGAGGAAGATACCCTCGAATGATGAAAGGCACCTGCAGACCCCGTGCCGCTTATTCTGCACTTACGCCGCCCGTAGGTGGGGGGCATTTGTTGACACCTTGAAAATGAGCAAGGGCAGAAACAGAATTGAAAGGAAGATCAGACCAATAGTGAAAGATCAATGACGAAGTTCGTCAACCATCTACCCGGCTGAAGCCTTTTCCCGGCCAAGCTGATGTCGATGCCTTTGTCGGTCAGACGACGGCACTGATGAAATAGCAGTCACCTGGCTGAAGTCTTTCCAGGCTAAAGCTGATGTCCGGTCTTGTCACCGTTCCGGTGACGATACCAATGAGATGATATCCGACTTTGTCATCATTCAGATGGCAATGCCGATGAAACCCCAGTCTACCGACTGATGAAAATCTATGAATGATCCCAATAGAAACTGTGTCACCAGTGCAGGGCCTTCTCGGGTTCTGATACATTTGAAGGACCAATGAAGGCCGAAGTATATGTGAGGTCTTAAAAGCCCTAAATGGGCCTATAAAAGTGGCGCCGGGATCCCCTTGTCGAAGCCCAAAAGCGGCGCCGAGAAGCTGAAGTCCCACGCGCCGGGAGGTCCGCCTACGATTGAGGCGCGCCGGGACGGGTCTGCCGATAGGATACCAAGGATATAAAACCCCCTCATTCGAACAGAAGAAAAAAAAAGGAAAAAACACACGAGCGAAACAAGAAGGAGAGCAACACAGAGGAGAGAAACAAAGAGGGGAAAAAGAGGATAGATAGCCACAAAAGGAGAAGAGGGCGAAGCCTGCAATCTGATCCGAGAGAGGAAGAAGCAGAAGGGCCAAAGAAGAAAGGAGTTCGAAGCCTGAGCGAAGGTGGGCAGCGGGGAGGGAGAGGAGTCAATGCTCCGCCCTCCCCTCCCCATTTGCTGTAGTTCATTACTTTAATTTTCGATTGCTTCAGTCTCTTCCCCCTTTTGATGTATGCTGTGATATCACAGCCGATTTTACTCTGCTAGGGCAAGGCATTGTCTCCCTATACCTTCTTTTATGTATTGCCTCTGATGTGCGAATGTAATCGTGATGTTCGAATGAATGAAAGCTACAGGCTCCCGTTGAGGCCTGCTGTCTATTTCTCTGAAACCCTATTGCTATCTCCCCATGTTTTCTGTTTCTTCTTAGATCCAGTAGCATGCTATTCCCCTCCCCAGTTCGATTGATCGCCTGTTTATTCGCTCAGTTCTCGAACGCTTCCCGTGCTTGCTTCCGAGCCAGGGACAGACTATCCCTTGGCCTCTGAAGCAAAGCATAGATGCATAGCAACCGCCGCTCGGTGTTAGATGTTACATTCATGCTCATCGGCTCTGCCGAAATCATCCCCGGGGCCAGAGACAGTCATCTCTTGGCCCCCAGATGATGAAGAGTATACCAAAGTCATCCTCACGGATCATTATGAACGCTGGTGACAGAGATACCCTAAACCGTGTTTCCCCCAAATCACCCTCCGCTTCTGGCCTTCCCTTTGAAATCCAAGCCAAAGTCAGTTGCAGTCTGATGAATTGAGTTCTTTTGATTTCCCAAGGCCCGTCTATCTTGGCCTGAATCACCAGGAAACCCCTGAATCCTCAACAGATCCAAGAACAGGGTACCGTAAAGCTCTGTTTCTCATCCCGGCGCCCTCATACATCTCGGCCCCGCATACAGTAAAACGGATGAACAGTTCTCGGCGCTATCCTTCAGGCGCCGAGAATCACCCCTGGCCTTCTGACCTTCGCGCCGGGAACCTTCCCATCTTGGCCGCGCCGGGAAACCCCCCTTGGCTGCTTTGCCATCGCGCCGGGAAGCCCATCCTCTGGCCTTCTCCCCTGCGCGCTGGGAACCCCCCTTGAGCAATTCCTCTTCGCGCCGACAACCTCCTTTGGCCATTTGGCCTTTGCGCCGAGAGCCTACTTCCTGGCCTCTTCCCCGTCGCGCCGGGAACCCTCCATGTTGAACCCGCCGAGAACCCTCACCCTCTGGCATCCTTCTGGCGCCGAGAGCCTCAATTACTTGGCCTCCTTGCCTGCGCCGGGAGCCTAACACCTTCACACTTCTGCCTTGGCGCCGTAAAACCCCCTTGCCTTATTATCCTTGCGCCGAGAGCCCCCCCTTTGGCCCTCTTGCCATCGCGCCGGGAACCTCCTTTGCCAGTTCCCGGCGCCCAGAACAGAACCCCACAAAGCAACCTTCCCGGCGCGAAACTTCATGCGCCGAGAACCCCCTTGTGCTAGCTTCCCGGCGCGTGGAATGGTGCCTTGCAAAGAACCCTTCCCGACGCGGTGGTCTTCGCGCCGGGAGCTCATATACCCATTCAAATCTGTGCTGAGAGGCTGCCCTGCCACCCAATGAGCCTCCAACGCTTCTATCAAACCCACCTAGGGATGTCCATGAGTCACCAGAACCGTCCCAAGGATAAAATTAAAGGGAGTCAGACGCCCTTATTTTCCACTGATCCGTACCAGGTTTATGAGCAACCCCTTTAGCTAAGGTGAGCTCTGCCTCTGCACGAGTATCACCGGCTTCTGTAAGGGAAGAATCAACACTGCCCCAGGGCATACATGTACAGTGTGGGAGGTTCGCTCCCTCCTTTTCTCGGCTTTCATCCCGGCACTCCGTGGGTGATAGCCTATTCTCCCCTGGGCATAATCCAGATTATGGGGAGATGCTGCCGAAATGTCAATAGATGTTTTAACCCCGATAAGTCCCAGGAAGTGCACATCATATACCTCCCGTCTGGCTCGATTTTTTGGGGAATATGAATACTGCGAGGCCTTTGGCTGGATGAGAAACATGAAAGGGGACATGTCCCCGATGACTGTCCAGGCTCCGCCCCGCCGCTGCGTGGACGGTGTCCTATCTCTACCCGGCACGACCTACACAGAGGGGTCATGCTGATTTAATTACCTATCATTCACTCAATTACCTTCTCAGAATAATAATATCTTCAATATCACGCACTGTTATTTTTCTTTATTACCGCCCCGAGTGGCCTCCTATTTTGGCGTTTAATCAAGGGTTGTCCTTCTTAGGAAGGGCGTAATTAACGTCATAGCCTTTATGGTATGGCGGACTTTTGGTCCCGACTCGGACTTCACAATCGACTGACCAAGTCAAGTCGAGCGCACAATGTAATCGTCACACATGTGACTGGCACGCCTAATAAACCAATAAATAACCAATAAAAATAACAACCAAACAAACAAACAAACAAAAAATAATAATAACAAGCGAGATAAAATCCCGCGTCCACAATTGCTCAAACCAAGCATGTGGAGATTGCTTAAGTCCATAGAGGGCCTTGCGAAGATGACAGACATGATGTGATAATGTAAAACAACTAGGAGGAAGCTGCATGTAGACTTTCTCAGAAAGGTCAACATGTAGAAAAATATTCTTGACATTGAACTAATAGAAAGGTCACTAACGAGCAACCACAATAGTATTGAGGGTACAAACTATGGTCATTTTTGCCACTAAAGAAAATGTCTTCTCATAATCAAGGCCATATCCTGAGCAAAATCCCGAGTCACAAGCCAAGCCTTATATGTCACTCAATATTGCCATCAAACTTCATTTTAAATTTTGTAAATCCACTTGCAGCTGATAGGAGAAACTCAAGGAAAAAGAGAAATAAGATCCCAAGTTTGAGTATGCTAAATAGTTTAAAGCTCCTTATCCATAGTTGGCCACCACTTGGGTAATTGAATTGCCTAGAAATAGTTCTGAGACTCCTGATAGGTGTGAAGGGCTACAAGAATGGTAGAAAATTGTGGAAAGTAGGGGTTAGCCATAAAAGACTAAGCCTATCAAGAGGATGATGGTTTTGTGGGGGGTTACACTATGGAGGATCCGCAGGAGCAGGGAAAGCAAGTTTTGTCCATCGGAGTAACTAACTCTTTAGCTAGAGACATGGAAGCATTCTCCAAGATCATGAGAATGATGATGATAGACATGGAAAATAGTGGGAGGGTGCGGGATGGAGGAGGAGGTACTGAAGACCCAAGGTGCACTATAGAAGGAGCTAAAGAAGACACGGGAGCAAGAGAAGGCTCATCAAGAGGAAACCTCATAATGATAAGAGGAGGTGGAGAATGAAGACTAGAGAGGAAAGAATGATCCTGAGATGAGATGCAAAGAAGGGAACATTCTCAAAGGAGGTGACCCAATGAGATATGTGAAGGCGACAAGACCGATACCCACAATGCTCCTAGGTATACCCGAGAAGAACACACTTACTAGCTCGAGGAGAGAGCTTGGCATGCTCATGGGGTGAATGGAGAATGAAGCAGGTATAACCAAAGGTACAAAGATCATGATAGTCAGGAGGAGAAGCATAAAGACACTCATAGGGAGAACACCCCCAAAGAATAGACAATGTGATACTAATGAGATAAACAAAAGTGAGAATAGCTTTGACCTAGAATGTGCAAGGAATGGAGGTCAAACTGAGAAGCACTTAAGTAGTGTCAAGAATACGACAATGTGCATGCTTAGCAATTCCATTCTATTGCGAGGTGTAAGGGCAAGAATGTTGAGGAAGGGTCCGATGAGAAACTAAGACTTCCTAAAATCAATGGAGAGGTACTCGCATGCATCATCAGTGTGAAGTACTTTAATTCGACAATGGATCTAGGTGTAAACTATCTCAGAGAACTAACAATAAATAAAGGGAAGATCAAATCTCTGATGCATAAGAAAAACTCAAATGAAATGAGTACAATCATCGATGAAACTGACATAATACAATCATAGATGAAATTGACATAATAAAGAAAACTTGTTATAGAAGGTAAAAGAGATGGACCGCAAATATCATAATGCAGTAAATCAAATGATTTTGACGATACAGATTCACGAGTAGAGACAGGCTCACGACTAGAGAAAGGGATGGTGGAATCTTAATAAGTTTACAGCTCTCACAATGAGACAAACGAATAGAAGACTGCTAATGTGATGACCCAAGATCCGGATATCGAGTCAGACATGATACCATTCGAATTTTATGCGGCCACCCACGAGCTGGGAAGCTCGGAAGGGTTATTTGGAGTGTTACGATTATGCATTGAAATTCTAAACAATAGCAAGAAATAAATTATAGAATTAATTAATGAACGGGTAGAAATCCAATTAGCATATAACAATTAAACAGCTTAATTATAGAGTCCAGTCCACAAATACAGTCAACAAGAAAAGAAACATACACTACTACGGGACATACCCCGGCACTGGCAAGCTGGCTACTAGAGGTCCCACGACTATGACGCACCACCTCGAGGAGAAGCGTCGCACCTGAAAAAGTAGGGATCTCATTGGCTCAATAGGGGTCCTTCGGATCCCCACCACAACGAAAGCGGTAAACAGTAATAACAATAACAACAATAATAACAACAATAATAAAGTAACAGCAACAACCGAAACAATAAGAACGGTAAACGGAGGAACTACGGAGCCTCTACGCTACCCTGACTCTCGTGGTCATAACAATCCATCCTCGCTGACGGAATCACTGACAAGGCCACGCGTCCATACACGTAACCTCCACCCTCGGAAGGATAACTAGACACTAGTAAACCTCAGTCTTGAGCTAGAACTAGTAAAAGAACCATGCCCTCTACACAGGGCGACACTAGCCTGTCTGTCAGAAGAGCCATCGATAATGCTGTCAGTAACTCAACCTTACTTGGCATAGGGTCCACCACTCAAGTATACCCAACAAGGCCAGATGCATCCATTGACGTCTTATACTACGCTAAGGTCTTATATGGGCACACACTGCCCACACCCGGTCTCAGGAGGAGCAGAGAAAACACACACACATCTCACCCTGGGACTGGCTAAGGTCCGTGTCTCTGTGTCCCACAGCACGACCGTGTCCTGCTACATGACATGAGGTACGTGCCACTACGCCCGACAGTGACGTACACTTGTCCTAATTACGGTACATACGCTTAGGCGATCTTGCCTCTACAAGGAACGTTGCACACACAAGGCGACCTCGCTCGGTCCAACCATGACATGCCCTCCAGGTGTAGACACGCCAAATTGACGCTTTGTTGATTAAATCTCATGTCACTATGTTAACGCTCCAAAGTGAACTTCAATATTTCTATAATATAAAGTTTTTCTATTTTTGTGTGGTTTTGTGATTTATTCTTGCATTTTTTGTGATTCACGACTTTGACTAGGGCGTATTTTAATTAACGACCTTGCCTTGGGCGCGTTCTAAAGAAAGGACGACCAATTGTAAGGGCGTCAATTCCTGGTGTTTTACGAGTCCCGACTAATTGCAAATCAATGGTTAACGTCCTTCCTCAGGGCGTGTTATTAATCAACGCCTTTGCTTCAGGCGTCTTTTGGAATTTTCAAATAAGGAAGGTTTTATTACTAAAATTGAATCCAGGAAGTAACGCCCTGATCCTGGTCGTGTTTTGAATTAACGTCCTTGGGCAGGTCGTCAATTGTTGAATTGACGCCCTTTGGTAGGTCGTGTCTCACTCCTTTTCGTGTCCTTCCTAAACTCGTGTCCTGAAGAGTTCCCTGCCTTTATTGGTCACCTTGCTCGATCTGGGAACTAGAGTCCTTGCCTTTGATAACCATTGCCTGTTCTTATCTTCCGAATCTGTGTCTATCTTTGATCGAGACCTTATAAAAGGACTCCCTGATCGATCTCGCGTGAGTTGGACACACACACACACACAGAAGATAGAGCACAGAGAGCATACAGCAGAGAAGGGTTTTCTTCATCCGTGCGATTTCTTCATCTTTTTCCTCTGCTTCTTGCTGCTTTGTTGGTTCTCCCCTTTACTGTTTACAGGAACAGCAGGGGTTCCTTCTCTTTTATTTATAATTGTCTTCAACGCATCATCACGTCCATCGTGTTGTTTTTTCTTCTGTTGCATTAGTACTGCATCTCCTCTCCTCACCCTTAATTCTTTAGGGGTTTTAAAACCAAACACAAAAAGGTGCGCATGTTATATTCATATTTCATCATCATATTGTTTGTTTGGATTGATACTACACTCACTCTTGGCTGATCCACTTTTTCTTTTATTTGTTTGTTCTTCGTTTCAAGGTAATCAACAAGGAAAACCCCCTTCATCGGCCGGCCGATTGAAGGAGGAGGAAGGAATTCACAATCCATCCCGCATCCCAATTATCACCAGGTATTCGCGATCATTTGTTTTATTATTGAGGTAACCCCTCTGGCGATCACACTCCTTATAGCACCACGTGCTTTCTTTTTGTTCTTATTGTCATCTCCACCCTTTTATATATCTCACATGAGTGGTTCGTTCCACATGTGTGGAGTTATCACGATCCACAAATTGGCGATCACGGTGGGACTTCTACTATTTTTCTTTTGATTACCATCTCCTTTTGGCACCCACGTGTGCCCTTTCCTATTGGCACCCACGTGTGCCCTTTCCCCCTCGGCACCCACGTGTGCCCTTTCCCCTAGGTACCCACGGTACCCCTCTTTTTGTGCCCCACGGGCACCCTCCACCGTGCACACTGCACACTCCCGGGATCAACCAGTTTGTGATCTGAATTAACGCCTCACCCAGAGGCGCGTTTTAATTTAACGCCTTCATACAGGGCGTCTGATTTATGTTTAACGTCTTCTGATAAAGCGTGCTTCATCATATCCCCTGCTTTTATTACGCTGTTTGTGGATTCACGCCCTGCCCCATGGCGTCTCTTTATTGATTAGCGCCTCCCATCAAGGCGCGTTTCCAGATTTGACGCCCTCCGCCGAAGGCATCCTTTTGACATATAGCGCCTCACACCAAGGCGCGTTTTCTCCATTGCCTGTGGGATCCCCAGGGATTCACGACAGTCTCACTGTCGTCTTTTTTGTCGATAGCGACCGTGGCTAGGTCGTCTCTTTCCTGTGATTTTATAGAACCCTGTTGTCTTTGCTTATTCATGCTGCATTGATTCTTATATTGATTGTTTGGCTATGTTGGTGTTATCTGTATATCTTGGCTTGCATCTTGTGGCATTTGGTTGAGAGACCTCCTCTCTCTACACTAGGATTCCACACACCTCTCTTGGAATCGGGACAACCCTCCATTGAGCATTCCGTCTCTTTGGATCGGAAATCCCTTTTCCAAGACCTCCGTAAGTCCCCGCACCCGTGGATTCCCTCACGGACGCCGGGCTGGTTGTACCCTTGAAGTACCCGGAGTATAGAGAACCCATCGTTGGTGAAGAGAGAGAAAGAACCTAGTGGACCCGGAAGTCACACTTGGATAAACTAGGTTTCACTTTGCAAAAGGAGTGAATTATTCTGCAAATTAATCCACTCTAATCCCAGGCATAACACTAAAATTTTACGTTCATCTCAACTTGATTGCATAAATTTGGTTGATTGATTTGCTTAAAGTTTACTTGGATTGAGTGCTTTTTGGTGTGATAACCCCTTTCATAAAAGCTTTCCCCCTTCTTAAACATGAAACTCCGTTCAGGTAAAATCATCAACATGGCAGGCTACGGGTATTCTTATGATGATGAGGATGAGAATGTTTTTGGTCAATATGAAGTCCCCCTCCAAGATTCCATTTATCATGAGGGAAATTACCCTCCTCCTCAGTCTCATTACCCTCAGGTTCATGTGGTTGATACCACTCCTCAAGAGGTTGTGCCCTCTTCTCAGACTTTACCCTCCAACACTTCGGGGAACCCTTCCCCATCCTTCAATGTCACGGATTTAATTAATGCTCTATCCCAGTTAGATGATTCCCAGCGACAGGCAGTTCAGGCCGCTTTGAAAGGGAAGGCTGTTCCCTCTTCATCCTCTAATCCCCCTCCGGCCGAGAGTGGCCATCACCTCACTAATGACCAGGCGGTCTTGCACAAACCTCCTTCCCGTCCACCAACGCCCGTTGCGGCCATGCCGGCCCAACAGGCGAGCTACTCAACGGTTAGGCCTTAGTCTCTCCAACCTCCCCGAATTCTACAGACGCCTATACCGCATTCTTTCATTCAAAACCCGGCCCCGGTCGAGTCTGATACTAATATTCTATTGTTTCAGAAGTTGGCTAGCATGGAAGAGCAACTTAAGAAAGTCACTGCGGCCAAGAATGCCCCGGAAATCTCGCTCCCAACACTGCCAGTCTTCCATCTGCCACCATCTGAGATGTCGAATTTTCGGTGATATAATGGCACTGGCAATCCTTTTATTCATCTGAAGGATTTTATGTACGAGACCTCTTTCTGGCAAGACAACAAGGCCTCTTTGGCCTATTTATTCAGGAGATCTTTAGAGGGACCAACCCTTGAGTGGTTCTATTCGTTGGATCCCACTGATGCTAGCGATTTTGATATTGTTCAAAAGAAGTTCTTGCAGAAGTATAGAGACCGGGTCGGACCCTCCCTCTCAGTCACAGATCTGGTTGCAGAAAAAATGAAGCCTGAGGGGGACTTCATCATATTTGCTGATAGGTGGCGTTCAATGGCCGAGAAGTTGAAAGACACTTTGGCGGAACAAGAACAAGTTAAGATGATAATTTCCAATGCAACTCCTCAGTTCTGGCACATACTGGCCATGAACAGATTAACAACCATGGAAGAGCTCTATGAAAGAGCTCGTTATATTCAGACACAGATGAAGGATTCGCCCATTATGGGCATGTTTGAGCCAAAGCCACGGCTATTTAAGAAAAGTACAAATGTCAACAACAGCGGGCCCACGACTGAGGGCACAATTGCAAACGAGCAGGTTGGTGTAGTTGGCCACCCCCACCATCAATCTAACCCACGGCCTAACCCACCTCCACCACAAACCCCCATTTCAACTCCACTCCACAACACCAATTTGCACCCCAACATTCCTTTGCTCCATCGCAAAACCAAGCGCCCCGCGCTAACCCTCCAGCTCCGCAACAGTACCACCAGGTACCACCACCTACCAACTATGGCCAACAACAACAACGGAGACCACCACTTGGCCCCAAGAGAGCCCACTACCCTCCACTGCCAGAAAGTCTCCCGGATATTTTCAACGCCTTAATGGCCGCCAACTTGCTCATGTTACCGAGGGAAAGAACAGCGTGGCCCGCTAATGTTGACACATCCCGTTACTGCGCTTTCCATCGCGCACCTGGTCACAACCTTGATCGTTGCTTCCACTTCAGAGATTATATTTATGATTTAAATGACCAGGGCAGCATCAACTGGGATGAGATGAGGCAGTTTATTGCCACCATGAAAGAAAGAAGGCCTCCTCGACAGCAACAAGCTCAGCAGTCACAGCAACCAGCTCCACAGCAGCAACAGCAAGCTCCAGCAGCTCAGCAGGATATGGGGATTGTCCACAATCCACTGCCGGAGCACCCGCCAAACCAGCACGTAAACCCTGTCACGTCTCTCCCTGAGGTGGAGAGAGGGCAGGGGTGGCATGAAGAAAACGCCTCTGTCGGGGCATTTAATCACAATCAAAATCAACCTCCGCGCCTCTTGCGCACCCCTTCTTCTTCTTCTACCCCCCAATTGAGCCGATCCCTTCTGCGCCCCGTTAATCCACCTACTCCCACCAATTCTCCAACCTTACCAACCCGATCCCTTCTTACCCGTTTACCACCTCCGCAACCTACCACGCAGCGAACTCCGCTATCCACCACCAACCCTTCACCTTCACCGTCTAGACTACTCCTTATCCGCCCGTCGCCAGCACCCACTGCACCCACCACCACTACTCCTCCATCGGCAAGGAACCCTCCACCATCGGCTCACCCATCTTTTATACCCAGATCTCTTCTCATTCCACCCCCAACTCTCCTCGCATTCGGGTATCCCTTTCTACTCATACGCCTCCTGCGGGGGCATCTTTGTCAAACTCTTCATCAATGCGCCCTACAGGGACTCCCTCTGCAAACACCCCTCCACCACTTCTTAACGCCAATACACCCTCCTCCTCTTCCAACCCCCCTCCTCCTTTACTTGCCCCGACAGAGGCACGACAAAACGTGGCACCACTCCGCAGTGGACGGATGTTCCAGCACATTTTTCCCCAAAGAGAGCAAGTGCCCGCGCAGGGGCCGAATGAACAGCTCGATGCAGTGCCCTCTACAAATCATCATGCCTTAAGTTTCCACACAAAGGCCGCGTCATCAAAGTTACCAGTATGCCAATTCTACCAGAGGAAGATATACACTTGACTTCATCAGTTCCTTCTATTTGGCCTGCCAACAAGCCGTTGCTATCAATACTAGACCTCCCTCATCCACGGCCAATGTCGCCCAAGACAGTCACGACAGTTGCTATGACACCCTTGCCTTCCAAGGGGAAGAAGAAGAAAAGCATGATAAACACCCCTGGTTGGAAAATTCTAATGAAAATGGGGTATCAAAACGGCAAAGGTCTGGGTGCCAGTTGTCAAGGTAGGACTAGGCCTATTAAGCCTCAGAAATTGATTGCAAGAGGCGGCCTGGGCTACAAAGGGTCGGGCAAAAATGAAGATGAGCCATGGGCAATTATGACATCCACCTTGAAGACAGATCGCCAGCCGCTTACTTGGACATTATTAAAGACACATTTTGTCACGGGTGGTGTTCAGAATAATGAGCAGACTACAATAATCACCTCCATTCTAGACTATCAAGATGTTCATGCAAGATAGTTTGCTCGTCATATTGCACCATTGGCCACTTATAAAGCCCTGGAATCTCTAAGGCCCGATAAAAGAAGGAAGATGGATGATCCAGAGTGTGATTGGTACAGATGGTTCGATATGTACGATATTACTATTGCTTTGAGCTGTCTCTTTATGCCGACTGATCCGGAATGGCCGCCACTAATACATCAATTGATTGAAATGCCGGCTGTGATTACAGATAAGAGGCAGTTGCTGAGTAATTATACGAACACTGGAGAGCCAGATGTTCCATATGAAGAAGGATTTACAATAGACAGGCTGTGGGCCGGCCTCTTTTCCTTCACTTCTATGCATCCGCCTCTTCTAGCTTCCCTACATTCTCAATTGTTCTCTCGCGTGCCGAGACCGCCGCCAATTCTAGTCAGATTTTCTCCAGATTCACTGCAGATTTCTCTCCCGATTCCTCCTTCGCTCCTCGAGCAATTCTCCAAACTCTCCATCACACCCCCACGCGGGTCATCTCTAATTCAATCTTTCTCCAAGCTTTCAATCTTCACTCCTCCTGTTATTCTCCCTTCACAATGTTTTCTTCTGGAAAAGAAAAATAAAAATAAGGATAAAGATAAAAACGAAAAAAAAAACGCCAAAATCCCAATTTTCCAACCCTCCATCTCCGTTGAGGAGACTTCTTATCTCTTTTCCGAGTGTGTCCCGACCCAGGGGCCACTCTTCCATGATTCATTGATAAATCCTTTCTCCCCCTCCGATGAGGGGTCTCCATCTGTATCACCTTATGTATCCACTTTTTCACCTCCTTCCTTTAATCAAGCTAGTTGTTCTTCTTCTTCTAAAATTCATGGGATAGATTTTCATAAGAAATCCAAGGGTAAGCAGATTCCCCGTAGGTTTCTGTTGGAGTTAGCTAGAAGATGCCAGGCTTGTTTAGCTCTTCCTGAATTTGTAGAAAATCCGGTTATCCTGCCAGAGTTGGAATACAAGGATACTGTTGTTTCTTATGAGGGTTTAGGTGTCTACGAAATTATGAATTATGAAGACCCTATTGAAGAGGGGGATGAAAGTTATGAAGAATATGAGGACGAGGCTGACGCCTTTGCCAGTGGCATGAGAAGATTCGACGAACCATCAGCCTCAGTAGAAGAGCCTACCAAAGAAGTTAATTTGGGTACCGAGTAAGACCCTAGGATTGTCCTCATCAGCAAGAATTTGCCGCCCTCCGAAGAGGAGGCGCTTATTTTGGTACTTCAAGAATACAAGGACACATTTGCGTGGAGTTATGAGGATATGCCTGGATTAGACCCTGCGCTCGTTGAACATCGGCTTACACTTAAGTCAGGGTCTGTCCCGATCAAACAACGGTTGAGACGTTTCCACCCTAACATGGCTTTAAAGATGAAAGAAGAGGTCGACAAGCTTCATAAGGCTAGGTTTGTTAGAGTTGTCCTCTACCCCAACTGGGTGGCTAACATCGTCTCGGTTATGAAGAAAGATGGCAAAGTTCGGATTTGTATAGACTTCCGGGATCTCAACCGTGCGTGTCCTAAGGATGACTTCCCCCTCCCTCATATCGATGTTCTGATTGATAATACAGCAGGATTTGAGACTCTCTCTTTCATGGACGATTTTTCAGGTTACAATCAGATTCGCCTGGCTGAAGAAGATCAGGAGAAAACATCATTCACTACACCATGGGGTACATATTGTTATGTCGTCATGCCCTTTGGACTCAAGAATGCTGGAGCTACCTATCAGAGGGTTATGATGGCGATTTTTCATGATATGATTCACATTTTTATTGAGGTGTATGTGGATGACCTGGTAGTGAAATCAAGGACAAGGATTGAGCACCCTGGGGTTCTAGCTAAGGTCTTGCAAAGATCACGAGAGTATCAATTAAAAATGAACCCCAAGAAGTGTGTATTTGGTGTATCATCAGGGAAGTTGCTTGGATTTATTGTTAGCAAAAGGGGAATTGAAGTTGATCCCAACAAGGCAAAGGCCATCAGAGATATGCCTCCTCCCAAGAATTTGAAGGAAGTTCAAGGATTAATCGGGAGGTTGCAATTTATTCGCCGCTTCGTCTCCCAGCACTCACAACGATGCAGGCCGTTCTACGAGCTTACTAAGCCGGGAGTCAAGTTTAATTGGGATGACAAGTGTCAAGCAGCTTTTGACGGATTGAAGGATTATTTGGCCAATCCTCCTGTCCTGAGGCCGCCGATTCCAGGCAAACCACTTATTCTCTATGTTTCTGTCCTGGATGACTCTGTAGGTGCTGTTCTAGCTCAAGTGGATGAAGAAGGGAAGGAGAGGGTAGCATATTATTTGTCTAAACTTCTAAACCCTTGTGAGCATAGGTACTCAGCCATAGAGAAGACTTGCGCTGCTTTAGTCTGGGTAGTTCAGAAGTTAAAACACTATTTCTTAGCTCACGAGGTTCATCTCATTGCTCGCATGAATCTAATCAAATTCCTTCTTGAAAAATCTGTCCTCACTGATCGATTAGCACGCTGGCAAAGCTTCCTTTCTCAATTTGACATCACTTACATTCAACAGAAAGCTATCAAAGGCTACGCCATTGCCGAACACCTTGCTCATCACCCTCTCCCCCGCTTTGATCCTGTCAATTCGGAGTTTCCAGACGAAGAACTGATGTCCATTAATCAACCCCATGATCCTATGTGGACATTACATTTTGATGGAGCTCTAAATTCCCAAGGAAGAGGGATCGGCATGGTTCTTTTAACACCGGAAGGGGTCACCATCCCATTTGCTGCTCGGCTCACTTTCCCTGTCACGAACAATATAGCTGAGTATGAGGCCATGTTGGCTGGTCTTCAAACCGCTCATCAATATGGTGTCACTCACTTGCGAATTGTTGGTGATAGTCAGCTTATTCTACGCCAAGTGCTTGTCAAGTGCAGCACTATCAATCCTAAGCTCAAGCCCTATCAGGAACTTACTTCAGCTTATGCCAAACTTTTCACCAAGTTGATCTTTGTTCATGTCCCTCGAAGCCAGAACATCCTAGCTGACGCTCTTGCCTCTTTGGCTTCTGCTCTAGTCTTCCCTCCTGAGCGTGATTTTCATGTTCCTTTGATTCATCAGCGTGACACTCCAGCCATCAAGGATCGTGCATTCCTCGATATTAGGGATAAGGTGCTTGAGAGGGTCAGGTGGAGTGAATCCCTTAAAGGCAAAGAGGTCATGTTGTTAGATTGGGAAGAAGAGTTGGCTGATGAAGAGAAACCTTGGTATTATGAGATTGCCAGGTATTGCAATGATCGATCCTATCCCGAGGAAGCCACTGTGGAGGAGAAGAAGGCAATTAGAAGAGTGGCTCAACGTTATGTTTTGGTTGTAGGTGTGCTCTACAGAAGAGGGCTCACAGGTGTTTTATTAAGATGCCTCGACGATGATGAATCTTGGAAGGTTGTGGAAGAGGCTCATTCTGGAGTATGTGGTGGTCATGTGAACAGCCAGATGTTAGCTAAGAAGATCCTTAGGCTAGGCTTCTATTGGCCAACTCTAGAAGAGGATTGCTCCATCTATGTTCGAAGGTGTGTTAAGTGTCAACTGCACACCGACAAAATTCATTCTCCTGCTTCTTCACTCCATCCTATGTCCTCCCCATGGCCTTTCTCCATGTGAGCTTTTGATATCATTAGACCTCTTGGTGATTCGAACTTCCTGACCAAGCAAAAGTCATTCATCCTCACGGCAACGGAATACTTCACCAAGTGGGCGGAAGCGGAAGCTTACGTGGAGATTAAAGCGTCAACAGTCTGCAAATTCATAATGAAGAATATCATCGCAAGGTTCGGCATCCCGAGTACCATCGTCACCGACAATGGACCTCAATTTATCTCTCAAGAGCTCAAGGATCTCTGCAACAGGTATAACATTGCATTGCATCATTCTTCTCCCTATTATCCGCAGGGCAATGGCCAAGCAGAGGCCACTAATAAAACTTTGATCAAAATTGTTAAGAAGACGTGTGAGGCTAATAAATTTTCAGATTGGCCAGACAAGCTAGTTGAAGCTCTCTGGGCCTATCGCACTTCCATTCGTACCCCTACTGGGCAAACCCCTTTCGCCCTTACTTATGGAATGGAAGCGGTAGTCCCTTATGAGATTCTCATTCCATCTTTGCGAATACAATTAGACAAGGAACTCCCTATTGATGAGCGCCGTGATTCGCTCCTTGCTCAATTGGAACTCTTAGATGAGAAGCGTCTGGTCGCCGCTGAGCATGCGCGCGTTTATCAAAATAGGCTGTCACGTTTTTATCAAAAGAAAGTAATTGAGAGAAAATTCAAAGTCGGTGAGATGGTAATCAAGAGAATTTTCGTAAAACCTGGTGGACCTCGTTCAAAACTCCAACCAAACTGGGAAGGACCATTTCTTATAAAAGAGGTTTATCCTGGCAATGCTTATAAACTAATTAATGCTGAAGGACAAGAGCTAACTCATCCTTGGAATGGTTTGTATCTTAAGAAATATTACCCCTAATCCAAAAACAAAAAAAATAGAAATTTCCAAATTCCAAAAAAAATATAAAAAAAATACATTGAAAAGGGTTGCCATGGCACACAAGGGCTCAAGGTCTGAAAGGTCAAAATTCAGAATTTATTCATTAGTCTTGTTAGCTCAAAAGGGGGTTGACACCCACACACATTTCACACTTAAACCGTGAACTCAAGTGGTGCAAAATCTGAGGGGAAGTCAAAAAACCTGACTAAAGGTGAAGACGATGCCCATTCTTTTTTCTCTTCGGCCCATAAGGGAGGAAAGGAAGTCTCGGGGTAGATCCACCAAGCCTATCCGCCGCCCTAGTAGGTGGAAGTCAGGGCCCAAAAGGGAACAAATGCCACAAAAGCCCAAGTACAATTAGGTTTATTTTTCAGCAATACAATTCAGTTCCAAAGTGGAAGTCAAATCATGAAAAGAAAAGCATGTCAAGAGGGCAAAGTCCCCGCAAGGAAAACCTTGGGCGTATGCATGCAATAAATAAGGCAAAAGGCAACAAAGTTTCCCTACGCCAAAGATCGAATCCCAACAGGCATAGGGTAAGGGGAAGTGGTTTTATCTAGAGTTTCTCAGAATCTCTTATGGGCTTCCTTATATCTTCATTTTCTTTGTGGTAAGTCGTAAACCAGCAGAATGGTCAAGGCCAACCTAGGAGATTGCACCATGCGAAATCTCGGGTATAAGTTAACTATCGTCACGTCACCCCCCTTTTTGATTAATCAAGAAAGACCAACGAATTTTAAATGGTGACCGGGTAGGATTAAGAGCCCGGTGGCTTTGTCAACCCAAAGAAAAAAAAGAATTAACGCCTTTGATTAAGGCACTTTTTATTGAATTCACGCCTTTATTCAGGTCGTCTCCTTCAAAATAACGCCCACATATATGGTCATCTTTTCAACAATCCAATCAAAAAAACATTTTTCAAATTCACGCTGTCACCTAGGGCGTCTTTTATTTGAATAACGACCTAATCTAAGGCGCGTCTTTTGAAAAATAATAATAAAAATATATAAAAGAAAAGAAAAGAGGAAATAGGATTTATTCTTCATGTGCGTGCTTGCATTATTGCATAGGGCATCTTGATTATTGTTTGCATACGTATGCTTGTGTGTCGCACCTCCCTTTATTGGTTATTTCATTTGCCTTATTTGATTAAAGGCTTGGCCCCTTGAATCGCTATCCAGGTCAAAAGTAAAGGCACCCCTTGCTTATTGAGCAAGGGGCCAAGTCGAACAAATGAATTAACCTGTTTATTCAAGTGTAAACCACAGCTACAAGTACAGGGCAAAGTGAAGCAAACACGAAGAACGGGAAAAGAAGCGAAGTGCACAACCACAAGTACACAACTACACAAGTGCTCAGGTAACAAATATGTCAATCTTATATATATATACATCATAAAATATCTGAGTACAGGTGTGAGGGTGGAGGAGTACAAGTAAGTCTCTCAGCTCTCGCCTCCACCCTCCTCTCTCCTACTCTCTACCTCATCCTCGCCGTCCCGAGGAGGCACTGGTGGAGGGGGCATGGGTCCCCGAGAAGAAGCTGGAACTCAAGCCTGGCCCCCTGCCTCGCTCCTCTCTCGAAGAGAAGAACCCGCCACAAAGGTGGAGCTAGTGAAGGAGTACCCCGCAGCACGAGCTCGCTCACGCCCGCGCTGGAGACGCTCCTCAGCAACTCGTAGACGCTCCTGAACAAGGACCAGCTACGTCCTCGAGTCTGCCAGCTCGCGCTCATGTGCTACCACCAGCTCCTGGTACCGGGCACGCTCTGACTGCTGTAGCTCCTAGAACCGGGCACGCTCTGACTGCTGTAGCTCATGGTGACGGGCACGGTCCGCCAGGTGCTCCTCTCGCTCTCGAGCACGCTCTCGTCGCTCCAGCTCGAGGGCAACCCGCAGCTCTGCCACGTCCTGAGGGAGCTCCTCCCGTCGCCTCAAGGACCGCTCCAGCTCTGTAATCCACTGCTCGCGGATCGCCAGCTCTGTCCCGGCCAGGGCAGCCTAGGTACGTGCCGCCTGTAACTGTATGGTCTGCAAACAGGTAAACAAATCATCAGTTCCACAGTTCAAATTCATGAAATAAGCAATGCATGACAGAAAGTAAATCACTCACCTGGGCAGTCATCGCCTGCTGTCCCTCGCAGACGCAAGCAAGAGCGGCTCGAAGCTCCTCAGTATGAAAAATGAATTTTATCAGTGCATAATTATATAATCAGTAATTGAATAAAGGCTTGAGTTTTAGAAATTTACCCGTGAGGCGAGGTCGCGCTCTGCAGCCTCGGCCCGAGCCACTGCTCCCGCTAGCTGCTCTGCTAGTGCAGTCACCTCTACACTGGGTCCCCTCGAGCTAGAGGCCTCTCTCGTATCTCTCCCTACGGCTCCCTGCTGGGCACGCTGCATTCATTGAAGTCGTCAGTGGCTAATCATCAATAATTCAATAAAATTCATTTGCATATAGAAATAATTTAAACACTCACCAGGGTCTCTAGGTCGGCCCGTGCGGCGGCCAGCTGGTCCTCCAGGCAGTGTAGGTGGGCCTGGGCATCCATCGCCGCTATATCCCGTGCATCCTGCATCCATTTCATATTAGTCACATGATAATCACATAAGCATGTGCATTCAATTTAGAAATAATTGCATTCATACATACCCCTAAGACCCTCATCTGGGGTCGGCCGGCGTATACCTCCCAGTAGCGCCGGAGGTACTCGGAGCTGTCAGTCGCCTGGGAGGTGACTCGGGTCCCGCCTCGCCGCCAGTCGGCGTACTGGTCCTCGAACCGCACCCTCCAGTCGATCACCTTCGTGCGACCGCGCGTCTTCTTTCCGATCCCTCGTGGCTCCCCGACCTCTACCCACTCCTGGTGTAGGCCCAGGGTCCTCATCACCAGTCTAAGTCGTAACGGCTCGATCTCGCTCAGGCAATGAACCCAGAGCTCATGCCCAAAACGAGGCCGCCCCGCTACGACCCACGGCTGGCCCTCGTCAGTCATACCCTCGTAGGGCCTCCATCGCACCTGCATCCAGAAACATGCATGTCATCATCATTCCATCATAATCATAATCATAATAAAATCAAATAAAAAATGCATCATTCATACCAGCGAGGGAGGGAAGTCTCGGAACTCTCTCCGTAGCACCCACAACTCGTAGCCGAGTGGGGCACCAAAAACCACTGGCACCCAGCGCCGTGCTAGAGGAAAAGATCCCTCACCTCCTGGCCGTGGGTCAGCACGCCCCATGGGCATGTATAGGTGGCTCCAAACCTGCATCCATGCATAGCATTAGTGAGGCATTCGCATGCATAATAAAAGAAAAGAAAGAAAAGAAGAAAAAATGCATACCTGAAGAAAAGGTGAGAAGCCACTGACGGTCGTCTCTCGTCCTGTCCCCGTGGACAAGTCAGCTAGTAGGTGCGCCAGCAGTGCCGCTCCCCAGGCGTATCTGCCGACTCCCTCTAAGTCCTCGAGAATGCCCAGGAATCGGCAGTTGATGACGTCGCCCTTCGTCCCCAGCAATAGCCTCCCGAGCAGCAGCAGTAGAAACCTCCTCAAGTCCCGGTCTGCTCTCTCCCTGTCAGCTGGGTCCTGGCAGTAGACCGCCCTAGCCCTGTCTATCAACCTCTGTGAAAACTGCTCCAAGGACTCCCCTGACCTATGTCTAGCATCCCCTAAGCCCATCACTATAGTCAGGTCGGTGCGGAAGATAGTCCTACACTCGCTAGGTGTCTCGTAGACCATCTCTAGCCCTAGCAGCCTCTGGGCAACCTCGGTATAGTCTGGTAAAGTGATCCCGCTCACTGCCTCCCCGTCTACCCTAAGTCCAGTGATCCTAGCTACATCCTCTAGGGTAGGAACCATATGTCCCCAAGGCATCAGGAATGCCCGGCTAGTCCTATCCCATCTCTCTCTCAGAACCTGGATAAGTGGTAGGTCGGGTCTGACTGGCTCTATGCTAAGGAAGGCCCCAAACCCCATAGCATCTACCCTGGCTCTCTGGAACTCGGGGAGGCCGTAATATGCTGCTCGGACCATGACCCAGAAGATCCGTGTCCTCATCAACCCCTGCACACATGAAGAAAGAGATTTTGGTTTATTTGTTCAATTATTCTTGTTGAAATTCACTTAATTGCCTTGGTTTGAGATGTTGAAGTTTGATTTAATTAACGACCATCCCAAGGTCGTGGTTTGTTTAATTGGCGCCCCTGAGGAGGGCGTGGTTTCTAAGAGAGCATTGAATTAACGACCTACCCTAGGTCGTTGTTTATCTAAGAAACGCCCCGGTGGGAGGCGTGATTCTGAGGTTAATTTCTAAATTCCTAAAAGGATTTTCAATTAACGCCCATCCCAGGGTCGTAATTTCAGTAAGTAACGTCCCTGTGTAGGGCGTTTTCTGTTAAAATGGATTTTGGGTTTAATAATTTATTCGGGAATTAATGAAATGGACGACCATCCCTATGGTCGTTATCTGTTGAATTGACGCCCCGATGGGGGGCGTTGTTTTCCAGGGTTGTGAAAATAAAATCAAAAACAGCATGCGATATAAATCATGGAAAATACATAATTGAACAAATATGCACGGAATTAACAGCATGATTGATATGGAAAAATGATAATTTAAATGGACGACATGCTCTAGGGTGTGTTTCATGATGTTAATTATTTTTCAGAAATAATTTGAATTGACGACCCAGGTATGGGCGTCTCTTCTTGAATTCACGACACCCCTGGGGGCGTCTTCTTTCTGAGTTGCAGGTCTTCTAGCCCGAGGGCTATGGAAATTGAGGTAAAAATAAAAGAAATTTGAGAAAAATGGAAATTGGGTTGGGGGCCTACCTTGTGGCGTTTGGGTTCTTCACGTGGAGGGCGTGGCTGACGAGGCCGCCGGAGTTGGCCGGGGCGTGGAGTGGCCGCCGCCGTGGCCGGTGGCTCATCACCATCTTCGTGTTCACCGTCACCATCTTCCTCCTCACCGCCGTCTTCTCCTTCTACGTTGCCCTCTTCGTCTTCGCCATCATCATCTTCATCTTCTTCGCCTTGTCCTCCGGCCTCGTCGCCGGCTGTCGCCGTCGGAGCCACCTCGGCCGCCGCCGGCGGATCTCCCTCCACGACGGCGTCTTCCTCGTGGGCATCTTCGCCAAAGTCTACAACCTCCGGGGCGGCCACTCTCTACCGCTTAAGTCCACCGCCGGCCATGGCTAGGGCTAGGGGGTAAGGGGAAGAGAGAAAGAAAGATGGGGAGGGTTACGGTTAGGGTTGCAGAAAGAAGAAAGAGGACGAAGGAAGAAGAAGAAAGGAGGGAAAGTTAAGTCGAACGGTCAAAAAGAATTCACGACGTAAGCAAGGCCGTGTATTATGGAATTAACGACTGAAACAAGGGCGTTTCTTGATGATTGACGACATTGCTTAAGGCGTTATTTTTGTTTGCATGGGGAATGATAACCGTCGTCAGACGCATTCAATGGGGATTGATTGATGGGATGGGAGTGATGATTACTGTTTATGAGTAACGACTACGCTTGAGGCGTTATTTATATGAAACGTGGCTTTGCTGAAGGCGTTATTTTTGGAATTTCAACGAATACTTTTTGGAATATAAATAGAATTCACGCCTTGTCCTAAGACGTTATTCAGTTAACGCCCATTGGTGTAGGCGTCAATTATGAGAGATCAATCATTGAAGACGACGTATGCTGAGGCGTCTTTTATAGAAGTAACGACTATGATTGAGGCGTTATTTGCAACAGAACCGCAAGTTATTAGAAGATTTGATCAGAAACACTGTGTTATTGGCTCAATCAGAATATTAGCATTGATTTATTGGAAGAAAGATTACATTGCTTCAATGAGCCATTTTGGGCCTCAAGCTTCTTAAAGCTATTACATAAGATTTCCACTGTTCTCTGTCTTCTTCTAAGTTTTCCACAGGACGATGAGCCTTGTTGATTTTCCACAGAGCTTGGATAGTTGTGCACTCTTCTCCATCTTCATTACTGCCGAGGTCCCGTGTCTTGATCGGAGGGAGATGAGATGGATCTTCGAATACTTGCCTTGGCAGCCCGAGTTGAGGAAGGCACCGATGTGAGTTATACAGAACGAATTCTGAAGCGCCTATGAGTCGAAGGTCCGTGCCGGGGGAGAATCGTGCGCGGAGTTCTTGAGTCTTGAGTATTCCCGGGGCGCAAGTAAAAAGATTCTTTGGCATTACTTTGAGATGTTCTCTCCATTCCACTCTCTTTTTGATTTGAGGTATCCGGTTCATCACTCTATTGCTTATTCCTAATGAACCGGTCATGTGAGAGAGTGGGCTTTTTGAGAAGATTCTTGAAGGTTGTTGGGTCTCCTCGCATGGATCGAACTTGAAGTGGAGATCTACCCAACTTGAGAGTGCTAGCATGCATCCATAGATGGGTCTTCCCATTGCCGCCGAGGTAAGCCCGCTATAGAGATAGGCTAGAATTGCCGCTCCCGCTCTCTCTCCTTCCCATAGGCTCGCTACGGCGCTCAATTGGGTCTCCTCTAGAAAATCTTCCGTGGAGGGAAATAGGATCGCTCCTGCCAAGCACACCACGAAGGCCTTTGCTACCCGTTCGATCTCTTCTTCTTCTTTAGCTTGATCCGCTCTCTTGTACACCCAAGAAGCAAGCTTTAAGAGATTGATTCCTTTTGTAGCTTTGATTTGGTTCACTAAGTTTGGGCTGGGAATTAAACTTGTTAGTAGCTCATGTGAGGAGATTGGTCTTGGCATGATGGCCATCTTTTCCTCTTCTCCTTGCTTCATCTTCTTTAGGCCCAAGAGCATCTCTAGTTCTTCTAACAGGATTGTGGCTTCAAAAGTTGAGAAAAGGAAGGTATGAGTGGAAGGGTGCCATGTTTCAACTAAAGCTCCTATGGCAGCCCAATCAAGGTGAACTTGATCATAGTGTTTGGCATGAGTGATTAGGCCTAAGAGGTGCCATCTTGCTAAGTAGATCCTCATGTCTGAAGAGAATTTTTGAGAGCAGAAGAGGCAACCACTTGACTTTTGTGAATCTTCTTGCACCCGGAATATTTGGATAATCCTGCGGAAGGCAGAAAAGGAAAAGACAGAGAAGCGGATGAATACAGAACGAAGTAATACAGTAAGAATGATGAAAAAGGAACGTAAAGCAAACTCACATACCTGGTTCGATGCAATTCTGTTGCTTATATGTCCGGTGATTTCTGAGAGTCTAGGGGTGGAGATCTTTGATCTTTTGATTGCCCTCTCCATCTTCTACGGTTATTTCAATGGCAGTCTACAGGAAGAACTTGAACAGTAGCAGTACCTGTGAACAGACAGAAGTAGCAGAAGAAGCAGAAATTCGACGAGCTGTTTGATTGATCTGAGGAAGATGCTTCCTTTTTTATAGAAGTTTGGAGAGTCTGATGCCTATTCGAAGTTGGAAGATTGATTACAATTAGTACTGGGATCAAGCTTTTGATTCTTAGTCGGAAGCGGGGTGTTGCGAACTCCAGTTGATTAACGTCCTTCGTTAGGGCGTCAATTGTGAAATTGACGACCTTACTGGGGTCGTGTTTTATTTAGCGCCTTCCTGAGGGGCGTCTCTTTCTTGAACTTTCACCTCAATCAACGCCTTGATAAAGGGCGTATTGTATGTTTTAGACGCCCTGATGTCAGTCGTCTCTTATAAATTTGACGCCATGCACCGCAGTCGTTATTTTATTGGCTTGAAAGTTTGGTTCCTCTATGCTTTGATGAACTTAAGTGCTATCTTTTAATTGGAGTTATTTTTGGTTAAGCACTTATGATCATATTCTGCTTTGCTTTGAGAGAACTAATGAGTTTTCAAGTGCAGAAGATTGCAGAGTTCGAGGAGCGTGGGTTATGTGTCGGAGTATCATCGCTCTGTTTTTGTATTTCTTTCCTGTAAGCATTGTTACTGTATGGTATCTACGCTATTATAGCATATCAAGGACCTTGTGGTTCTGATGAACCTGGAATTTGAGTTCCCCTTCATCAAAAACGGTGATAATTCCAGGAGAGTCTTGATCACACGGATAGGCCGTTGAGTCATTCAAGGTCTGGGACGATGGTTCCACTTTCTGGGTTGATGCGCGGACAAACGGGCTTCGGCTTCGTGTCAGCTCAGAGATTTGGATTCTTGACCAAATCTAGATGGCTTAGCAATATTATCCTTGATTATTTTTATATTTTTTAGTTTGTTTTAATTTTTCTTTTAGCCCAGCATGCATCATGTAGGACTTTGAGCTTCATGCTGAAAATCTTCATATTATGGCAATAATAAAGGTCACTCGTTCTTGATTGAGTTGATATGAGATATTCCATTCCAAATTGAGTACTTTATTCTCTTTGAAGCCGCTCAGGCTAGTTCCTTGAAACTTTTCCTTTGCTGGATCTTTATCTCAATTCCCTTTATTTTTCTGCAAATCCACCTTGGTTGTAGCACGTCCACATTGGCTGGTAACCGCTCTCCAATGGTGTCTCCCTGTCGTGCCCACGTGCACATTTTTATTTACTTAGTTTAGTCTCCTTTATCCAGCAAATCAATGCTTCCTTGGAATCACCTAGAGTTGTTTCACTTTGAATCTTGGAAAGATTTTTTCGATGCTTAATGTCTGAGGCGTGTCACATCACACCTTGGCATCTACTTATCAGTTCGTTCCACTTCATTTCGCTTATTGCACTTTCTCTCCATTTCGTCTCACTCCCTTCCAAAGCAGACGCCAAGGCGGGGCAGCTGTAGACACGCCAAAATTGACGCTTTGTTGATTAAATCTCATGTCACTATGTTAACGCTCCAAAGTGAACTTCAATATTTCTATAATATAAAGTTTTTCTATTTTTGTGTGGTTTTGTGATTTATTCTTGCATTTTTTGTGATTCACGACTTTGCCTAGGGCGTGTTTTAATTAACGACCTTGCCTTGGGCGCGTTCTAAAGAAAGGACGACCAATTGTAAGGGCGTCAATTCCTGGTGTTTTACGAGTCCCGACTAATTGCAAATCAATGGTTAACGTCCTTCCTCAGGGTGTGTTATTAATCAACGCCTTTGCTTCAGGCGTCTTTTGGAATTTTCAAATAAGGAAGGTTTTATTACTAAAATTGAATCCAGGAAGTAACGCCCTGATCCTGGTCGTGTTTTGAATTAACGTCCTTGGGCAGGTCGTCAATTGTTGAATTGACGCCCTTCGGTAGGTCGTGTCTCACTCCTTTTCGTGTCCTTCCTAAACTCGTGTCCTGAAGAGTTCCCTGCCTTTATTGGTCACCTTGCTCGATCTGGAAACTAGAGTCCTTGCCTTTGATAACCATTGCCTGTTCTTATCTTCCGAATCTGTGTCTATCTTTGATCGAGACCTTATAAAAGGACTCCCTGATCGATCTCGCGTGAGTTGGACACACACACACACACAGAAGATAGAGCACAGAGAGCATACAGCAGAGAAGGGTTTTCTTCATTCGTGCGATTTCTTCATCTTTTTCCTCTGCTTCTTGCTGCTTTGTTGGTTCTCCCCTTTACTGTTTACAGGAACAGCAGGGGTTCCTTCTCTTTTGTTTATAATTGTCTTCATCGCATCATCACGTCCATCGTGTTGTTTTTTCTTCTGTTGCATTAGTACTGCATCTCCTCTCCTCACCCTTAATTCTCTAGGGGTTTTAAAACCAAACACAAAAAATGGTGCGCATGTTATATTCATATTTCATCATCATATTGTTTGTTTGGATTGATACTACACTCACTCTTGGCTGATCCACTTTTTCTTTTATTTGTTTGTTCTTCGTTTCAAGGTAATCAAAAAGGAAAACCCCCTTCATCGGCCGGCCGATTGAAGGAGGAGGAAGGAATTCACAATCCATCCCGCATCCCAATTATCACCAGGTATTCGTGATCATTTGTTTTATTATTGAGGTAACCCCTCTGGCGATCACACTCCTTATAGCACCAGGTGCTTTCTTTTTGTTCTTATTGTCATCTCCACCCTTTTATATATCTCACATGAGTGGTTCGTTCCACATGTGTGGAGTTATCACGATCCACACCAGGCAGTGACCATAAAACACTATCTTCCGTGATCTCGCAGGAATCCTGAGAATATGCATACACACGCACCTGAACCACAGTAAACCTCGGAACAAAGTTACCAAATATGTATGAACCATCTAGAGCCGGATGATGGAAAATCACGAATGTTAGCCGACTGACTGATGTGAGAATACCTAGTCGCGATCACAGAACTCGCGCGGGGATACCCTCCGCGCTCACGGAACTCTCACAGGATAGTAGTCAGCTATTTCTCAATTATACAACAATGACTGCCCACAATACATAAATCACACAGGAATGGCCCTTATAATTATACGAGAAGGGTAGAACATACGGAATCACGCGGACACACTTTTCGCGACATCACGTCAGCTACGGACACCCTTAAGCATGGAAATGGGTGAAGCGTAGAGTCCTAGGTTGAGGGACTTGGGCAGCCAAACCAATTACTCTGGGCCGCCTAGAGGGCTGGGCAGCCAGGGTACTGGCCGCCCACCCTCATCCATCCTGTGGGTTGGGCGGCCATCAGGTTGGCGGCCTAGCAAGGCTGGGCGGCCAGCTATTTGGCCGCCCAGACCAAGCATCTACAGGGACTTGGGCGGCCAGGGTACTGTCCCTCTAATAGACTCGGGCGGCCACCCCTTGGGCCACCCAGCAACTGGGTTACAAAGGGATAGCAGGGCGGCGAGACACCTGGCCGACTGCAGCCTATAGCCGCCCAGGCTACAGGCGGCCAGGTCTCTGGCTGCCCAGCTTGGGATGCAACGGCCACTCCCATGGCCGCCTCTTGCTAGGTTTGCAGAAGGGGGGGGGGGAATTCCACGCAGAGTTCGATCCCACGACCCATTCGTCTCATAACGAAGGGGAAAATAGGGGGAATCAATCCCTAGGCATTCCTACATCCGAAAAATCACATTTAATCTACGAATCGGAGCTCAAATAGATCAAAATTGTCTCACGTCCCAAAAGATGGATTTCCCCAAAATAAACAACACCCCCACTCTCATCCTTGCCGTAGCATGGAATCGTGAGGGATCCATCCCCCTAGCTTTTCGAAGCTTTAAACCGCCAAGAACCACGCAAACTCGCCGATCCTCCCCACGGTCAGCTCCCACGACCGCGACCGCTCCTGCCTCGCTATTCACCGTCACTCCTCGCCTTCATCCTCGTCGCACGCCGTCGCTGTCACTGCACCACGCACTCCCTCACTACTGTCGGCCGCTAGAGGTGAGAAAGGGAGAGGGAAAGAGAGACGGGAGTGTGAGGGAGAGGGGAGACGCGAGGGAGAGATGAGAGAAATGAAGGGGGAGAGAGGGGGGTTAAAATAGGGTTTTTATTTTTATTTTATTATACTTTTTTCCATTTCATTTAGAAAATTCACATGAACTCCAAAAATTCCAAATATATATTTTTTGACTTGGAAAAATTCTAGGAAAAAATAAGGCCGCTCCATGTGCATCACAGACCCAAAATAATTATCATAAATACCACCCAAGGGTCCAAAAATCTGATATTAAATTCTGAAACCAATATGGACACGATCCGCGAGCCGCGAAAATACGATCCAAGACTCGAAGACATTACCGTCCTCCCTCCATACAGAAATTTCATCCTCAAAATTTAGGACAATACACAAAACTCATGGGGTAGAACTCACACAACGGGTAAGCTTTCGCAATCACCGCACAACCAACTATACTCTCCGCACATGGAGGAAACATACAATCCTCAATTAGGGAAACCACACGTAGCCACCTACTCAGGACATCAGCTTCTCTAGTTGCTGAACACCAAGTATTCCTTACAAGGAGCACAATGACACTTCATCCTCGAGTGACAATCTTACCGCCAACTCAGTTGGCCACAACTCTTCCGCCGGTTCCTCACAACTAGCGACACGCATCTCCATAGCTGAATACCTTAAGTGCTCACCGATTAACACCGGTCCCAAAAGCCAATGTCTCACCGGTCACCACCAATACCCATGGGACACATTACAATCAACTGCCTGGGACTTCACAGTCCGCCAACCACATCACATGATAACCAACTCATTGGGCAACACATCAGCTGTAGAAAACCACCTGCTAGTCATAGGTCACACATCGACCAGAGGTCCTCTAACCACTCTCCTCTCCTACTTCTCTTGTAGGGCCATCAATCGATTCTTCTGAACACTAGCCAATGCACAGTTTCATCTCACTTGCTGACCAACCACAATCGATTCCCGCACCAACATGCATCGCAAAACCTCTCAAATTACACAACATCTTGCTTCGTACCCAATCCCATTGAACGTCTCCTTTCGAGCCAAGGGAACGCCTGATCCTGGCACAATAATCTAGTCAGTGGCACCACTAGATACACCGATCTCCAAACATTCCTGAGTTCTACCACAGTCGATCTCTCCATCCATCACATCACTTATCTGGTCCTGAATGCCATGCTCGCCAAACACCCAATGCACTAAAATACATATTATCAGGGTGCTTAGTCAACTCAATTAGCTTCTTCGACTACTCACGACAGTCCTACAGCATCTCGCCCTCAAAACCATTACCTCTTATCTCTTGGGTCCACCGCTAGAACATCCACACCGACCAAGGTCGGTCAAATCACTGTCTCAACTCGGAGCAACATATACCTGCACCTCACAACCAGTCCAATTAGCCACGATCGGCCTGTAATTCCAACTACTATCCAGTTCCATTCAGAGCCATGCAACACATCTCACGGAAAAGACTGGCGCCACCATTGTTCTCATCCGATAGCTCCCATCGTTGAACTCCCCGATTCTCAATTTTGCTAGTGCCACTCAGCACGATACCACCGTTGACACACGGCAACCATGGCCACTCACATGGCCAATATAGTCTTGCACCCAAGGGAAACTCTCTACAATTGACTATGAAACCTCTAGGACTTGCTTACCAATAAAATATTCGCCCTACTCTACCATCAATCTGATCTTGGAGCCTGTGGGTTATGGGCTCACCACGCTTCCGTTGCACAACTCTGCACCGACCATACTACATAAACAGGGGGAGACCTGACATCCGCCATGACACAGCCTCCAATTTAATTGGCTAAGTCCATAAATGGGGTGAAGGAGCTCACACTCCTCGGTTCTGGAATACAACCTCCCTTCCTCACCTAACAATCCACCTACAATACCGTAGGTCTCAACATCAAGACACATCGGGAGGCTCAACACCAGCCCTACAACATAACATATTAACCCGACTGGTACACTACTCACCCAACTCTACACAACCTTAATGGCACCTAAACACCAAAACATGATGAGAGATGAGCATATAACCTCTACAGACAGCTCCACTACCAACACATAGGATGCTCTCACGAACTCCCAAACACGCTATGAGAAAAGCATAAACACAGAGAAACACAACTATAACAGAAAATAGCGGAATTAACACAAAACACAAAACATAATAACCAAAATTTGCACATACCTTCCACGAGGTGGGTACTACTAACTCTGCCCAGTCAGGTGCCTCGCGCACGCCGGGATCCCTACCTCGCCAGGCTAGTGAACGGCTGCTGAGATGGCTAGGACAAGGCGGCCACCACGGGGACTCGCGTGCATTATGACCGATCTGACCACACCTAAAACATTCCAGTTCTGCTACATCTATTATGCACGGCCTACCCTCGTGAAGTCCGCCACATCTTAGACACTGTCCTGGCTGCTCATTCATACCAGTTACTGATTAGACACTGTTGAAACCTGCTCCTCCTACTCTTGGCATCTCCTACCAGACTTGCTTCTTCTAAACAACCTGGTCATCTGATTGAACCTCGATCCTGGAGAGGAAGAATTCGTGCCAGAAGATGGAAGAGATGTTGATTCTAGTTGCCTTCAAAATTGCTGAGGGACATACTACTGCTGAAGCGTCCTTTGTTGACCCTGGCTTGACTGGGACTGCCCTGCACCGGCCTGCTCCTCAGTCCTCAACCATTCCTCCTCTAGGTCTGCCGCGGCTTGATAGGCGGATTCCATATATGTAATACTGTAGAAGCACCTTTTTGGACATTATTTATTTGTTCATTTGTTTATTCATTTATTTCATCTATTTAATGCGTGGGCGTGCCAGTCACAGAGTGACAGTTTATTAAGGCTCCGAGGGAGCCCTTGGTGCGCGCTGTCTAACTAATCAAGCGAAAGTGAGTGTCGTGTCGAGACTAAAACCAGTCGTGTCATAAAGGCCACGGCATTAATTACATCTCCATGGAGGGGAGAAAACTCGTGATTAATCACCAGGAAAAAGGGCCCCACGGCCTAAAGAATTATGCTGATTACATGAATAAGTAAAAGTCATAGTGAGAGTTCAAGTTAGCATATGTATATGTTCATTTATTGAATCAGCAGAACGATCTAGTTCACTGTTGGTCGTGTATTGGCCCTTTAGTATTCGGGTGATAACCCGGCTCGAGAACGCACAGGACGGGCACAGAGTACATGCCGATGTATGCCATGGGCATGGCATGCTTAATGCTTGATCTCATGAAGGACGAGATCAATTCCCAAATGGGGAGTGAACCCAATTCGATAGTTTGTCAGCCTAGGACAACGCGTGACCATGGCCACGATGGGGAAAGCCCCCGAGATCCAAATCCACGCTGCGAGGCAACTTTAGTTTTCCCCTTTTGCACGGGGTCCGGGGCTAGCCCAGGATCGATTGCCACTGGGCTTTTAGGGTGATTTTATTGTTTATTCATTTTTTGTTATCATCCCCTTTTTCATTATTATTATTTATTATTTATTAGTATATTTATTATTTATTATTTATTATTTATTTTTATTACCCTGCCTTGGGCTGGTCGACTCCGCCTAAGGCAAGGTCGACCTGCCTAAGGCTCGGTCGACTCCGTCTAGGGCGGAGTCGACTCCGCCTAAGGGCCAAAGCATTTCATTCTTTTTTTTTTAACGAGGAGTTCGGTCGACCGAAGAAGGCAATTCGGTCGACCGGACCTCCTAGAGACGGGAGGCCTATCGGATGGGTCAACCTAGCAACGCCCTACGTCGACCCATCCGTGGATCGGTTGACCAAAAACTCAATTCGGTCGACCAACCGAACAGCCAAGTCGACTTCCCTTTTGACAAATTTTATTCATGCTGTGGGCTCCACCTGTGAGGTAAAGGGATATGCATATGTGTGCACATGCGCATGCGAGGGAATTTTCATTTATGCGGGAAGACTTTCTGGTACGAGGTGGAGTTACATACTCACGCATAGTGGCGGCTTCCGATCGGACGCGATCCGACCCTTCACACATCACCATTTTATATACCCCGAAATCACGATGGGCAGGCATACATGAATTTAATATGCGTATGATGTTTTTAAATTCACATTCGTGGTGGCTGCGAGTTCAAATATATATGTGCAAAAAGCATGACATGCTCAAATTTGTGACGAATGCAGGGAGTCCCCTGCTTTTTATATCAGTTCTTCTTCCTATTTATATTGGTTATGCCCACTGTTGTATTCAACAGTCTGTCATAGTGGTGTCTTTGTCCAGCTCCTTTGGATTCTCAACAGTTCTCTATTGTTTCAGCAGAAGCTTCTTATCATTATTTATTCCATTTGTTTGTTGCTTCCTTTTGTCTTTAACATGGTATTAGTCTGGCAAGATTTGGATAGCATCTCCCCCAGACCCGGATGCTTGGGTGAGTAAAATGGGTACGCATCCATGGACAAGTTCGAGATGGCCCCTCAACAGCAGGGGTGCGCACATAAGCAGCAACACCCGTGATAAAACTGTGGGAGGACTCAAAGCCAGTGAACGGAGGCCACCGGTTAAAACGTGACGTCATCAGCTAAGGCAAGGAGGGGAAAAGCCCACTGGTTAAACAAGACAGAGTAAAGCCACCGGTTAAGCCCTGGGAAAATCCCACCGGTTAAACCAGACGGGAGTCACCGTTAATGGCAAAGGGTGAGCCACCGGTTACAACAGCTGAGGGAGTCACCGGTTAATGGCCAGGGGGAGCCACCGGTTAATCCCAGTAAAAAGGGGGGCACCGGTTAAGTCTAATAGAAAGCGGCCATGTAAGGCCCCAGAATTTTTATAAAGTATTTTTGGTATATTTAATTATTTTCTGGGAATTTTAAAGACCCAAAATGGATTAATAAATAAATATTAGATTAAATAAATCATTATAAGGCCCAATTTATATTAGGTAATTAATCTAGCTTTGATAATTGAAAACCAATAGGTTAAAAGACCAAGTCCAATAAGTTTGGTCCATATTCTAGAAGGATATTAGCCTATTCACGTATTTCAAGGATAAATACTATTTATATAGATAATTATATAGGATAAATGAATAAAAGAGTTTTATTAATTTGAAACTCTGTACACGTTTGATGTAACGGTCTATCGGGCGACCGCTACAGTCATGTAACGCATCAAGTCTGGACCGTCACACGCTGTAAGTCCGTGAAGAGAAGAACAAGCCAAAAGATCAGATTTTTGCTAGCTTATCTCTTAGGGATCGAGATGGGAAGACTAATAGAGGTGTTAAGGACTCTTATACGTTGATCTAAGCTTTAACAAGGACTCTAGAATCGATCTAATCCTCAAACCCTAGCCAAAACCCTATAAATAAGACCTAGTTCTGAACTGAGCGACCCTTACTTTTGGCTCGCATGGAATCAAGGTAAGGAGTCATAATTTCGGGTAAGTTCTTTAGAAGATTTTGTTTATTATACTTTAAACTAATAGCTCTAAAAATTTCGTGCTAGGAGATCAAGTAACCAAGAAGATAGAGGCTTCTAAAGTCGCTGATTCAGTCATAGCAGCCCAGAATTCAGAGCAAAAGACCACTAAAGATCAGGGAATTAGGATGCCTAAACGAGGTAATTAGAGTTCAGTCCTTTAGAACTTTTTATTCCCCTTAGTATCACCTTCCTAACCTCCAAATTTCACATCCTTAGGTCAAGAGATTAGAGAGATAGAGTGACATGAAGTTGCTGAAAAACCTCAGGAAGGGAAGAACTAGGGCACGGTTTTCAGACTCAAATTAGAAGTTTAAAGCTCAGTTAAGTGGTAGGTCATCTCATGATTGGAAAAAACATCTTGTTAGGGATAAAAGCTCTCTGGTTTGGATTGATTTCATGCATGATAGATCATAAATTTCATGTTTTAATAGTTCTATACATTCATGCATCTCTTAGCCCTAAGTGAAAAATAAAAGATATTATCTTGTCTATTCACTAAAACCCATGCATATAGTTGGCCTATACTTCGTTTATCATGTCTGGAATAGTTGTAGTATTTTGATTTCCAGGCATGTTATGTTTTCATAAACCTTTACTTTATTTTCCTGCTAGCAGACGATCTGACACATCAAGGTAAGACCGTCACAATGATCTAAACAGCCTTACGATAAGCCGTCACAACCTCTGCTGTATCTTAATTACTTTGTTGTCTCTGACGCATCTTAATAGGAGTGTTACACTACTGTAACGGCCCTACGATAAACCGTCACAAGACTGTAACACGCCTATCCTAGACCATTAGACACTGTGTTCTGTCAGCCCGAGGCAGAATGATAACCAGTTAATGTTTACCTATAAATAAGCTTAGATAGCTAAGTTTAGACCTGTTATCATGACTTTAAGTTCAGTTACTGATTCATAATCGAAAGTGCATGATTAAGGTGTCTTAAGTTATTTTAAGTTATGTTAATTTCATGTGTCAAAATTCTATAGTTTTGTATCTAAATCATGGTTTTCAAAGATGTATTGACGGAGTTTATCTTGGTTTCACGTTGCTACACATTCTCTCTCTATCTATAGGGTCATTTCTTTAAGTACATGGCACATATTCCGGTATGTTGTCCATTAGTTCACACTTTGCACTATAGGAACATTATTCTTGGACATGAGGACCTCTCTATTGGATATTCCTTCCAATGGATTAGGAAATCTTGTTTCAAGGCCTCCGTAATTCTCTGCGAGCATGGGGTTCCCACTAGGACGCCGTGTTGGTTGTACCATTAAAGCCCATTTAGTAGATTACACTATCGATGTTTCTGGTTCTAGCAATGTAACGGATCTATACTGGACCGTCAGGAGCATCTAACGGCCCAATATACGACCGTCACATTTCACTAAGTCTATTTTACTATTTCTGATTCAGACTAATGTAACGGCCCACTACTGGTGCGTCACATGAGTGTAACGGCCCAGTACTTGACCGTCACAATGCTTGAGCTAGTTAACCAGAGGTTTGACCCAAGGGTTGATATTCTAAAGTTCCTAGATGGCTTGATAATGCTCTAGGACTTATCATATTGATCAAGAAACTTAATATAATGAATGGAATTTAAAGAAATGTACCGTTATGCTGCCGATTTATTTCCATAAGCATAACCTTGTTTAAGTCATTCTTGACTCTCGCATTATTAAATTGAAGTATTCATTCATTGAATTATTACTATCATGGACTTATTGAATTATACATTCTTGGCCATACTTTATTGTTACATGCGTGGAAGTAGCTTGATTTATACTTGAAGATGCGATCGAGCACTGATTGTGTTCAAGGGCTCTATGCTAGTCCCCTCGACTGATTATCGGAAACATACTATTATAAACCATGGAGTATGATGCTACTGGCGTCGCATTGCGCTGGGAGTACTTTCTCTATAAATAAGTGAAGATCCACGGCACGACATGACTTTCTTGTACATGACTTGATATTCCACAGAAATTCACGAAGTACTTGCTCATAAGCAAAAGATACTGGAGTGATTATTATGTGGCTTGCTAGTATATTCTCGATACATTCTTGTTCATGAAAGGCCAATAACATGTTCTTGTTACATTCTTACTAGTTCATTCTTGCTCTCATTCTATCTTACATGATCATCTTGTTACTTTGGTTTAACCGCGTGATTGATCGCATTTGCATGATTTTACCTTATTTCTTTAGAGCTAAAATGTTAGTTACTTTAATGATGTCTTCATGTTGATGCAAAGATACCTACTGGGCAAGTGTGCTCATTACCTATTTCTATTCTTTTCAGGAAATGAAAGTGATTCGAATTCGGATTCGGGCTATACAAGTAGCGGATCCGAGAGTGAATGAAAGTGTTGTCAAGATGAGAGTGAAGACTTAGGAAAGTCTATATTGTTTAGATTGAGTCTATGTAATTTTCCTATTTTCTTGAGTCTGATAAGTTGAAAGAAGTTGAAAGTTATTGTATTTGAATATTTTATTATCAATGAAATAAGTTGGAGTTTGATTAAAATAAGGTGCAATTGCATTTATGTGTGTGAGTGTCTTGCACTCTGATCGTTCTTGCTTGCAAGAGACTTACCAAGTCGGCTGTTCACATTTCTCGAGCGAGTCTTCCGCTATCATAAAGGCTCGGGGCGTGACAGGCCACCGGTTAAGCCATGGAGAGGCTCACTGGTTAAACCAACAGAGGGCTACTGGTTAAGCCCCAAAAGTCCCACGGGTTAAAACAAAGGAAAGGGGCACCGGTTAAGCCCTGGGGTTCCACCGATGCCACCGGTTAAGGCTTCCACTGGCAGACCCTGGGATGCCACCGGTTAAGGCCATAAATGACCCTGCCGGTTAAGTTCTCAAGAAAGCCCACCGATTAAGTGTAGCATATGAGGCCCTGTCACGCCCCGAGATTATGCAGCGGAACTAATCGGGAACATGAGCAGCCGGCAAGAGAAGTCTCATGTGATAATAACAATCAGAGCGCTAATCATTCACACATAAAAGTGAACACCAGGGGGTATAATCCAAAACCCTTGATTGAATCATAAAGAAAAGTTTACAAAGACTCTTTGACTAACTAGACTCAATAAAGTGAAAATTACATAATTGACTCTTGACTAGACTAGCTACGGCTTCTCTCGAACCATCAATCGTTCTCGGATCCTTCACTTGAATAGTCTGAATCCGACCACTAGAATGTCCTGAAAAGATTGGAAAAAAAATATGGAATGAGCACACTTGCCCAGTAGGTATCTTTGTATCAACATGAAGGTAAGGTTTAAGTAATTAACATTTTAACTCTAGAAAATAAGATAAAGAAAATACGGTAAAACATGCGATATAAACCAAAGTAACACAAATAAAAAGATATGACCAAGATGAGATATGAGAGTTCATGTAGATTGGGAAGATGATCAAGCAAGAATATAACATGAATGTAAATATGGCCTTTCATGAACAAGAATGTAACGAGAATGCACTTCTCATAACCATAAAGTCTATGCACTAGAAAGTCACTTAACATACAAGAATGTAATTTCACTAGATTGCCTCGTGATTTTCACTCGTCTATAAAAATAAGTACTCCCAGCGCAATGCGACGCCAGTATCATCGTACCCCATGGTTTTCAGCATGTTTCCGATAATCAGTCGAGGAGACTAGCAGGGAGCCCTTGGACACAATCAGTGTCCAGTCTGCATCTTTACAATCTAAATCAAGCTACTTCTACGAGAAATATCAATAAAGTTTGGCCAGTAATGTACAATTCAACAATAAGCTTATGATAATCAATATCAAGGCAATAATGTTCCAACTTGAAATCATGAGATCAAGGAATGCATTATTGACAAGATCATGCTACGGGAGGAATCCGGCAGCATAACGGTACATTCATTAACTTTCCATAATGCATCAGATAGCTTTTTAACAAAGTATTGGGTTCTAGATAATCAATAGACCATCTAGGAACTTAAGAAAATTAACCCTTGGGTCAAACCCCGGGTTAATCAATACTTAGACATAAAACGGTCATATCGGGGCCATTTCTTTCAGAGGCGGTCATGCTAGGACCGTTTCTATGAAGAGGCGGTCATGCCAAGACTGTTTCTATGACAGAGTCGACACTAGAGAGAGAAGGGTCGATGCAGGGGTGCAATCTGGACAGACGCGGTCGTTTAAGAACCGCTACTAGACAGTAGCGGTCGCTTGAGAACCACTATTATCATGGCTGCAGAAAATATTGATAAGTTTGAGTGTTCTCTAGATCAATGGGCTTTGAGGGTTCCACCAGCTTGGTGTCCTAGTGGGAATCAAAGACTCGCGGAGACTTACGGAGGCCTTGAAACAAGATCACCTAGTCCGGTGGAAGGAATGTCCAACGGAGAGGATCTCAAGTCCAAGATAGTGTTCCTATCAAGTGCCAAGTGTAACTAATGACATCGTACCGGAATATGTGCCATATACTTAAGAAAAGACTCAAAAGATGAGAGTGAGATTGTGATAAAACAACGATAAAAAACAACAATATTACAAGCCCATGAACCATCTAGAATTAACTTTAATACAAATTATAAGAGTTTTGGCATGAAAATATCCGAAGTTTAAAATAGGTTTAAAACACCTTAAGGACATGAAATCTATCATGATGGATAAACAATATACCCAATTTCATATATGTAAAGTCATAACTAGGAATAGAACCTCATTAACTAGGCTTAACAAATATACAATAGGGTCAATCTACAATCTGTTTAGAGTGAACAGAGTGCGGGAAACTGAAATATAAAGGTGATCTTATGAGGAGCGTTTCTAATACTAGCAGTCTTATTGGGACCGCTTTTACACAGTAGCGGTCCTTTGGGAACCGCTATTAGATATTAGCGATCCTTGGTAGACCGTTTCTATCCTGCATCAGATAACACAGAGCTATCGAGTGCAAGGCCTATCTTATGGCAATAAATGCATAAAAAGCATGAGAAATAAATGGACAACATGTAAGAGCATGTTTATAACGAAGAGGGTGCATGGAAATATATGAATCATGCCAAAGTTCTTATCTTTAATTAGAAGGTGTAGGACTATGCATGCAAAAATAACCTAGATGCGCAGTCGTAGTAAACCATGAAATACTCAGTGTATAATGCATAAAATCACATGGAAGCAGAGGGCTTTTACTCCTAACTTGATGTTTAAGCCTTTTCATGAGATAACCTACCTTTGATTCGATCCCTAGACTTCAAATTTCTGACTGGAAGTCGACCCTAGTTTTTGCACGTCCTGTGCTAAATCAGTGATTTCCCGTCCCTCGTTCTCCTTAACCACATGAGCAAAATCCATGAAATTTGGAGGGTAGGTAGAAGAGATAAAGGTTAACAAATTGTTCAAAAGGATCAACTTCTAAATACCTCGATTAGGACTTCCAATCTATAGATCTTTGCTGCACGGCCACAAAGGGGCCCACTAAGATTAGGACCTCCCCTAAAGAAGTGGAATGGAGATTGTGGACCAAGGGGCCCACTAAGAAAGGGATCGAAGGGATCAAAGAATGTGTGACCCCTCGATATGGATTCCCTCATCTCAAGATCCCATGTGTGGAAGTTTAGAAGGTGTTGTTGATCTCCTTCATCCATGAAGGGAGATGAGACGGTGGGGGTATGATAGTGGACTCTCTCGAAAAGGTGGAGTAAATGTGGTGGGTCACGGGATCCACAAGAGAATGGGTCGAAGGGATCAAAGAAGGTATGACCCCTCGGACTAGGCTTCCACAAATCACTGTCCCACATTTAAAAATCTTGGAGGTGTAAATTATCACCTTCATTCATTGTGAGAGATGGGACGACAGTCATAGGTAGAAAGTAAGATTCCTCCCTTGGGCAAAGGGGAATGAAGTCGGACTCGGCCAGCATAGGGAGGAGTAGAAGAACCTCCGTGGTAACATGACCCACGGTGTACAAGGAGGTGATGGACCCCAAAGCGGGATGAGTGAAACTACGACCTGTGGGTCGGTCGAAGCCTGGAGCCAACAAGTGCGTAAATGTCCACTGCCGGTCTAACCCTTTAAGAAGGTCATCCAATGTATCCACATAGTGACTAGACCAGAAAGTGGTATGAAATGAATTGATTGGCACCAGAGGTAGAATAGGGTCCATAGATGGGAAGGGAAGTGGGACCAAGCCCTTCTTGAGCCAGCTAAGAAGCGGCTCGGCTATGACAAGCATACCCGTTAGAAACACGGGTGGCTCGGGCTGAGGTGGCTTAGAATAAAGATCGGAGAGTGGGGCTTCTCCAACCCTTTTGTCCCTTATGGCTAGAGATGTCCGAGTGGGACATTATCCGGTGTAGTGGCCGAACCCCTGGCAGCGATAACACTGCTGTCGTGACCCACTATGCTCCCTGATAAGTGGGTCCCTACCCTTATCCTCCTGACGGACAGGGGGTGTAGGCAATGGGGCTCTCGTGGGTGGGAGAAGAGGATCCACTATGATGGGGAGAGGGCTGGGGGACTCTGTTGATGGGGCCGGGTTAAGACTACCGGTGATAACCTCCTTAGGCTCGGGTTGGAGTACATCACTAGGAGTACGTGTCCTATACACCCCATCCAATCGGTCTAAAATCATTTGCATAAGTTCGGCAACGGAGTGGGTTGGAATAGGGATATCATGGTGGACTCGCCCGTAGTCAACCGTCCTAGGATTGGGTCTTGGCTCATCTACGTGTGGGACTCTTTGCCTCCGACTAGAACCCACTTGGTTGGAAGTGATTGGGTGGGGCCAGTTGGAGGTGACCGGTTGGGGCACGTAGACCTTCCTAAGCTCTCTCTTCATGTCCCACCATGACTTGATGGGCCATTGCCCCCTAACCTCTCTCATTCTTTCGATGTAGTCCCACTTTTCGGCAGCCTCATGAAGAAGCCGCTCTTTGGCGAAAGAGAATTGCATTACCTCGGACATAGTATAACAATCAAAGTAGGTGTCCATGGTGGCCTCCCACTTGAGGTAGATGCCCAGGTCATTGGAGCCAAAAAAATCTGAGGCTTCAGGCCTACAGAAGCGGAGAGGATGGTTGCCAAGCCCGTGGGTGGGCCAACGGTCATATCGCCCGGGTGATTGGGACTCCATGAGAAACTGGGGAACTACATGTTAGACATGCCGACACTTGGACAAGATCGACTAACTCTTATAGGACGACACACGAACTAGAAGACACCGACGAATGCAAACACACACTAAATGATGCACTTAGACCTAAACCAATATCCGGTACGGGGCGGAGTTAATCGATCCGAAGATCACTCCCGCAAGTGTGCGACCTCCCGGTAGGCGTAGCCTAACGTTCGGACAACACCTTTTAAGATACCGAATTATCGGGATGAAATGCAATTTAAAACACACTTTTTTTTTATTTGAAAATAATGATGATCCTAGACTTGACTTAGACCATGATGCATGCAAGACTTATGCAATGACTACCCTAGACTCGACTTACTCTGATACCAAACTGATGCGGGACGGACACGGGAGATGACACTATTAGGTGCCACCCTCGGACTCTAGATGAAGACGCGACCAGTAGCATGCACCAGGGAGACACTAAGCCCGACACTACGAGCTCCTAGTGGCAAAATGTTGCTAACAGAAGTGGAAGCTCACTCGTCGTCCCAAGCGAGGGAAAGCGCGGACCGTGGGCGGTTAAGGAACCGGCGGAGGTCAAGGGTAGTCCGACTCAACTTCCGGACTCGGATCGAGTCGCGGGACAGGTCACACTCACTCTCACAGTGGTGACATGGACACACGGGCTAGTACCTACACTCTCGGCAGCGGCAAAAGACCGTATACTAGCTAAGCAAATGAACGCCAAGAGGTTCGGACCATTACCTCCACGCACCCGGCGTGGCGAAGACAACCCCGGCCAATCACAGACTCCCGGTTAACACAATTTTACAGAAATACAATAATTTGACCCACTCCACGCAGGGAGGTAAAAGGTCACATGCGGGGCCCGGGAATCACGCGAATTGGGTTGACGGGCAGCATCTTGATGTCGCCCGGCGGTGCCGAACTCCGCGTTTTCGTGCTTTCCGAACGGCGGGTTCTGCGGGCCCGCGGGGCCCACGGACGGCGCTGTCCTCCGGATCTGCGGGGGTGGGACCCACTATGATGGGGACCCCTGGTGGCGCGCCTCCACGGACGGCGGTCGGCCGGGAACACCGATCGGGGGTCGATCGGTCCCGATTCCCAAGCTTTGAAGTTGCTGTCCACGAGCTGAGGTTGCGATTTTAGCAGCGCGCGCTCCGGCGAAAACGGCCGCTGCGATCAGCCCTGTCGTCGGAATACGATGAAACCAGCGCCGTTGGAAAGAGGATTCAAAATCCTTCAACCTAGGGCCAGTGGAATCTTCTGAATCTCTGCGGACCTGGGCTTTAACTATTTTTCAATCCTCTGTTGCACAGCTCCCGAAATATCAGATCAGCATATGAGTTTCCTGTAAATGGCCATTGACCGCTTGCTTACCGTTAGAATCAGGCTTCGAGCTCTTCTTCAAAGTTGTAGGGAATCAAACCAAGAAATTGGGACAATTTTTAGATTTGGATTTTGAGGTGCTGGCGATTTGATATGATATTTGGAGTGACTGGTGGTCGGATCTGGGAACAGGTGGACAGAACTGTAGTTGGGACTGAGAACGATTTTTAGAAAATATGAAATGGGTGAACCAGAAATTTAGAAAAATTGTGGATGAAGGGATGGATGGGTGGAATCCCAAATAAAATTGGGGGAACCAACATAAATCAAAAAGTGGACCTAAGACTTGAAACTCAGGGCGGATGGGAACCTGGACAGAACTTTGGCAGAACCGAAGTGGAAGAGTGGATGAAAATCTAAAATTATGAAACGGGATCTGAATGACAAACCAAAATTGTTGGATAGTTCTTGACACCTCTGGAATATCCAGTAAAATTCCCAGGTCGATCTGAGCTCGTGGTTGATGGCTGAATTTCGTGGAAGCTGCTGTGGTACTGCGCAGGCAGAACTTCGTTGATGGCGGTGGCGGTGCGGTGGCGGCTCGTGGCGGCGGCGGCGGCGACCGGAACTGATAGGGTGGAGTCTCACCACCAAGAAGCAACCTTCACAGCTGCAAGGGGAGAGGGAGGGGCGCACCAAGCTGGAGCTCCAAGGTTTTTTTCTTCCAAATGAATGCATTAATCCTACTAAAATGGAAAATACAAGCTTAAATAGGTTACATCTCACATCCATCCACAACCATTGGATCTAGGGGATGGGAATGGAGGGTTGGGATGGAGTGTGACACACACACATAAAATAATATAAAAAAAACAAAGGGGGGGGGGGGCGGCGCTTGGACCAAGGAGAGAGGGTGGACTAGTTGGTGGGGGTAGGTGGCCTCCCATGTGGACTTTTCTAGTCCATTGTCCCCCATGTGTCCAATTCCCATTCAAACTTCTAGATGCTCCCATGTGGCATGTTGACTGGCCCCACGTGGGACCCTAGGCTGAGGTGGCCCAATGGGGTGGGGCCTGTGGGGCCCGTGGGGCCCATGGGGTCCGAATTGCACATAGGCCCTTATTACAATCAAAATGGCAAACCGAATGTAAAGAAATAAACACAAATTGCACACACATAAAGTCTAACTAAATATAATAAATGGGGAGGCTCAAGGCGGAGTCTCCAGGCTGTCTCCGAGCCAGATGGACGCTGAGGTGGCTCGAGTCGTGCTCCGTGTGCGGTACCGGTGGCTCGGCGTATCGTGCCGATCAACTGCTCGGGTGTCCGCACCAATTCTCCCCGGGTGGGAGAAACTCGACCCTGTCGAGTAAGGGTCTGCATCGCTCCTGTATCGCTCCAAAAGGTCCGGATCAATCCGCTGCAACTCACCATGTGTCCTCAGTAGTGGGCCGTCCTCTCCATCGCACTAGGTAGCGCGGGTAAGATCCACTCCTGGTAACTGTCACTTGCTCATCCAGTATACGATCTATATGCTCACGTTGCCGTGAAAAAGGGGCTGGAGGTGGAAGTGGACACTCAGGTGTAGGATCACTCTCAAGGGGAGGAGATGGCTCAAAAGGCTCACTAGGGATCACCGCTGGGTCCCTATATGCAAAAAGATCCGATACATTGAAGGTAGAGCTTATACCATATTCCTCGGGCAAGTCCACAACGTACGCATTGGATCCAACGCGTTTCAACACTCTGAATGGACCGGCTCCGTGAGCTTGCAACTTCTTAACGGTTCCAGAGGGAAACCGTTCAGGTCTTACCCTGATCATGACATATTCACCCTCTTGGAACTCTCGGTGGTGTCGATGGGCATCGGCTAGCTCTTTGTAACGTGCATTGCTGGCCTCACTCATGCAGACTCCTAACATGCCTAGCACTAGACTCGGCAGACTCACTATGCACTCCTAAAATGCTTAGCAAAATAAAAACACATGGATGCACACACAACCCTAAACAACCCTACAGTTAGTCCAACCCAATCATATGCAAGGTGGTCCAGGACATCCGAATGTGTGTCATGCATACCCTAAGTGTGACTGAATGTCGGTACAACCATAAGACGGTCCTTTGGATTTGGGAGGTTTGGGTGGAACAGGAGGGTCGGGTGTCTCTCGCCCGTGAACGGACTCGGTGGGTGCCGATGGCCCGGTCCATGGGGGAGGGGTATAATGGTGACCTCCCCTAAAGAAGTGGAATGGAGATTGTGGACCAAGGGGCCCACTAAGAAAGGGATCGAAGGGATCAAAGAATGTGTGACCCCTCGATATGGATTCCCTCATCTCAAGATCCCATGTGTGGAAGTCTAGAAGGTGTTGTTGATCTCCTTCATCCATGAAGGGAGATGAGACGGTGGGGGTATGATGGTGGACTCTCTCGACAAGGTGGAGTAAATGTGGTGGGTCACGGGGTCCACAAGAGAATGGGTCGAAGGGATCAAAGAAGGTATGACTCCTCGGACTAGGCTTCCACAAATCACTGTCCCACATTTGGAAATCTTGGAGGTGTAAATGATCACCTTCATTCATTGTGAGAGATGGGACGACAGTCATAGGTAGAAAGTAAGATTCCTCCCTTGGGCAAAGGGGAATGAAGTCGGACTCGGCCAGCATAGGGAGGAGTAGAAGAACCTCCGTGGTAACATGACCCACGGTGTACACGGAGGTGATGGACCCCAAAGCGGGATGAGTGAAACTACGACCTGTGGGTCGGTCGAAGCCTGGAGCCAACAAGTGCGTAAATGTCCACTGCCGGTCTAACCCTTTAAGAAGGTCATCCAATGTATCCACATAGTGACTAGACCAGAAAGTGGTATGAAATGAATTGATTGGCACCAGAGGTAGAATAGGGTCCATAGATGGGAAGGGAAGTGGGACCAAGCCCTTCTTGAGCCAGCTAAGAAGCGGCTCGGCTATGACAAGCATACCCGTTAGAAACACGGGTGGCTCGGGCTGAGGTGGCTTAGAATAAAGATCGGAGAGTGGGGCTTCTCCAACCCTTTTGTCCCTTATGGCTAGAGATGTCCGAGTGGGACATTGTCCGGCGTAGTGGCCAAACCCCTGGCAGCGATAACACTGCTGTCGTGACCCACTACGCTCCCTGATAAGTGGGTCCCTACCCTTATCCTCCTGACGGACAGGGGGTGTAGGCAATGGGGCTCTCGTGGGTGGGAGAAGAGGATCCACTATGATGGGGAGAGGGCTGGGGGACTCTGTTGATGGGGCCGGGTTAAGACTACCGGCGATAACCTCCTTAGGCTCGGGTTGGAGTACATCACTAGGAGTACGTGTCCTATACACCCCATCCAATCGGTCTAAAATCATTTGCATAAGTTCGGTAACGGAGTGGGTTGGAATAGGGATATCATGGTGGACTCGTCCGTAGTCAACCGTCCTAGGATTGGGTCTTGGCTCATCTACGTGTGGGACTCTTTGCCTCCGACTAGAACCCACTTGGTTGGAAGTGATTGGGTGGGGCCAGTTGGAGGTGACCGGTTGGGGCACGTAGACCTTCCTAAGCTCTCTCTTCATGTCCCACCATGACTTGATGGGCCATTGCCCCCTAACCTCTCTCATTCTTTCGATGTAGTCCCACTTTTCGGCAGCCTCATGAAGAAGCCGCTCTTTGGCGAAAGAGAATTGCATTGCCTCGGACATAGTATAACAATCAAAGTAGGTGTCCATGGTGGCCTCCCACTTGAGGTAGATGCCCGGGTCATTGGAGCCAAAAAAATCTGAGGCTTCAGGCCTATAGAAGCGGAGAGGATGGTTGCCAAGCCCGTGGGTTGGCCAACGGTGATATCGCCCGGGTGATTGGGACTCCATGAGAAACTGGGGAACTACATGTTAGACATGCCGACACTTGGACAAGATCGACTGACTCTTATAGGACGACACACGAACTAGAAGACACCGATGAATGCAAACACACACTAAATGATGCACTTAGACCTAAACCAATATCCAGTACGGGGCGGAGTTAATCGATCCGAAGATCACTCCCGCAAGTGTGCGACCTCTCGGTAGGCGTAGCCTAACGTTCGGACAACACCTTTTAAGATACCGAATTATCGGGATAAAATGCAATTTAAAACACATTTTTTTTTTGTTTTGAAAATAATGATGATCCTAGACTTGACTTAGACCATGATGCATGCAAGACTTATGCAATGACTACCCTAGACTCGACTTGCTCTGATACCAAACTGATGCGGGACGGACACGGGAGATGACACTATTAGGTGCCACCCTCGGATTCTAGATGAAGACGCGACTAGCAGCATGCACCAGGGAGACACTAAGCCTGACACTACGAGCTCCTAGTGGCAAACCGTCGCTAACAGAAGTGGAAGCTCACTCGTCGTCCCAAGCGAGGGAAAGCGCGGACCGTGCGCAGTTAAGGAACCGGCGAAGGTCAAGGGTAGTCCGACTCAACTTCCGGACTCGGATCGAGTCGCGGGACGGGTCACACTCACTCTCACAGCGGTGACATGGACACACGCGCTAGTACCTACACTCTCGGCAGCGGCAAAAGACCGTATACTAGCTAAGCAAATGAACGCCAAGAGGTTCGGACCATTACCTCCACGCACCCGGCGTGGCGAAGACAACCCCGGCCAATCACGGACTCCTGGTTATCACAATTTTACAGAAATACAATAATTTGACCCACTCCACGCAGGGAGGTAAAAGGTCACATGCGGGGCCCGGGAATCACACGAATTGGGTTGACGGGCAGCATCTTGATGTCGCCCGGCGGTGCCGAACTCCGCGTTTTCGTGCTTTCCGAACGGTGGGTTCTGCGGGCCCGCGGGGCCACGGATGGCCCTGTCCTCCGGATCTGCGGGGGTGGGACCCACTATGATGGAGACCCCTGGTGGCGTGCCTCCACGGACGGCGGTCGGCCGGGAACACCGATCGGGGGTCGATCGGTCCCGATTCCCAAGCTTTGAAGTTGCTGTCCACGAGCTGAGGTTGCTATTTTAGCAGCGCGCGCTCCGGCGAAAACGGCCGCTGCGATCAGCCCCGTCGTCGGAATACGATGAAACCAGCGCCGTTGGAAAGAGGATTCAAAATCCTTCAACCTAGGGCCAGTGGAATCTTCTGAATCTCTGCGGACCTGGGCTTTAACTATTTTTCAATCCTCTGTTGCACAGCTCCCGAAATATCAGATCAGCATATGAGTTTCCTGTAAATGGCCATTGACCGCTTACTTACCGTTAGAATCAGGCTTCGAGCTCTTCTTCAAAGTTGTAGGGAATCAAACCAAGAAATTGGGACAATTTTTGGAATTAGATTGTGAGGTGTTGGCGATTTGATATGATATTTGGAGTGACTGGTGGTCGGATCTGGGAACAGGTGGACAGAACTGTAGTTGGGCTTGAGAACGATTTTTAGAAAATATGAAATGGGTGAACCAGAAATTTAGAAAAATTGTGGATGAAGGGATGGATGGGTGGAATCCCAAATAAAATTGGGGGAACCAACATAAATCAAAAAGTGGACCTAAGACTTGAAACTCAGGGCGGATGGGAACCTGGACAGAACTTTGGCAGAACCGAAGTGGAAGAGTGGATGAAAATCTAAAATTATGAAACGGGATCTGAATGACAAACCAAAATTGTTGGATAGTTCTTGACACCTCTGGAATATCCAGTAAAATTCCCAGGTCGATCTGAGCTCGTGGTTGATGGCTGAATTTCGTGGAAGCTGCTGTGGTACTGCGCAGGCAGAACTTCGTTGATGGCGGTGGCGGTGCGGTGGCGGCTCGTGGCGGCGGCGGCGGCGACCGGAACTGATAGGGTGGAGTCTCACCACCAAGAAGCAACCTTCACAGCTGCAATGGGAGAGGGAGGGGCGCACCAAGCTGTAGCTCCAAGGTTTTTTTCTTCCAAATGAATGCATTAATCCTACTAAAATGGAAAATACAAGCTTAAATAGGTTACATCTCACATCCATCCACAACCATTGGATCTAGGGGATGGGAATGGAGGGTTGGGATGGAGTGTGACACACACACACAAAATAATATAAAAAAAACAAAGGGGGGGCGGCCCTTGGACCAAGGAGAGAGGGTGGACTAGTTGGTGGGGGTAGGTGGCCTCCCATGTGGACTTTTCTAGTCCATTATCCCCCATGTGTCCAATTCCCATTCAAACTTCTAGATGCTCCCATGTGGCATGTTGACTGGCCCCACGTGGGACCCTAGGCTGAGGTGGCCCAATGGGGTGGGGCCTGTGGGGCCCGTGGGGCCCACGGGGTCCGAATTGCACATAGGCCCTTATTACAATCAAAATGGCAAACCGAATGTAAAGAAATAAACACAAATTGCACACACATAAAGTCTAACTAAATATAATAAATGGGGAGGCTCAAGGCGGAGTCTCCAGGCTGTCTCCGAGCCAGATGGACGCTGAGGTGACTCGAGTCGTGCTCCGTGTGCGGTACCGGTGACTCGGCGTATCGTGCCGATCAACTGCTCGGGTGTCCGCACCAGTAAGATTCTTTTATCATTCATGGATTCATGACTTAATGAGAAATGCATGAGTGGATTTGTACTATGAATGCCAATACAAATCTAACTTTCTTGTTGTATTCTTGTAGGTTAGAAGGATTTCTAATATCCAATTTATAATGGCAAAACCCCGGTGAGGTTGTATGTTTTGTTTCTAGTTCATTGGGCATTTTTGGAATCAAATAGGCTTGGTGTCGACAGTTGGTGTTGACACCATTTTCTCAATGTTCTGCCCGGTTTGAATTTCCATCAGTCAGGAAGTTGGTGTAGACACCTGGTGTCGACACCTACTTGACTTTGAACTGGCCAGTAGTTTTCTGCTATGGGCCTTGAGCTGGTGTCGACACCACCCGTGTATTACACTGGCCGGCAGTTTTCTGCTATGGCCTTAGTCCCGGTGTCGACACCAGGTGTCGACACCTGTGCGGCGCCGTGAAAGATGACTTTCGTGCCCACGCACCGAAAGTCCATCAAACCCAGTAAAACATCCCTCAAATCACTCTAAATTTGTGGATCTGGTCCCTAAGCTGTCTCTTGACCATCCCAAACTCATATATACTTCTCCTTGAGTCAAAAACCCAAAATCAAGAAGTGAGATCTGAAATATTTTCTCTGGTTCTAACCCTTGTGAGTGCAGGGACGCTACTGCAGCTCCAGGGCTTCTTCCACAACGTTTTGGGCGTGAAAGTGAAAGGAAGAAGGCTCCTTCCAAGTCTCCAAACGACCATCTACTGGAAGCTGCGTGGAAAATCAAGATACAACCATTGTCCTTGCAAGAACCGATCATCCTTCGTCAAGAACGGTTTTCATACTACTTTCAAATACGTTTGAAGGAGAGACTGGGGGGAGCTCTAATCACTGCAAAATCTTCCTCATTCTGATTTCTCAATATCTTTGTTGATAGAGCTTGAAGATCTGCTTTAAGACATTTTAGGTGAAGAAAAGGGGGAAAACGATGTGAAGCTCTTGCAAGGAGGATATAATCTACCACCGTGAGGACTTGGAGCTCGTGGAAGAAGGAAAAGAGGAGCGGCACGAGGAGAGGAAGAAGATGATGTCAAAATCATGATCATCCGTCAACGAGCCTAAGAGAACCAGATTTTTTTGAAGAAGGGGGAGCCTTATTCTTGATGCATTTTTCCAGTTTCCATCTATAGAATTTGTTTGGGGGGTCATAGCATATATTTGTCTTCATTTCATATACAAGAATACTTTGTGTGTGTGTTCGGAGAAAGGGTTATCCGAGTGTTTGTGTTGATGTGTGTGCGTCGATTTGTGCGAGTTTATCCGCGTGTGTGCTTGGACGTATTTTGGGGTGTGTTCCCTGTGCGTGGTTGGGAGTTTACTCCCGTGTGGTTGTGTAGGAATCGCCCTACGTGTGTGTATTGGAGCTTGGCTCCGTGTGTGTGTGGGGATTTATCCCCGGGCTATATTTACAGCAGTGAAGCCTCACCAGTTTGGTGAGGGGTGGACGTAGGGAGCCCGTCGTGGTCCCGAACCACCTTAAAAATCCCTGTGTCTTGTGGTTTGATCTTTGTGATTGTGTGCTTCACTACCTTATCTGTTTATGCAATCGTGTGAGCTCGGTGAGATTGAGTGAATTAAGTTTAAACCTGTTTAGATTAAATTCCTCAATCTCATCAATCTTGTTAATTCCGCTGTGTGCTAGTTTGTATTTTAAATTGGACACAGTTTTAGTAGAACTATCTATTCACCCCCCCTCTAGATCCGTGTTCCTACACTACGGGACCCAACAATTGGTATCAGAGCGAGGCTCTGTTGTCCCTAGATCTGGCGATCTACAGAGTGATCCCAGTGCATTCTACAATCATGAATTTTTCTGCTGAACATATCTCAATGAATTGTTTACCTATCTTTACTGGTTCGGATTTTAATTCATGGCTAGGCAAACTGTGTGTGGTGATCAATTCTATTAATCCTAGTCTTTGGAAATTGATTTATCATGGTCCACACATATTGACTCTAGATGAGACCAAGTGGTCCAATCAGATAAAATGATGCACCATGATAATGTTACTATTTTTAGTTTATTGAAAGCTTCTGTAAGTACTAACAAGTATCCATTTGTATCTTCTTGTAGGACGGCAAATGAGCTCATGGACCGGTTGATCAAAGATCAAGAGAAGGAAAGATAAAAATGTCTCATGGCCGATGATGTTGATCAACAGAGTGACGAAAATGTAGAAAAGGTAAATTCTGATTCTGAAGAATTTACTGTTGATGATCTTGTTGATGCTTATGATGAGTTGGAAAAATAATATAAGAAAGTCAAGTCGAAAAATAGAAAATTGAAAAAGAAATCTGAAAACATGCTCCATGAAAATGGATCTTGTGATAAATATTCTGAGCTTGATAACTTCAATGAACTTTTAGAGCATGATGTTGAATGTCACAAAGAAACCATTGCTTGTTTGAGAAATGAAAATGTTACCCTCAAGAACAAAATTGATCAATTGGAGAAAATTGAAAAAGATCTAAGAAACAAGATGGAATCAAACTCTATTGATCAGGATATTTGCAATGAATTGATTATGAATGATAAACTTACAAATGAAAATGAAGAACTTAAAAAGGAGAATAGTGCGATGCTAATTCAGATCTCCCTACTTAAAAGTAGATTGAAAAATCTTAAAAATCTTGAAAAAGGGAAATCTGTTATTGTTGATGAATCTGATAAAATGTATGTGCTTGAATAAGAAATAGCTAACTATGAATTACACTTTGCATCCCTTGAATCTGAAATCGTTGACCTGAATGCATCCTTGTCTAAATTTGTAAATGGGAAAAAAATTTGAACATGATATTGGGGATTGAGGTGAATTTTCAAAGAGAGGGGCTGGGCTATAATCCTATGAACATCATTTGTCCATAGTTCAAACATAGCCAGCACATCAAATGGGTCTCCAAATCAATCTGCTCCTCAAACAACAAAGAGATCATATGAAAATCTGAAAAAGAAACAAAACCTGCATCAAAAGGCTAAAAATGTTGTTGGTGTCACGATGAATGCCAAGAAAAATCATGTTACACACACACATGCATCCACAAAGAATATCTCTTATTTTTATTGTGATGAACTTGGTCATATGATGCATGATTTCCTTTTGATGAAATCTGGAGATCTTGAAGCATGCAAGAAAATGAATGGCTTCACAAAGCCAAGAAAGTTTTTGAACACAAAAAGAACTTTTGATAACTCTTATGTTCATGCAAGAAGACCATTTGAAAGATTTACTCCATTGAACTGTTTTCATTGTGGAAAGTTCGGTCACAGGATGAACAATTACTTTAGTTTGAAAAATGATAACATCACTACAAACCCACAGAAATTTCATGCTCACTCTTACAAGAAAAATCTGAAGGTTTTTGGTTGCTGTCATTATTGTGGTGAGTTTGGGCATACTATGCATGATTGCTCCTTAATGCATTTTGATGATATGCATGCCCAAAGATTGTGGAAGGCACCCACTAGAGGTGCAACTAACCATCCGGGACCCAAGAAGGTTTGGGTAGCTAAAACTTTTGAATGAGAACTCTTGTTGCAGGATTGCCTTGAGGCCAAGAGGAAGGCTTAAAGTTGACTTGGCCAGCTCTAGTGTGATGCCTTGGTGAACATGGGTTTGTCCTTGAATTGATACTGATTTGGTTGAAGAGGTAGTCTTGTGTGTTTTATGTGCATTGACCTGTGCTACACATGGACAGACCTTGGTACTTCATGTTGTTGACACCCGTTTTATGACCGATAAGTTGGGTCATCTCCTTGTTCGCTCTATATGATGCTCCGAGTTATTCACTCTTTCATTGAGCCTTCTTGATCAGCTGGAAGGTTTATTTCATGGGTCTTAGCTCCTTGGTTGGGTCTGATTCCTTGATTTCTTGCATTGGACGAAGCTTAGCAAGCTTTCTTTTCATTTTTGATCCTTATTGTCTCTAACGGTCTATACCAGGCGCGTTACATCCCTCTGACGCGTCAGCCCTTGGCCATTACATCTTGTAGAGTCCTAGAGCTCAAGGCCTATTTCAGTTCTTATCCTTTTGGTTATCCGTTGGCTCTAACAGTCCATCGTGCAGCCGTAATATTCCTCTGACGCGTTATCCCTCGACCGTTACATTCTTCAAGAGTCCAACACTTTTGAACTTCTCCCGTTGATCTTATCTTCTTAAAGGATAAGGTTGTGTGACGGTCTACCCCTGGAGCATTACATTCCTGTGACGGTCTGTTGTGCAGCCGTTACATCAAACAGAGAGTCTTGGCCAAGTCTGCTCCTTCTCTGCTACTCCATGGTCGAATTGAGAGTTTGATCTTATGATTTCTCTTCCAAATCTGATCCTCAGAACCTTCTGTTTGTTTCTATGGACTCTTGGGAGTATTATCTTCAAGAGTTTGCTAAGAATCATCCTCCTTTTTAGCTGGATTATCCTCTGCTCGACCGGAGAGTTTGAGGGTCTATAAATAGAACCCTTGACTTCATAGCCTGAAGGAGGAATCTGGAGTTTGCGTCGAAGTGCTACCGCATTCGGGAGTCACATCCAACCAAGAAGAGCTATCTCTCACGTCCATCTGCTTCTCAGTCAAGGGAGTATTCGGTTTTCCAAGCGTTTAGTTCCATCATTGGCATATTTGTGTTCTTCCTCTTCCTTTTCATCATAGCATTGTCCCACTCCTTCTCCCACGTTCTTCCACTTGTTTCAATCATTTAAACATCCTTCCTATATTTTAAAATGCCCAGAGGGGTTAAAAAAAACCAAACTTCCCCGGTATTCCCATTTCCTTTTGCATGCTATTGAGTTCATTTGATTATTGATACTACGCTTGTTTGAAGGGCTAATTTGGGGTTATTTTCTTGTGTTCTATGTTCTTTGGCAGGTTTACAGGGCTCATAAGGTGAGGCCCAAGCTTTCTGGCCGGCTGGAAAGTTTGGAGTTTGAAGGATTCACCAGCTTGTTCTGTAGACACTCTGACGGTCTTCCTCAGGCACGTCAAATTCCTCTAGCGGTCTATCAGGCGACCGTCACACTCGCTGTGACGCGTGGGCATTGGACCATTATATTCAACAGAGCTGTAGTTTCCTATTGGTCTCTCTCTCCTGTGGGCGGGTGCATCATCCTCCTATTCTAAGGTATTTCTCAAGTCTTTGGCTTGTGTTTACCTTGGTGGTGATCACGTTCTTTCTTGGTATTGGGCATTAGCTTCCTCTCTCATATCTCTTATTTACTCTTGCTTGCTCCACCTCTACGGTGTGTTTTTCTTTATTCTTTATTCCACGCCCCGGCGTGTGTCTTTCTTTATTTGTTTAGCTTAGTTTTGATGATTGAGATAGCATGCCCATGCTAGAGCTGGTTCTGATTGCCTAGGTTCATGGTTCACATGTTCATAGGTTGATTGACTTTATCACTTGGCTCATATTTCTATTTAGTCGGCATCATAATCCCATCTTGCAAAAGAAGGGGCACATTGAAACCAACAGTTTTTTGGCGATCACGGTGGGACAGCTTGTGCCAATCATGTTTTGATCTCTGTTTAAACCTGCCATCATTCCCTTGTTTGGTTTTCTCCGGATTTCCCTTTCATTTCCTATTGTTTCTGGTCCTCTGGCTCCTCTGACGGTCCTGCGTTCCTGCGTTACACTACTTCTGACGGTCTGGTCTTCGACCGTCACCTTCCTCTGACGCAGGGGTTATAGACCGTTACACTCCAGATAGGTACGCATCCCGAGGTGCATTTTATTTCCGCAGTTTCTGCTGTGATCTTTGTACTTGGGTGTTATCTGGTCTCCTCTTTGGTTGGTTTACATACTTATATCATTGGGTGCATAATTGTTTGTTAGATTCTAGGTTAGAATTTGCATGCACTCCGGTGCACATAAGTTCATTCATACTTTCATACATTATATTGCATTTTTCCTACCTTGGTGTGCGGACCTCTCTTCCCCATATTCCTTGGGGTCGACTAGGAAATCACACCTGGGACCTCCATAAGTCCCCGCGAGCCGTGGATTCCCACACGGACGCCGGGCCGGTTGTACCTTCCCACCCCGTGTCTAAGATTGCATAAGTGAAGGAGTGAACATTTAGAGTCAAACCAAGCCTTATAACCCTCTCCTATTAGGAACCCATTGTTGAGAGTACATTTTAATCAATTCACTAAAGTTTCAAAGAGAAAACCATAAAATCTTGTTCCATCATCTTAAAACAACTTGGTTGCCTTTGAGTGTTTTCATTCTTTTATCACATCTTTGAAAGTCATCTTAGTTTGGTAACTTATTGTGTGATTGTTGTGTGTTGTTTGCATCTTTCAAGGTTGTCCGTTGCATGTGGAGTCACCTCCATCCGTTAGAATCATCATCACCCAGGGACGAGTCCCTCTCCTCATCCTATTTCAACCCACTCTTTGAATCTACTATGGCGTCCTTTGATCTTCCTCGGTCCCAAGAGGAGTCTCTCCCTCAAGGGCTTCTAGAGGATCCCTCTAGGGTTGTCTCGTTCCAGCCCAAGGAGGGGCCCATTCCTCCCTCATCTTCCATCCCTATGCAGAATGCTCCATCCACTCAAAATCCTCCTCTTCCTTCCGCCAATTCTGTCCTTCAGATGATGGCTCAATTATACCCGGCCCAGCTTCAGGCGGTCTATCAGGCTATGCAGGGGTCCAACTCCCCGCCTTCCCCAATTATGCAAGGCGAATCCAATCCTTCCGTTGCTCAGCATAGAGCCGATGGGCCCACTGTTCAGCCCATTGATCTCACTCCGGTCCAACCTAGGACCCTCAGGTTCTCCAATCTCAAGATGGGCCAGTCTTCGGGTTCGGCCCAGCAAGCTTTTGATAAAGGTAACACCATGGTTCCTCCTTCTTTCCCCTCGGATCATCATGTCTCAGGCCCAGCTATGCCACAGATTCTAGTTAACCCGAATGATTTCATGTGCCATCAGCAAGGGGCGGCCCAGGTTCCTACCAATATGGGTCATCCTTCGATCTAGTATCCCTCCTATGTGCCGCCTCCTCCATCTGCTTACCCTTCCGTTCCTCAAAACTCATCTTTCACTGTCCCTGCTCCCTCCCGAGAGCAGGAGTTGCTTGATAAATGGGCCACCATGCAGCAGCAACTTGACTTCCTTCAGAAGCGGGTTGGCCCTCAAACCTTGGCAGACGTTCCAGTCCCGAGCTTCCAGAACATTCGATTCCCTCCACAGTCCGAGCTCCCCAACTATAGAAAGTATGATGGGAACAACAATCCCTTTATTCATGTGAGGGACTTCTTATACGAGTCGGCGCAGTTTCAATATGACGATCGCCTCATGGCATATCTGTTCTGCCGATCACTAGATGGTGTCGCACTGGAATGGTTCTATTCTCAGCCACTAGAAGATGCTGAAAGTTTCAAGACAGTAAAAGATAAGTTCATCCAGCGGTTCCAAGATAGAGTCAGCCCGGAATATTCATTTACAGATCTGGTGGCCGAGAAAATGAAACCAGATGAGGAGTTCGCTACTTACGCAGATAGATGGAGGCAAATGTCCACCATAGTGCCCGGCCACATTCCGGAGGAAGAGAAGGTCAAGCTGCTTATTTCTAATGTCACTCCGACCTTCCGCAACATTCTAGCTATGAATGATATAGCCAACATGCATCAACTATATAGCCGAGTGCGCTTTATTCAGACTCAGTTCAAAGATTCCCCCATACACTCGCTCTTTGAAAACCAAAAGCCCAAATATCGTAAGAAACCTCAAGGGCCTGTTACCGAGGGGATCCAAACGAACGAGCAAGTTCAAGCCATTACTTTCCCTTTCCAAGCCGCACCCTTCCGCTTCCCCCAAAACCCCCGCACTCCACAGAACCCCGCTCCCCAAAACTTCCAAGTCACTCCACAAAACCCTCCGCCTGCCTTCGCCACTCCACAAAATACCTTTGCCGCACCACAGCAATCACCACAACCCCCGCAATATCACAATGTCCCTCCACCCAACGGCTACAACAACAACAACAAGCGTCCGGCTCCTAAAAGGGCACAATACCCACCCTTGTCAGAAACCCTCACGGATATCTTCTCAGCTCTCATGTCAGTTAATGCTATACAACTTCCTCCAGAACGGCCCAACTAGAACCCGGCTGTTGACTAGACAAAGTACTGCATGTTCCACAGACAGCCGGGCCACACCATTGAAGGATGTTTTCAGTTCAGGGACCTAGTGTATGACCTTCATGAAGGACAGAGGATTGATTGGGCCGAGATGCACAAGGCCATTGTTGAAATCAAAGAGAAGAGAAGGCAGCAAGTGCAGCAGCAACAAGCACCGTAGTCGCAGCAGCAGCCATAGCAACAGCAACAGCAGCCGATTCAGGATTTGGGGATTCACCAAAACCCGATGCCAAACCACCCTCCCGCTCAGCAGCCTCAGCCACCGGCACCGGCTCAGGTCAATGTTGTCCAACCCCCAGCTCCTAACGTCGTGTGGTCTTTTGATGATGACGGCACCACGCCGCAGATAATGGCCCTCCACCATAATCACCGCAATCCCCTTGTTTCCACCATCATTTTACCTACACACCCAACACCTTCACCACTTGTTCTCCCATTCACACCCGCTCCAGTAAATCCACCACCACCCGCAATTTCATCACACCCGCCACCAGTCATCCCCGCTACCATCATTTCTCCATCACCCGCCTCACCTATCACTACACCTCTGCTAACCTTTCCTCAGCCCGTGCCAACGCCCATCGTCACTACCCCGCCTTCCACTAATCCCTCACCCATCATCCGTCCATCACCACTTATTACCTCCACCAACACCACATCCCACCAGATTCTTTCTCCTACACCGCTTATCCCACTCATCCACCACATCGGGCCAATCATATCGCCTCCTGATGCCGTGCCGGCACAAAACCTCACCCTACGGAGCGGGCGGTTGTTCCATCGGAATTATCCTACCACTTCCAATCCTCAGTCCTCCCAACCGGCTGCCGAGCAAGAGGAAGTTGAACCTCTGTCGGGTACCCAATATGACCTGCTGCATCATTTGGACAGGGTGCCCGCCAAAATTTCTGTTCTGGAGCTCATTAAAAGATCTACCCTGTTGTGCCCCTGTAGTTTTGATGATCTATAGTTTTGATGATAGCAATCAGTATGAGTCACAAGTCTATTCAGTTTATTCATACATGTATTCTTAAGTCTAGACATTGCTTGTGCAGCAGACACATTAAGTCCATACATCGCATGACTCGCAGGCTAGCAAGTCCATACACTGCATGGCTCACAGGCTAGCAAGTATGTACATCGCAGTCGTCGCAGGCACAGCAAGTCCATACACTGCATGACTCGCAGGGTAGCAAGTCTACACATTGCATGCACCAGTTCAAAGTCCATACATTGCTGCATTGCTTGCACTTGTGAAGTCTATACATTCACATGGCATGTCTGCACGCTAAAGTCTGTACAGAGCTTGTGCCTATCTGACTAGCAAGTCTATACATCATATGCGAAGTCTATTCAATGCATGCACAATCATTCAAAGTCTAGACATCGATGAAGTCTGTACAGCCTGTGTGTTCCACGATATCAAGTCTATACACTCCTTGATCTTTACCTACGTTGCACCTGCAGGTCTATACATTGCAGCTGAGTTGAAGTATGTATAGCCTTTGTCTTGGCTAAGTCTATACATCGTGAACTCTCTCTCAAGTCTATACAGACCTTGCTTTGCTCAAGTCTGTACATCGTCCAGTTCCTCTGGCAAGTTTATACCTCATGATTCGAAGTCCATACAGCGCCTTGCTTAATGCAAAGTCTGTACATCGGACTAAGTCTGCATAGGCCAAGTCTATACATCGTGTTGCAAGCACGCATTGAAGTGTGTACATCATCCATCGTCTCAAATTGTGTCTCATGACTTGAAGTCTATACATTGTCTTGCTTAATGCTAAGTCTATACACTGCAGCATGCATTGTCTCCAAGTCTGTACAACGTCTAGCGTCTCATGCAAAGTCTGTACATTCACCGTCTCAGTTGAGAGTTAAAGTCTGTACATCCACCATCTCAATTGAGAGTTGAAGTATGTACATCCACCATCTCTCTTGAGCACTTGTGTTTCTGATGACTGATCAAGTCTATACACTCTTGAGCATATCTTCAATGTACACACTTTGCTTGATGCATTCTACGTTACACATTAGCATGTCTGTACAACGTCTGCATAGTGAATGTGAAGTCTGTACATGATTAAGTGTTGCATTCACTAAGCCTGTACACACCTCAGCCTTGCATATATGAAGTCTGCACATGCCTTAGCACTGCATATATGAAGTCTATACATGCTCTAGCGTTGCATATATAACGTCTGTACATGGCATTGTTTCGCATTCACAAAGTCTATACAATGGCTGCACATTACACTTCAGCTAGTCTATACAATGCAGAGTCTTTACATTGCTATCTTTAATTACGATTGAAGTCTGCACATTGTGTTGCTTTGTTCACACTTTGTTTTGCTAAGTCTACACACTGATGCACATTTACTTCTGCATATTTGATGTCTGTACAGGGCTTAAGCTCTGCATATACAGAGTCTATACATTGCATAGCATTGTATTCACAAAGTCTGAACATGGCATAAGCCCTGCATGCGTAGAGTCTGTACAGGCCATAGCAATGTATTCACAGTCTGTACAACGCATAGCCTCGCTTTCATAGAGTCTGAACACTGCATTGCTTTGCATTCACTAAGTCTATACTGCTTCAACTCTGCTTCATGAAGTCTATACATTGCTTTAGCTTTGTATTCACATAGTCTGTACAACGCATAGCCTCGCATTCATAGAGTCTGAACACTGCATTGCTTTGCATTCACTGAGTCTATACTGCTTCAGCTCTGCTTCATGAAGTCTATACATTGCTTCAGCCTTGTCTTCACATAGTCTGTACAACGCAATTGTCCTACTTCATGAAGTCTATACATTGCTTCAGCTCTACCTATGTATAGTCTGTACATCAGTTAATCCTTAAACTGATAATTCCTTTCGATTGTCTGACAGGGACTCCTGGCTGAGATTGATGACATGGCTCGTGATCCAAGGAGGACGAGGTGCCCAGATGGTGACACGTGGAAGCACCCCATCCAGGATGCTGCCATGTGGATGAAATTTCCTCGGATCTGGCGAATTCTCTGGGCGGGAAATGTGGAAGCCACGCGCCCTCATCCAATATGCTGCTGGTATATATATGAGCTTTCTTCTTCAGAAGGAGGCTGATCGATCGAGTGGAAAAGTCTATACAGTGAGACTGAAAGTCTGAAGTAGAAGAGAGCCACCGAGATCCACAGAGAAGAAAAGCAGAGAAGAGAAGAAAGAGAGAAAGGAGAGATGAGTTGAGAGAGTTCGATTGAGAGAGATGAGTTGAGAGAGGTTCATTGAGAGGTTGTAACTCAGACTCTTGGTTCAGATACCAGAGCTAAGATGTTTGCTCATTGAGAGCTATTTCCCTTTCGGGTTTTCTCATTTTCGTTTGCTTCTGTCTTTTGTTTCCGAATCTGTTTCTTCAAGCTGTGAGCCAGCAATTGCAGTGGAGGTTTCCACTGGACAGGTGAAGCTGTAATCCTCAGCAGGCGAGACCAGGTCTCGGACGGCTAAGCTGTATCGCCCAGCGGTTGCAGAGGATTTGTTCCTCTGGTCGGCAAGCTGTAAAGCCCAGCGAAGCTGTGTATCAATAGTTGTAGGCTAAGCTGTATTGCCCAGCGGACGCAAGCTGTACTGCGCAGCAGTAAGCCATACTCGGTTGAGTGTGGGGTGGACGTAGGTCACCTGATCGAACCACCTAAAAATCTGGTGTCTACTGTGTGATTGATTTGTGCATTTTGTGATTTCAGTTCAACTGTTCATATCATAGTAGATGATTGCTTAGGTCCGCATTCACTGTGATCTGTGTTGTTCTGATATATTTGTGCTGCTTCAGTCGTTCAATAGTTGTGTGCCTATATTCCGCATTAGAGCCTTATACTGGTATTAAATTAGGCAATAGATCTATTCACCCCCCTCTAGATCCACAATTCGTGGAGATAGACTGCGTCCATCTAACATAACAGTTGGTATCAGAGCCTAACTCTTCTACAGGGACTCATCGCCCGAAGAGAAAGGTACAGATGGATGCTCGAGGGATGATAGCTGAAGGACACTCAACCACAAAGCCCCCATTCTTCGATGGATCTAACTATGCATACTGGAAGAACCGTATGCAAGTATTTTTGAGGGCGAAGGATTATGAGATCTGGAAGGTAGTCAGCAAGGGACCTTATGAGCTGTCCCCTAATGAGGAAGTCTGTACCAAGGAGGAGATCAGGAGGTCTACACTAAATTGGAGTGCCATAAACGCCATTCAGTGCTCTCTGCACCCTACAGAATTCTCCCGCGTATCACCCTGCAGTTCAGCTAAGGAGATGTGGGATGCACTTGAAGTGATCCATGAAGGGACCTCTCAAGTTAGAGAGACGAAGGCTAATTTCCTAGTGTCTGAATATGAGGCATTCAAGATGAAGCCAAACGAGACCATCAAGGAGATGTACGCTCGATTAACTATTATCACAAATGGTCTTAGAGGTCTTGGGAAACCTAAGACAGAATACGATGTAGTGAGGAAGATATTGCTTTCCCTGACTCATGCTTGGCATACTAAGGCTACAGTGATGGAGGAGTCAAGGGATTTGCGAACCACAAGGGCTGATGAGCTAATTGGCTCGCTGATGGCATATGAGATTAATATGCCAAAGATAGAAGAAGCTGAGAGGAAGAAGAAGCCAATCGCTCTGAAAGCTGGTGCCAGCAAATCCAGCAAATCTAGCTCTAGCAGTTCATCATCCGAGGAGAGCCTGAATGAAGAAGATATAACTTGTACTGAGATGGCAATGATGACCAGAGAGTTCAGGCAGTTCCTCAGGAAAGGAGCAGGATGATTCAGCCAAAAGAAATATAGTGGCGGCCGAAGGGATAAAAGGTATAAACATAACCCTGCTAAGAAAATTGAAACTAATACTTGTTATCAATGCAGGAAAACAGGCCATCTGAAAGCTGACTGTCCAGAGAATCAGAAATACAAGGACAAGTCAAAGAGAAGGAACACGAAAGGGAAAGCAATGGTGAGTACCTGGAGTGATGAAGATGAAGGTTCCTTCAGTAGCAGCTCAGACAGTGAAGCCGAATCTGAGAAGCCCATTTGCCTTATGGCAACAAGCTCTGAAGACAGAGAGGAGGACTCAGATGAGGTAATCACTAGATTCAAAAATTTCACTATTGCTGATTGGGTAGATGCCTACCATGACATAGCTGATAGAGCTGATGATATTAGAAAGGAAAACAGGCATCTAAGAAGAAAGATTAACTCCATGTAAAATGATACAACTCTAACTGATAAAATTGCATGTCTAGAATCTAAGAATAAAGAATTGAAACTCACATGTTCTGAATTAGAAGAAATCAAGAATGAGTCAAAAGCCTCTAAAGAAGAAAATGAGAGGTTAGAAAAAGAAACTGATGAACTGAAATTGAAAATTCAGAAATGTGAGAGTGAGATAAAAATAGTGAATGAAAAATATCAAGCTGTCCTAAGTGTGAATACAGAACTTAAGAAATCCATTGAAGATATTCAAAAGGATAATGAGGACAAGCTTAAGACTATTGAGAAAATGACCCAAGGTTCAGATAACCTAAATGCTTTGTTAGGGTCAAAGGTCAACTTCAGAAAAGAGGGCCTTGGATTTAATTCTAGTGCAAAAAAAACCTTTGGAATGAAAACTATTTCATTTGTTGCACAAAAAGAGAAAGGACCTCTAATTAGCATGAATTCAAACATTTCAATGAACAAAACTGCTAATCTGAAAAAGTCCAGTGCTGAGGAGAAGGGCAAACAAAAATTGAATGAGACTAGTAGAGCTAGCACATCCAAGCAAAATCCCAAAGCTCAGTCTCAGGTTAGGGGTCAACCTACACAGTCTTATAAACCTCATGTTAAGGTCACCAAGTCTCCACCATCACCACCACCTATGAAGAAGACCCAATACACACCTATGAACAGGTCAGCAGGGTCCAAGGTGTAGGGGAGGCAGAATACTTTTAGAGCTCAACCCAAACATTTCTACCAACCTAGAGCCCAGTCCCACTTCTTTGCACAGTCAACCTATCCAAATAGGTCAGGATGGACTAGAACTCAAGGAAGGTTTACAGGTTATGGACATCAGGCTACACAGTCCTATAAACCTTACACTAGGAATTGGGTTAATGGGTATAGCTCTTGGACACCTAGGAACCAATATTTCCACAGCCAGTCCAATGATTACTATGGCCAAAATTTCGTGAATACATCCTGGCCAAGGCACTGGCACAGAAATAATCAATCTGTAAATAATCATGCTAGTGTCAACAAGAAAAAGCAAAACAAAAAGAAATCTGGAAAATCCACTGAACAGAACTGTTTCAAACAAATGTGGATTCCTAAAAGTCTGCTTTCTTGTTTTAATTGCTTTTCATCTTCTCTGGAGCCCAATCAGTCTTGGGTTCCAAACTTCTCTACCTGATTGTGTGTGCAGGTATGCCTGGCAGCCAAGAACAATTTGTGGTACTTGGATAGTGGCTGCTCCAGGCATATGACAGGGGATAAGGCCAAGTTCTGCATGCTGACAGAGAAACAAGGAGGCCTTGTCACCTTTGGTAGCAACACAAAGGGTAAGATTGTTGGAACATGTAAGGTAGGTAAGTGTACTACCTGTTGCATTGAAGATGTCATGTTGGTTGAAGGTTTAGCATATAATTTACTTAGCATCAGCCAACTATGTGATAAAGGATGCAAAGTTCTTTTTGACTCTCAATGCTGCAAAGTTTTTGAACCTGATTCCGAAACTGTTAAATTTTCTGGTAAGAGGATAAATAACACTTACATGATAGATTTAGATGATATTCAACATTCTAACCTATGCCTTACTGCTAGTAGAGAAGACTTTGCATTTTTATGGCATCGTAGGTTAGGTCATGCTAGTTACACTGTTTTACATAAACTGAATAAGCATAGCATGGTTAGAGGACTTCCTGAAGTTTCCTTTAAGAAAGAAAATAAAATCTGTGATGCATGCACTCAGTCCAAGTTAACTAGAAAGTCATTTAAATCTAGGACAGAAAATCTGTCTTCTAAACCTTATGAGCTGATACACATGGACCTTTTTGGGCCAACCAGGTCTGTCAGCTTATCAGGGAGGAGGTATGGATTTGTCATGGTAGATGACTTTTCTAGGTACACTTGGGTATACTTCTTATCACATAAAAGTGATGCATTCATAGAATTTCAGGAGTTCTGTCTTAAGAAAAACCCAAAAATTAAAAATATTCTATCTGATCATGGAGGTGAGTTTGAAAACTCACAGTTTGATGAATTCTGCAGGTCAAATGGAATTAACCATAGGTTCTCCTCACCAAGGACACCTGAGCAGAATGGAGTTGTGGAGAGAAGGAACAGAACCCTAGTGGAGATGGGTCGTACACTCTTGGTTGAAGGTGGTCTACCAAGGAAGTTCTGGGCTGAAGCAGTAAATACAGCATGTTATGTAATTAATAGAGCTATGGTAAGACCTTCTACCCAGAAAACACCCTATGAGATCATAAAGGGTAAGAAACCTTCAATTGCTCATTTCAGGGTTTTTGGTTGCAAATGTTTTATACATATAAATGATAAAAGAGACCTTGATAAATTTGAACCTAAAGGTGAACCAGGAATTTTTCTTGGTTATTCTGAAAACACCCGAGCATATAGAGTGTATAATCTGAATTCTAAAACTGTTGAAGAATCTCCACATATAGTTTTTGATGAATCCTTATTAAAGACTAATATTGGTCAATGCAGGAATGAAGACAATGGTGATATTCTGAAAGAAGGAAATTCTGCAGACCAATCCGAAAATGAGGAAGGAAATGAAGAGCCTAATGAAGAAGAGCCTACAGTTTAGGGGGAGGTAAATCAAAATCATGACAATCCAATTGTTAACATTAGATATCTTAAAGATCATCCTGTAGATAATGTGATTGGAAATCTGCATGACCCCCCTAGGACCAGAGGCCACTTAAGGATTCAAAATGAATTGAATGCATATGCGTTTGTTTCAAATGTAGAACCCAAGTCCATTGACTGTGCTCTCAAAGATGTGCATTGGATTAATGCCATGCATGAGGAGCTCAATCAATTTGACAGGAATAAGGTGTGGCATTTGGTTCCACCTCCTGATCATGAAACAGTCATAGGGACTAAATGGGTGTTCAGAAATAAAACTGATGAATCAGGGAATGTAATTAAAAATAAGGCCAGACTTGTAGCTCAGGGGTATAATCAGGAATTTAGAATAGACTTTGAAGAGTCTTTTGCCCCTGTAGCCAGGTTAGAAGCAATCAGAATCTTATTGGCTTATGCATGTTCCCAAGGAATAAATCTTCAGCAAATGGATGTAAAATCTACTTTTCTAAATGGGGAAATTAGTGAGGATGTCTATGTGAGGCAGCCTCCTGGATTTGAATGCTTAGACTTCCCTAATCATGTCTATAAACTCAGAAAAGCTCTCTATGGTTTAAAGCAAGCTTCTAGAGCTTGGTATGACAGGTTGAGCAAATTCCTCACTGATAAGAACTTCACAAGAGGTGTAGTTGATCAAACATTGTTCACCAAGGTGAGTCATTCAGATATTCTTATCATTCAAATTTATGTGGATGACATTGTGTTTGGGTCAACTAACCCAAATTGTGTGAGGAATTCTCTCAAATTATGACTAATAAGTTTGAAATGAGCTCAATGGGTGAGCTCAAACTATTTCTTGGACTGCAGGTTACACAATCAAAGGATGGTACCTTCATCTCTCAGTCCAAGTACATAAGGGATCTATTGAAGAAGTACAAAATGGACAACCTCAAGGAAATAGCTGCTCCAATGGGTACCTCAACCAGTTTGGATGAAGATCCTCAAGGTAAACTAGTGGACCAAAGGCTATATAGAGGTATGATCGGATCCCTTCTATATCTTACAGCATCTAGGCCTGACATTCAATTTTCATTATGTTTATGCTCTAGATTTCAGGCTAGTCCCAAAGAATCACATCTTAAATCAGTGAAAAGGATTTTTAGGTATTTACTAGGCACCCAAGAGCTAGGTCTTTGGTATCCTGCCAAGTGTGAGTTAGAACTTCTAGCTTACACTGATGCAGATTATGCTGGGTGTCGAGTAGAGAGAAAAAACACTAGTGGATATTGTCAATTCCTAGGTGGCTGTCTAGTATCTTGGGCATCTAAGAAGCAACACACTGTAGCCTTGTCTACAGCTGAAGCTGAATATGTTGCAGCTGAAAATTGTGCTGCCCAAGTACTACGGATCAAGCACCAACTGGATGATTATCAGATAAAATTGGGATGTATTCCAATGTTATGTGATAATACTAGTGCTATATGCCTTGCTAAAAATCATGTTCATCATTCTAGGACTAAGCATATAGAGATAAAACACCATTTTCTTAGAGATGTTGTAAATAAAAATGAAATTGAAATGAACTTCATTGAAACAGAAAAACAACTTGCTGATATCTTTACTAAGCCACTAGGGAATGAAAGGTTTAAATTTCTTAGAAGAGAACTTGGCTTGTGTAAATTTCAGCATGATGAATAAATTCTCTGGATTGCTTGAATAAACTTTGTGAATGTTGATTGTTGCACCAGACTCATTATCATGCATAACATTCATATTTTTTTTGGCATCACACTCATGATCATCATTGCATATCATCTAGTCATGACTGTGTCTAAGGTCTCTCTCTCATCTAAAGTCACATGCATATAGACAGGGGGAGTATTGTTAGAAATTTAGAATGGTCATCAAATTTATTGAAATTCAATTCCTTGACCCTGAATGAGTTGAATCTGACATATGTCAATCTGTTAGTCAGTTTTGATTCCTAAGCAATAGAAAACAGATTTCTTCATTTATAAGAACTTTAATTGCTTGAAGACTGACTTAATGGTTTAAATTTTATAAACTTTAAAGTTTAAAGATTGCAATCAGTAAATAAGAAAGCTGAAAATTGATAAAGCTCTCAACCCTTATCTTATTTCATGTCAGACAAAGTTACTTGTATCTGAAATCTGAAAACTCACCTGAAATCATGTTAGAGAAGGCTAAGTTTGTGTATTGTCCTTAAACAAGTCATTCTGAAACAAATAAAGGACAGCTAAGAAAGATATTGAAAAATATTCAAAATTAATTTAAAAATAACATTGGCAGAGCAATGACTGGTAAAATACTGAGAAACTAAGTGATCCATCAAAGAAATAGACTATACTTAAGTCATGAAGTGTATCAGTTATCTCTGTATAAATGATCAAAATAATGGGGTGGTTTCACTGAGTACCTGGGGGTAACTGGCGTCCGATAAACGTGTACCCTCACACAAAAAGGTGTAAATCAATTCTATTTAGTTTGATCATAGGCAGAATGGTCCATAATGTTGAGTATCTAGGGGTATTGGCATCTGATAAACGTATACCATTACGCAAAAAGACAAATGGTACCTGAATGCCCTTAATGAAATACAATGAAAAATGCTGTTCCTTCAAAAGAATTTTCAAGGATGTCAATTTGTTTAATTTCATTACATGACCTGGTATCTCTTAACAACTTTTAATGAGTCTATGAAAGTAAGATATTCTGAAACTGTATCTCCCATGCAAATGTGATTTTGGTTTATTGTTTTATCATGCACAGAAAACTTATCCAATGATTGTAGTGCATGAACTTAAAATTTATAACCTTTAAACCAGAACTCTATCTGAAAGCTATTTTTCAATTCATATGACTGAAGACTCTGTACTTTAGAATGCTTATTCCTGAACTACTTGTTCAGAATGCCAGTTAGATGATCTCTCTTCATTCTTTCCCTTGTAATATCTTTCCCTCCTCTTTGTTGATGGCAAAGGGGGAGAATATTGTCTGTTGTTGATTCCAGGGGAAGTGTATACATTGTTTTGGCAAAGGGGGAGATTGTTAGAACTTGCATTCTCATAGCATGTATTAGGAGTCAGTGTAACTCATAGTATTGCCATCATCAAAAAGGGGGAGATTGTTGTGCCCCTGTAGTTATGATGATCTATAGTTTTGATGATAGCAATCAGTATGAGTCACAAGTCTATTCAATTTATTCATACATGCATTCTTAAGTCTAGACATTGCTTGTGCAGCAGACACATTAAGTCCATACATCGCATGACTCGCAGGCTAGCAAGTCCATACACTGCATGGCTCGCAGGCTAGCAAGTATGTACATCGCAGTCGTCGCAGGCACAACAAGTCCATACATTGCATGACGCGCAGGGTAGCAAGTCTATACATTGCATGCACAAGTTCAAAGTCCATACATTGCTACATTGCTTGCACTTGTGAAGTCTATACATTCACATGGCATGTCTGCACACTAAAGTCTGTACAGAGCTTGTGCCTGTCTGACTAGCAAGTCTGTACATCATATGCGAAGTCTATTCACTGCATGCACATTCATTCAAAGTCTAGACATCGATGAAGTCTGTACAGCCTGTGTGTTCCACGATATCAAGTCTATACACTCCTTGATCTTTACCTACGTTGCACCTGCAAGTCTATACATTGCAGCTGAGTTGAAGTCTGTACAGCCCTTGTCTTGGCTAAGTCTATACATCGTGAACTCTCTCTCAAGTCTATACAGACCTTGCTTTGCTCAAGTTGGTACATCATCCAGTTCCTCTGGCAAGTTTATACCTCATGATTCGAAGTCCATACAGCGCCTTGCTTAATGCAAAGTCTGTACATCGGACTAAGTCTGCATAGGCCAAGTCTATACATCGTGTTGCAAGCACGCATTGAAGTCTGTACATCATCCATCGTCTCAAATTGTGTCTCATGACTTGAAGTCCATACATTGTCTTGCTTAATGCTAAGTCTATACACTGCAGCATGCATTGCCTCCAAGTCTGTACAACGTCTAGCGTCTCATGCAAAGTCTGTACATTCACCGTCTCAGTTGAGAGTTAAAGTCTTTACATCCACCGTCTCAATTGAGAGTTGAAGTATGTACATCCACCATCTCTCTTGAGCACTTGTGCTTCTGATGACTGATCAAGTCTATACACTCTTGATCATATCTTCAATGTACACACTTTGCTTGATGCATTCTACGTTACACATTAGCATGTCTGTACAATGTCTGCATAGTGAATGTGAAGTATGTACATGATTAAGTGTTGCATTCACTAAGCCTGTACACACCTCAGCCTTGCATATATGAAGTCTGCACATGCCTTAGCACTGCATATATGAAGTTTATACATGCTCTAGCGTTGCATATATAACGTCTGTACATGGCATTATTTCGCATTCACAAAGTCTATACAATGGCTGCACATTACACTTCAGCTAGTCTATACATTGCAGAGTCTTTACATTGCTGTCTTTAATTACGATTGAAGTCTGCACATTGTGTTGCTTTGTTCAACTTTGTTTTGCTAAGTCTACACACTGATGCACGTTTACTTCTGCATATTTGATGTCTGTACAGGGCTTAAGCTCTGCATATACAGAGTCTATACATTGCATAGCATTGTATTCACAAAGTCTGAACATGGCATAAGCCCTGCATGCGTAGAGTCTGTACAGGCCATAGCAATGTATTCACATAGTCTGTACAACGCATAGCCTCGCATTCATAGAGTCTGAACACTGCATTGCTTTGCATTCACTGAGTCTATACTGCTTCAGCTCTGCTTCATGAAGTCTATACATTGCTTTAGCTTTGTATTCACATAGTCTGTACAACGCATAGCCTCGCATTCATAGAGTCTGAACACTGCATTGCTTTGCATTCACTGATTCTATACTGCTTCAGCTCTGCTTCATGAAGTCTATACATTGCTTCAGCTCTGCCTATGTATAGTCTGTACATCAGTTAATCCTTAAACTGATAATTCCTTTCGATTGTCTGACAGGGACTCCTGGCTAAGATTGATGACATGGCTCGTGATCCAAGGAGGATGAGGTGCCCAGATGGTGACACGTGGAAGCACCCCATCCAGGATGCTGCCATGTGGATGAAATTTTCTCGGATCTGGCGAATTCTCTGGGCGGGAAATGTGGAAGCCACGCGCCCTCATCCAATCTGCTGCTGGTATATATATGAGCTTTCTTCTTCAGAAGGAGGCTGATCGATCGAGTGGAAAAGTCTATACAGTGAGACTGAAAGTCTGAAGCAGAAGAGAGCCACCAAGATCCACAGAGAAGAAAAGCAGAGAAGAGAAGAAAGAGAGAAAGGAGAGATGAGTTGAGAGAGTTCGATTGAGAGAGATGAGTTGAGAGAGGTTCATTGAGAGGTTGTAACTCAGACTCTTGGTTTAGATACCAGAGCTGAGATGTTTGCTCATTGAGAGCTATTTCCCTTCCGGGTTTTCTCATTTTCGTTTGCTTCTGTCTTTTGTTTCCAAATCTGTTTCTTCAAGCTGTGAGCCAGCAATTGCAGTGGAGGTTTCCACTGGACAGGTGAAGCTGTAATCCTCAGCAGGCGAGACCAGGTCTCGGACGGCTAAGCTGTATCGCCCAGCGGTTGCAGAGGATTTGTTCCTCTGGTCGGCAAGCTGTAAATCCCAGCAAAGCTGTGTATCAGCGGTTGTAGGCTAAGCTGTATTGCCCAGCGGACGCAAGCTGTACTGTGCAGCAATAAGCCATACTCGGTTGAGTGTGGGGTGGACGTAGGTCACCTGACAGAACCACCTAAAAATCTAGTGTCTACTGTGTGATTGATTTGTGCATTTTGTGATTTCAGTTCAACTGTTCATATCATAGTAGATGATTGCTTAGGTCCGCATTCACTGTGATCTGCGTTGTTCTGATATATTTGTGCTGCTTCAGTCGTTCAACAGTTGTGTGCCTATATTCCGCATTATTGCCTTATATTGGTTTTAAATTAGGCAATAGATCTATTCACCCCCCTCTAGATCCACAATTTGTGGAGATAGACTGCGTCCATCTAACATAACATACCCTTCACCAGGATGCCCTTAGAAATTTCCTGCAAAAGGTGATGGTTAGCAAAGATATGGCAGTCGATAGCTTACCTACCGCACTGGCAACATTCTCCAAGGGGCCCGCTATTACCTTCTTTGAAACCGAGCTAGCACCACCAAAAGCTCGGCAAATACCGCTTTGCATCACTATTATTCTGAACCAAGCCAGTATTGAGACGGCACTAGTTGATACAGGGGCATCCATCAATGTATGTCCACTCAGCACTCTCAGGGCTTGTTATATATCAGAAGAACTCTACGCCCGACTCCCACAATTATAGCTGCATATGACAATTCAAGACGAGCATGTCATGGGGTGATCACCATTCAGGCTGAGCTTAGGCCTCTTACTATGCCCGTGGAATTCTATGTGCTAGACATTGACCCTATGTTCAAGGCTATCTTGGGTCGTCCGTGGATTGACACTCTCAGTGCCGTACCGTCCACTGTGCACCAGTGTCTTAAATTCCCTTTTCAAGGGAGGGTGGTCAAGGTCAAGAGCTTATCCACGATCCAATATGTAAAAGCCATTTCAGAGAAGATTTTGCCTACATTGTGGCCCAGCAGTCGGCCCGTTATTTCTATGCTGGATCTAGATTTCCCTTGCGCATATACACCTCGCAAGCCCATCTCTACCCCCGTCGATGTCAAGGTGAAACCCCAGATACGAGATTCCAAAGGCTGGGACATCATATTAAAGCTTGGTTACAAACCGGGGCGGGGCCTCTGTGCACAATTACAGGGGCGTACTAAGCCAGTGCCCAAAGGGAGAAAGATGAGCCGAAGAGGTCTCGGTTACCGAGAGTCTGCGTTATCAATTTTGGGCGACTCAGGGCCACTTACCTAGGACTACCGTCAACACTTTGTTAAAGGTCCTCTTCAGCCAGGTACCCTAAATTTACAGCCAGCACAACCAGAAAAGGATGCAGCTTGCACCATCGCCAGGCCACCTCCCCTACCAAAAGGGCCTATGGATGATATGACAGATTTTAGCCCGTCATTTGCTAGAATGTTCAGCGAACCAGATGGCCATGGCCAGAGGAAGAATCGAGAAACCCGGCTCGTCCAGTGGAGGCCGAAGAAACCAGCCGATTATCTGCAAGAAAAGGGGAGCTCACCTGCCATCATTTCTTGGTCTTCCTCCCGTCTCACATCTCTCTTTCAACTATTGGAACCCATTCCCCGTTCTCCCCCTATGATGGTCAATCCGTGCTTTACGGAGGGGCCACCTGAAATCTTGTTTGTCCCATGTGCGTGTGGACGCTGCCCACCCATTGATCTGTCAACTTTATTCACTCCTTCTTCCTCCACCACTCCACTCCACGAGATGTGGTTTCAATCCTCCGATCCATTCTTCGATTGCATCTTCCCCGAGTTGTTCCCCATGCAACTCCCGCCTCCTCCATCCTGCTGTGTGGTCTCCACTGTTCTCAAAAAAAAATGTCAAATTTGAAACAGAGATTTCGATGGAAGATTATGCTACCTTGTCTCCATCCTCCTCCCAGGAGCACGAGTCCCCTGCTCCTTCCTTTCCACTAGATTTCCTTTCCCCTAGGTTAGGATTAGAGTCCGTCCAGTCTAGGGAAGTAGGGTCAGTTAGGTCTAGAGAAGTAGGGTCTTGTTCTAGGTCGTCCAACCCTTCCTCCTCTGAGCCGCACTCGCTTGCGCGTCCTTCCCGATCTGTTCCTGATAGGTTCTTGCAAGATCTAGCTCAGCGATGTCAGGTTTTTTTTAGGTATCCGGAGTTCGTCGCTACGGCGATTGTAATCGAAGACGAAGAGGAAATAGAAGGGGTGTGGAGCGATGACGGATTAGGTGTCTATGAAATCCTGGATGAAAAAGACCCGATTGATGATGAGGATAGCAACGTAGCTGACACTGCCGATCTATACGCACAAGGACTAAATAGATTCGACGAGCCGTCGTCGGCAGTGGATGAACCTACGAAGGAAATAAACTTAGGGACTGAAGAAGACCCAAGGCCCATCATTATTGCCGCTAATCTCCCTCCGCAAGTAGAAGAAGATTTGATTACGGTTCTGAGGGAGTATAGCGATTCTTTCACCTGGTCTTATGAGGACATGCCGGGTCTTGACCCCTCTTTAGTGGAACATCGACTCGTGCTTAAACCAGGGGAAACACCCATAAAACAACGGTCAAGAAGATTTCACCCCCACATGGCCTTTTTTTTTTTAATCAACACCGGCCCTCAAAATCATCAACTAGTCGAGTGCATATCCCCCCAGCAGGGGAACATGTTCTCACTCCCCCAGGATGAAACTCTGGCCTAAGATTTTATTAGATTTTCTGAATAAAGGAGGTACATGATCTTGGGGGTTTCCCCTGTCTGTACAAGTTTCCAAAGCTGGAAAAGATATCAAAAAATTCTATTTACAAAAACGAAAGGAAGGCAAGCCTCCTTTATCCAGTTCATCTGCCCTAGCATTTGTCTGGGACTGAGTGCGTCGACGCCATCATCTGAATGCGTTGACGCTGTGTGATGTCTGGGACTGGGTGCGTCGACGCCAGCATCTGGATGCGTCGACGCTGTGTGAAGATTGCTTCTAAGGCTTCTTTCAGTTTAAGCTTCAGGCAGCCGCTGCGTCGACGCTAGTAGCTGGTGGCCCCCACATGGCCTTAAGAATCAAGGAAGAAGTTGATAAGTTGTACAGGGCCAGATTCATTAGAGTTGTTCTATATCCCCAGTGGGTGGCAAACATAGTCCCTGTTATCAAGAAGGATGGAAAAGTGCGTATCTGCATCGATTCAAGGGATCTTAAAAAAGCATGTCCCAAAGATGATTTCCCGCTGCCTCACATAGATGTCCTGGTCGATAGCACCGCCGGGTACGAATCTTTGTCATTCATGGATGGTTACTCAGGATATAACCAAATCCATCTCGCTCCTGAAGACCAAGAGAAAACCTCCTTCACCACACCCTGGGACACGTACTGCTACGTGGTTATGCCATTCGGTCTGAAGAATGCAGGTGCCGCCTATCAAAGGGCGATGATGGCCATCTTCCACGACATGATACATATCTATATGGAAGCTTACGTGGATGACATCTTGGTGAAGTCGCGGACCAAAGAAGAACACCCCTCTAATCTGGCTAAGGTGCTGCAAAGAGCCCAGGAGTATAAGCTGAAAATGAATCCGAAGAAGTGTGTATTTGGAGTCTCTTCAGGGAAGCTGCTCGGCTTTATAGTTAGCAAACGGGGGATCCAGATTGATCCTAATAAAGCAAAGACCGTCATGGACATGCCTCCACCAAAGAACATTATGGAACTTTGAGGACTGATTGGTAGACTGCAATTCATCAGAAGATTCATATCCCAACATTCTCAGAGGTGCCGCCCGTTTTATGAATTGCTAAAGGCGGGAGTCAAATTTTAATGGAATCAAGAGTGTCAAAAGGCCTATGAGGACCTAAAGGTCTATCTATCCAATCCCCCGATTTTGCAACCCCCTGTCCCTGGGAAACCCTTAATCCTATACATCTCGGTTATTGAGGACTCCCTAGGGGCAGTTTTTAGCGCAAGTAGATGATGAAGGAAAAGAGCGGGCTGCTTATTACCTCTCTCGGTTATTTAACCCGGCTGAGGCCAAATACACCGCTATGGAGAAGACTTGTGCTGCCTTAGTGTGGGTAGCTCAGAAGCTTAAACATTACTTCCTTGCCCACCCAGTTAGGTTGATCTCTAGAATGGACCCGATCCGCTATCTCTTAGAAAAGCCTATCCTTTCTAGTAGGTTAGCTCGCTGGCAGAGCTTCCTCTCCCAGTTCGATATCACATTTGTCGTTCAGAAGGCGGTCAAAGGGTACGCCATCGCTGAGCATCTTGCCCATCTCCCCATTCCTCACACTGACTCTATCCAGGACGATTTCCCTGATGAGCATCTCTCTGTCATTTCTCATCATTCCTTTTGGTCTCTGCACTTCGATGGTGCGCTCAATTCTCAAGGCCGAGGGATCGGCGATGTTCTGCTTACTCCAGAGGGAGTGACGATTCCTTTTGCTTATCAACTTCGATTTCCTGCTACCAACAATATCGCTGAGTATGAGGCTCTCTTAGCTGGATTAAAGCACGCCTACCTCCTGGGCGCGCGTTACTTGAATATCATAGGAGACTCCCAGCTCGTCCTGCGGCAAGTTCTATCTACTTACCGCACTCGTGACCCTAAGCTCAAGCCATATTAGGATTTGGTCATGCTCCTTGCTAGGCAATTCCGTAAGCTGATCTATATCCATACTCCTAGGTCTCAGAATATTCTAGCTGATGCCTTAGCTTCGCTCGCTTCCTCTCTATCTTTCCCTCTCAGTCGGAATACTGAGACTATCGTCGTTCAGAGATTGGACGCACCCTCTCTTCAGGATCCTTGGTACATCAACCTCAGGAAAACTGTAGAGGCGAGGGTTGAGAAGGAAGACCTCAAGGAAGTATCTTTGATGGAACTATAAGAGATCCTGGAGGAAGAAGAATTGCCCTGGTATCATGAGATTGAGCTATTTTGCAAAGACGGATCGTTCCCAGAAGGGGCAAATGCCGAGCAGCGCAAGTCAATAAGGAGAGCCGCCTCGAGGTATACTATTGTCGCAGGAGAACTATACAGGCGCGCTACTAATGGGATGCTCATGAGATGTTTAGATGATAATGAGGCTTGGAAGGTGGCTGAAGCAGCCCATTCTAGCGAGTGTGAAGGTCATGTTAATGGCCAGGCTTTAGCGAAGAAGATCCTTAGGCAGGGCTACTATTGGCCCACTCTAGAGGAAGATTGTTCCCTCTACGTCCGGAGGTGTCTCAAGTGCCAACTCCACGCTGATAAAATTCACCCCCCAGCTTCATCCTTACATCCTCTTTCTGCTCCTTGGCCATTCTCTATGTGGGCTTTCGACATTGTCGGCCCACTCGGTGATCCCAACTCTCAGATCAAACAGAAATCCTTTATCCTTACCGCCGCTGAGTACTTCACCAAGTGGGCTGAGGTAGAAGCGTACGCAGAGATCAAAGCTACCACGGTGTGCCGCTTCATCATGAAGAATATCATCTCGCGGTTCGGAGTGCCAAGCAACATCGTCACCGACAACGGACCCCAGTTCATCTCTCAAGAGCTCAAGGATCTATGTAAGAAGTTCAATATTACATTGCATCACTCATCTCCATATTATCCTCAAGGCAACGGTCAAGCCGAGGCCACTAATAAAACCCTTCTTAAAATTATAAAGAAAATATGTGAATCTCATAAGTTTTCTGATTGGCCAGAAAGATTGGTGAAAGCTCTGTGGGCTTATCGCACTTCCGTTTGTACTCCCACGGGACAAACTCCCTATGCTCTTACCTATGGGATGGAGGCGGTGCTCCCGTACGAGATCCTGATCCCCTCCCTACGAGTACAGCTCGACCAGGAACTTAATCTCGATGAACGTCGAGAGGCTTTGCTCGTCCAGTTGGAACTCTTTGACGAGAAGAGGATGAATGCGGCCGATCACGTATCCGTTTATCAAAAGAGAGTTTCGCGTTATTTTCAAAAGAAGGTGATTGAGCGTAAATTTCAAAGGGGTGATATGGTTTTGAAACGCAAATTCATTCGATCTGCAGGTCCAAGGTCTAAATTGCAACCTAACTGGGAAGGGCCGTTCGTTGTAAAAGAGGCGTATCCAGGGAATGCTTACCGCTTAGTGAACGTCGAAGGTTAGGAGCTCTCTCACGCTTGGAATGGGTTGTATCTTAAGCGTTTCTTTCCTTAGAGTCTAACCCGTGCCGCCCCGGCAACGAGGTGTTCTTCCTCTTTCACCATGAAAGAGATCCCGAATATGGCAATCACACACTACACGACATCCTTGGTCAGGCTTCCCGCTTTGTAGACACCGTTTCTCCTTGGCCATGCTTTGGGAGAAAGTCAAAGTCCCTGTTCGTTTCTTTCTTCGGCTGAATCCAGGGGCAAGAGGTGAATAAGGTGGCGATGACTGATCCAGGCACCCTAACGAGAGGAGGTCTCAAATAGGGGCAGTCCGTTATGACCTGACGCCACAAAACAAAGAAAAGAAAAAGAAGAAAGCAAAGAAGCAATCATTATCTCAAAAGTCTACCTACCAATATTCCAAAAATCCAGAAAGGCAAGAGAAATATAACTAGGCATGGCAAGAGTGGCAGTACAGTTTCCCCGCGGGACGTCATGAGCCCGGTCGTATGCATGCCTAAGAATGGGCCAAGGTTCGATGACGGACACAAAGCCCCGGCACAACAGACCAAATCTCTAATGGGTTGTATGGAAAGGAACTCAAGTCCTAAAAACTTCTATATCTGGCCTAAGCTTACCCCCGTGTTCTATTTCCCTTTTTAGGACTAAGACTAGTACCCTGGGTATGGCCCTGGTAGAGACACCGTCATGCAAGTTGGGCCTTGGCCAGGGGTTGTCACCTTGTTGCACGCCAACCTCAGGAACTCTCGATGTAATAAGGAGGGCGCACGTTGCTAGGGGAGGCACTGATTTCCAAAATCCAAAAAAAAAGTCGTATATTTCTAAAATCTAAAAAAGAGTCATATATTTCCAAAATCCAATATATTCCAAAATAAAAAAAATCATATATTTCCAAAATCCAAAAAAATCATATATTCCAAAATCAAAAAAATCATATATTTCCAAAATCCAAAAAAATCATATATTTCAAATCAAAAAACAAAACAAAAAAAATCATATATTTCAAATCAAAAAAAATCATATATTTCAAAACCCAAAAGAGTCAGATATTTCCAAAATCTCACAAAAATTCAGATATTTTTCAAAAAAACCCAAAAATTCCATTGCATGCATTGCATTATTTCCATTATGTTTTCCGCCTATTTAATAAGGCTCCACCCCTTGACCAAATATCAAGAAATGGTCATTCTCTAACTTGCTTTAAGGCAAGGGGTTGAGTCTAAGAATAGATCTAACTTGTTTCTTGTCTAAGTGTGTGTAGAACGCAGGTTCAAGCCCAGGGTGAAAACTCACAATTATGCAAGTTCAGGTCTGTAATGCGCCAGCCTCAGACCGCCACAGTCATGTAACGGTCCATCCTTCGACCGTCACCTTCTTCAGAACGTTGGTTTTCATTCTCTCAGCAGGCTTCCTCTAACGGTCTTCATGTAGACCGTCACATCATTCTAACGGTCTACGTTAGACCGTTACACTCTCCAGAGAACAAACTCTCAGTTCATTCCCCCTGACGGCCTGTCGTAAGACCATCAAGTCCTTCTAACGGCCCAACGAAGGACCGTTACACTCTCCAGAGGCCCTATTTTCAGATCATTCTAGTCAAGTCAAGAACCAAGAACTCATGCTCACGCGATCAAGGCATTCCCATCACATTCAATTGGACTTAATGAAACATAAATTTGATAAAACTTCAATCACATCATTCATGAACAAGAAAATCAAGCTACATTCAGTTTCCTATCCGCAAGAGTGCAGATCTTCCCTAATTCTTTCACGTAGCCGCGGCGTGTTTCGTCGTTCTCTTCCACTTCCTCTTGCCACGGACGCACTTTGCTGATCTCCCACATGGTCAGCGTGTTCCGAACTGCTCTTTCATCCTCCTCGGTCCCCATCTTCCTAGGTAAAAGGGGAGGGTAGTGTGATAGTGTAGGAACTTCAATTCGAGGTTGTCGGATCTGAAGATGACACCTGTGCGGGTTGTAGATTGCCATGGTAGTATTCCCCACTAGCTGGAGGTCAAGGCCTTGACGCCGCGGTATTCTAAGCAAAGTGCTCCGAAGGACTTTTGGGCGCATGGTGAACTTCTCTAATGGCAAAGTGTTGAGGAAGAGGCGCCATTCATCTCGTGTTTTCTTATCCGCCGTCCGGCACTCCACCTGCAAAGGAAATCCGAACGCGCCTCCAATGAAGAACAAAGGGTGGCTCCCGAAGATCCGGCTAGCAGAAGTTATATCTTCCTTGGGTTGGAATTTTATTCTCACGCCCATCCAGCACTCGAGGAGTATCATGGAACCAAATAAAGGTCCTCCTAAGCAAGCGGAGCTTAGTCCTTCGTAGAGATATGAGAGGATTGCTTGAGAGATGGACATTCCCCGCCACAACCCGCTGATAATGCTAAGATTTTGGGTATCTAAGAGGTGGTCGGTAGTAGTGAAAAGGAAGACTCCGCATAAGCAAACCGACACCGCCTTGGCTATTGCTTCGTATCTCTCCCACTTGTTTTTACAATGAGAGACTATCCACTAAGCCATGGGTATCAAATGAATGTGGTGTGGGCTGATCATGGTCCTCACGTCCTTTGGATTGTGAATGAAATCGCTCAAGATCAAGGACGGGTCAATAGGCTCCACCGTATGGCAAACTAGATCTTCATCCCCCGCCTTACTCTTAGGAAGGGTTAGGTAGGTTTCTACCTCCTCTAATAGGACTGTAGCTTTAAAGGAAGGGAAGATGAAAGTATGTGTTTGAGGATGCCACAATTCTATGAGGGCTGAAATGCTTGGCCAATCCAAAGATAATTTCTGAAAGTTTTTGGCTAAGACCAATAGAGGTTGGAGGTGCCATGCCCTAAGGATTGTTAAGACTTCTAAAAGGAGTTCTTTGATCATGGGAGCCACCCACTTCAAGTTGGAGTAGCATCTTGGACCAGGAAGAGGCTAGAAACGAAGAGAAGGAAGAAGAAGAAGATATCATAAGAGGTATGAAGTGCAGAAGTTATTAACTTTGTATCAATAGAACTCACCACCCTTTGAGCGCTTGAGCTCAGATGTTTGGGGATCGATGTCACCCTTTGCAACTCCCCATGTTCTTTCCTGGCAGCTTTAGGTCCGGTGTAGACCTTCTCCTCCATGGCCGCCACTTCCAAACTTCTTTTCATGGTGTCTCTACCCTTAGGAGAGGCTTTTCAGCCCTTGTAGCAGAAAATTCAGCAAAGCTACGATTTTTGGCTGAGTTCTCAGGTTTTAAAGGCTTGCTTTTGGCTCTAGAATGATAAGATTTAGGTTAGAAGACCTTATCTCAAGTCTGGGAGAGTTCTAGTGGGGTTTAGATGGTTAACCTTCGGGTTTGGACTCTCACGGCGTAATCCGTCTCGGAGTACACCTCGTTCTCTGGCGGTCTATCATAAGGCCGTTACTTGGCTCTGACGCTCCAACTCTGGGCCGTCACAGCCCAACCTCGTTCTGTCAAGCCTAACGGTCTAACAGTAGACCGTCACAGGTTGTGACGCATGCTTCCTAGACCGTCACATTTTCTGCAACCTACTTCAATATAGCATTGTTCTGCCATCTTTAACGGTCTATCATTTGACTGTTACATCCTTCTGATGCTCCATCTATGGACCGTCACATTTTCTTGCTGATCAGTTTGCAGTCTGGCCTCTGTCATCTCTGACGGACTTCAGTTAGTGCGTTACAGCATTCTGACGCGTCTTCTCTAGACCGTCACATTGTCTGCTGATGGATTTGTGCTATTCTTTTCTGCCTGTGGTCCTTCATTTACACATATCCATTCCATTTACATAATTTCAGTCATCCCATTCATGCCATTCACACTTTTTCCCATCACACACGTGATTCATTCCATCTATCCACACTTTCATTCATACAATCCATTCCATTCATCTGCATTCATTCATATAATAAAAAAAACAACATAAAAAACATAAAAAGAACTCTTCATTCCATTCCATTCATCCTCACTTCTTTTTTTCATATAAGTCATGTACAAGTGTAAAAAAAAAAAAGAAGAAGAAGAAGAAGAAGAAAGGTAAAGGCAAGCTCATTCGGCCGGCTTGTTCGCCGGGCCGCCGTCATCATCTCCACCCTCGGGTCTCCTCGCTAGTGGCGCTATGGAGGCACTCTCCTCCTGCTGTCCCCTCTCTGCCCTCTCATTCCTCTGCTGGCCGGAGGAACTGACGAGGAAGTCAGTCGCTGATCCGATACGGGCAGCGCTCCTCGGTGCTCCACTCTGAGAGGCGCTCCGCTCTGGTCCTCGGCCCATCATCCGTATAGTCCTCTCCAGGGTTCGTACCTCGACCTTCATATCATGTGCCTGGAGCCGCGCTGCTCGTGCCTCGGACCGGTCTCTCCCTAGGTCCGCCGTCTGTATGGCCGTCCGCTCAAGCTCTCCTCTCAATCGGGCCACCTCCGCCCGCAACAGTTCTGTCTCTGCTCGAGCCCGCTCAGTCTCGGCCCGGTTCCTCTCTGCCTCCGTCCGAGCACGCTCCGCCTCGGCCATCATTGCGGCCAGCTCTCTCGCCTGTAGTTTGCATTTTATCATGATTAGCCAAATAAGCATTTAATTTTGCATAAGCATAAGCATTTAAGCAAAGCTTTTTTAGCATCTTACCTGCTCTGCGAGGGAGGCCTCCGCCTCCTCAGCCCGAGCAATCGCTCGAGCAAACTCAGCATCCCGCTCAGCTCTGTCCCCGGGAGGCTGCGACGACGACGATGGGGCATCAGGTCCCGCTCTTTGGGTTCCTTCAGCCCGCTGCATTTATGAATCATAGTTAGTCAGTCGCATTTGCATCATTTGCATCATAAGCATAAATCATTTAAGTCTCAGGTTTTGGGAATCTCACCAGGAGCTCCAGGGCTGTCCGGTACTCGTCCCGCTGCTGGATGGTGGCATGGAGTAGCCCTTCAAGCTCGGCTATCCTCCCCTCAGGGTCTAGCTGCATTTAGAGAGCATGGGTCAGTGCATATAGAATTTTTGCATATTGGAATAGAAGAGTTTAAGTTTAGTGTTTCGTACCGGTCGTCGGGTACCTCGGTAGACCTGGTCCCCGTACCGCCAGGCGAAGGCTTTCAAATACGCCTCATCGCCATCAGCCCGCTCCTTCACTGCCCGACCCCTCTTGTTCCAATCATGGACGTATTTCGCCTTGCGGGCGCACCAATCCACGTCACCACTGATGCCCTTTGATGACTTGCCCGGGCGCTCGTCGCTTCGGCGCGGGAATGTCACCTCGGGCTGGTGTAATCCTCGGGTCCGCAGGATCAGGCAGTAGTGCAGCGGCTCGATGACGTTGATGCAGTGCAACCACACATCTCGCCCGCGGTATGATAGGGATGTCTGGACCCATGGCTGTCCCTCGGTACCCTCGTCCTGGTACGAGGTCCACCTCACCTGAAAATCATGTTAGTTTGTCAGCATATAAAACCATTTAGAAAATTCATGAGCATTTAAAAAGCATTTAGAGTCGTGGGCTTACCGCCGTATGCGGGAAGGAATCCAGCTCATCCTGGATCGCCCGGGTCAATCTGGTGATCGACCCTGAGTCCCTGGCAACCACCCATCTCCTCGCGATCGGGATCCGCCCGGGATGTTGTAGTGTGCCTCACCCAATCCCAGGGAGGTACACGAAGCTCCAGATCTGCATTTAGGAGTCATGTCGGTCGATTGCATCGCATAAATCATTTGCATAATCATATAGGAAGCATTTAAGTCAAGTATACCTGTAAGAAAGGCGAGAAGCCGCCCAGCATCGTCTGCCGGTCCATCGTGCTGAGCGACTCGAATAGGAAGGCCAGGACTGCTGCTCCCCATGCATACTTTCCGACTCTGCCTAAGTCCTCGAGCAATGGTAGTAGTCTGCAACTGATCACGTCCGCTCGAGTCGCGAATAGAAGCTTCCCGAATAGCAGCATGAGGAACCGCCTCAGCACGCGATCTCCCTCTGGTCCCTCCTCTGCCGCCACATGTGGGCGCACCTGCTCAATCACTCGCCCTAGATGCTCCTCGGGTGGCTCTCCCACTGCAATAGCAGCTCCTCTCAATCCCAAACTCTCCTGCAGTCTTGATCTCGAAAGCTGGGAGGAAGTATGGCCCGGTCTAATCAAATCCAAGCCAAGCAGCTCCTGGGCGAACTCCATGTAGTTCCCGTAAGTCCACCCGGTCACCGCTGCTCCGTGGACTCTCAATCCAGAAATTCTTGCCATGTCTTCCAGTGTGGGGATCATGTGACCCCATGGGAAGATGAATGCTCTGCTAACTGGGTCCTCTCGCTCATGCAGCGCGTAGAGCAATGGCGTGTCCATCCTGATCACCTCGATGCTCAGCACCTCGGTGAATCCCATAGCTGCGAGTCGCTCTCTCTGGTAGTCTGGCAGTGCCTGGTAGACTGCCCGGATCTGGAGCCATGAGATTCTTGTTCGTCTTTTTCCCTGCATGCATTTAGATCATAAATTAGTCAATTGCATCATAGAGTCATTGCATAACATTCATATAATGAAAACAAACAAAAAAATTGAATAATTGAAAACCTTAAAAATAGTTCTGGTCTCTGGTGACTGTGACAGCCCTGGGGTGGTGCGTCACATGGCTCTAACGTACCAGAGGTGGTGCGTTATAGTTGTGACGGTCACTGGTAGGATCGTCACAGCCTCTGCATAGGGGTGGTCTTCGTTTTCATTTCCTTGGCTTCCCACTTTGGCCAAATGGCCTAAATGTGATCCTAATGGGTTCATACACCCATTTTCTACCCCCCATTCATCCATGCAAACTCATAAAACTTATAAAAATTGAAAATTGAAAATTAGGGCGAACGGGCCTACCTCATGGTCTTGGCCCCGTTTCCTTTTCTTCTCTGTTATCACGGCTTCTCCTTCATCCAGGGGAGCTTCCCCTTGGTCCTCTTCAGCCGTGGGGGGCTCTTCTTCCACCGTGGATGTCCTCGTCGCCGTTTCTCCTTCCTCGGTCGGCGGGATCACCTCACGCTCTATCCGACGGTGGAGGCGGCGTATCGCCTTCCTCTTCATCCCTTTCTCCCTCCTAAGTGGCCGTGGGGCCTCGTCGCCGGCCATCTCTAGTGGGTGGTCACCGGTGGTCCTCGGTGTTCTCGGTTGGGGTTTTTGGGTGTTAGGGCGAATGAGGCTTGAATGATGTGTGTGACCGTTCGGTATTGTTTTTTTTTGAACGCTCAGGAAATGTGACGGTCTATCGCCAGACCGTTACAGTCTCTGACACGTATGCCTTAGACCGTTAGGTCAGTTTGAATCGTGCATTGAAGGATGTGAACCGCCAAAGCTTTGACGGCCCAAGGCTGATCCGTCAGAATTCCATGACGCACCTTCTGTAGACCGTTACAGTTTCCAGGTTGCTTGATGAAGAAAATGGTCTATCTGATGCCTGAATGATTACATTTTTTTTCTATGACTTATATTATTAATGCAATTCATGCGTACAAATGATTATGCCTCATTTCATGCTCATAGGAATTATCATTGGCTAACCTCTTTCTCATGGATGAAGTTATGAAAATAATTGTCATTCGCCAGTTCGCCAGGTAGGTAAGTCAGGTATTGTGTCCCGATTTCCTTTCCCCTTTAATGCATTACTATATGTTATCTATGATATATTATCTCGAGAACCGGCTGGTCATTCATGTGTTCTGGGATCTGATGTTCCCCTTAAACAAAAATGATGATGATCTAAGTGCACATGTTTAATCGTTGGATAGGCCGTTAGGTTGGAAAAGTTTAGGGACGATAGTTCTGTCTTGCACGCCGTGGTTGTAGATGGTGTCCTGACCCTGGTTTCTCCGGTCTAGCAATATTATTCTCGAGTATCTTGTTGTTTTATCTTTCTTTACATTTGTTTTGATGATTTCTTTTATTTTAGCCCAACATGCATCATGCGCATTCTTTGGGCATTCATGAATCTTCATCTGTTCAAGATGTCTCACTGATGGTGAATAGCTATGTTCTCAATCTCGAATGAGGAGAGTCATTTCCACTTTGAATTAGAAGGCTTCCTTCGATCTACTCACTTGATTTGGTTAGCTGAAGATTCCTGTCTGGAGTTTGGTTAATCGTCTTTTCCTTTCCGTTGCTTCCGGCGGCTAGCCGTGTTTTCCATTCCTTAGTTGTTAGTTCCTTCAGACATGTGTCATTTGGTTTGCTATTTCCTTATGATTAGTTCAAAGTTTTCAGGAAAATTTCCGCCGCTTGTTGGTTGAGACGGGTGTCGTTTGCCTTAACGCCCGCTTTTCAGTTCACTCCGCTTCATTTCCGCTTCATCTCCATGTTCCATTTCGCTTTCGCTTCACCTCCGCTCGCTCCCCTACAAAGAGGACGTTAAGGAGGGGCATCTGTTGACACCCGTTTTATGACCGATAAGTTGGGTCATCTCCTTGTTCACTCTATATGATGCTCCGAGTTATTCACTCTTTCATTGAGCCTTCTTGATCAGCTGGAAGGTTTATTTCATGGGTCTTAGCTCCTTGGTTGGGTCTGATTCCTTGATTTCTTGCATTGGACGAAGCTTAGCAAGCTTTCTTTTCATTTTTGATCCTTATTGTCTCTAACGGTCTATACCAGGCGTGTTACATCCCTCTGACGCGTCAGCCCTTGGCCGTTACATCTTGCAGAGTCCTAGAGCTCAAGGCCTGTTTCAGTTCTTATCCTTTTGGTTATTCGTTGGCTCTAACGGTCCATCGTGCAGCCGTTATATTCCTCTGACGCGTTATCCCTCGACCGTTACATTCTTCAAGAGTCCAACACTTTTGAACTTCTCCCGTTGATCTTATCTTCTTAAAGGATAAGGTTGTGTGACGGTCTACCCCTGGAGCGTTACATTCCTGTGACGGTCTGTTGTGCAGCCGTTACGTCAAACAGAGAGTCCTGGCCAAGTCTGCTCCTTCTCTGCTACTCCGTGGTCGAATTGAGAGTTTGATCTTGTGATTTCTCTTCCAAATCTGATCCTCAGAACCTTCTGTTTGTTTCTATGGACTCTTGGGAGTATTATCTTCAAGAGTTTGCTAAGAATCATCCTCCTTTTTAGCTGGATTATCCTCTGCTCGACCGGAGAGTTTGAGGGTCTATAAATAGAACCCTTGACTTCATGGCCTGAAGGAGGAATCTGGAGTTTGCGTCGAAGTGCTGCCGCATTCGGGATTCACATCCAACCAAGAAGAGCTATCTCTCACGTCCATCTACTTCTCAGTCAAGGGAGTATTCAGTTTTCCAAGCGTTTAGTTCCATCATTGGCATACTTGTGTTCTTCCTCTTCCTTTTCATCATAGCATTGTCCCACTCCTTCTCCCACGTTCTTCCACTTGTTTCAATCATTTAAACATACTTCCTATATTTTAAAACGCCCAGAGGGGTTAAAAAAAACCAAACTTCCCCGGTATTCCCATTTCCTTCTGCATGCTATTGAGTTCATTTGATTATTGATACTACGCTTGTTTGAAGGGCTAATTTGGGGTTATTTTCTTGTGTTCTATGTTCTTTGGCAGGTTTACAGGGCTCATAAGACGAGGCCCAATCTTTCTGGCCGGCTAGAAAGTTTGGAGTTTGAAGGATTCACCAACTTTTTCTGCAGACACTCTAACGGTCTTCCTCAGGCGCGTCAGATTCCTCTAGCGGTCTATCGGGCGACCGTCACACTCGCTGTGACGCGTGGGCATTGGACCATTATATTCAACAGAGCTGCAGTTTCCTATTGGTCTCTCTCTCCCGTGGGTGGGTGCATCATCCTCCTATTCTAAGGTATTTCTCAAGTGTTTGGCTTGTGTTTACCTTGGTGGCGATCACGTTCTTTCTTGGTATTGGGCATTAGCTTCCTCTCTCATATCTCTTATTTACTCTTGCTTGCTCCACCTCTATGGTGTGTTTTTCTTTATTCTTTATTCCACGCCCCGGCGTGTGTCTTTCTTTATTTGTTTAGCTTAGTTTTGATGATTGAGATAGCATGCCCATGCTAGAGCTGGTTCTGATTGCCTAGGTTCATGGTTCACATGTTCATAGGTTGATTGACTTTATCACTTGGCTCATATTTCTATTTAGTCGGCATCATAATCCCATCTTGCAAAAGAAGGGACACATTGAAACCAACACATGTGCTTAGTCTTGTGCATTATATGCATAGACTTGACTCTTTACATTATTGGACTAAACTTGAAATTTTTGAAATGAACTTTGAACTCATGTCAGCTTGAGTGAATCACTTGTATTGATAGCTGCAACTCATCATACTTACTTGCAGCTCATAGGAGATTGTCTTGTGGAAGAAAAGCATTGAAATTGGCCTTCTTATTTGTATTGAATTGAGATCGATATGAAATTGAGTTTCTGATATTGCAGGTTGAGAGAGAGAGTCTTATGTGATGAAAAGCCTTGAAGTTAGTATCTTCATATGCATTGGCTTAATATTGACATGAATTGAGCTCTTTAAAGTGCAGGTTTGATTATGACCATCAACCTTTGAAATCATGGTAAGAATTCAATGTTTGAATGTATCTCCATGTGCCTAGATTGAGTTTAATTCATGTATAGCATTTCTGGGCTCAGATTAACTGTCTTAGGCAGTTTTGCATGCTTTCTCAGTCGGTGTCGACACCAGGTGTCGACACTTACACACTGGGTGTGCTTTTTTTGTTAAGGGACAGAACTTGCTGAAGTTGGTGTCGACACCTGGCCTGGCAGATCCGGAACAGGTCTGCGCTTTGGGTTTCGTAATGCCCATCTTGAGGTCCGATTGGGTTGAGCTTTTACCCCATTACCCTTAGGGTTTGTCTTCATATTCTAAAGGAGTTTTGGAAGGGTTTTGGCATGGAGTTCTTGGTCTTTTCATATTCCATATATGCTGCTATTTATAAGATGCGAATTTGGGGTTTCAAGGGAACTCTTTTGGCTGATATCGTTCTATTTCTTGCAGGAGAGAAAGAAAGGAGCTCAAGAGGACTTCAACTCCAGATTTGATCTACTTCCATTGGAATTTAGAGCTTCTTGATGAAAAAGATAGCAAGGGGAATAAAGTGAAGAATTTGAGGATGTCAATAAAGGTAACTCAAGGCAAAGGTGAGAAAATAAAGTGTTTGGTTGAAGTTCTTTGGTCTTGATGCCAGTGCCATCTCTTGACAGATAGTGATTATGAAATTTTGAATACCCTTTGGTTGCTTTTGACAATGTGAAAAATGAATGCTTGGCTGAAAAGAATTGAAAAATCTGAGAAGTATATATAAGAATGTAGCCATTGAATGCCTTTTTCAAGTGGAATTGCTTGTGTATGTGTGAAACCATCTGAAATTTCTGGTATATCAAAATGTGTTGTCGGAATGGTAGGTTAGACCTATCAAAAAGGCATCACTTTGCGAGAGCTGGGCCTTCGGACCAAAATCTCCGCCTCGTACCAGAATTCAAAAAATTGAGTGGTTGGTTCTAGATGAATTTTACACTGTCATTCAATGCTCATGTGTTTGCTAAACCCCCGATGTCATATGGGAATGCATTGTATTTTTCTGATCATCATTTCAATGACTACATGGTATATAAAATGGTGACATGTGGAAGGGCAGGTCATGTCTGTCTGAAAGCTATCACCATGCGTGAGAATGTGCCTCCGCCCGGTACAATGAATCATCTATGCATATGGCATCAAACTTAAATGAATTTTCTGAAATCATGCATTGATTAAGGGGGAGTCTTGTAAGCAGAAAATTTTGAGATTGATGTTTTTCCATTCTCTCAACATGACGATGTTATTCTGTGGCTGAACATTTTGAGGACTGAATTTGATCAATGTCCCATGGTCCTTACCAATGTGCTACTCATCCTTTTGGATAAAAGTAAAAATATTTTCAAGGAAAAGTTCACATGTGATGATTTTGATACTTTGAATGGATTTTTTAAATTCTCATTTCAAAATAAAATGGTGTTCTCACATTTAAATTTTTTTTTGCATGTCATGCATTAGTTGCATTAGATGCATATAAAGTTGTCATGTGAAATCTAAACTTTTGCATCACATTACATATTTGCATATCATTTTCTACATATCATTCGCATAATGCTTTTGGAAGATGAAGTTTATCGTGTGTCTTGTTGCATAGTTGGCATTTTCAGCATGCATATAGTGCATATTTTTGAAATGCATCATTCTGAACATTTCATATTGCATAAATGCCAAAATGAATACTTCCAACAATGGCATCATATCTTTGGGGCCAACATTTCAAGAACTGAAATTGCATTCCTTTTCATTTTGGATTGCATATTGCATATACTCCCATTGTGTGCTTGCATGTTATTATATGCTATTCAACCCCTTCCTTGAAACTTCTAAGACCATATACTCCATTGTTAAATAATATTACATCTGAGTCTTAACAAGTGTGTTTCATGTCAAACTCTCAGGGGGAACATTTCATGCTTATTGCATTTACATAGGGGGAGCTACACTATCTTATTTTGAGTTAAATTTTCTCCATACATGTTAAATCAAATTCGCACATCTCATGCACTATAATGTGAAATTGAGTGTTATTAATAAGGATATAGGAATTTCATTTCAACACTCTAAAGTAATTTAACTTGCTACATGAATGATAAAGAGACAGTTGTGGAAAAAGCTGCCTGCCTCCGCATACAAAATGGATGAAAGGAAAGGCATAGTAATGCTTAGTTTCACTGAGTAAATTAGGCATATGTCACCTGAGACGTGATGTGGTTCATTTCTGAAAAGTGTTGACTGAAGTACCTCTGTTCAAAATGAGGTGAAATGGTTCAGTATTCTGAGTAACCGGAGATTCTGGCATGAGCTCCATGTGTCTTCTCGCGTAAAAAGGAATTATTTGAACCTGATCATTCTTAGAAAAATTCAGATTGTCAGTGTGAAAATTTTTGATGATAAATTTAATTGAGGCAGAGCGAAGCCTCCAATACGCTGCTCTCCAGATTGAAATGCAGTCTGTGCAATTATTATTATGTTTAATTGAAAATCTGGTTATCCATATGGCTAAAATTCATTCTCATGTTACTCACTTACACATGGTAATTTGATTTGATATATATTCTGAAAATTTGATTAACTGCATGACCTGATGTACGTCTTCTCCTATATATCTACACACTCCTCTATGTGTAATCATGAGCATTTTAATCTTAATGACTCACCTGCACTTTTCGTACACCTATCCCTTCACTCTAAATAAAATGGGGGAGCTATATTGCATGTATATATATCTATGTGTTTGGAGATCAATCATACTGGATCATCTTACTTGCATTCTGCATGTCCATATTGTCCACATTTGCATTTCATAGTTGTGCAATTAGTTCATGCATATTGTGCATAATGTTTCTCTTTATCACCCCATTGTCCGTAGGTTTTTGTCAATAAATAAAAAAAATCACTGTCATCATGGATTTCCAATCATGATCCCCATTTCTGATTATGTCAAAGGGGGAGAGAGCATTAGCATTACATTTTGTCATCATCAAAATGAGGGAGATTGTTGTGTATGTGATTTTGATACTTACAAAATGACTTTGTTGCTTGGCCTTATGCTTGAATGGTTATTCATGTCTTCATGTGCGTGAACTCCTTATCCTCTTAGTATGAAGTTGGAAATGGTTGTGGAGATGATTACAAAATGGTGTTATTGTGATATCATCATGTGGATGTATCTGTGACTCTAGAAGGCTCATATGTGCTTTGATGTTAGCACATTGCATATACATTGTATATACACTTGGTGAGATTACTTTGTACTCAATGACAAAGCTTTTGTGGAAAACATGCTAGGATAAATGTCATATTGAGCCTCATGTTATGCATGTGTACTTCGGTAATGCTAAATGAATGATTGAGATGCAAATACCATTGTTTACCCCTGATGAGGCGGTAACCGCACGTCGTTAATACGCCCGCTTATCAAAGTTATATTATGCCGAACTCACACACTTAAAAGGATTTAGATTCGAGTAAAGTGGTGAAGACGGGTCGATCCACAGGGAATAAAGTTTTTGACATGATAAGGATGTGATTTCTTTTGATTCAAAAAGTATAATTTGACATGGATTTACACTAATTACACTAATTACACATGATTAAGAACTACAAGGAATGTTGACTCAGAATAACAGCAAGTTTGGAAATAACATATCTTTAAAATTAGAAGGATTTAGAAAAAGTGGAAAACAGCAAAGTTGTAGAGAAACACGAGAGGAAAAAGATTGATGAAGGACTGAAAATCAGAAAATGAAAGGAAGAAGGTGAAAAGTGTTAAAAACAGGGGTCGGATGAATAGTAACTGACAGGAAATCAGAAGTGTAGAAAATTGATTCTATCTCTCAAACCAGTAAGAATTTGAAGAAGAGGTAGAAGAAGAGGTTGAAGAGGACTTAAAAACACACAACTTTGGTGAAGAACTCAAGAACAAATTACGACCAGAAGAGGGTGAAAACTTAGAAAGAAGTTCAGTGAAAATTAATGATACACATAGATAAACATAAAACTAAACCGGATAACAGAGATCTCTAGAAACTAATTTTTAACTTTCAAAATGATGAGATTTAGAAGAAGTGGAAGAAAGATGAATTGTAGATCTAAAAGAGAGGAAGAACTTTTGTGAAGAAAGCAGGGGGAAAAGAGATTAAGAAGGACTTCAAAATAGAAGAATGGGGAAGACTATAACCACAGATGAATAGTACCACGCCAGGACAGCACTTAGAAAATCACGCCATACCTTAAAAACGAGGAGGAATCAAAAGAAATGGTAAACATAAAAAGTGTGGAGAACAGAAAAACAAAGAACTTTGATGAAGACACTAACCTCAAATGAAGTACACAACACGTTGACAAAGGGCAAACAACAGTCTAAATTTCATATGAACACCATGAACATATCATAAGAATAAAGGGAAAACTAACAAAGTTTACAACAAAATTCTCCCAAACCACACCCTCCAGAGCCTTATCACTAAATTCTCTCCAAGAACAACTCCCACATACAGCCTCTCCACCCCCTTTTATAGGAGTGAATTTGGCCACTTTGATTGCCAAATATAATGGACACTTGCCTAACTTTGGCACTTGCCTAACTTTGACATAAATTGGGTGCTAACATGTTTAGCACACATTTCCATTTTTTTTGGGAATTTTTCTGATTTTATTTGGCCTTGTTTCCTTGCCTTTCTCTCATTTCCTCTCTCTGCGGGCGCAACGCGCCGAAATGTTCGGCCGGTTCGGCCGCCTGCCGTGGGCCCCCGTGCGCCCGCCCGCCTGCGTCCGGCCGAGTGGCCACCTGGGCGCGTGCGCCCCGCTTCCGCCTCCGCGCCTCGCCGCTGCCGCCACGACCCCCGCCGCGCCGCTCGCCACGGCCCGCCACGAGCCCCCCGCCTCCGCGTGCTGCTGGGCTGCCTCCACGAACCCCCCCCCCCCCCCGCTTCGCCTTCGCGCCTCGTCGCCCGTGCCCGGGCGGCGAAGGCGGGAAGGGCGGGGCGGTGGTTTTGAATCTTTTTTTTTAAATTTTATTATATATATAATATATATATATATCTATATATATATATATATCTAGTATATATATAGTTAGAAAATTCTAAAAAATAGTAAATAAATTTATTTTTTTTTCTAAAATTTTTTTATTTTCTTTTTGAACAATTTCCTGGGCTTTTGGCCCATTCAAAATATAACTTTTATTTTCTTTATTTTCTTTTTTTCGTGGAGCTTTTCTCGCACTGCGTGCCTGCACAAATACAAAAAAAATGTAATTAAAATTTATTTAATTTCATAAAAAGAAACATTTGATACAAAATCAACAATAAGTGTGAGAAGTGTATATTGATCATAATTTAAGCTCATAAAAATATGAATAATTATGAATTAACAAAGAAAAATACACACTTATTACACCCCCCAACTTACTCATTGCTAGTCCCTTAGCAATGCACATAATGAAAAATTTAGGACTAACAAGAGTTTAAAAGATATCCATGCCTCATTGCTAGATCATCTTTCATAGAGTTAACTAAAGATCAGGAATTTAGAATAATTACCACAGACTAGCATTAGGAACATGATCAAGAATTCTAATCAAAATTCAGTAGCACTTGTGCATGTGTAATGCTAAGTCCACAGTGAAGACAATTGCATCCTCCACTTGCTATTCTGAACAAATACCTTTCAATTCTGCACTTCTTAATCAGAGCTTTAAGCTCACTAGCTTTTTGTCTGCCTTATTTATATGTCCCTTTTGGGATCACTATATATATATATATATTTTTCTTTTCTACTTTCTTTTTCCCCTTTTTTTTTCTTTACACACATGATGCTGCACTACCCTTCACTGTTTTACGCGAACCTCAACACGTCTTAGGTGAAGTAGGCTCGGTTCCACAGATCCAAGTTCCCTTTTCCTTTTGACGCGAACCTCAACACGTCTTAGGTGAAGTAGGCCCGGTTACTCAGAATCGGAGCATTTTTCATGGTGCTTTATTTTTTTCTCATACTTTTCTATGGCAGAAAGCTTCTAACATATTTCTTCTTCAGAAAATGCAGAATATCAGACAGTCTGTCTCAAATAACAGAAGGCTTGTCCTTCTTGTTTCATTAGCGTGCAACGTGATTTTTCTTTTCTTTGAAAGTGCATCTGAACTTTAAAGAGATTCTTTAAATCAGTTTTCCATGGCTAGAGGAAATAAATTATCCATCATCCGATTCTCTAGTCATTTCCATTCTAGAATCACTTTTCATGCGACATGAATCAAGAAATTCAACTCGGGGAAAACTGTTGTTTCACATGACAATTCAAGAAAGCAAAAAAAAAAAATTTATTTTTTTGAAATTTTTGAAATTTATCTCCCCACCCCCCAACTTAAATGACATTGTCCTCAATGGCATAAACAGTAGAAAGATCAGAGGACATGTAAAGAGATAATATAGTTGGGATGGAAGGATACAACCTGATGGGTCGGGCGAAGTGATGAAGGCTTCATTGCGTTGTGGATTGAGAACTGTAAAAGAAACACACTAAAACAAATCATCAAATCACAAAAATCATGGGTTGCCTCCCAAGAAGCGCTTTATTTAACGTCTTCAGCCAGACGCAATGTAACTCATAGTGAGTTTGTGAAGTGCACCTCATCAATGTGCAAGTCAACTGCAACTCCCTCAATATAGGGTTTGAGTCGTTGGCCATTAACTTTAAAAATAGTCCCACTCTTAGGATCAAGAATTTCAACTGTACCGTGTGGGGACACCGAATGCACTATGAAAGGACCCTCCCACCTAGATCTAAGCTTTCCAGGAAAAAGTTTGAGCCTAGAGTTGAACAACCAAACTCGTTGGTCAGGCTCAAAAGTTTTTCGAGAGATGTGCTTGTCATGAAAAGCTTTCATTTTAGCCTTATAAATCTTCGAATTTTCATAAGATTCCATTCGGAACTCATCCAACTCACTTAATTGTAGTGCTCGATTTTCTCCTGCTTGGGCCAAATCCAAATTAAATTGCTTTACAGCCCAGTATGCTTTGTGTTCCAATTCCACCGGAAGATGACATGCTTTCCCGTAGATCAACCTAAAAGGAGACATTCCAATGGGGGTCTTGTAGGCTGTCCTATAAGCCCACAGAGCATCATCCAGTCTCTCTGACCAGTCCTTCCTATCAGGTCGGACTGTTTTCTGTAGAATGTTCTTGATTTCTCTATTAGAGACTTCCACTTGTCCACTTGTTTGAGGATGGTAAGGTGTGGCTACCTTGTGAGTGATCCCATATTTTCTTAACAAGGTTTTGAACTGGGAGTTTGTGAAATGACTACCCCCATCACTAATTATTGCTCTTGGGAACCCAAACCTTGAAAAGATATTTTTCTGAATGAACTTTAGAACCACTTTGTGATCATTGGTTCTAGTAGCCACTGCCTCAATCCATTTGGAGACATAATCAACAGCTACCAGTATGTACTCATGTCCAAAAGATGATGGGAATGGACCCATGAAATCAATCCCCTAGACATCAAAGATTTCCACCACAAGGATGGGGTTTAATGGCATCATGTCTCTCTTAGAAATGTTGCCCATGGTTTGACACTTGGGACAAGATTGACTGAATGCGTGAGCATCCTTGAATAGAGTGGGCCAATAGAAACCACTTTGTAGGATTTTTATCGCAGTTTTCTTCCCAGAAAAATGCCCCCCACATGAAAGAGTATGACAGAAGGTAAGAATGCTTTGATGTTCATTTTCTGGGACGCACCTTCTTATGACATTATCAGCACAGATTCGGAAAAGTTCTGGGTCCTCCCAAAAGTGATATTTTATCTGAGAAAGAAATCGATCTTTCTCTTGTTTGGACCAGCCATTAGGAATTAATCCTACGGCCAAATAGTTAACAATATCAGCAAACCATGGAGGTCTCCTTTGAGAAACGGCCAGTAATTGTTCATCAGGGAAGGAGTCTTGAATAGGTTCACTCTCTTGCACTAGGATCCTAGACAAGTGATCTGCTACAACATTTTCGGACCCCTTTTTGTCCCGAATTTCAATGTCAAATTCTTGTAAGAGCAAGATCCACCTGATTAAACGTGGTTTGGCCTCCTTTTTGGACAATAGGTATCTCAGAGCGGAATGGTCCGAATAGATGATGACTTTGGATCCTAAAAGATAGGATCGGAACTTCTCGAGTGCAAAGACTACAGCCAACAATTCTTTCTCAGTTGTTGTGTAGTTCTTTTGGGCCTCACCCAGGGTTCGACTGGCATAGTAAATCACAACTGGGCTCTTATTCATCCGTTGGCCCAATACCGCCCCTATGGCATAATCAGAAGCATCACACATGATTTCAAAAGGTAATGACCAATCTGGGGGTTGTAGGATTGGAGCTTGAGTCACTGCCTTTTTCAAGAAGTTGTGTGCTTGAAGACATGAATCATCAAAGTGGAAGGGCGTATCTTTGGCCAACAAGTTACACAAAGGACGAGAAATCTTTGAAAAGTCCTTAATGAATCGTCGGTAGAAACCAACGTGGCCCAGAAATGATCGGATCTGTTTAACTGATGTTGGGGGAGGCAAACTAGAAATTAAATCAATTTTTGCTTTATCTACCTCGATTCCCCTTTCAGAAATAACATGTCCCAACACAATTCCTTCCTTTACCATGAAATGGCTCTTTTCCCAACTCAAAACCAGATTTGTTTCTATACACCGTTTCAAGATTCTTTCCAAGTTTTGTAAACAAATCTCAAATGAATCCCCAAAAATAGAGAAATCATCCATAAAGATTTCAAGAAAATCACCCACCATGTCAGAAAAGATAGCCATCATGCACCGTTGAAAAGTGGCTGGTGCATTACACAATCCAAAAGGCATTCGTCGAAAAGCAAATGTACCATATGGACATGTGAAGGTGGTCTTCTCTTGATCCTCTGGGTACATGGCCACTTGATTGTATCCTGAGTAACCATCCATAAAGCAAAAGTACTTTTGTCCAGCAAGTTTCTCTAGGATTTGGTTAATGAAAGGTAAAGGGAAGTGATCTTTCTTAGTGACTGCATTTAACTTCCTGTAGTCTATGCACACCCTCCATCCCGTAGTCAATCGAGTAGACAAGGGCTCGCCTTGTTCATTTTCAATGACTGTGAGTCCTGACTTCTTGGGAACAATTTGCGTAGGGCTCACCCAATTGCTATCCGAAATGGGGTAGATGATTCCAGCATCTAACCATTTAACCACCTCCTTTTTCACCACTTCTCTCATATTGGGGTTTAGTCTTCTTTGTGACTCTCTAATAGGCTTAGCATTTGGCTCAGAGTAGATGTGATGCATGCAGATTGAGGGGCTAATACCTTTGAGGTCAGCCACAGTCCATCCAATGGCAGCTTTATGAGTTTTAAGGAGTTCGTGTAGCTGGGCTTCTTGTGTGGGAGACAAATCAGAAGCAATTATCACAGGTAAAGTCTCCTTGGGCCCTAGAAATGTATACTTCAAAGACTTAGGCAAGGGTTTGAGTTCCAATTGTGGTGGGGCCTGGAGTGAAGGTATCACCGGCTCAGTTTTGAATTGTGGCCAAGGCTCCACCTTAGTAGGCCACAATACCATGTTCCTTGAGTCAAGCCCATAGACGTCTTCCATGAATTCCTTATCATCCAACTCATCTAAATCAATGGGTTTATTTAAGGGAGAACAATTTTCAATGAGATCCTCAATTACATCAACTGTGTAACAGTCTTCTTCATTCCCCATGTGTTTAGAAGCTTTGAAGACATTGAGAGTGATTTTCTGATTTCCAAAAGAGATATCCATGAGCCCCGACTTACAATTAATATTGGCATTGGCAGTGGCCAGGAAAGGTCGTCCTAAAATGATGGGACTTTGAGCCAGGTCATGGCTAAGTTCCATGTCAAGAATCAAAAAGTCTACAGGAAAGTAGCAAGTGTCTATCTTGACAAGGACATCCTCCACCAATCCCCTTGGTGTCCTAACAGATCTATCTGCTAATTGGAGGATCACCGGGGTTGGTTTAAGTTCTCCTATCCCGAACTTTTGATAAACAGAAGTTGGCAGTAAATTCACACTAGCCCCTAAGTCCAATAGGGCTTTTTCAAAGGTTATACCTCCAATGACACAAGAGATGAGTGGTGCACCAGGATCTTTCATTTTCTGTGGAAGTTGGTTCAACAAGACCGCACTTACATCCTCTGACAGTAAAATTTTCCTAGTGGCTGTCCTAGGCTCCCTCTTTTGTGTGCACAGATCTTTGAGGAATTTAGCATAAGCAGGCACATGTTGAATAGCATCTAGAAGTGGGATGTTGATATGAACTTGCTTGAATATCTCCAACATTTGCTCATTACGGACCTGAGCTCGTTGTTCCTTTTTCTCCTTTCTTGTTCCTAAGGCTGATGGAAAAGGGATTTTAGGCTGATAAATCTCAGGGGTATCCTCAACTTTAACTTTCCCTTTGTCCTTCTTATTCTCCTCATGACCCACTGTACTTGTGGAAGTAGATATGGGTTCCTCATCCTTATGATCCGAAATCTTGGGTTGGCTTGAGCTGGCTTCGCCCCTTCCCTCATTGTATGGATCTGCAAGGATCTTTCCACTTCTTAATGTAGTAATGGCTTTAGCATTCTCAACATGAGGGTTCTTAGGTTGTACTTGTAGTGATGGCTGTGGATTAAAACCAGGTGGATAGTTCCTAGGATTTGCTATGGGTTGGCTAGGCAATTGGCCTGGTTCCCTCCTCATATTGGCTTCAGTCATTTGACCAACCTGGGCCTCCATCCTAGAAACAGCTTGTTGAAGCTGGGCAGTAAAAGATTGTTGTTGAGCCAAAAGAAGTTGTTGGAATTTTTGTAAAAACCTATCCTCATCTTGAGTGGATAGCTGAGATTGAGATGATTGACCATACGTGGGTGGGACAAATTGTTGATGCGGTTGTGTAGGTAATGGATGAGAAGGTTGCCCTCTGTTAAAAGCTTGGTTTTGGAAGTTGGTCTGATATTGGGCCTTATTTGGAAAATTATTAGTCTGAGAATTTTGGGCCTGAACCTGTTGTGACTTCCAAGAGAAGTTGGGATGGTTCCTCCATCCTGGGTTATAGGTGTCACTATAGGGATTGTTGTAAGGTCTTTGATAGGAATTGGCTTGTGACCTAGTCTCCCTAAAGTTCTGGATTTCAGAGCAATTCTCAACCAGGTGATCCGAACCATTGCATAAGACACACATAAAAGGCTCAATATTTTTGGCAGTTTCATAAGTTTTTTCAATTTTTGTCATTTCTAAGGCCTCCAGTCTTCTGGCCAATGCTCCCATTTTGACTTCCATATCAACTTCTTTGTCCACTTGGAACAAACCGCCCCTTGTGACTGTCCTCCTTGGTTCCTTAATAGTTTCCCACTGTTGTGATTTTTCTGCAATTTCATCTAAAAATGCCCAAGCTTCTTCTGCTTTTTTATTGGTGAATCCCCCATTACACATGGACTCTACCATAGTCCGAGTATTGAAATCCAACCCTTCGTATAGAATTTGGACTAATCTCCATTGTTCAAATCCATGGTGAGGGCATTGCAACAGAAGATCATTGAATCTTTCCATGTATCTCCACAGAGTTTCACCATCAAGCTGAATAAAGCTATTGAGTTTTTGTCTAATGGTGGCAGTCTTGTGGTTTGGAAAAAATTTCCTTAAAAATTCAGTAGATAGGCCATCCCATGTTGTAATCGACCGAGGCCGTAATGAGTACAACCAGTTCTTGGCTTTATCCCTTAAAGAGAATGGAAATAATCTTAACTTAAGGGACTCAGCACTTAGATTAGTGAAGCTCATTGTACTGCAAATCTCCTCAAAATCTCTGACATGATGATATGGGTTCTCAGCTTCCTCCCCTCTAAAGATAGGCAACATTTGGACAATTCCTGACTTAAGCTCAAAATGCCCATTATGTTCAGATAACTGAATGCAAGAGGGTTGGCTGGCCCTCGAAGGATACATGTAATCTTTTAATGTTCTAGGTTGAGCGACAATTCCTTCCTTTGGGGCTTCCATCTTTATAGACTCAACTCTTGTGTTTTTAAGACTGTGTTGTAGAGTTCTCTCAATCTCAGAATCAAGCTGAGCTAGATCAGGACAAAGAGATCTTCTGCCATGCATACACTCTGATTCCTTAGATTGAATTATGCATAGAATATTACTCCCCTTTTTTTGTTGTTTTAATTTAAGAAGGCACGAACAAGTTATCACACAATTCAACCTAAGACACCTAGGGGTACTCTGAATCTACAGATGGGGTTTCACAAAGTGATCAAAGTACAATGAAAGTTCATCCTCAAAATTTTCACCAGCCAGGTAAGGGGTGGGGTAGTGAGAGGCTCCCCTTGCTTTCACAAGGTCCTAATTAAGTAACCACTAGCCCGCTTAAGGCGTTTGCCATCCGACCGTCTTGCCTTAGGCACCGGTTTCCACCAGAGGATAAACTCAAATCGTAATGAAATCACAGTGTGATCCTAGGGCCAACGTCTACTGAATTTTTATTAATGGATTAGGTGATGCACAGATGAAGAGGTTTGTGATTTTTGGGCTAAGGGAGGGTGATGAAATCCCCACCTTATCTTGTTTAAGGGTAATGCCCTTAGAGTGATTTAATATGAAATGCACAATCAATGTTCAAACAAGGGGTTTAATATGCAAATGTATGAACAATTAGTTACTAAACACAATATGGAATGAATTTAATGCACTTAGATGATGAATGACCTACAACATGATGTGTATGGTTTCTAATCTTGAAATGCGTTTTTTTTTATTTGGGTTCAAGTAGTGGTTCTCTTTTTTTAGTTAATGATCCTATCTAACCAGCAAAATCTTTTCTTTTGTTTTGATATTTGATTTTTTTGTTGAATTTTTCACTAAGAGATGTATAAATAAAGGTATAAATGACAAAATAACAATAACATGCAAATTTATCACAAAAGGAAGCCTACAATGGTATTTTTGTGTTTTCTGAATTTGTCTGATTTTTATGTATTTTTCATGAATTTTTCTGATGTTTTAAAGATTTTTCAACAATTTGAAAAAATAGGACCTGTACCTACGCTTACTGACCTTTAGCGACGGTTGATTTTTGTAATATTTTTCAGAATTCCAAAATACCTACGTCTGCAGGCTTTCAGCGACGCTTCCAGGCTTTCTGCGACAGATAATATCCAATCAATTTCAGGCCCGTATTTCCAATATCTTTGCTTTTCTCTTTTTGTTTTCTTTTTCCTGCAAAATAAAAAAAAGCCAATTAATATACAAATTTACAAATCAACCAAAAGAGTATCCAACCATTAAAAAAAAAATTTGTTCCCCGGCAACGGCGCCAAAAAATTGATGAGGCGGTAACCGCACGTCGTTAATACGCCCGCTTATCAAAGTTATATTATGCCGAACTCACACACTTAAAAGGATTTAGATTCGAGTAAAGTGGTGAAGACGGGTCGATCCACAGGGAACAAAGTTTTTGAAATGATAAGGATGTGATTTCTTTTGATTGAAAAAGTATAATTTGACATGGATTTACACTAATTACACTAATTACACATGATTAAGAACTACAAGGAATGTTGACTCAGAATAATAGCAAGTTTGGAAATAACATATCTTTAAAATTAGAAGGATTTAGAAAAAGTGGAAAACAGCAAAGTTGTAGAGAAACACGAGAGGAAAAAGATTGATGAAGGACTGAAAATCAGAAAATGAAAGGAAGAAGGTGAAAAGTGTTAAAAACAGGGGTCGGATGAATAGTAACTGACAGGAAATCAGAAGTGTAGAAAATTGATTCTATCTCTCAAACCAGTAAGAATTTGAAGAAGAGGTAGAAGAAGAGGTTGAAGAGGGCTTAAAAACACACAACTTTGGTGAAGAACTCAAGAACAAATTATGACCAGAAGAGGGTGAAAACTTAGAAAGAAGTTCAGTGAAAATTAATGATACACATAGATAAACATAAAACTAAACCGGATAACAGAGATCTCTAGAAACTAATTTTTAACTTTCAAAATGATGAGATTTAGAAGAAGTAGAAGAAAGATGAATTGTAGATCTAAAAGAGAGGAAGAACTTTTGTGAAGAAAGCAGGGGGAAAAGAGATTAAGAAGGACTTCAAAATAGAAGAATGGGGAAGACTATAACCACAGATGAATAGTACCACGCCAGGACAGCACTTAGAAAATCACGCCATACCTTAAAAACGAGGAGGAATCAAAAGAAATGGTAAACATAAAAAGTGTGGAGAACAGAAAAACAAAGAACTTTGATGAAGACACTAACCTCAAATGAAGTACACAACACGTTGACAAAGGGCAAACAACAGTCTAAATTTCATATGAACACCATGAACATATCATAAGAATAAAGGGAAAACTAACAAAGTTTACAACAAAATTCTCCCAAACCACACCCTCCAGAGCCTTATCACTAAATTCTCTCCAAGAACAACTCCCACATACAGCCTCTCCACCCCCTTTTATAGGAGTGAATTTGGCCACTTTGATTGCCAAATATAATGGACACTTGCCTAACTTTGACATAAATTAGGTGCTAACATGTTTAGCACACATTTCCATTTTTTTTGGGAATTTTTCTGATTTTATTTGGCCTTGTTTCCTTGCCTTTCTCTCATTTCCTCTCTCTGCGGGCGCAACGCGCCGAAATGTTCGGCCGGTTCGGCCGCCTGCCGTGGGCCCCCGTGCGCCCGCCCGCCTGCGTCCGGCCGAGTGGCCACCTGGGCGCGTGCGCCCCGCTTCCGCCTCCGCGCCTCGCCGCTGCCGCCACGACCCCCGCCGCGCCGCTCGCCACGGCCCGCCACGAGCCCCCCGCCTCCGCGTGCTGCTGGGCTGCCTCCCCGAACCCCCCCCCGCTTCGCCTTCGCGCCTCGTCGCCCGTGCCCGGGCGGCGAAGGCGGGAAGGGCGGGGCGGTGGTTTTGAATCTTTTTTTTTAAATTTTATTATATATAATATATATATATATATATATATATATATCTAGTATATATATAGTTAGAAAATTCTAAAAAATAGTAAATAAATTTATTTTTTTGCTAAAATTTTTTTATTTTCTTTTTGAACAATTTCCTGGGCTTTTGGCCCATTCAAAATATAATTTTTATTTTCTTTATTTTCTTTTTTCGTGGAGCTTTTCTCGTACTGCGTGCCTGCACAAATACAAAAAAAATGTAATTAAAATTTATTTAATTTCATAAAAAGAAACATTTGATACAAAATCAACAATAAGTGTGAGAAGTGTATATTGATCATAATTTAAGCTCATAAAAATGTGAATAATTATGAATTAACAAAGAAAAATACACACTTATCAACCCCCAAGGTAATGATGTATGGCTCAAAGAGTTTTAATGATGTCAAATGCAATATTGCTAAATGGCTTAATGATTTGATCTGATTGATTCGATGAGTTCATGGTTTATGAAATGGGAATGTTCATGATTCATTGTTGGTTTGTGATTAGAATTCCTACGTAACTTTGTGTTGAAGTGTTGATATCATTGTCATGTGGAGTTGGTATAATCTCAACATTTGGACTTGCCGATCCATGGCAAACTTATTGGAGTGATGCTATACTCTTTTGACACATTTGTAAATGGTTTTTGGAAACCCGTGGGTTGAGGAAAACACTGCCACTTGTGTACGTCCTTCACAAAATCACATTACAAAGTGGTTCGGATTGATAAATATATGCACTCAGTTATATGCGCTGACTTGTGCATCAACTCCTCATGGATGGTCAATGGAGTTCATAAATATATGCCTTTCCATCCGGCAGGTAAGAACATGGTAAAAGCCACAAGGGTAAGATTCTTTTATCATTCATGGATTCATGACTTAATGAGAAATACATGAGTGGATTTGTACTATGAATGCCAATACAAATCTAACTTTCTTGTGGTATTCTTGCAGGTTAGAAAGATTTTTAATATCCAATTTATAATGGCAAAACCCCGGTGAGGTTGTATGTTTTGTTTCTAGTTCATTGGGCATTTTTGGAATCACACTTGGTGTCGACACCATTTTCTCAATGTTCTACCCGGTTTGAATTTCCATCAGTCAGGAAGTTGGTGTCGACACCTGGTGTCGACACCTACTTGACTTTGAACTGGCCAGCAATTTTATGCTATGGGCCATGACCTGGTGTCGACACCAGGTGTCGACACCACCTGTGAACTGCCCTGGCTAGCAGTTTTCTGCCATGGGCCTTGAGCTGGTGTCGACACCTGGTGTCGACACCACCCGTGTATTACACTGGCCGACAGTTTTTTGCTATGGCCTTAGTCCCGGTGTCGACACCTGTGCGGCGCCGTGAAAGATGACTTTCGTGCCCATGCACCGAAAGTCCATCAAACCCAGTCAAACATCCCTCAAATCACTCCTAAATTTGTGGATCTGGTCCCTAAGCTGTCTCTTGACCGTCCCAAACTCATATATACTTCTCCTTGGGTCAAAAACCCAAAATCAAGAAGTGAGATCTGAAATATTTTCTTTGGTTCTAACCCTTGTGAGTGCAGGGACGCTGCTGCAACTCTAGGGCTTCTTCCACAATATTTTGGGCATGAAAGTGAAAGGAAGAAGGCTCCTTCCATGTCTCCAAACGACCATCTACTGGAAGCTGCGTGGAAAATCAAGATACAACCATTGTCCTTGCAAGAACCGATCATCCTTCGTCAAGAACGGTTTTCATACTACATAAGCATTCAAATACGTTTGAAGGAGAGACTGGGGGGAGCTCTAATCACTGCAAAATCTTCCTCATTCTGATTTCTTAATATCTTTGTTGATAGAGCTTGAAGATCTGCTTTAAGATATTTTGGGTGAAGAAAAGGGGGAAAACGAAGTGAAGCTCTTGCAAGGAGGATATAATCTACCACCGTGAGGATCTGGAGCTCGTGGAAGAAGGAAAAGAGGAGCGGCACGAGGAGAGGAAGAAGATGATGTCAAAATCATGATCATCTGTCAACGAGCCTAGGAGAACCAGATTTTGTTGAAGAAGGGGGAGCATTATTCCTGATGCATTTTTCCAGTTTCCATCTATAGAATTTGTTTGGGGGGTCATAGCATATATTTATCTTCATTTCATATACAAGAATACTTTGTGTGGGTGTTCGGATAAAGGGTTCTCTGAGTGTTTGTGTTGATGTGTGTGCGTCGATTTGTGCGGAATATATCCGCGTGTGTGCTTGGACGTATTTTGGGGTGTGTTCCCCATGTGTGGTTGGAAGTTTACTCCCGTGTGGTTGTGTAGGAATCGCCCTACGTGTGTGTGTTGGAGCTTGGCTCCGTGTGTGTGTGGGGATTTATCCCCGGGCTATTTTTACAAGAGTGAAGTCTCACCGGTTTGGTGAGGGGTGGGCGTAGGGAGCCCGTCGTGGTCCCGAACCACCTTAAAAATCCTCGTGTCTTGTGGTTTGATCTTTGTGATTGTGTGCTTCACTATCTTATCTGTTTATGCAATCGTGTGAGCTCGATGAGATTGAGTGAATTAAGTTTAAATATGTTTAGATTAAATTCCTCGATCTCATCAATCTTGTTAATTCCGCTGTGTGCTAGTTTGTGTTTTAAATTGGACACAATTTTCAGTAGAACGATCTATTCACCCCCCCTATAGATCCGTGTTCCTACACTACGGGACCCAACATTCTCCTTAACCACTTGAGCTAAATCCATGAAATTTGGAGGGTAGGTAGAAGATATAAAGGTTAACAAATTGTTCTAAAGGATCAACTTCTAAATACCTCGATTAGGACTTCCAATCTCTAGATCTTTTCTGGACGGCCACACTGGTTCCTATGCAGACTACAGCGAACCAGCAACTTGTAGGGCTTCTAACTCTCCAATGGAGCCTCCTGCTAGCACGCGATTTCGAGGGGAGTTAGACAAAACTAAGGAGAACAATAAAGTCTAAAGGCCCAACATGAAATACCCATGACTTACCATCGAACAACGCGAGCCAAAACGAGGGTTCGCGCAGGTCGAACCTGGGTCCTATTTATAGGGTTTGTTACGGTTTGAAGGATTAGATCGATCTAAGAGTCCTAAATTAGAGTAGAATCAATCCCCAAGAGTCCTTGAGTAGGTTTCCATGCCAGGTAGCTTCGAATCATAGAGATTGGGATGGGAAAAATCAAATTTTTCCATGCTTCTAACACCACCCTTCACGGAACATAGTAGCGGTCGATTGGAGACCGCTATTAAGAGATAGCGGTCGTGCGATAGACCGCGTTTAGGCGCTTATTCCAAAAATTTCTGAATTTCTTAATATCTCTCATATATCCTTTTTATCAACCTATTTATCCAATTTAATTCTGTAAATTACCCTAATTACGTCTCTAGAAGTGGGCTTGGGCCTAAAAGTCTTGGAATTGGGTCTTTGGGCCTATTTGAGTTGGACTTAACCCTTTGGTTAATATAGGGCCTTTAAAATGATTTAATTAATCCTTAATTCTTTTTAGTATACCATTAAGCCTTTTTAAATGCTTAATAATTATATTTTGATCCCAGAAAATTTCTAGAACATTGTCGGGCGTTACACCCTCCCCCAAAAGAATTTGGTCCCCAAATTCAATGCATGAATTTTATGGAGAGTGTGTTTTAATTAGTTGGACTGATAATTAAGGCAATGCAAATATGTAATTAAGTCAAGGTGATACCTTTAATCGCCTTACCTTCCCCGTCCAAGATGGCATTTAGTCGGCCTCGTCACCCGCGTCCATTGTTATCCCTTGAAGATTGTTCCTTTATGAGAGGACACATGGGCAAGCGATGTTCCCGACTTCCACATTTGACACAAGCGCCGAGACGCTTCCAGCATTCTTCGGCAGTGTGCCCGAACTTCTCACAGAATGAGCAAGCCACCATGACCTGCTTTTCTTCTTCTTCCTTAACTCTTTTACTTTTTCTATTGCCATTGCCCTTCCCATTACTATTTCTTTTACCATTACCGTTCCCATTGCGGGACCTCTTGCTGTGATGGGGTTCGTCATCCTCCGTGATGCTAAACCTTTCTTCTTTTTCCTCTCGCCTATCATGTTTTCGTCTCGACTTTTCTTCTCTCCCCGTGATTTTCTCTACCTTCTCCAAGGTCCATTCACATAAATGTGCCCGTTGGACCATTTCGGTATATGTGCGGATATTTTGAGGCCTAAGTTGTTGAATAAAGTCGGGCCTTAAACTGTCCATGAATCGGTTAGCTTTTAAGATATCTATGCCCACCAAGTGTGGGGCATAAGGAGCTAGACAAGAAAATTGAAGTTCATACTCCTCCACGGACATCATGCCTTTGTGTAGAGAAGTGAATTCCACAGCCTTTCTTTCTTTGACGTGCTCAGAGAAGTACTTTGCATGGAAGAGTGTAAGAAATTCCTCCGAGGTAAGAAATTCTTCCCAGGTAAGTTGATCCTCTTGAGGTTGTGCCTTCCACCAAGTTCGGGCATCTTTGTTGAGTTGGAATATGGCGAGACAGACCTTCTCTTGGTCGGTGCATTGCATGACATCGAATATTTTGTTCATCTCGTCGATCCAATTCTCCACTTCGTCTGGGTTGGAGGACCTAGAGAACCTTGGAGGGTTCATACTCTGGAAGTTCCTGTGCAAGTTACCCGCGCCCGCCCTCACGCCAACTTGGGCCACCGTTTGTAGGGCCTGGGTAAGACCCGCAACTGTTTGTTGCATTGCTTCCCAATTAGCACGATTTGCGGCACATTCAACAACCATTGTAAGAGTGAAGTGCCTGAAAGAAATAAATAAGTAATTAATTCCTATGGAACTAAAAGGGAGTTATCCTACAGGTAATATCTAATTAACTATCTTATCCCGGTCTCTACCCAATTCTCACATGGGTTGGAAATTTTTTTTCTTAGTTCATAGGTGTGGGTCCTTAATCCTTGGACTTAGCCTATGACATGACATTTTCCTATGACTTAGTTATGCCTAGACTCTGATACCACTTTAACTGTCATGCCCCGAGATTATGCAGCAGAACTAATTAGGAACGTGAACAGCCGGTAAGAGAAGCCTCAAGTGATAATAACAATCATAGCACTAATCATTCACACATAAAAGTGAACACCAGAGGGTATAATCCAAAACCCTTGATTGAATCATAATGAAAAGTTTACAAAGACTCTTTGACTAACTAGACTCAATAAAGTGAAAATTACATAATTGACTCTTGACTTGACTAGCTACGGCTTCTCTCAAACCATCAATCGCTCTCGGATCCTTCACTTGAATTGTCTGAAACCGACCCACTAGAATGTCGTGAAAAAATTGAAAAAAAAGTAGGGAATGAGCACACTTGCCTAGTTGATATCTTCGTATCAACATGAAGGCAAGGTTTAAGTAATTAAAATTTTAGCTCTAGCAAATAAGATAAAGGAAATACGGTAAAACATGCGGTAAAAACCAAAGTAACACAAATAACAAGATATGGCCAAAATGAGATATGAGAGTTCATGTAGATTGGGAAGATGATCAAGCAAGAATATAACATGAATGTAAATATGACCTTTCACGAATAAGAATGTAACGAGAATGCACTTTTCATAACCATAAAGGCTATGCACTAGAAAGTCACTTAACACGCAAGAATGTAATTTCACTAGATTGCCTCGTGATTTTCACTCATCTATTAAAATAAGTACTCCCAGCGTAATGCGACGTCAGTATCATCGTATCCCATGGTTTTCAACACATTTCCGACAAACAGCCGAGGGGGCTAGCATGGAGCCCATGGACACAATCAATGCCTGGTCTGCATCTTAACGTTATAAATCAAGCTACTTCCACGAGAAATATTAATAAAGTTCGGCCAGTAATGTACAATTCAACAATAAACTTATGATAATCAATATCAAGGTAAGAATGTTCTAACTTGAAATCATGAGATCAAGGAATGCATTAATGACAAGATCATGCTACGGGAGGTATCCGGCAGCATAACGGTACATTCATTAACTTTCCATAGTGCATTAGATAGCTTTTTAACAAAGTATTGGGTTCTATATAATCAATAGACCATTTAAGAACTTAGAATAATCAACCCTTGGGTTAAACCTTGAGTTAATCAATACTTAGACATAAAACGGTCATATCGGGGCCGTTTCTTTCAGAGGCGATCATGCTAGGACCGTTTCTATGAAGAGGCGGTCATGCCAAGACCGTTTCGATTACAGAGTCCACACTAGAGAGAGAAGGGTCGACGCAGGGGTGCAATCTGGATAGACGCGGTCCTTCCAGAACCGCTACTAGACAGTAGTGGTCGCTTAAAAACCGCTATTATCCTGGCTGTAGAAAACATCGATAAGTTTGAGTGCTCTCTAGATCAATGGGCTTTGAGGGTACAACCAGCTTGGTGTCCTAGTGGGAATCCCAGGCTCGCGGAGACTTACGGAGGCCTTGAACCAAGATCACCTAGTCCGGTAGAAGGAATATCCAACGGAGAGGATCTCAAGTCCAAGATAGTGTTCCTATCAAGTGCCAAGTGTAACTAATGACATCGTACCGGAATATGTGCCATATACTTAATAAAAGACTCAAAAGATGAGAGTGAGATCGTGATAAAATAGCGATCAAAAACAACAATAAGACAAGTCTATGAACCTTGTAGAATTAACTTTAATACAACCTATAAGAGTTTTGACATGAAAATATCCTAAGTTTAAAATAGGTTTAAAACACATTAAGGACATGAAATCTATCATGATGGATGAACTATATACCCAAGTTCATAAATGTAAAGTCATAACTAGGAATAGAACCTCATTAACTAGGCTTAACATATATACAATAGGGTCAATCTGTAATCTATTTGGAGTGAACAGAGTGCAGGAAACTGAAATATAAAGGCGGTCTTATGAGGACCTTTTCTTATAGTAGCAATCTTATTGGGACCGCTTTTACACAGTAGCGGTCCTTTGGGAACCGCTACTAGATATTAGCAGTCCTTGGTAGACCATTTCTATACTGAATCAGACAGCACTTAGCTATCGAGTGCAAGGCCTATCCTAGGGCAATAAATGTATAAAAAGGATGGGAAATAAATGGACAACATGTATGAGCATGTTTATAACGAAGAGGGTGCATGGAAATATATGAATCATGCCAAAGTTCTTATCTCTAATTCGAAGGTGCAGGACTATGCATGCAGAAATAACCTAGATGCACAGTCGTAGTAAACCATGAAATACTCCATGTATAATGCATGAAATCACATGGAAGCAGAGGGCTTTTACTCCTAACTTGATGTTTAAGCCTTTTCATGAGATAACCTACCTTTGATTCGATCCCTAGACTTCAAATTTCTGACTGGAAGTCGACCCTAGTTTTTGCACGTCCTGTGCTAAACCAGCAACTTCCCATCCCTCGTTCTCCTTAACCACTTGAGCTAAATCCATGAAATTTGGAGGGTAGGTAGAAGATATAAAGGTTAACAAATTGTTCTAAAGGATCAACTTCTTAATTCTAAATACCTCGATTAGGGCTTCCAATCTCTACATATTTGCTGGACGGCCGCACTGGTTCCTATGCGGACTACAACGAACAAACAACTTTTTGGGCTTCTAACTCTCCAACGGCGCCTCCTCCTAGCACGAGATTTTGAGGGGAGTTTGACAAAACTAAGGATAACAATAAAGTCTAAAGGCCCAACATGAAATACCCATGACTTACCATCGAACAATGCGAGCCAAATCGAAGGTTCGCGCAGGTCGAACCTGGGTCCTATTTATAGGGTTTGCGAGGGTTTGAAGGATTAGATCGATCTAAGAGTCCTAAATTGGAGTAGAATCGATCCCCAAGAGTCCTAGAGTAGGTTTCCATGCCAGGTAGCTTCGAATCATAGAGATGGGATGGGAAAAATATAATTTTTCCATGCTTCTTACACCTCCCTTCACGGAACATAGTAGCGGTCGATTGGGGACCGCTATTAGGAGATAGCGGTCGTGCGATAGATCGCGTTTAGGCACTTATTCCGAAAATTTTAGAATTTCTTAATATCTCTCATATATCCTTTTTATCAACCTATTTATCCAATTTAATTTTGTAAATTACCCTACTTACGTCTCTAGAAGTGGGCTTGGCCCTAAAAGTCTTGGTATTGGGTCTTTGCGCCTATTTGAGTTGGACTTAACTCTTTGGTTAATATAGGTCCTTTAAATTGATTTAATTAATCTCTAATTCTTTTTAGTATCCCATTAATCCTTTTTAAATGCTTAATATTTATATTTTGATCTCAAAAAATTTCTAAAAAATTCCCGAGCGTTACACCCTCCCCCAAAAGAATTTGGTCCCTAAATTCAATGCATGAATTTTATGGAGAGTGTGTTTCAATTAGTCGGACTGATAATTAAGATAATGCTAATATGTAACTAAGTCAAGGTGATACATTTAATCGCCTTACCTTCCCCGTCCAAGATGGTATTTAGTCGGCCTCGTCCCCCGCGTCCATTGTTATTCCTTGAAGATTGTTCCTATATGAGAGGACATATGGGCAAGCGATGTTCCCGACTTCCACATTTGAGACAAACGCCGAGACGCTTCCAGCATTCTTCGACCGTGTGCCCAAACTTCTCACAGAATGAGCAAGCCACCATGACCTGCTTTTTTTCTTCCTCCTTAACTCTTTTACTTTTTCTATTGCCATTGCCCTTCCCATTACTATTTCTTTTACCATTACCGTTCCCATTGCGGGACCTCTTGCTATGATGGGGTTCGTCATCCTCCGTGATGCTAAACCTTTCTTCTTTTTCCACTCGTCTATCATGTTTTCGGCTCGACTTTTCTTCTCTCCCCATGATTTTCTCTACCTTCTCTAGGGTCCTTTCACATAAATGTGCCCGTTGGACTATTTCGGTATATGTGCAGATATTTTGAGACCCAAGTTGTTGAATAAAGTCGGGCCTTAAACCGTCCATGAATCGGTTAGCTTTTAAGATATCTATGCCCACCAAGTGTGGGCCATAAGGAGCTAGACGAGAAAATTGAAGTTCATACTCCTCCACGGACATCATGCCTTGGTGTAGAGAAGTGAATTCCACAACCTTTCTTTCTTTGACGTGCTCGGAGAAGTACTTTGCACGGAAGAGTGTAAGAAATTCCTCCCAGGTAAGTTGATCCTCTTGAGGTTGTGCCTTCCACCAAGTTCGGGCATCTTTGTTTAGTTGGAATGTGGCGAGACGGACCTTCTATTGGTCGGTGCATTGCATGACATCAAATATTCTGTTCATCTCATCGATCCAATTCTCCACTTCGTCTGGGTTGGAGGACCTAGAGAACCTTGGAGGGTTCATACTCCAGAAGTTCCCGTGCAAGTTACTCGCGCCCGCCCTCACGCCAACTTGGGCCACTGTTTGTATGGCCTGGGTAAGACCCGCAACTGTTTGTTGTATTGCTTCCCAATTAGCACGATTTGTGGCACATTCAACGGCCATTGTAAGAGTGAAGTGCCTGAAATAAATAAATAAGTAATTAATTCCTATGGAACTAAAAAGGAGTTATTCTCAAGGTAATTTCTAATTAACTATCTCATCCCAGTCTCTACCCAATTCTCACATGGGTTGGAAATTTCTTTCTTTAGTTCATAGGTGTGGGTCCTTAATCCTTGGACTTAGCCTATGACATGACATTTTCCTAGGACTTACTTATGCCTAGACTCTGATACCACTTTAACTGTCATGCCCCGAGATTATGCAGTGGAACTAATCGGGAACGTGAACAGCCGGCAAGAGAAGCCTCAAGTGATAATAACAATCAGAGCACTAATCATTCACACATAAATGTGAACACCAGAGGGTATAATATAAAATCGTTGATTGAATAATAATTAAAAGTTTACAAAGACTCTTTGACTAACTAGACTCAATAAAGTGAAAATTACATAATTGACTTTTGACTAGACTAGCTACGGCTTCTCTCGAACCATCAATCGCTCTCGGATCCTTCACTTGAATAGTCTAAATCCGACCCACTAGAATGTCGTGAAAAGATTGAAAAAAAAGTAAGGAATGAGCACACTTACCTAGCAGATATCTTTGTATCAACATGAAGGCAAGGTTTAAGTAACTAACATTTTAGCTCTAGAAAATAAGATAAAGGAAATACGGTAAAACATGCGGTATAAACCAAAGTAACACAAATAACAAGATATGACCAAAATGAGATATGAGAGTTCATGTAGATTGGGAAGATGATCAAGCAAGAATATAGCATGAATGTAAATATGACCTTTCACGAATAAGAATGTAACGAGAATGCACTTTTCATAACCATAAAGGCTATGCACTAGAAAGTCACTTAACACGCAAGAATGTAATTTCACTAGATTGCCTCGTGATTTTCACTCATCTATAAAAATAAGTACTCCCAGCGTAATGCGACGTCAGTATCATCGTATCCCATGATTTTCAACACGTTTCCGACAAACAGCCAAGGGGGCTAGCATGGAGCCCATGGATACAATCAATGCCTGGTCGGCATCTTAACGTTATAAATCAAGCTACTTCCACGAGAAATATTAATAAAGTTCGGCCAGTAATTTACAATTCAACAATAAGCTTATGATAATCAATATCAAGGTAAGAATGTTCTAACTTGAAATCATGAGATCAAGGAATGCATTAATGACAAGATCATGCTACGGGAGGAATCCGATAGCATAACGGTACATTTATTAACTTTCCATAATGTGTTAGATAGCTTTTTAACAAAGTATTGGGTTCTAGATAATCAATAGACCATTTACGAACTTAAGAAAATCAGCCCTTGGGTCAAACCCTGGGTTAATCAATACTTAGACATAAAATGGTCATATCGGGGCCATTTCTTTCAGGTGCGATCATGCTAGGACCATTTCTATGAAGAGGCGGGCATGCCAAGATCATTTCTATGAAAGAGTCGACACCAGAGAGTGAAGGGTCGACGCAGGGCTGTAATCTGGACTGACGTGGTCATTCTAGAACTGCTACTAGACAGTAGCGGTCGCTTAAGAACCGCTATTATCCTGGCTGCAGAAAACATCGATAAGTTTGAGTGCTCTCTAGATCAATGGGCTTTGAGGGTACAACCAACTCGGCGTCCTAGTAGGAATCCCAGGCTCGCTGAGACTTACGGAGGCTTTGAAACAAGATCACTTAGTCCGGTGGAAGGAATATCAAACGAAGAGGATCTCAAGTCCAAGACAGTGTTCCTATCATGTGCCAAGAGTAACTAATGACATCGTACCGGAATATGTGTCATGTACTTAAGAAAATAGTCAAAAGATGAGAGTGAGATCGTGATAAAATAGCGATCAAAAACAACAATAAGACAAGTCTATGAACCTTGTAGAATTAACTTTAATACAACCTATAAGAGTTTTGACATGAAAATATCATAAGTTTAAAATAGGTTTAAAACACATTAAGGACATGAAATCTATCATGATGGATGAACAATATACCCAAGTTCATAAATGTAAAGTCATAACTAGGAATAGAACCTCATTAACTAGGCTTAACATATATACAATAGGGTCAATCTGTAATCTATTTGGAGTGAACAGAGTGCAGGAAACTAAAATATAAAGGCGGTCTTATGAGGACCTTTTCTGATAGTAGCAATCTTATTGGGACTGCTTTTACACAGTAGCGGTCCTTTGGGAACGGCTATTAGATATTAGCGGTCCTTGGTAGACCGTTTCTATCCTCAATCAGACATCACATAGCTATCGAGTGCAAGGCCTATCCTAGGGCAATAAATGCATAAAAAGGATGGAAAATATATGAATCATGCCAAAGTTCTTATCTTTAATTAGAAGGTGCAGGACTATGCATGCAGAAATAACCTAGATGTGCAGTCGTAGTAAACCATGAAATACTCCGTGTATAATGCATGAAATCACATGGAAGCAGAGGGCTTTTACTCCTAACTTGATATTTAAGCCATTTTACGAGATAACCTACCTTTGATTCGATCTCTGGACTTTAAATTTTTGACTGGAAGTCGACCCTAGTTTCTACACATCTTATGCTAAACTATCAACTTCTCGTCCATCGTTCTACTTAACCACTTGACCTAAGTCCATGAAATTTGGAGGGCAGGTAGAAGATATAAAGGTTAACAAATTATTCTAAAGAATGAACTTCTAAATACCTCGATTAGGTCTCTATATCTTTTCTGGACGGCCACACTGGTTCTTGTGCGGACTGTAGCAAACCAGCAACTTGTAGGGCTTCTAACTCTCTAATAGCGTGTCCTCCTAGCATGAGATTTTGAGGGGAGTTAGGCAAAACTAAGGAGAACAATAAAGTCTAAAGGACCAACATGAAATACCCATGACTTACCGTCGAACAACGTGAGCCAAAACGAGGGTTCGCGCAAGTCGAACCTGGGTCCTATTTTATAGGGTTTGCTAGGGTTTGAAGGATTAGATCGATCTAAGAGTCCTAAATTGGAGTAGGATCAATCCCCAAGAGTCTTAGACTAGGTTTCCATGCCAGGTAGCTTCGAATCATAGAGATTGGGATGGGGAAAAATCTAATTTTTCCACGCTTCTAACACCTCCCTTCACGAAACATAGTAGCGGTCGAATGGGGACCGCTATTAGGAGATAGCGGTCGTGCGATAGACCACATTTAGGTGCTTATTCTAAAAATTTCATAATTTTTTAATATCTCCCATTTATCCTTTTTATCAACCTAATTATCTTAATTTAATTTCATAAATTACCCTAAGTACGTCTCTAGAAGTGGGCTTGGGCCTAAAAGTCTTGGAATTGGGTCTTTGGGCCTATTTGAGTTGGGCTTAACCCTTTGGTTAATATAGGGCCTTTAAATTGATTTAATTAATCCTTAATTCTTTTTAGTAGCCCATTAAGCCTTTTTAAATGCTTAATAATTATATTTTGATCTCAAAAAATTCTTAGAAAATTCCCGGGCATTACAGGCCCTGCCGGATAAATCAATAAGGGCATTGGTTAGACATGAGATCCATCGGTTAAGGCCGTGAAAGTGGCCCACCGGTTAAAGCCATATGCATTTAGTATGACTTAGGTAAACTTCAGTCCCAAGCGTAAAGGGAATGACAATAAGGTATTCCCTCAGGACGTGAAGGTCCTATAAGGCATACATGTGGATTATGTGGGCATAGTGTCACCGGTTAAGAAGAGACTTGCCGGCCAAGACTACGGTGAAGCCCGCGGGTTAGAGATTCTCCTAAAAGAAGAGAAGGAGGGGAAGACCAGCCTCACTAGGGGAGGTCTAAGTAGGGGACAATATTTTACATGTCACCCTATGGGGGAAGGATGACTGGTGAGGGAGGGAGGTTGAATGTGATAAGGGTTTCGTCCTGAGGATGACCCAGGTATTGATCTCTCCCTGCCAGAACCTCCATAGAGGGAGAAGGAAGTAACTAATGAGATGAGGAGTCAATGTGCTGGAGAAGTAAAGAAGCTACTAAGGAGTACCCCTCAGATACCGGTCTCAAGGCCTACCCATTACATTGGGCAAGCCCTAAGCCGTGTCTTAAGGGAGCTTGCCCGGATGCTAGCCCTATGAGCGCTGTAAAACTTTGTCACCCCGGGGAGGACAAACGAAACGTACCAAACGGAAGAGCCCCTTTCCACCCGTGAGCATACTGCCGAATAAAATGATTCACAGAAACCACGGTCGGAGCTAGAAGGGACGGGGTTATTGCATCCGAAACTTGGAAACTTTCATTTCTTTTGGATGAACAGATTACATACACATGAAAGATGCCAGCAAATGAAAAAAGTAAACAACACGGTACTTGAAGGAGGAAGAGACAGATAGGGAAGGGGGGAGGGAAGATTCCTAACTCCCTATCCTTGGACTTCCTTTCCTATCATGGACTCTCTCTCTCTCTCTCTATTTTTTTCTGCTCTCCTCCCCCTACCACATCCCTCTCTCTCTCTGTGTCTCTCTTTTCTCCTTCTCACCTCTCCCCCTTCTCTCTATTCTCCTCTCTCCCCCCTCTTTCTCTTCTCCTCTCATTCTCTCCCTCTCTTTCTCTGCACTTCTTCTCCTCTTCCTCCCCCACTTTGCAGCAAACCCTTCTTCTCTCCCCCTTCTCCCCCTCCCCCTCTCCCTCTAGTTCTCTTCCCTATACTCCCTCTCGCTCTCGCTCTCGCACTCTCTATTTTTCTGTTCTCCCCCCCTTCGCATGCGTCTCACGTCCCCCTCTCCATTCCCTCTCCCTGTCTCCCTCTTCTCACACACGCACACACCGTGCACGATTTTATTTATTTTTTTCTTTTTTTTATTAACTCCCCCTCCCCCTCTATCTCTTTCTCTCTCTACATCCCTCTCTATTTCTCTCGCTTTCTTCTCTCCCTCTAACCCCTCCAAAGATGGCGCACGACGGGCATCCTCAACTCTGGGTTGAGTGAAAATCAAAGACTCAAGGAGGCGACACCACCCCGACACCACGGCCACGATATCCTTGCCCCTCGTTCCTCCTCGGTGTTATTTAGGATTTTTATTTTGAGTGTATTTTTTATTTTCACACTTCATGTTGTAAACATTATTGTTTAATTAATGAAAATCATGTGTCTATATTTTTCTCTCTCTAGATCTCTCTCTCCACTTTCTTGTTCTTCCTATCTCTCTCTTCATTTCTCTCTATAGAACCTTCCAAATTTCATTAGAAAGATTTTTTAATGTTATTTTCATTTTAAGTTGCGTATAATCACCAAAGTGAGCGATCTGCTTAGAACACAATATTTTCAATTCATAAATCTAAACCTCTCTCTGGATTCGACCCGGACTCACCATTGTGCTACGTTATTAATTTTTATTGCAAGTTTGGTAATTATTTGAGATTGGTCACCGCGAGTGTCTTAATGACGAGCCTCGTGACGCATCATCTTGCCCCGAGGTTGACAACCTTCCGAAGCAGTATCCTGCTTTCCCACCACCAAACATAAAATTATGCCATCTCTTCGGCAAACATTTACTCGAAGAATAATTCACGACTTCATCGTGCTTTCGACCCGAAACAATCTTCGAATAAAAAAAAATAATAGTAATAATAATAGCAATAATAATAATAAAACAAATAATTAATAAGTGAATCAGTGTGAGCATTCGTGTCATCGGCATGGGATGCCGTGTCGCGCTTAATTTTTGATTATTTCTTTTCTTTTAATAAATTTAATTTCAGGCTATAGGGCCCTTCTTCCTGACGACTAATCAAGGGTTTTCTCCCCTTCGGGGAGATGTAATTAACGTTGTGGCCTTTATGGCACGGCGGGTTTCGACCCCGACTCGATGCCCACTATCGTCTGATCAGTCAGACGGTGCGCACTGGCGGCTGTAGACACGTCAAAATTGACATTACTACGAGTACATATCGTATTACTTTATAACACTCCAATTTGACCTTCAAATTGGCACATTTGAGTGATTTTCCTCATTTTTCTTGGATTTTTAGCTTCCCCTAACTTTCCCATATTTTTTCCTATTTTTTAGATTTTTCTGAGATTTTTCTCTAATTGTTCAAGGACTTCTTAAATTGGTGTCAGACTGGGGTGACACCAATTCTTTTTTTATATTTTTTAATTAGTGTCTGACCAGAGTGACATCGATTCTTTTTTCCTCTTTTTTACATTTTTTTAAATTTCAGGTACTTGTCAATTGGTGTCTGCCTAGAGTGACGTAAATTCTTTTTTCTCCTTTTACTTTTTTTAAAATTAGTGTAAATTAAATTGGTGTCTGCCCAGAGTGAAGCCAATTCATTTTTCTTCATTTTTACATTTTTTAATTATAGGTAATTTTAAATTGGCGTCCTCCGGGTATGACGCCAATTCTTCTTTTCATATTTTTAATTGATTTTTGAGCTGATTTGGAGTGATTTTTAATTGGTGTCACTCCTGGAGGATGCCCATTCTTAAATGGGTGCCCGGAACCCCTGACGCTAATTATTTTTGAAGGGGTGTGATCTCGCGCTGGTCCTGAGCTGGGAGGATGATCACCGGATAGTGAACTGTAAAGAAGGGAAAACGGATCAGGGGTCCCAGGGATGGTTCCCTCGGGAAAACCCTCCGATGCTTAAGTCAGTAGAGCAATGGTGGAAGTTATGAAGGGAGGAAGAAAGAGGTGCACGAGATCCCCCTACACCGAGGTGGTGAAGTGGTTCTTGCTCAGGGAGTTTAGGCGTGTGTTGGCCTTACCTTTCGTCGGAGGGAGTCCCAGGTTTATATAGTGTACTTGCCTCATGAGTCCCGTAAGCTGAGGAGTTTCAGGCGAGAGTTACGTCCTCATAGCGGGGTCTTTACGTTCTCATCGTGGGATCTTTACGTCCTCATCGTGGGATCTTTATAGCCTTGAGGGGTCATGGGTCCCTTATCCTCATAAACTCCTGCTCATAAAGTGCTCTCAACGACAGCGTGGATAAGCAATCGCCGATCGAGCCGAGCATAAAAGGTGCCAACCCTGTCCGGGCGATAGACATAGCTCGGATGAAGATAGGTCGGAGTGGGGGCTGAGCGCCTGCCTTTATCCCGGCGAGGGGATCGATCGGGCGTGGGTCTTTTTCTGACCTGACCGATGCTCGGACCTTCCGAGCCTAAGGGCCACCGAGGAAGGGTGTGATCCCGAGTAATCTTATTGGGCTTTTTAGCCTAAGTGGGCCCTATGGGGCTGTCACTTGGATGAGCTGGGCCTCGTTTGGTCCTGATGGACCTAGTTTAGCTGCTCTTTAGATGGGCTACAGAAATCCCCCTCTCCACTTGTCCCCCTCCTACTCCCGAGCCTTGGTAGACTCGGAAGAGTAGCCGTTACGGTTTTGGACCAGCGTGGCTCAGGTGGGTGGAGATCTGGCGGTGTTAAGAAGCCACGTGTCGTGGTCACCTGGGCCCGTAATAATGATAATCCTGACGGATTTGAAACGAAGGGGCCCCTTTTTCTCGGAGGTCAGAACGGCGTGCCGCCTTCCGTGTGGGGATATAGGCGTTGGGCGCTTGTTGTCATTCCAGACTCCCTCCGTCTTTAGGGTTTGGCTCACCTTCGTACTTGCTTTTGGGCTCTTTGATGCATCGTGAGGACACGACGAAAGAGTAGAGGTTCACAGCGGCGTTCGCGGAGTTGGCCGAGATAACTGCAGAGGCATTCCGGCAGCTTCCTCTCCCTCCGGAGTCTTCGGGGTCCCGGGAGTATCTTTCTTCAAGTTCTTCTCCGGATTCCATGGCGGATCAGCATCCGGATGTTGAAGAGTGGGAGGGTGAGCCGGTGGTGAAGGTGGCGGTTCCAAACTGTAGCGAACTGGGGGAGGCAGAGGTGAAAAGGCTGGAGCACCAGTTTCGCCTGCCCCACAAGTTTTGCTTTGCCGCAGCCGCTCTGCACGAGACGAGCTTGGACTCTCGTACATGCCATATCTGTACCTTCCTTCTATCGTGAAAAAGCGGGTTCCGCCTTCCCTTCGAACCTTTCGTTCTTAAGCTTCTCAATTTTTTTCGGTTGGTGCCCATTCAGTTGGTAGCCAATTCCTATCTCCTTCTTTCCGCCTTTTGCATCCTCTGTCGCCAATGCGGAGTTCCTCTTTCCTTGGACCTCTTTCACTACTTTTTTGAGTTGAAGGCACATCCCTCGGCCGGGAAGTGTTTTTATTTCATCCAGGCGAGGCGGAATAGGAGCTGCATCTCCTTGGCGGTGAATGATTCTTCGCATAAGGGGTGGAAAACTCAATTTTTCTGGGTGGGGATCTACTCGGTGGAGGAGACCTGGAAGTGCCCTGTGATCCCCAATTTCCATCCGAATATCCCTCCCAAGAAGGACGAGTTCCCTCCGTACGTGGAGGAGTACGCAACTATCTTGCTGAAGCACCGCCAGTCCACAGAAGAGCTGGTTACTCCAGAGAACATCGAGCAGTGTCTTCTTAAGCGGCTGCATCTGTCGGGCTCAGGTGCCACCAACTAGGATCTCCTTTGGATGTTGAGACCATTTTTCTTTTTCTGACTGTCTTCCTTTTTGTGAAGACACCGGGCGGCCGGCTTTGCAGGAGGCCGCAGAGGTGATCGACCTCGGTGATGACTCGGCTGCCGATGAGTCGGCTGCTCCCACGGGTCGCTCCCGAGCCAGAGATAAGGGCAAGGGGGCGACCCAGGGCGAATCCTCCTGGCCGCGGGGGTCCAAGCGCAAGGATCCCGTGGAGGGCATGATCCGGGCCGCTGTGAAGGCCAGGAAGCAGGCCAAGAAGGCCGGGGTCCTACTCGCAGTCGAAGGTGACCTTGCCGCGGCTCACCCCTCCGCCGAGCATGATGGGGCCGACCCTATCGGGCGAGCTCTCCCACCCGCCGAGCAAGAGGGGGCCGAGGAGGTTGGGGATGCTTCTGCGGTCGACGACGATGCTGGCTCGGCTCCTCCTTCGATCAGAGTCGAGGGGGTCGGGGCTGCTTCTGTGACTGGCAACGGTGCTGGCCCGGCTCTCCCCTCTGTAGGAGCCGAGAGGGCCGTAGAGGAGGCCGGTGATGCTGGAACCATGGCCAAGATTGGGGCGTTGACTGAGGCGGGTGACACTCCAGGTGGCGGTGTAGTTGTCGAACCGGTCCAGGCTGGGGGGTCGCAAGAAAAGGCGATGCAGTCCCGACCGACTAAGGCACGAGGGGCGAACGAAGCCGCGGCTCGATCCGGGCCGTCCGGCGGGACGCCGACCGAAGAGGGGGTCTCTATTCCGGCGGCCCTGGAGAGGCTCGGCACCCAAGGCCCTCTATATCAAATATGTCGCGGTATAGCCGCGAAGGTGAAGGGGGGAGACATGCAGCACTCCCCTTCCATGGCCCTCGAGACGGTTATGGAGGGCGGCTTGGTCCTGGCCCAGATGGGGGCCACTCTGGCAGAAGCTTACGCTCGATCGGAGTCAGATCGGACGAACTTGGCCTGGACCCTTGGCGGGTCTGACAGGAAGATGGCTCGGCTCGCCGAGGAGCGTGATGGGCTCCGGCGCGAGCTTTCCTCCATTAAGGAGCTGGCGCGGGCGAGCCAGGTGGAGGCTCGGGCATTGACCGAGCAACTAGCTAGGGCCCGCGAATCGCTCGAGAGGAAGAGCAGGCTTCTTGAAGAGGAGCACCTCGTTTGCGTCGAGCATGATGGCCGATGGGAGGCTGAGCGCTCCGAGCTGGTGCACCGGGCGGAGGAAGCTGAGCGCCTTCGGAGGGAGACCGAGGCCGATCGAGCCGCGACGGAGAAGCGGGCGGCGGAGGCCGAGGAGCGGACGGCTGAGGCGGAGCGGAAGCTATCCGAGGTGTAGGGGGAGAAGACCGAGCTCGCTAATAGGGTGGGATTGGTCGGGGCGGAGGTGTTCGAGCGATACAAATGCTTGGATGCCTACCGGGTCGACCTTAAAGAGGCTGCCCTCCCCTACTACGAGTCAGCGCTTCGCCAGGGCATCTGCAAGGGGTTCAAGTAGGGCTACGATCGGGACGTATCTTATGCCGAGGAGTAGGCGTCTGGGATAATTGAATTCCCATTCGGGCAATGCTACGACTCGGATCTATCATCCTCCAGCTCCTCTGCTTCGGTGTCGGAGGAAGAAGATCAGGAGGGCTCTTCGCCCGAAGGGTCGCCAGCTCCGGACGTCTCGGCAGGGCACGCAACCGAGGCAGTTCCCACGTTGGTGGGGTCAGTGCCAGGGTCGGCAGTCGCCGAGGATGCCGGGGGCAGACCGCCTGAGCCTTCAACTTCTGAGCTTCAGGGTGGGCCAGAGGCCTAATGTACCTGCTTTGCTTTCTCTTTTTGCATGTCTCTTCCTTTTCCGAAGGAAAACTTTCCTTGTTGTGAAAAAAAGTAAGGCAGTGGCATTATAATGAAGACTTAACTATTTCGTATCGCCATTGTCGTGTTTTGTTCAGCGTATCTGTAGTGGTTGGAAAGTACCGATACTTTTTGCGTGGATCTCGCCTGATGGTTGGGTGAGTGTCTGACAGGGTGTCTTTCCGTTTTCTCATGCTTTGAATGCTTGGCCGCTTCATGTGTCCCGCTGGGGCGGAAACGAGAAGTTTGAGGTGACCATTCGTAGGGAGAGATCCCTTTGGCATGTTTTTGAGGAGAGAATCATTTAAGGCAAATAGCCTCCCTTCGCCTATAAAAGGTCTGAAGGGCGTCCCTTCCTCTCCACCGCTTAGGGTTTTCCCTGATAGTCTTTCCTCATTCTTTCTTCATGTAGCGTTGTGTCGTTATATTTGAAGCATGGAAGATGCTCCGGAAGATGAAGCTGTCGATGACGGACGGCAGAGAGTCCTTGCTGCTTCGGGTTTAAAGGGGGTTCGACGACCGGCGGGCAGGTTTAAAGAAGGTTCGACGTGCGGAGGCACGTCGTCTTCTTTTTATTAGTTCCGACGGCGCTTGTGAGGGGGGCGACATGGTGGATGGATGGGGGCATCAGGCATCCCTGCCGCCCGTCCCTTCCTGCTCGCTCCATGGAGGGGAGGAGGAAGCTAATTAAGCTCCCTCCTTCCCGGGCTTTCCTATGCCTCCTCGTCCAGCTCTGTTGGTTTCTTTTTCCCTCGCAACCTCTTTCTCCCTCTTCTGCTCTTCTCATCATTTCTTTCACTCTTTGGAGGGTGCCTGTACTCTCTTCCTTCCAAAGAGTTGGTAGGTTGGCGGGGAGGATGCCTTCATATGTGTTTCCTCTTCCCCTTTCTCTTCCAAGTTCCAACTTGGAAGGTAGCCTTCTCCACCCTAATCCCTCTGTCACCTTTGTCCTGAGCTGCCCGAGCCAACGGGGTCGACTACCCTTTATGCGAGCCAGTTTCTGCACGAGGCAGAGTCAGTGGCTAGACGCAGGAAGGTCAACCGAGTCAGCTGAGCGATGGGCTCATACGGCGACGCCAGATGGATTTTTTACTTTTTTGACATGTATTTTCTTGGCTTCGGCCTTCCTGATGTACAAGCGAGTTGTTTGAATAAAGGAAAGGGGGCTTTTGTTTTACCTCATGTCGTTTACACAATGCTCAGTATTCAGAAGTAGAACTTACGTAGTGTAGTCACGTTCCAGGTCCGAGGGATGAGCTCTCCTTCCATCATGGATAGTCGGTATGCTTCTTTCCCGAGCGTCTCGACCACTCGGTGGGGGCCTTCCCAATTAGGGGATAACTTGCCCGCCGCCTCAAGTGGTCGAGAGGCTTCAGTTTTCCTGAGGATGAAGTCTCCTGGTTGAAAGTGTCGGACTTTGGCGTTGTAGTGTCGGACATGCTGGCAATCTCTCGGAGCTCATCTGCTAGGTCGAGGTTTTCGAGTAATTTTGGTCATTTGCCTCGTGCGAGAAACAGATGACTCGGAGGGAGGGATTGGCAATCTCCAATGGGATAACGGCCTCGACGCCCTATACCAACTGAAAGGGACTTTCACCTGTTGCCGTTCTAGGAGTCATTCTATGTGACCAAAGTACGTTCGGCAATTCCTCAAGCTAGCTGCCCTTGGCTTTGCCGAGCCTGGTCTTGATGCCTTTTAAGATAGTCTTGTTGGCATTTTAGACCAGTCCGTTAGCCTGAGGGTGGACGACCGAGGTGAAGTGATTGCGAACGCCCAGGTCGGCACATCTGTCTCGGAAATAACGAGAATTAAATTACCGACCATTATCGCTTACTATCACCCGAGGGATGTCGTAACGACAGATGATCGACTTCCATATGAAATTTCAGATGACTGTCTCGGTGATCCTTGCTATGGCTTCAGCCTTGATCCACTTAGTGAAGTAGTCGATGGAAACGATAATGAACTTCTTCTGGGCCTGGGCCATGGGGAATGGCCCGAGGATGTCGATTCCCCAGCGAGCCAAAGGATAAGGCTCGGCTAAGGTGATGAGCTCCGTTGCTGGCTGATGGACCAAGTGGTCAAATCGCTGGCATCGGTCCCAGTGTTGTGTGTAGGTCGAGCAGTCGCACTGCAGAGTGGGCCACCAATAACCTTGCCGTAGCAAGATCCTGGCGAGCGACCTACCTCCTAAATGCGCTCCGTACAGACCTTCATGAACTTCTTCGATCGCTCGGTTGGCTTCATCAGTGCTGAGGCACTTCAGGAGAGGACCGGAGAAGGATCTCCGGTAGAGAGCACCATCCAGAGTGACGAATCGCCGAGCTTGGTATCTCAATCTTCGGGCTTCCCGAGGGTCGGGAGGCTCTTGAGAATCTTTGAGCCACGATAGGTACGGGGTACGCCAGTCGCTTGGGGGGGGCGAGTCAACAGTCAGGAGCTCCGAGTCGATGCTCGGTCGCTCTAGCTCTTCAAGAAGGACCGATTAGTACCCTTGGGGTCAAGAGAGGAGGCCATCCTAGAGAGGGCATCCGCTCGGGAGTTTTCCTCTCGAGCTATTCGGACTACCCCAAATCTCTCGAACTGTTGTGCCACGGCTCTGACCAGCTGGAGGTATTTGACCATCGGTGCTTCTCGAGCTTCGTAATCACCGTTGACCTGGCTAGCGATCAGTTGGGAGTCAGTGTGAATTTTGACTCGCTCAGCCCCCAGCCGTCGGGCCATGCGGGCTCCCGAGATAAGGGCCTCGTAGTCGGAAGCATTGTTGGACGCCTGGAAGTTGAACTTCAAGGCGTATTGTAGCTCTGCTCCTTCGGGGGACTTCAGGAGGATTCTAGCGCCGCTCTCGGCTGAGTTGGAGGATCCGTCGACGAACAGTTCCCAGGTTGGCCCGGGCACGGACGGAGATCTTTCTTCAGTTGGGATGGTGCTCTCGGTGATGAAGTCAGCGAGCGCCTGGCCTTTGATAGCCGAGCGAGGCCGGTACGATATATCGTAGGCCCTAAGTATGATGGCCCACTTGACGAGGCGTCCCGAGGCTTCAGGGTGAGCGAGGATCCTCTTCAATGGTTCACCGGTCAGCACGGTGATGGAGTGCCCTTGGAAATAGGGTCGGAGGCGCTTGGCCGAGGTAACCAATGCTAGCACGAGTCTCTCGGTTGTGGGGTACCTTCTTTTAGCCTCATTGAGCACCTTGTTGGTGTAGTAGCCCGGTCTCTCGACTCCCGAGTCATTTTTGACTAGGACCGAGCTAACTGTAGATGGAGTTGTCGAGAGATAGAGATGTAAGGTTTCACTTGGGACGGGCTTGGAAAGCACCGGGGGTGACGCCAGGAACTCCTTAAGCTCGGCGAACGCTTTTTGGCATTCCTCGTCTCACGCGAATGTAGCAGATGCCATTTTGGGCCCCCTCAACAGTTTGAAGAAAGGTAGGCATCGTTCAGCCGCACGGGACAGGAATTTGCTGAGCGCGGAAATGTGCCCGGTAAGGCGTTGAACATCTTTGATGCATGTGGGTGGGCGCATGTCCAGGATGGCCTGGACCTTGTCGGGGTTGGCCTCGATCCCACGCTGGGTGACTAAGAAGCCCAAGAATTTCCCGGACCTTACTCCGAAGGCGCACTTGGCATGATTGAGCTTCATGTTGTACTTTAGGAGGGTGTCGAGGTTTCAGCTAGGTCGGCGAAGTGGTCTTCGGCCTTGGGGGTCTTCACGAGCATGTCGTCAATATAGTACTCGACGTTCCAGCCGAGCTGTCCCTCGAACATATGATTGACCAGCCTCTGGTATGTGGCTCCAGCGTTCTTCAACCCGAAAGGCATCCGGGTGTAGCAGTATACGCCGAAGTCGGTGATAAAGGCGGTCTTCTCGATGTCTTTTGGATTCATTCTGATATGACGGTAACCTGAATAGGCGTCTAGGAAGCTTAGTATCTTGTTGCCCGAGGTTGAGTCAACCAGTTGGTCGATGCTCGGTAATGGATAGCAGTCCTTTGGAGTAGCCTTGTTCAAGTCGGTGAAGTCCATGCACATTTGCCACTTTCCCGAAGCGTTTAGCACCAGGATGATGTTACCCAGCCACGTCGGGTACAGGACCGGTCTAAAAAGACCAGTCTTTTGCCCCTTGGTGACTTGCTCCTTGATGATCGCCTGCTTCTCTGGCGCGTGCTTCCTTCTGCGTTGTTGTACGGGCTTCACGGTTGGGTCGAGGTTGAGCTTATGCATCACTGTCTCTTCCGGTATCCCGGGGAGTTGATCATCAGACCATGCAAAGACTCGGATGTATGCTGAAAGAAACTCTTTGTATTGCTGTTGAACCTCAGACGGTAGGTCGGCTCCAATCTTTACTCCTAGGGTCGGGTCGCCGTTTAGGAAAACTATTAGCAATTCACCTCCAGGCTCGGAGGTTGCAGGTTTTTCCTCGACTTCCCGGGGACCCTTATTCTTCCCGTCCGACCTTGTGGCTTCAACTGAGATATTATAGCACCTTCTGGCCGTTGCCTGGTTTCCTCGGACTTCCCCCAACCCATTTTTGGTGGGGAACTTCATTTTTTGGTGATAGGTAGAGGGCACCGCTTTCGTTCGGCTAAGGATTCCTCGGCCGAAGATTGTGTTGTATGCTATCATACCCTTGATCACTATGAAGTCCACCATGACCGTAACGGTGTTGGGTGGGGTGTCAAGAGTAACCGGCAGGCTTAGGGCTCCCTCGGGATAAATGACCTGGCCATTGAACTCGCACAGGGGGGTTCGGATCGGGCGGAGTTTAGACGGATCCTCCCCCATCTTAAGGAAGCATTCAAAGGATAATACATCAGGAGCACTTCCATTGTCGACTTGAATCATGTCTACGTTACAATGGTTTATCGTGGCCGATATGACTAAGTCGTCATCATGCGGGGTGGTTAGCCCTTCCAGGTCTCGGTCGGAGAAGACTATGACCTGGGGCTCACTCGGCGGGGCCTTGGGAGGCTCGACGGCTCGGCTCACCTGCTCAGCATGACGCTTCCTTCCTCGGCCACTGTCTCCTCCTGATGCAGCTCCTCCAGCGATGACGTTGATATGGACCCCGCGAGGGGCGTTGTTGATTTCCTCTGGGGTGCCTCGTTCTTCCTTATGCCCGGCCACAAACCGGGATAGGTGTCCTTGACGGACGAGGCGCTCGATTTCATCCTGGAGTTGGTAGCAATCGCCGGTGTGATGCTCGTTGTCACTGTGGAACAGGTAGTGCTTCCTACGATTGCGGCTCTTCGACTTCATTGGCTCGGGTTGGCGGAGGAGACCCGAGCCTTTGATGTCTTCATATATCTCGTACACCGGAGCGGTTAGGGGAGTGTACCGCTCGTACTTCCGTGACGGTTCCTTGTGCTCTCCGTCCCGGTTTCACCTTTTTCCTGGACCCGAACTTGGCTCGGGTGCTCGTTTCTTGTCCCCCTCCCAACCCGAGCCGGTTGCGCCTCGGCATGCGCTGAGTACTTCTTCGCACTCGGCGTGGTGCAAAGCCAGGGTCACTAGATCGGCAAGGGTCGAGGGAGGGTGGAGGACAAGTTCACGGCAGAGGTTCTCATCTCGGGTGCCCCCGGTCAGCGTGGTTATGGCCGAGGCTACATCCACGTGGGGGATTCTCAGGGCTTCCGACTTGAATCGGTGGATGTAAGCCGGGAGTTTCTCCCCTTACGCCTGTTTGAGAGCCAATAGCCCTGCTACCGACCTCGGGGGGCCGCTACCGGTGAAACTCTCCTTAAACACTCGCCTGAATTGTTTGAAGTCCCAGACGGATCAGGGGGCGAGGGCCCGGAACCACGCTTGGGCGCCTTGGACCTGGGTGGTCACAAAGGCTCGACATTTGATGGCGTCGGACGCTCCATGCAGGGTCATTAGGGCGTCGAAGCTGTCGAAGTGATCGGCCGGGTCGCCCTGGCCGTCATAAAGTTTGAAGGTCAGAATGGAGGTTATGGGAGATACCTCTGCCTTCAAGATATAGTCAGAGAACGGGGATTTCTCCTCGTCCTCCGCGGAGGAGACTTTCTACAGGGTGCGTAGGGCGCACTCTTGTTCTGTAAAATGCCTCGTGAATTCTCGCAGTCGGAGGGATAGCTCCGGCTGTCGCTGCGCCGTGGGGCTATCTTAGCGTTCCCCAGGGACTTCGGTCTCTGGATCCAGACGTCGTGCCCCAGGTTTCTCCCTTTTCGGAGTGGAGGAGGCCTCTTGCTCCGGAGGAGGGGCTTGTAAAGGTCCTCCTGACCTGTTACGTATGATCTGCTAGCCTCGGAGGGTGAAGCGGCCTCCGACGGTGTGTTGGGACATGTTCTCGCGGGGGGGCTTTCCGGTGGGGCGCGTGACCTTCCATCCCTGGCCGCCTGAGTCCTCATGAGTCCCACGAGGACATCCAGTTTTACATTAAGGGCTTGGAAAGCGTCAGTGCCACTGCTAAGTGGTAGCCCTACCGCCGTGGGGGGAGGGGGCGGGTGCCCTACCGCCGCGGGGGGAGGGGGCGGTCCGTCGGCGGGGGTGCTGGCATTGGTGGGGGGATTTTGTGAGGCTTGAGAAGGGCCTTCTCCCGTCGCCATAGTGGCCTTTCCCCTGTCGCCGGCGGACCTCCTCCCTGAACTTCTTCCCATCATACTAGCTCTTTGGTCGTTTCCCACAGACGATGCCAGATGAACGGGCGTGATCTCGCGCTGGTCCTGAGCTGGGAGGATGATCACCAGATAGTGAACTGTAAAGAAGGGAAAACGGATCAGGGATCCCAGGGATGGTTCCTTGGGGAAAACCCTCTGATGCTTAAGTCAGTAGAGCAATGGTGGGAAGTTATGAAGGGAGGAAGAAAGAGGTGCACGAGATCCCCCTACACCGAGGTGGTGAAGTGGTTCCTGCTCAGGGAGTTTAGGCGTGTGTTGGCCTTACCTTTCGTCGGAGGGAGTCCCAGGTTTATATAGTGTGCTTGCCTCATGAGTCCCGTAAGCTGAGGAGTTTCAGGCGGGAGTTACGTCCTCATAACGGGGTCTTTACGTCCTCATCGTGGGATCTTTATAGCCTTGAGGGGTCATGGGTCCCTTATCCTCATAAACTCCTGCTCATAAAGGGCTCTCAACGGCAGCGTGGATAAGCAATTGTCGGTTGAGCCGAGCATAAAAGGTGCCAACCCTGTCCGGGCGATAGGCATAGCTCGGAAGAAGATAGGTCGGAGTGGGCACTGAGCGCCTGCCTTTATCCCGGCGAGGGGATCGATCAGGCGTGGGTCTTTTTCTGACCTGACCGATGCTCGGACCTTCCGAGCCTAAGGGCCCCCGAGGAAGGGTGTGATCCCGAGTGATTTTATTAGGCTTTTTAGCCTAAGTGGGCCCTGTGGGGCTGTCACTTGGATGAGCTGGGTCTCGTTTGGTCCTGATGGACCTAGTTTGGCTGCTCTTTAGATGGGCTACAGAAATCCCCCTCTCCAATTTCGGTCATAGTTTACACTGAAATCGGATTATTTTTGAATCTGTGTCTATCTTGGAGGTCGCCTATTCTTTAATTAGCGTCCAGCACCCTAGACGTCAATTCTTTTCCAATTTTGGAAGATTTTAAACTTTCCATATTTTAACGCCAATGAACGTGTGGGGGTGGTGGACGCCCATTTAATGGGCGACCACGTTGTCTGACGCCATTTCTCTGAGCTTTTCGAACTTGCCCTCAACTCCTTCTTTCTTTGTTTTAGAGTCCTTTTCAACTAGGGAAGGTTCCCTGTGGCTTTCCAGAACCGGGAGGATTCCTCTTGCCATGTTTATCTCATTCCAAAGACAATTATACTAATTATTCTTGGATTAAACCTACGAATCTCCCTATAAATAAGCCCCTTTGCTTCTTTGTTCTGGGGACAAATTTCATCAACGAAGGGGAGGTGCTGCCAGATCTCTGGCTCAAGGAGGAAGTAGTCCCTACATCTATTGCTTCATCCTCTTGGAGGCTTCCTCCCGAACGTCCATCCAAAGCTAAAGCCAGGAGAAAAATCCACAGGCTCCCTTAACTTTTCTCTATTTCTTTTACTGCATCAGTCATCAGTCACGCATGCATGCATCTTCATGTCATTCTCCTGCTATTAATCTCTCTTTCTCAATCGCGTTGAGAACCTCCCAAATAGTGTAACACTTGCACACTTATATCTTCTTATTTTTATTCCATCATTCATCATATTTTATCCCTCCCTTTGCATAGGGGTTTAAGGGCTAACACCCAACAAGTGTGTTCTATTCCATGTTTGTTTTCACGTTATATATTTCACTTGGGATTGATACTACACCCTTGGTTCTAATTTCTATCTACTCTTCTATTGGTTGTTGTATCTTTGCAAGTGTAATCTAAGAAGACTCTCTTCATCGGTCGGCCGATTGGAAGAGAAGGTCGACGCACACATCTCCCACGCTTCAAAGGTATTTATCCGCGAACCCTCCTCTTATTTATTGTTTATATCCTCCAACACCTTCCATTACATCTCCACCATCTATTAAGCCTACCGCCTCCGCTTCACCTTCCATTGCCACTCGGAATGGGTGTCCTTCTACAAATATTTGTGCCAAGGACAATGCGCAAGAGCCGGGCAAGAAGGGGTTGGCCATGGCTATGCTATTCAAGATGCAAGACTTTATTTGCCGGATGCCAATCCGTGATCTTATGCCAGGTATGATTGAAGAGGCCAAGTCCCCGCCAATGCTCACTAAAAGAGAATATCGAGATTTGATGCCATGTAAGTTCATGCCCAGGGGCTGGGCAGGGCACCCCTTGTTTCAACATTCCACTATCAAATCCGTTCTTCCATACAAGCGGCAAATGCCCACTTTCTTCAACACTCTTCATCTACCACAAGCCTTGGGCAGCACGAATCTTCCCATGTCAATATTTCAACTCCCTCACCTCATGGCACTTCGCCCTCCAAGGGAGTTATCATTCATCGTTGAAGCTTCGTCATGGGAATTAACTTTATCCATTACGTTTGGCATTACGCTTTCATTGACATGGAGGGGTAGGCATTCTTCTGCTAAGGGACCTTCCGCCACCCTATCCACTTCCTATTCTTATCAACCACCAATTTTTCCTTATGGGCCACCCGCTGGGTGAGGAGGGAGTTCTCATCCTCTCACTACTCTTGCCCTTTGCATTTCATGCATCCACCGCATTCATTGCATTGCATGCATTTGCATTCCTTCTACGGATTTCCGAACCCATATCTTCCCCGCCCTCTGGAACCTTCGGATCCTCCACATCCTCCTTCCTATTCACCTCTATCTTCGGGATCTTCAGGTCCCCTTACACTTGCCGGGCATCACGCCCCCTCCAATTTTCTCTCAGGGCATCATGCCCACTCCCAACTCTTGTATCCCGGATCCTCCATATTTCTCTCTGCTTGTCGGGCATCACACCCTCCTTCTTCACATCCTTCCGGAACCTCCGGATCTCCGGGGGCATCGCCCCCATTCCTACTTTATTCCTCCCGGAACCTCTGGATCTCCCTCTTTGGGCATCGCGCCCCTCTACACCCTCACATCCGGGTCCTCCGGATTTCTATCTTCCCCCGGGGCATCGCGCTCATCCCTACTTTCCTCCTCCGAAACCTCCGGATCTCACTTTTTGGGCATCGCACCCGTCCACCCCTCCACACCTCCATATCCGGATCCTCAGGATTTATCCTTTCTTTCAAGGCATTGCGTCCTTCTCATCCCATTCCTCTGAAACCTCCAAATTTTCCATCTTATCTTCCCCCCAATCTCCTTGGGCATCATACCCCTTTCTATTTTCGTCCTCCAGATCTCTTATTCCATTCCTTGATTCTTTCCGAGCATCGCGCCCCTTCCCATTTTATCCCTCCGGAGCCTCCGGACCTCCTATCTTTCTTCCAATTTATCTTGCTACTCCTCCAAGACGTCGTGTCCTTTATTCTCTTCTTCCTTTTAAATCAACTTTTTCCATACTTTTTCCCAGGGCACCGTGCCCCTCATTACTTTCTCCCTCCGGAGCATTCGGATGATTCTTCCTCACGTCATGATTCTCCTCTTTTGCCCTCGGACTCTCCGGATCCTCCTCTTTCCATTTACCAATTCCTTCTTTTAATTCCTCCTAATCCCGGGTCTGACCAGACTTCTCCCACATCCACTGTTCTGGCCATCTGCCCTTTCTCCCACTGCTTTCGAGGCTTTAGTCCTCACTCCTCCACTTGATTTCCCTTTCATTCTGTAGACCTTTTATGTGATCAGGATCTTCGCGCCTTAGTGAGGGAGTTCTAGCCCTCACCTCTCTTCCTTTTTCTCCTCATTCGTCTAAGTCTGGTCCAGACACCACTCCTTCTTGTTAAGCCACTTTCAAAACTTTGCGATCCTTTCTTAATTATCTGCCAGTAGAGGACAACAAATCCCAAGAGCACTTTCAGTAGCTGCTTCTTCAGCAAGGTTGCAAGGTAACTCGTGCATTTTCATCACTTTATGCATGCACTATTTTTCAAAATAAAGTGCTTCTTAACATGATTAAGAGCGGTTGTTCTAGGCCTTGTCTTAGGTCTTTGTTTAAAATCAATGTCAAAAAAAATAAAAAGAAAAAGAGAGTCTTTAGGCTTGCTATGCAGCACTTTGGCTATAAAAATCCAGTGCTAGGAGTTTGACATTCTCTCCTCGCTTGATAAGGGCAATCCTAAGCTGGGCACCGCACGCACTCCACGGCGTCCCTAGCCGTCCCTCTTGGTAAAAACACCGTTGCTACTTGGGCCATGCTTGAGGGCACGAGATGTTTTTCTCCTCTACTCGACTAAAATATGAGGATAGAGATATTATGGGCAAAACAACCAACCTAAGCACACCCTGACAAGAGGAAGTCTCAAATAAGGGCAGTCTATTATGACCTTATTCTCAAAATTCAAAACTCAAATTGTAATATCTCCCAAGTCCAAAGCAAAAGAGAAGTGACAAATCGAAAAAAAATAGAAAAAAAAAATCCAAAGAAATCTGGCATGGCAAGAGGGCAGTACAGTTTCCCCGCGGGACGTTATGAGCCCGGCTGTATGCGTGCCTAAAAAGAGAATTAAGGTTCGATGATATGACACAAAGTCCCGACGTAACAGACCGAATCTCTAGGGGTTGTGCTATTGACAGATGTCAAAACCCGATATCTTCTTAACATATATGAAGCTTATCTCCAACGCTCTTCTCTGCTCCCCCCTAAGACCGAGTGTTTCTCGGGTATGGCTTTGGTAGGGGCACCGTTAGCCAAGGATAGCCGGTTATAGGGCGCCACCTCTTATGCACGCTTTGCTTCGGGCAGTTGTTAGAAAAAGGGGAAGGAACGAGGACCTCTAGCCAGCGGTTTAAACATCCTTTAATGTTGCATTAGCAAAGTCTAATCCATAATCCAATTTTTTTTTAATATTTCAAAAAAAATCTAAAAAAATTTAAATATTTTTCAAAATAAAAAAATAACAAAAAATCATAAAAATTTGCATATTCCAAAATACAAAAAAATGAATATTTTTCAAAAAAAATAAAAAAACCATAATAATTTGCATATTCCAAAATAAAAAATTAAAAAAATTAAAAAAAATTGCATTGTATTTCTTCTGATGGTGCTTTTGCAGGGACACTCTTACAAAAGACTAAGAGTTTGGGATGAGTCCTCTTTTCACTCACATCATTGATGACTCATATTGCTCCTCATGATTTGCTCACTGGGCATTCTTGATTATCATTTCACATATTTTCATGTCGTTCATGCCAAACTGGTTATTCCTGTCATTCTGGGCATCATTCTGATCATTTTGGAGCTAATCTTTCGAAAGCCATTCTTGCCGATTTCAGTCTGAGCATTACCCTCATCATGATTATTCAACTCCAAAGCTCATGACTAGCCAAGTTGTCATCCTCATGGTTCAAATGAAATAATAAACAAGGGTTGATGCCGTCATACTTTGATGCTCTGGACTACACCATGCTTTGATTCATGCTTTCACGATGCTGTGCTATCACTGCTATGTTCACACTATGCTTGTTGTAGTTCATTCTGGTGGGCAGACAGCTGTGGCAGAGGGCCTCGCCGGTGAGCGCGGCGACTGGGTTGGGGTCGTGGAGCTGGGTCGCGCATCAGAGGCGGGCGGGATTTATACTTATGACCGTAGCGGTGGCTATCCAGTGGAGTTCCCTCTGGACTGACACTTGTTTGAGTTTATTAGGCACTTCGTCCCGTCAGGTATGGAGGAGAGTGACTCTCGGGTTGCTGGAGCCCGTCGTCGATTGGAACGGGCAATCCTGTTGGGCCGAGACAGCTTGCATGGAATTGTTCTTTGCGGCTTCTCAAGATTCTCTGTGGATTACTGGAGGCAGAGTCAGTTTTCCAGTGCTGAGTGCCTGGGCTTCTTCAGCAGAGCAGACCAGTTTGGAGTCCGTGTTGGAGTGATGGGTCCCGCCTTTTGGGATTTACATGGGCACCACCAAGCAGAGACAGAGGGAGGTCCAGGATTAGTACTGGAGCCATCACGGCTGGAGTATGCCGGGGAAGGCTATGACGACCACAGCCTTTTGTCTGGGATTTTACGACAGACCGTCGTTAGCTGGTATGGTCGCTGGGCAGTGATTTTGTCACACAGATACCGCCAGGGAGCCACTGAGTGGTTGATGGGCATAGTGCACCACTACCGGGTGCTGCTAGACCGAGTTGATATCCGATATGCTGTGACTGCGGCTCTATATGGGTATCCTTGCTACACAGGACTTCTGCAGGCGTTGATAGAGCGCTTCAACCGCAGGTGGAACACCGTGGCGACGGCTAAGGGGGAGACTTCGTTAGACTTGTGGTCTCTGTGGAGGATCTCTAGGTTGTCGATCAATGGCGAGGGGTACGAGGAGGTAGTACTGGATGACCTCTATCATAGCCACACTGACGGACATGGACGATACCGGGTTCCTTACAGCTACCGATATTTGCTGAAGACCTGGAGGGACTTGGCCCTGGCTGGGAAGGAGAGAGCGGCTCAGACTCCCCGGGTGCCGCTAAACGCGTGGATTCGCCACTTTTATGACGGACCCTTTTGCTTTCACCAAGAGTTTACGAGGGACCAGACCCCCTGGGAGGAGTACACAGAGGTGGAGCTGCGCTTCCGGACATACACGAGGTATATCTACGCACCACAGAAGGGGTGGAACCCTTAGAGGCTGCCGGATGTGACTCACTTGGCCGCGTACTTGGCGTACTGGTTGGCGACGTTTGTGGTCCCCCACGGGGAAGATGGCCAGCTGAGAGTAGAGCTATTGTGGCCTGCGTGCCAATTGACGGAGGGACGGAGGCTGGCCTTAGCCCCAGCGGCTTTGGCTAATGTTTATCAGGGACTGGGGGTACTGGCGGCACACCCGGCGCAACGCGAGTGGAGCCTGCTTCTGCCGACTCACTACCTCAGCGCATGGGCTGGGCTACTGTTCTAGGGTTGGTGTCTCGCGGGTCCGTAGCGAACCAGGCGACACCTTTGTTGTTTAGCTTCACCAGACAGCCAGATGGGGATGTAGTTGTGCAGCTGGAGGAGGCCAAGAGAGTTTTGTGTTACTTGCCCGGTAGGGGCAAGGAGGGTATTCCCTTTGACGGTGCCACGAGGGACTCCCACCTGATCATGGTGCCTTTGGATGGTGGGGCGGCCTGCGCCCTACCTTACCAGCAGGAGCCGGACGCGTCATTGTACACATAGTGGGTGATGAGCACCCGACCAACGGTGCTGCCTTTACACCGGTCTTTGACGAACTTCTTAGAGCCGTACTACCCGCACAGGTTCGCTCGAAACTTCAGGTATGACCAGGGGATCCCGCCGAACCAGGAGTTCCCTTTGGCAGGTCGCCAGTACAGAGGCCGGGACACCCACTTGCTAGCCGCGGTGTGGTGGGACTTCTACTATCGTCGGGAGTGGGAGCGACTGCTGACGCCTATGCCAGGACGCAGGGGACGGTTTGACGTCCACTACGCCAGGTGGTGGTTCGAGCATAGTCATCAGTACCGATAGAAGGCCTCGGCGATCTGGAAAGCCGAGGAGACTCGTCTCTTGAGGGAGGATCTGCCTCTCATCGCACTAGATGATGGGTATCTGCGGGCTCACTTTTCTCGGATCCGCTGGGAGGTCGAGAGGCTGGCGCAGCAGGTGCCCCGGGGGAGCCGAGGCTCTTTGTCGATGGGGCAGAGCGGCAATGGGGCACTGAAGCCCCTTAAGCAGGCGCTGGCGACGCCTGGAGGTACCAGAGTCTGGGCACCTCGACCCGGGACGTCGAGGACTTGGTGGACCCAATTTCTGTAGACTGTGGGTTCAAGCAGAGGGGTTCCCTGGACCGAGTGCTTCTTGAGGGGAGCTTTGTAGATACAGCGGCTAACGACTGGAGGCATCATATTGCCCACGCGATCGGGTCAGCTGGACCCATAGAGCTCGTGTCCCTCATTGAGTGCACCTACACCCTGAGGGACGTGAAGGAGGCGGTCGCGAAGGCCGCGTGGGTTGTGGGTTTGAAGCCAGAGTAGCTAGTTCCTCTGCCACTGACCCCCTTCGTGACTTCAGGTAAGACCTCTTCATTAGCTTGCTAGCCCTGCTTTGTCGTTCTCTAGGACATACGGCTGAGAGATCTTGTGTGACTGTGTTTGGCAGGTTCTGCAGCGGACAAGGATCCCCTCTCCACAGGGAGATCTTCTGGGGATGGTGATGGGGCCCTTCATCCCCGAAGGAAGCGCCCCCGAGTAGAGACCAGAGTCAGGGAGGTTGGTGAGTCCTCTCGGGGACCCGCTGCCAGGGAGCATATCGAGGTGGAGCCGGCTCTGAGTAAGTGCCATATCCGCCCGCTTGCTTTATATTGATTCAGTTTTGACGATCGGCTAACCTTGTGCAATTGGGTTTGCCTTTCACAGCGCCATTGGAGACCGGGGCTGACGCGTCTTTCTCGCCACCCCCGGAGGTCGACCCACTTCCTGACGACGGGGTCGATCATGAGATAGATAAGGAGGGGCTCCTTCGTATGATGGATGAGACCGCCCCCAATGTCGAGACCTTCCCCGATTTTGAGCCATGGAAGACCTCAAAGGATGCTCAGTCAGGTAAATGATTCTGTAACCGAGCGTGTCGTATTTATGGCTGTATTTGTTTCTGGGAGTTGACATAGTTGCTGATGTCGTGTAGAGGTGGTCGGGGCATCAGAGACCGCAGCTTCTCCTGAGATGCAAGGCGGGGTGCCCCCATCCGATGACGGGCAGGAGCCCGGTGTGACCCAGGATAGCTTGGGTAAGTATTGAACTGTTACGGAGGGCATTGCCCTTCCATTGTATAGTCGCGGGGATGCTGATACTGACCGACTTTATGGGGTCATTTGCCATGTGAGGATCCAGCCGCTACTCTGGAGATGATTCAGGAGCTGGTCCGTACCGGCCCTTAAGTGTCTCTTCCCTCCTTTGAGGGGGAGCCGGAGGGGAGGAGCACTTTAATGCCGCCCACGATTGAGGAAGTGTCTAGTCTGTTACCACAGCTATTGGTAGGACTGGAGCAGGTTTCCCAGTCAGCTATGGTGTCAGCCTGCACTGTGGGGCTGGTCGGGTCCTCGAGCATGGGACCCTCAGGTGCGTAGCTGGGGACTTAATCATTTCTGTTAAGCCTATTGTTGTTGATTGTATTCTAGTGCTGAGGTCTTGTTGGTATTGTTTACAGGTGTACCTTCGCCTCTGGAAGAAGGTGAGCTGCCCTACAACGGGGCCAACATAGTGGAGGAGGGGTCTGTAGACACGCCAAAATTGACGCTATGTTGATCAAATCTCATGTCACTATGTTAACGCCCCAAAGTGAACTTCAATATTTCTATAATATAAAGTTTTTCTATTTTTGTGTGTTTTTGTGATTTATTCTCGGGTTTTTGGTGATTCACGACTTGAAGAAGGGCGTGTTTTAAATAGCGACCTAATCTGGGGCGTGTTCTTAAGAAAGGATGACCACAGAGAAGGGCGTCAATTCCTGGTATTTTACGAGTCCCACCCCGATTGAAATCAATGATTAACGTCCTTCCATAGGGCGTGTTTTTGTTTAACGCCTTTACTTCAGGCGTCTCTTTGCAATTTTCAAATAAAGAAGGCTTTTATTACCAAAATTGAATCCAGGAAGTGACGCCTTGATCCCAGTCGTGTTTTGAATTAACGCCCTTGAGCAGGTCGTCAATTCTGAATTGACGCCCTTTGGTAGGTCGTGTCTCACTCTTTCGTGTCTTGCTTAAACTTGCCTTTCCTGAAGAGTTCCCTGCCTTTCTTGGTCACCTTGCTCGATCTGGGAACTAGAGTCCTTGCCGTTAACGACCACTGCCTATTCTTATCTTCCCAAATCTGTGTCTATCTGTGATCGAGACCCTATAAAAGAGTCCCCTGGTTGATCTCGCGCGAGGTTAACGGGTGCACAGAGATAGATAGAGTTAGACAGAGGACACAGAGAGGTTATCGTGCGAGGTTAGAAGCAGAGCTGTTGTTGTCACAGAGGTTAACGGGTGTTGGCGATTGAGATTGAGAGATTGATTTCTCTTCTGCTTCCTCCTGCTGCCGCATCCGAAACAAAGTGTCTTCCCTCTACTGTTTACAGGAACAGCAGGGATCTTTTCTTCTCTTTATTGTTGTCTGTTCATCTCATCATCGTATAGCCTTTTTCTTGCATTAGTTTTTCATTGCATCTCTTCTCCTCTCCCTAATTCTCTAGGGTTTTTAAAACAAACAAAAGGGTAATCAAAGAGGAAGACCCCCTTCATCGGCCGGCCGATAGAAGGTGGAGGAAGGAACTCACATCCATCCCGCATCCTATTATCACCAGGTATTCGCGATCATCTTTTCTTCTTATTGAGGTAACCCCTCTGGCGATCACTCTCCTTAGTAGCACCATGTGCTCTTTTACTCGCCCTTTTTTTCATTATTCTTCTTATGCCTATTCTTATATTTTTTGTCTTAAAAAGTGGATTATTTTCCATGATTCACAAATTGGCGATCACAGTGGGACTTCCACTATTTTTCTGTTGATTACCCCTTTCCTATTGGCACCCACGTGTGCCGTTTCCTATTGGCACCCACGTGTGCCCTTTCCCCTTCGGCACCCACGCGTGCCCTTTCCCTTTGGTACCCACGGTACCCCTCCTTTGTGCCCCACGGGCACCCCTCCACTGTGCACACTGCACACTCCCCGGGATCAGCCAGCTTGTGATTAATCTATTGATGTTTTTGAATTAACGCCTTTCACAAAGGCGCCTTTTTATTTAACGCCTTCATCCAGGGCGTCTTTTTTATGTTTAACGTCTTCCACGAAGGCGTCTTTCATCATATCTGCTGCTTCTGTGAATTTGCACCCTCCCCTCGGGCGTCTTTTTATTTGGTAGCGCCTCGCACAAAGGCGCGTTTTTCTTCGATCGTGCGCACCACTTATATTTGACGCCCTCTGTCAGAGGCGTCTTTATCATATTTAGCGCCCCACATCAAGGTGCGTTTTTGCATTGTCTGAGAGCCTCTCCCAGTGATTCACGACAGCTATCCTGTCGTCTCTTTTGTTGGTAGCGACTGCCGCTACGTCGCCTCTTTCCTGTGTCTTTACAGAGCTTTGCTGTTTCTATCTATTCATGCTGGGTTCATACTTACATTGATTATTTGATTATATTGCTGTGATTGGCTTATCTTATACTGCATTTTGTGGCATTTGGTTGAGAGACCTCCTCTCTCTACACTAGGATTCCACACACCTCTCTTGGAATCGGGACAACCCTCCATTGAGCATTCCGTCTCTTTGGACCGGAAATCCCTTTTCCAAGACCTCCGTAAGTCCCCGCACCCATGGATTCCCTCACGGACGCTGGGCTGGTTGTACCCTTGAAGTACCCGGAGTTTAGAGAACCTATCGTTGGAGAAAAGAGAGAGAACCTAGTTAACCCGGAGACTACACTTGGATCCAAACTAGGTTTCACTTTGCAAAGAGGAGTGAATTATTCTGCAACTTAACTCACTCTAATCTCAAACATAACACTAAAATTTTGCATTCATCTCAACTTGATTGCATAAACTTGGTTGGGTTGATTTGCTTAAGCTTGTTTCGATTGGGTGATTGATTGTGTGATAATTCCTTCATAAAGCTTTCTCTCTTTTTAAGCATGCAACTCTGTTCAGGTAAGATTATCAACATGGCAAGCTACGGATATTCCTATGATGATGTGGAGGAGAACATTTTTGGTCAATCCTATGAGGTTCCCCAAGATTCTATCTATCATGAGGGGAATTACCCTCCTCCTCATTCTCATTATCCTCAAGTTCATGTGGTTGATACCACTACTCAAGAGGTTGCGCCCTCTTCTCAGGCTTTACCCTCCAACACTTCGGGGAACCACTCCCCATCTTTCAACGTTACTGATTTGATTAATGCTCTATCTCAATTAGATGACTCCCAGCGGCAGGCAGTTCAGGCCGCTTTGAAAGGGAAGTCCGTCCCCTCTTCATCCTCCAATCCCCCTCCGGCCGAGAGTGGCCATCACCTCACTAATGATAAGGCGGTCTTGCACAAACCCCCTTCTTGTCCACCAACGCCTGGTGCGGCCATGCCGGCCCAACAGGCAAGCTACTCAGCGGTTAGGCCTCAGTTTCTCCAACCTCCCCGAATTCTACGGACGCCTATACCGAATTCTTTCATTCAAAATCCGGCCCCGGTCGAGTCCGACACCAATGTTCTACTGCTCCAAAAGTTGGCCAGCATGGAAGAGCAACTTAAGAAAGTTACTGCAGCCAAGAATGCCCCGGAGATCTCTCTCCCTACACTGCCAGTTTTCCATCTGTCGCCTTCTGAGATGCCGAATTTTCGGCGATACAATGGAACTGGCAATCCTTTCATTCATTTGAAGGATTTCATGTACGAGACCTCCTTTTGGCAAGATAATAAGGCCTCTTTGGCTTATTTTTTTAGAAGATCTTTACAGGGGCCAGCCCTCGAGTGGTTTTATTCCATGGAACCCGCAGATGCCAGCAATTTTGATGTGGTTCAACGGAAATTCTTGCAGAAGTACAGGGACCAGGTTGGACCCTCCCTTTCAGTTACAGATTTGGTTGCAAAGAAAATGAAGCCCGAGGAGGACTTCATAATATTTGCTGATAGGTGGCGATCAATGGCCGAAAAGTTGAAAGATACGTTGTCAGAACCGGAACAGGTTAAGATGATTATATCCAATGCAACCCCTCAGTTCCGGCACATATTAGCCATGAATAGACTGACAACCATGGAGGATCTTTATGAAAGAGCTCGTTATATTCAAACCCAAATGAAGGATTCGCCCATCATGGGTATGTTTGAACCAAAGCCAAAGTTGTTCAAGAAAAATACAAATGTCAACAATAGCGGGCCCACGACTGAGGGCACCGTCATCAATGAGTAGGTTGGCGCGGTCGGCAACCCCACACCTTTTCGCCAATCTAACCCACGACCTCCACCACCTCCACAACAAAGCACTCTCTTCAACTCGCCACCACAACACCAATTCGCACCTCAACCTTCCTTTGCTTCACCACAAAACCAAGCGCCCCACACAGATCCCTCAGCTCCGCAACAGTACCACCAAGTACCGCCACCCACTAACTATGGACCACAACAACAACAGCAAAGGAGACCACTTGGCCCCAAAAGGGCCCATTATCCGCCATTGCCAGAAAGTCTCCCAGACATATTCAATGCCTTGATGGCTGCCAACTTGCTCATGCTACCAAAGGAAAGGGCAGCGTGGCCCGCTAATGTTGACACGTCCCGTTACTGTGTTTTCCACCACTCTCCTGGCCATAATGTCGACCATTGTTTCCATTTCAAGGACTATATTTATGATTTGAATGACCAGGGTGGCATCAATTGGGATGAGATGAGACAGTTTATCGCCACTATGAAAGTAAGAAAGCATCCTCGGCAGCAGCAGGCTCGGCAGCTGCAGCAACCAGCAACCAGCTGCAGCAACCAGCTCTACAAGCAAGCTCCGACACCTCAGCAAGATATGGGGATTGTCCACAACCCACTGCCAGAGCACCCGCCGAATCAGCACGTGAACCCTGTCACGTCTCTCCGTGAGGTGGAGAGAGGACAGGGATGGCATGAAGAAAATGCCTCTGTCGGGGCATTTAATCATAATCCAAATCAACCTCCGCGCCTTTTGCGCACGCTTCCTTCTTCTTCTACTCCCCAATTGAGCTGAGCTCTTATACGCCCCGTTAATCCACCTGCTCCCACCAATTCTCCATCCTTGCCAACCCGATCTCTACTTACCCGCTTATCGCCTCCGCAGCCTACCACACAGCAAACCCCGCCATCCACTACTAACCCTTCACCTTCGCCGTCTAGACCACTCCTTATCCGCCCGTCGCCAACGCACGCTACACCCATCACCACTACTCCTTCACCGGCAAGGATCCCCCCACCATCGTCTCCCCCATCTTTTATACCCAGATCTCTCCTCATTCCGCCCACTAACTCTTCTCACACTCGGGCACCCCTTCCTACTCCTACGCCTCCTGTGGGGGCTTCTTCCTTGAACTCCTCACCAACACCCCTTACGGGAGCTCCTTCTTCAAACACCCCTCCACCACTTCTTAACGCCAATACACCCTCTTCTTCTTCCAACCCTCCTCCTTTACTTGCCCCGACAGAGGCACAGCAAAACGTGGCACCGCTCTGCAGTGGACGGATGTTCCAGCGCATCTTTCCCCAAAGAGAGCAAGAGACCGTGCAGGGGCCTAATGAACAAGAACATGAGCAAGAGTCCATGCCGGGTACTGAATATGACTTACTGAAACATTTGGACCAGACTCCAGCAAGGATTTCAATTTTAGAACTGATCAAAAGGTCAACCACTCATCAGATGGCCCTGAAAGAATATTTGCAGAAGGTCATGGTCAATGAGGACATTCCGGTCGAGCAGATAACCACAGTATTAACGCCCGCTAGCAGTCAGCCTGCGATTACTTTTTATGAGCATGAACTAGCACCACTCTCAGCAAGGGAAATATGCTCTATGCATCACGGTTGATATCAATAAGGTGGCGGTGAAATAATGTCTGGTGGACACTGGGGCATCTATCAATGTATTTCCACCGAGCACTTTGAAGATGTGCGGCATTCCTGAAAACCTGATTCGGCCATCTACCATAACAGTCACAGCATATGACAATACCAAGAAGCCTCCTCTAGGCATGATCACATTAAAGGTCAGTTTGGGTCCAGCCGCAATCACGGTCGATTATTTCCATATCTTGGACATGGATCCAACATTCAATGGCATCATGGGTCGCCCCTATATTCAACAGCTCGATGCAGTGCCCTCTACAAATCATCAGTGCCTCAAGTTTCCACACAAGGGCCGCATTATCAAAGTTACCAGTATGCCAATTCTGCCAGAGGAAGACATACACTTGGCTTCATCAGTTCCTTCTATTTGGCCTGCCAACAAGCCGTTGCTATCAATGCTAGACCTCCCTCACCCACGGCCAATGTCGCCAGAGACAGTCACGACAATTGCTATGACACCCTTGCCTTCCAAGGGGAAGAAGAAGAAAAGCATGATAAACACCCCTGGCTGGAAAATCCTAATGAAAATGGGGTATCAAAATGGCAAAGGTCTGGGTGCCAGTTGTCAAGGCAGGACTAGGCCTATTAAGCCTCAGAAATTGATTACACGAGGCGGCCTGGGGTACAAAGGGCCGGGCAAAAATGAAGAAGAACCATGGGCAGTTATGACATCCACCTTGAAGACAGATCGCCAGCCACTTACTTGGATATTGAAGACACATTTTGTCACAGGTGGCGTTCAGAATCATGAGCAGACTACAATAATCACCTCCATTCTAGACTGTCAAGATGTTCATGCGAGACAGTTTGCTCGCCATATTGCACCATTGGCCACTTATAAAGCCCTGGAGTCTCTAAGGCCTAATAAAAGAAGGAAGATGGATGATCCAGAGTGTGATTGGTACAGATGGTTCGATATGTATGATATTACTATTGCCTTGAGCCGTCTCTTTATGCCGACTGATCCGGAATGGCCGCCACTAATACATGAATTGATTGAAAGGCCGGCTGTGATTACAGATAAGAGGCAGTTGCTGAGTGACTACACTGACACTGGAGAGCCAGATGTTCCATATGAAGAAGGTTTTACAATAGACAGGCTGTGGGCCGGCCTCTTTTCCCTCACTTCCATGCATCCATCTCTTCTAGCTTCTCTACATTCTCAATTGTTCTCTCGCGTGCCGAGACCGCCGCCAATTATGATCAGCTTTTCTCCAGATTCACTGCAGATTTCTCTCCCGATTCCTCCCTTGCTCCTCGAGCAATTCTCCAAACTCTCCATCACACCCCCGCGCGGGTCATCTCTGATTCAATCTTTCTCCAAACTTTCAATCTCCACTCCTTCTGCTATTCTCCCTTCACATTGTTTTCTTCTAGAAAAGGAAAATAAAAATGAAGATAAAGATAAAAACGAAAAAAAATGCCAAAATTCCAACTCTTCAATCCTCCATCTCCGTTGAAGAGACTTCTTATCTCTTTTCCGAGTGTGTCCCGACCCAGGGGCCACTCTTCCATGATTCATTGATAAATCTTTTCTCCCCCTCTGGTGAGGGGTCTCCTTCTGTATCACCTCCTGTATCCACTTTTTCACCTCCTTCCTTCAATCAAGCTAGTTGTTCTTCTTCTTCTAATAAGATTAATGGGGTATATTTTCATAAGAAATCTAAGGGTAAGCAGATTCCGCGTAGATTTTTGTTGGAGTTAGCCAGAAGATGCCAGGCTTGTTTAGCTCTTCCCGAATTTTTGGAGAATCCGATCATCCTGCCAGAGTTGGAATATGAGGATACTAATGTTTCTTATGAGGGTTTTGGTGTCTATGAAATTATGAATGATGAAGACCCTATTGAAGAGGGGGATGAAAGTTATGAAGAATATGAGGACGAGGCTGATGCCTTTGCCAGTGGTATGAGAAGATTTGATGAACCATCAGCCTCAGTAGAAGAGCCTACCAAAGAAATAAATTTGGGTACGGAAAAAGACCCTAGGATTGTCCTCATCAGTAAGAATTTGCCGCCCTCCGAAGAGGAGGCGCTTATTTTGGTACTTCAAGAATACAAGGACACGTTTGCGTGGAGTTATGAAGATATGCCTGGATTAGACCCTGCACTCGTTGAACATCGGCTTACACTTAAGCCGGGGTCTGTCCCGATCAAGCAACGGTTGAGACGTTTCCACCCTAGCATGGCTTTAAAGATGAAAGAAGAGGTCGACAAGCTTCATAAGGCTAGATTTGTTAGAGTTGTCCTCTATCCGAATTGGGTGGCTAACATCGTCCCGGTCATGAAGAAAGATGGGAAGGTTCGGATTTGTATAGACTTTCGGGACCTCAACCGTGCGTGTCCTAAAGATGACTTCCCCCTCCCTCATATTGATGTTCTGATTGATAATACGGCAGGATTTGAGACTCTCTCTTTCATGGATGGTTTTTCGGGTTATAATCAAATTCGCCTGGCTGAAGAAGACCAAGAGAAAACATCGTTCACTACACCATGGGGTACTTACTGCTATGTCGTCATGCCTTTTGGACTCAAGAATGCTGGAGCCACCTATCAGAGGGCTATGATGGCAATTTTTCATGATATGATCCATATTTATATTGAGGTGTATGTGGATGACCTGGTAGTAAAATCAAGGACAAGGATTGAGCATCCTGGGGTTCTAGCTAAACTCTTGCAAAGATCACGAGAGTATCAATTGAAAATGAACCCCAAGAAGTGTGTATTTGGCGTTTCATCAGGGAAGTTGCTTGGATTTATTGTTAGCAAAAGGGGAATTGAAGTTGATCCAAACAAGGCAAAGGCCATCAGAGACATGCCTCCTCCCAAGAATTTGAAGGAAGTTCGAGGATTAATCGGGAGGTTGCAATTTATTCGCCGCTTCGTCTCCCAGCACTCACAAAGATGCAGGCCGTTTTACGAGCTTACTAAGCCGGGAGTCAAGTTTAATTGGGATGACAAGTGTCAGGCAGCTTTTGACGAATTGAAGGATTATCTGGCCAATCCTCCTGTCCTAAGGCCTCCAATTCCAGGCAAACCGCTTATCCTCTATGTCTCCGTCTTGGATGACTCTGTAGGTGCTGTCCTAGCTCAAGTGGATGAAGAAGGGAAGGAGAGGGCAGCATACTACTTGTCTAAACTTCTCAACCCTTGTGAGCAGAGGTACTCAGCCATGGAGAAGACTTGCGCTGCTTTAGTCTGGGTAGTTCAGAAGTTAAAACATTATTTCTTAGCTCACGAGGTTCACCTCATTGCTCGCATGAATCCGATTAAATTCCTTCTTGAAAAATATGTCCTTACTGATCGATTGGCACGCTGGCAAAGCTTCCTTTCACAGTTCGACATCACTTACATTCAACAGAAAGCAATCAAAGGTTACGCCATTGCCGAACATCTTGCTCACCACCCTCTACCCCGATTTGATCCTGTCAATTCGGAGTTTCCAGACGAAGAACTGATGTCCATCAATCAACCCCATGATCCTATGTGGACATTACATTTTGATGGAGCTCTAAATTCCCAAGGAAGAGGGATCGGCATGGTTCTTTTAACACCAGAAGGGGTCACCATCCCATTTGCTGCTCAGCTTACTTTCCCTGTCATAAACAATATAGCTGAGTATGAGGCTCTTTTGGCCGGCCTTCAAACCGCTCATAGATATGGTGTTACCCAATTACGAATGGTTGGTGATAGTCAGCTCATTCTGCGCTAGGTGCTTATCAAGTGCCGCACTATCAATCCTAAGCTCAAGCCCTACCAGGAACTTGCCTCGGCTTATGCCAAACTCTTTACCAAGTTAATCTTCATTCATGTTCCTCGAAGCCAGAACATCCTAGCCGACGCTCTTGCTTCTTTGGCCTCTGCTCTAGTCTTCCCTCCTGAGCGTGATTTTCATGTTCCTTTAATTCATCAGCGTGACACTCCAGCAATTAAGGATCGTGCATTCTTCGATATTAGGGATAAGGTGCTCGAAAACGTCAGGCGGAGTGAATCTCTTAAAGGCAAAGAGGTCATATTGTTAGATTGGGAAGAAGAATTGGCTGATGAAGAGAAACCTTGGTATTATGAGATTGCCAGGTATTGTAATGATCAATCCTATCCCGAGGAAGCCATAGTGGAAGAAAGGAAAGCAATTAGAAGAGTGGCTCAACGTTATGTTTTGGTTGGAGGTGTGCTCTATAGAAGAGGGCTCACAGGTGTTTTATTAAGATGCCTCGACGATGATGAATCTTGGAAGGTTGTGGAAGAGGCGCATTCTGGAGTGTGTGGTGGTCATGTGAACAGCTAGATGCTAGCTAAGAAGATCCTTAGGCTAGGTTTCTATTGGCCAACTCTAGAAGAGGATTGCTCCATCTATGTTCGAAGGTGTGTTAAGTGCCAACTGCACGCCGACAAAATTCACTCTCCTGCTTCTTCACTCCATCCTATGTCCTCCCCATGGCCTTTTTCCATGTGAGCTTTTGATATCATTGGACCTCTTGGTGATTCGAACCTCCTGACCAAGCAAAAGTCGTTCATCTTGACAGTAATGGAATACTTCACCAAGTGGGCGGAAGCGGAAGCATTCGTGGAGATCAAAGCATCAACTGTCTGCAAGTTCATAATGAAGAACATCATCGCAAGGTTCGGCATCTCGGGTACCATCGTCACCGACAATGGACCTCAATTCATCTCCCAAGAGCTCAAGGATCTATGCAACATGTATAACATTGCATTGCATCATTCTTCTCCCTATTATCCGCAGGGCAATGGCCAGGCAGAGGCCACTAATAAAATTTCGATCAAAATCGTTAAAAAGACGTGTGAGGCTAATAAATTTTCAGATTGGCCAGACAAGCTGGTTGAAGCTCTCTGGGCCTATCGCACTTCCATTCGTACCCCTACTGGGTAAACCTCTTTCGCCCTTACTTATGGAATGGAGGCGGTAGTCCCTTATGAGATTCTCATTCCATCTCTGCGAGTACAATTGGACAAGGAACTCTCTATTGATGAGCGTCGTGATTCGCTCCTTGCCCAGTTGGAACTCTTAGATGAGAAGCGTCTGCTCGCCGCTGAGCATGCGTGCATTTATCAAAATAGGCTGTCACGTTTTTATCCAAAGAAAGTAATTGAGAGAAAATTCAAAGTCGGTGAGATGGTAATCAAGAGAATCTTTGTAAAGCCTGGTGGGCCCCGCTCAAAACTCCAACCAAACTGGGAAGGACCATTCGTCATAAAAGATGTTTATCCTGACAATGCTTATAAACTGATTAATGCTGAAGGACAAGAGCTAACTTATCCTTGGAATGGTCTGTACCTTAAGAAGAACTACCCCTAATTCAAAATCCAACAAAAAATAGAAATTTTCAAAATCCAACAAAACAAAAATTTTCACAATCTCTCCAAAAAAAATAGAAATTTTCCAAAATCCAAAAAAAATAGAAATTCTCCAAAAAGAATGAATTTTTTTCAAGATGGTTGCCATGATTGCAAGGACGCAAGGTCTGAAAGGTTAAAATTCAGTATTCATTCATCAGTCTTGTTAACTCAAAATGGGGTCGACACCCACACACACACTACACGCTTACCCTTGAACTCAAGCGGTGCAAAATCTGATGGAAAGTCAAAACCTGACTAAAGGTGAAGACAATACCCATTCTTTTCCTCTTCGGCCCATAAGGGAGGAAGGAAGGTCTCGGGGTAGACCCGCCAAGCCTATCCGCCACCCTAGTAGGTGGAAGTCAGGGCCCAAAAGGGAACAAATGCCACAAATGCCAAGTACAATTAGGTTTTTTTTCATCGATGCAAATCAGTCTCGAAGTGAAAGTCAAATCGTGAAAGAAAAGCATGTCAAGAGGGCAAAGTCCCCGCAAGAAAACCTTGGGCGTATGCATGCAATACAAAAGTGACAAAAGGCAATAAAATTTCCCTATGCCAAAGACTGAACCCCAATAGGCATAGGGTAGGGGAGGTGGTTTTACCTTGAACTTTACAGAATCCCTTATGGGCTTCCTTATATTTTCTTCCATCTCTTTCTTTGTGGTAAGTCATAAACCAGCAGAATGGTTGAGACTGACCTAGGAGATTGCACCGGGCGAGATCTTGCGTATAAGTTTAACCACTGGCACGTCGACCCCCTTTTTGATTAATCAAGAAAGGTCAATGAATCCTCGATGATGACCGTGTAGGACCCAGTGCCCTTGTAGCTTTGTCAACCTAATGCTGAAAATAGGAAAATTGACGCCTTTGAATGAGGCGCCTTTTCTGAAATTAACACCTGCGGAGAAGGTCATCTTTTTTTTAAATAACGCCCTTGTGTGGGCCGTCTTTTCAACAAAATTCAAAAAAATATTTTCAAATTCACGCCGTCACCTAGGGGCTCTTTTGTTTGAATAACGACTTAATCTAAGACGCGTCTTTTGAAAAATAAAAGAAAAAAAATAAATATAAAAGGAAAAGAAAAGAAAAGAAAAGAGGAAATGGGATTTATTCTTCATGTGCGTGCTTGCATTATTGCATAGGGCATCTTGATTATTGTTTGCATATGTGTGCTTGCGTGTTGCATCTCCCTTTATTGGTTATTTCATTTGCCTTATTTGATTAAAGGCTTGGCCCCTTGACCCGCTATCCAGGTCAAAAGTAAAGGCATCCCTTGCTTATTGAGCAAGGGGCCAAGTCGAACAGATGAATTAACCTGTTTATTCAAGTGTGAACCACAGCTGCAGGTACAGGGCAGACTAAGGTAAAACAAAGAACGTGGAAAAGAAGCAAAGTACACAACTACACAAGTGCTCAGGTAACAAAAAAAATCTCAATCTCATATATATATACATCATGAATATCTGAGTACAGGTGTGAGGGTGGAGGAGTACAAGTAAGTCTCTCAGCTCTCGCCTCCACCCTCCTCTCTCCTACTCTCTACCTCGTCCTCGCCGTCCCGAGGAGGCGCTGGTGGAGGGGGCATGGGCCCCCGTGAAGAAGATGGAAGTCGAACCTGGCCCCCTACCTCGCTCCTCTCTCGAAGAGAAGAACCCGCCACAAAGGTGGAGCTAGTGAAGGAGTACCCCGCAGCACGCGCTCGCTCACGCGCTCGCTGGAGACGCTCCTCAGACACTCGTAGCCGCTCCTGAGAAAGGGCCAGCTGCGTCCTCAGGTCCTCCAGCTCACTCTCGCGCGCCGCCACCTGCTCCTGGTACCGGGCATGGTCCGTCTGCTGCTGCTTGTGGTGTCGGTCACTATCCGCCAGGTGCTCCTCTCGCTCTCGAGCGCGCTCTCGTCGCTCCAGCTCAAGAGCAACCCGCAGGTCTGCCACTTCCTAAGGCAGCTCCTCCCGTCGCCTCAGGGACCGCTCCAGCTCTGTAATCCGCTGCTCGCGGATCGCCAACTCTGTCCCGTCCAGGGTGGCCTGGGTACGTGCCGCCTGTAACTGTCTGGTCTGCAAACAGGTAAACAAATCATCAGTTCCACAGTGCAATAATTCATGAAATAAGCAATGCTTGGCTGAAAGTAAATCACTCACCTGGGCAGTCATCGCCTGCTGTCCCTCACAGACGCAAGTGAGAGCGGCTCGAAGCTCCTCAGTCTGAAAAATGAATTTCATCAGTGCACATTGAAATATATAATCAATAATTGAATGAGGTTTGAGTTTTGGAATTTACCCGTGAGGCGAGGTCGCGCTCTGCAGCCTCGGCCCGTGTGACCGCTCCCGCTAGCTGCTCTGCTAGTGCGGTCACCTCTGCATGGGTCCCCTCGAGCTGGAGGCTTCCCCTGCATCTCTCGCTACGGCTCCCTGCTGGGCACGCTGCATTCATTGAAATCGTCAGCGGTTAATCATCAATAATTCAACAAAAATTCATTTGCATATAGAAATAATTTAAACACTCACCAGGGTCTCGAGGTCGGCCCGTGTGGCAGCTAGCTGGTCCTCCAGGCTGTGTAGGTGGGCCTAGGCATCCATCGTCGCTATGTCCCGTGCATCCTGCATCCATTTCATATTAGTCACATAATAGAAATACATAAGCATTTACATTTAATTTAGAAATAGTTGCATTCATACATACCCCTAGGACCCTCATCTGGGGTCAGCCGGCGTATACCTCCCAGTAGCGCCGGAGGTACTCGGAGCTGTCAGTCGCCTGGGAGGTGACTCGGGTCCCGCCTCGCCGCCAGTCGGCGTACTGGTCCTCGAACCGCACCCTCTAGCCGATCACCTTCGTGCGACCGCGCGTCTTCTTCCTGATCCCTCGCGGCTCCCCTACCTCTATCCACTCCTGGTGCAGGCCCAGGGTCCTCATCACCAACCTAAGCCGTAACGGCTCGATCTCGCTCAGGTAATGAACCCAAAGCTCATGCCCAAAACGAGGTCGCCCTGCTACGACCCATGGCTGGCCCTCGTCGGTCATCCCCTCGTAAGGCCTCCATCGCACCTGCAAACATACATTCGCATCATCATCATATCAAAATATTTTGCACAAAAATAAGAACAAAAAAAAAGGTGCATAAAATGCATCATTCATACCAGCGAGGGAGGGAAGTCTCGGAACTCTCTCCGTAGCACCTACAACTCGTAGCCGAGTGGGGCACCGAACACGACCGGCAGCCAGCGCCGTGCTTGAGGGAAAAGGTCCTCACCTCCTGGACGTGGGTCGGCGCGCCTCATGGGCATGTACAGATGGCTCCAAACCTACATCCATGCATTGCATTAGTAAGGCATTCTGATAACGCGAAAGTTCGTCGTTTAAACCACGCGTATAACAATCTTAAAATCGCACTCACACAAAATGATCAAAAGAGAATGTAGTACTATGGCAAGCACGGGTCGAATCCACAGGGAAGAAGATACTTTTAGAGTTAAAAACCTTGTAACCTTTTAGAAAATGTTTGTGATTTTTTGTAGCTTGAAGAGAATGATTAAACAAAGAATGATTCCAACAATTAAATCAAAATGCCTATGATTATGAGTCTATGCCATGGGAAATAATTGCATAACATTGAGAAGAAGAGGTAGAAAAAGTAGGAAGAGAGGGAAGATGAACAAACTCTAGATCAAATGAACACTTCTTTCATTAACATAAAGAAACGATTACATGAAGTGTAAGACGAGCTTACAATAAAGATGTGACGAGATTACAATGAAGTAAAATGAAACTAAAGCAATAGCAACAAGAGGAGCCTGAGATGTGAAGATGGTAGCCGCAATGGTGATGACGGCACCGTCCTCTCTTGGCCTTGGATCACGAACCACCTTATGGAAGATGTCGTCTACACCGGGAGGAAGTCACCTTTGTCGTTGAAGCTGCCTTTGGAGGGTGAATAACTTTGAACCCAAGAGGAATTAGGGGATGCCTAAGAAGAAGAAGTTGAAGAGGGGGAAGAGAGGAAAAACTTTAATGAAGAACTCAGAGAGAAAAAAAGAGAAGAAGAGCTTCAAAATGGAGACATAACCAAAGCTAGCACCTCGGATGAACAGTAAAAACACAGGACAGCAAGTTGTAAAACTAGAAATATCTTCAAAACCAGAAGGAATTAGAAGATGAGCAAGAAGAAGAAGTTGTAGAGAACTTAAAAAAAAAGAACTTTCATGAAAAAAAGATAGAGCAGAAAATGATTAGAAGAGGGAGAAATAAGGGGAAGAACAGAGAGAAAACTATTTCACAGATGAACAGGATAGCACAGTGAAGAATACGAAATAGCTTGAAAACCAGAAGGAATTAGAAGTTGAGCAAGAAGAAGAAATTGTAGAGGACTTAAAAATGAAGAACTTTTATGAAGAACACAAAAGGAGAAAACGAACTTACATGGGAGAAATCGGAGGCCTAAGGTTAGGAGAGAAAGAGGGAGAGTGAAAGATTGCTAAAAAAAAAAGACTCTCCTCTCCTCCTTGCCATGGGCTATTTATAGGGAAAGTTTGGTAGATAGAGGATGGAGATTATATCAAAAGGAGATGAATGTCTGAGATTCAAATGGAATATGATGCATGGGGAAGAGTAAAAGTAGGTGGGCACCCCCTTTCTTGGACTTTAGGCACCCCATTTCCCAAGGCTCATCATGTCTCTCCTTTAATTCAAACTTTGAATGTCCTTTTCCTCCTTTCCAAACTTAAAGTTTGGATTCCTCCTTTTCAAACTTTGAATTCGAAATTTTGAACTTTCCTTTCCCTCCAACCAAAATAATTTGAATTCTTTATTTGACTTGGTCAAAATGGTGATGACCCTTTTGCCCCCGGCTTCTTTTGTAATTACCTTCGGTGTCCTACACACACATAATTACACTTTAGTCCATAAAAATTACCACAATGTGCACATCAATCTCAAATGCTCATGATTATGTAATGGAGAATTAATGCTCATGGTCCTCAACTTTAATTTATTATTAAATAAGACAATCGAATTAATCAATTTACGTGAAAGCTCCAATTTAAATGCGGAGTTGAGGTTAACTATGAAATATGCATAATTACCTAATTATATGCACATAAAATGGTGTACATGTAATGAATTGTCATAAAAAATGGACACTTATCACACCCCCCAACTTACTCATTGCTAGTCCCTTTGCAATACCAATAAATGGAATTTTAGGACTAACAAGAGTTTACAAAATTCATGCTCTCATATCTAGTTATCCCTTCATAGAATCAACCAAAGATTAGGAATCCGGAATCATTAATGCACACTAGCCTTATGTAGGAACTTACTTGTACATGATTTAAGAATTCAAATTAAAGCTCAATAGCACTTGTGCATGTGTAACTATCAAATCCACAGCTTTAGACAATTCCATCCCCCATTCGTTATTCCAAGCAAATGTCTTACAACTCTGCACCTCTTAGATCAGAGCATTAAGTATATTCGCTTTTGTCTGCCTTATTATTTTATCCCTTTGGGATCTTTTATACCACACATGATGCTGCACTACCCTTCACTGCTCAACGTGAACCTCGACTCTTGCCTTAGGAGAAGCAGGCCCAGTTTCACAGATCCAGGTTCCCTTTTCCGTTTTACGCGAACCTCAACACGTCTTAGGTGAAGTAGGCCCGGTTACTAAGATTAGGGGCATTTTTCATGTGTATTTTTTTTTTCATAGTGCCATTGCACTTATTTGATAGATAATTTGGCAGAAAACTTTGTATAAAGATCTCTTTTCTTAAGAAGTGTAGAATATTAGACAATATACCTAAAATAGCAGAGGGCTTGTCTTGCTTGTTTCATTAGTGTGTAATGTAAATAGTTTTTTTTTTTTAGTGCACATGAACTTTAAAGGGATTCTTATATCAGTTTTCCATGGCTAGATTGACTAAATTTTCCATCATCCTTCTCCCTAGCCTTTTCTATTCCAGAATTACTTTTAATTTAAGCATGAATCATGAAACTCAAAATGGAGTTTACATCTTTATGCAAGACAGAACTCCTATCAGGTTGTACTATATCTTTATGCAAGACAGAACTCCTATCAGGTTGTACTATATGCAGCATGAAAATTTCTCTCCCCCCCCCCAACTTGAATGACATTGTCCTCAATGGCATGTAGAATTGAAAGCAAAAGAATAATGTATCAATAAATACTTCTGAGTGGGAAAGAGACAACCGGATATGCGGGATGAAACCTCCATCAATGTCATAGGCGGCGATGACTTCCTCTCCTTGGCCTTAACCTGACTACTAAAATACACTCAAATAAAACGTCAAAATAACAAAAAAACTTTGGGTTGCCTCCCAGAAGCGCTAAGTTTTTCGTCTTCAGCCAGACGCATGAGAGCTCATGAAGATTTTATTCCAGACCACTTAGAACAATGGATTCTTTTTGCAACTGATCATTTTCCACATAAGATTTCAATCTTTGACCGTTGATAGTGAAAATTTGACCATTTTTAGGATTCAAAATTTTGACGGCGCCATGGTCAAAAGCTTTAACAACTACAAACGGTCCGTCCCATCTGGACTTGAGCTTTCCAGGGAACAAGCGTAGCCTAGAGTTAAAAATCCATACTTTCTGATTTGGTTGAAAAATTTTCCTTTGAATATGCTTATCATGGAAGGCTTTCATTTTGGCTTTATAGATTTTTGAATTCTCATAGGCTTCATTTCTTAATTCCTCCAATTCATTGAGTTGTAGAGCTCTTTGGGCCCCGGCTTGAATGAGATCAAAGTTGACCTGTTTGATGGCCCAATATGCCCTATGTTCAAGCTCTACAGACAAGTGGCATGCTTTTCCAAAAATGAGGCGATAAGGTGACATGCCAATGGGAGTCTTAAATGCAGTTCTGTAGGCCCAGAGTGCATCATCTAGTCTCTCGGACCAGTCTTTTCTATCTGGCCGAACTGTCTTATGCAGAATGGTTTTTATCTCCCTATTTGACACTTCTACCTGGCCACTGGTTTGGGGATGGTAGGGTGTAGCGAGCTTGTGAGTGATGCCATATTTGCGAAGTAGAGCTCGGAATTGAAAATGAATAAAGTGAGAGCCCCCATCACTAATGATAGCTCTAGGACAACCAAATCTAGAAAAGATGTGTTTCTTCACAAACTTCATCACAACTTTGTGATCATTTGTCCTAGTAGCAACAACTTCAATCCATTTTGAAACATAGTCCACTGCCACCAAAATGTATTCATTGCCAAATGAAGGTGGAAATGGTCCCATAAAGTCTATTCCCCAAACATCAAAAATTTCTACTACCAGAATGGGACTGAGTGGCATCATATCTCTTTTTGAATTGTTTCCCACGGCTTGGCACCTTAAACATGTTTTGGAAAATTCATAAGCATCTTTAAATAATGTGGGCCAATAGAATCCGCTCTGCAACACTTTCGCCGATGTTTTCTTTCCTGAAAAGTGTCCCCCACAAGCAAGATTATGACAGAAGTTCAAAATAGATTGTTGCTCCTCCTCGGGGACACATCTTCTTATTATTTGATCTGGGCCCATATGAAATAGCTCCGGGTCATCCCAAAAATAGTGCCTTACCTTGGAAAAGAATCGATCCTTCTCCTGTCTAGACCACCCTTCGGGAATCTTGCCTACTGCCAGGTAGTTGACTATATGAGCGAACCAAGGGGTTGTCGTGTGAGAGATGGAAAGAATTTGCTCATCAGGGAAGGAATCAGACATAGGGGCACTTTCAAGAATTACAATCCTTGACAAGTGATCAGCTACAACATTTTCCAACCCCTTCTTATCTCTTATTTCCAAATCAAACTCTTGTAGTAATAAAATCCACCGTATGAGACGGGGTTTGGCTTCCTTCTTAGACATCAAAAATTTTAATGCTGAGTGATCAGAATAAACAATGACTTTCACCCCTAACAGATATGATCGAAACTTTTCGAGGGCAAACACAACAGCTAGCAATTCTTTTTCCGTGGTGGTGTAGTTCATTTGGGCATCAGCGAGCGTGCGGCTCGCATAATATATCACCACAGGCTTCTTCTCAACTCTTTGACCTAGGACAGCTCCTACAGCATAGTCTGAGGCATCACACATGATCTCAAAAGGGAGCGACCAATCAGGAGATTGGAGAATAGGAGCTTGTGTGAGGGATGCTTTCAAAGAGTTGAACGCCTTTAGACAGGACTCATCAAGATGAAAGGGAGTGTCCTTGGCAAGTACTTGTGTGAGTGGTCGAGCAATGGTGGAGAAGTTTTGAATGAATCTACGGTAGAATCCTGCATGGCCAAGAAAGGAACGGATCTGTTTGACCGATGAAGGGGGAGGAAGATTAGAAATCAAATCTACCTTTGCTTTGTCAACTTCTATTCCCCTCTCTGAAACTACATGGCCTAAAACGATCCCTTCCCTTACCATGAAGTGGCTCTTCTCCCAGCTCAACACTAGATTTGACTCAATGCATCTTTTCAATACCCGAGTCAAATTTCCCAAACAATCATCAAATGAATCACCAAACACTGAAAAGTCATCCATAAAAACTTCCAAGCATTCTCCCACCATTTCAGAGAAAATGGACATCATACACCGCTGGAATGTGGCAGGAGCATTACACAGCCCAAATGGCATTCTTCTAAAAGCAAATGTGCCATATGGGCATGTGAACGTTGTCTTTTCTTGATCTTCCGGGTAAATAGCAACCTGGTTGTACCCGGAATAGCCATCCAAAAAGTAATAATACTTCTGCCCTGCCAGTCTCTCCAAAATCTGATCTATGAATGGTAGTGGAAAATGATCTTTCTTTGTAACTGAATTTAATTTTCTATAATCAATGCAAATTCTCCACCCTGTTGGTAATCGTATAGGAACTTCTTCTCCTTTCTCATTTGTTACAACTGTTAGCCCTGACTTCTTGGGAACAACTTGAGTTGGGCTCACCCACTTGCTATCAGAAATGGGATATATGATCCCGGCATCCAACCATTTGACCACTTCTTTCTTCACCACCTCTTTCATACTTGGATTCAGCCGACGCTGCATCTCTCTGCTCGGCTTGGCATTGTCCTCTAAGTAAATGTAATGCATACACACATCCGGACTGATACCCTTCAAATCGGCCACAGACCAACCTATCGCCCTCTTGTGCTCCTGAAGGATATCTAGGAGTTGGGATTCCTGAGTAGCAGTGAGGTTGGAAGCAATGATTACGGGTAAAGTTTGGTTAGGACCTAGATAAACATACTTCAAATGATCTGGTAGAGCCTTCAATTCTAGACTGGGCGGCTGATCCAAAGATGGAAGAATAGGTTCAACTTGAAGTGGAGGGAGTGGCTCTACTCTAGAGTGGGGTGCACTAGAAAGTGGAGAATCCTGGAGCATGCTACCCTCTTCTAGACATTCCTCATTAACTTCTAGACTTTCTTCAATTAGTTCTTCAAAAACATCAATGACATTACATTCCTCCTCATGGTCTGGATATTGAGATGCTTTGAATACATTCAGAGAAACCTTCTCTCCTCCAAAGGAAATATCCATCATCCCCGTGGCACAATTTATATTGGCCTTGGCCGTAGCAAGAAACGGACGTCCCAAAATAATAGGTGTGTGCTTTAATTCCTGGGACGAGGCCATATCCAGAATAAGAAAGTCCACTGGGAAATAACATTCATGCACCTTCACAATCACATTTTCCAATAGTCCCCTTGGAGTTTTTACAGATCGATTTGCCAGTTGAAGGATTATAGATGTAGGTTTCAACTCCCCTAGATCAAATTGCTCATATATAAAGGTGGGTAACAAGTTCACACTGGCTCCAAGGTCCAGCAATGCTCTATCAAATGTAATTCCACCTATGTCACAAGAGATCAATGGAGCTCCGGGGTCCTTCAATTTTTTAGGTAAATGATTCATAACAACTGCGCTGACATCTTCAGACAAGCGGACCTTTTGTCTTACTGCCTTTGGTTCCCTTTTTGGTGTACATAGCTCTTTCAAAAATTTTGCATACGTTGGCACATGTTTGATTGCATCCAATAGTGGAATATTGATGTTCACCTGTTTAAACAATTCCACTAGTTCTTCTTGTTGGATCGGCTTTCTCTTTTGAGCTTTTGGCTTCAATGCATCAGGGAATGGGACCTTAGGAACATCCTCTCGGGGTCCTTCATCAACCTTTGATTTTCCTTTGTCCAGTTTGTTTTCTCCCCCCTCTTGTCTCTTCTTTTCTTGCATAATTACCGGCTCTTCATCTTCACTATCACTTTCCTTATAGGCATCTTGGCCCGAACTACTTCCGACATCCTTAGCCTGATGAGGATCATTAAGAATTTTCCTGCTCCTAAGGCTAGAGATGGCTTTGGCATTCTCGAACTGAGGACCTATAGGAGGGGGCAGCTGAGGTTGGTTGGGCTGATTGGGTTGAGGAAGAATGGGAGCTCTTGGAGGGAAGCCTGGAGGTTGTTAATTGCGGGGGTTGGCCACCGGTTGGCTAGGGAGCTGGCCTACCTCTCTTCTCATGTTGTTGGTAGCAAGTTGCCCTATCTGGTTCTCCAACTTGGAAATGGATTGTGCTTGGGTAAGAATAAGTTGTTGGAGTTGTTCAAACTTGTCATCAAAAGTGGGCTGAGTAGGAGGTGGCTGATAATGTGGCTGATGGGAACGATGTGAAGGAAATTGTTGAAATTGGCCCTGAGAAAATTGGGCTTGAGGACATGGGGCCTGAGCTTGATGGAAAAGAGGTTGCTGGAATTGTTGATGGAGAAAAGGAGATGAATAAGAGTGATTTGGATTAGATTGACTTGGCATTAGAAAAGATTGTTTTTGATTTAAATGGTGTGAGGGATGAGGTTGGGTGGATGGGCTTTGATTGGATTTCCAAGAAAAATTTGGGTGATTTCTCCAACCTGGATTGTAGGTGTTTGAGTAAGGGTCATATGCAGGCTTGGAGACACCTTGAGCAGCAAAGATTTTTTCTTGGATAAATGGGGGAAGTTGGGCTGCTGTGGGACACTCACTCACAGAATGGCTAGGGCTAGAACACAAAGCACAAATTTCTTCTTGACTTGGGGTTGAGATTTGTTGAGGTTGAGGGGCAGAAGGGAAAGAGGGTTCATGTCTAGACATGGACAACAACTGGTCTAACTTTTGGGCAACCATATCGACCTTCTCTATCTTTTGCGCCAACAAATCCATTTTATTCAACTTTTGGGTTATGGCATTAATATCTATCTTGTTCTCACACTCACCTTGGCTCTTAACTTCATAAAGTCCACCCCTCTTAGAAGGCCCTATCATTCTTTCATATGATGAAAGCGAGGTATGGCTTATGGAATTTTCACTAAGCATTTCGAATAAATCATAAGCCTCATCCTCGCTCTTACTCATGAATGCTCCCCCACATGATGCATCCACCATCTGTCTATAATTCTCCGCCAAACCCTCATAGAATGCCTGTACAATTTGCCATCTTGATAACCCATGGTGGGGGCATTTCCTCAATAAATCTTTTAGTCTATCCCATGCTTCATGGATATGTTCCCCTGGGTTTTGTGTGAATCCAGTAATTGCTCTTCTCATGGTATTGGTTCGCCCTATGGGATAGAACTTCTTCAAAAATTCTTTTTGCATTTCTGCCCATGTATCAATGATTCTACCCAAGGCTCCTAACCAATATTTGGCTTTATCCTTGAGAGAGAATGGGAACAGAGTTAGCCTAAGAGCATCATCAGAGAAATTTTGGATTTTAACAGTTGAGCAGATCTGAAGGAACTCATCAAGATGTTTGTAAGGGTCTTCATTAGGATTTCCATAGAAAGATGGTAACATTTGGATGGTACTAGACTTGATTTCATAATGAACCGCCTGGTTCTGAGGTGCTTGGACATAGAAGGATGGTTGGTATTGATTGGACAAGAAATAATCCTTCATGTGCTTTGGAGGATTGGGATTTTCGGCCATTAGATTTTGGTGGTGAGGTCCTTGATTTTCGGCCATGAGATCTTGTTGGAGATCGTTCCCTGGATACAAGACTCTCTCAATTTCTTGAATGGGTCCTAGTAGGTTTGGATGTTGAGATCTTCTACCTTGCATTAACTAGGACGAAGAGAGAAATGAAAGATTTTTTTTTATTTTTTGTTTGTTTATTATTTTTTTTTGACACAAAATAGGATGAGGAAAGAGAAGAGGAGAAAAAAAAATTTGATTTTTTTTGTTTTAATTTTTTTATGCAATCACAAACAAGTTATCACACAAATTTCCTAATGACCTAGATGTGACCTAGACCTATAAATTGGGTTTCACAAAATGATTAAAGTGAAACTTAAGTTCACCCTCAATATTTCCACCGGCCAGGTAAGGGGTGGGGAAGTGGGAGGTTCCCCCTACTTTCGTAGGGACCTAATTATGCCAAACCACTATCCCGCTTAAGGCATTTGTCGTCCGACCGTCTTGCCTTAGGCACCGGTTTTCACAAGAGGGTAAGCCCAAATAACACAAGAACCACAGTGTGAACCTAGGGCCAATGTCTACTGAATTTTATTTTAAGGTCTATGTGATGCAAAGATGCAAGGGAATTATGGTTTGTGGGCTAAGGAAGGGTGATGAAATCCCCACCTTATCTTGTTTATGGGTGTTGCCCTTAGAATATTTTAGAAATGATATGCAACAAACCAAGTTCAAACAAGGGATTCTATGCAAGCATGGAAATGCATGAGCATGCTTTTGAAAAAATTAGAGTACTCACCTTGCCTCCCGCAATCTTCAATAATACAATTAACAATAATTAAACAACAAGGAAAAACAAAGTCTATCCTAAATGATGCATGACCTAAAATATGGAAGTGTGGGTTCTACTCTTGCAATGGACATTTTTATTGAAGTTCAAGTGATGTTTTTTTTTTATTATTTAATGAACCTATCTAACCACAAGATATGAAATGTAGAGAAATGAAATTGAAATGAAAGAGGAAAAGTTTGGATACTTACTTGAAAAGCGTTCCCTCGTTCCCCTTTTTTTTTGAAATGAATGACTAAATCACAAAGATGAAAGAATGAAAGGCAAACTTACCTCTAATTTTTTTGAGTTTTCAAGTTGCTTTTTCTCCCTTTTTTTTTTCACCTGCAAAAAAAAAAAAAGAAAAGAGAACTTTATTAGTACACTATAAACATAAGGAAAATAAAGTTATTAAGTCAAAAATCATCATTCTTCCCCGGCAACGGCGCCAAAAATTGATAACGCGAAAGTTCGTCGTTTAAACCACGCGTATAACAATCTTAAAATCGCACTCACACAAAATGATCAAAAGAGAATGTAGTACTATGGCAAGCACGGGTCGAATCCACAGGGAAGAAGATACTTTTAGAGTTAAAAACCTTGTAACCTTTTAGAAAATGTTTGTGATTTTTTGTAGCTTGAAGAGAATGATTAAACAAAGAATGATTCCAACAATTAAATCAAAATGCCTATGATTATGAGTCTATGCCATGGGAAATAATTGCATAACATTGAGAAGAAGAGGTAGAAAAAGTAGTAAGAGAGGGAAGATGAACAAACTCTAGATCAAATGAACACTTCTTTCATTAACATAAAGAAACGATTACATGAAGTGTAAGACGAGCTTACAATAAAGATGTGACGAGATTACAATGAAGTAAAATGAAACTAAAGCAATAGCAACAAGAGGAGCCTGAGATGTGAAGATGGTAGCCGCAATGGTGATGACGGCGCCGTCCTCTCTTGGCCTTGGATCACGAACCACCTTATGGAAGATGTCGTCTACACCGGGAGGAAGTCGCCTTTGTCGTTGAAGCTGCCTTTGGAGGGTGAATAACTTTGAACCCAAGAGGAATTAGGGGATGCCCAAGAAGAAGAAGTTGAAGAGGGGGAAGAGAGGAAAAACTTTAATGAAGAACTCAGAGAGAAAAAAAGAGAAGAAGAGCTTCAAAATGGAGACATAACCGAAGCTAGCACCTCGGATGAACAGTAAAAACACAGGACAACAAGTTGTAAAACTAGAAATATCTTCAAAACCAGAAGGAATTAGAAGATGAGCAAGAAGAAGAAGTTGTAGAGAACTTAAAAACAAAGAACTTTCATGAAGAAAGATAGAGCAGAAAATGATTAGAAGAGGGAGAAATAAGGGGAAGAACAGAGAGAAAACTGTTTCACAGATGAACAGGATAGCACAGTGAAGAATACGAAATAGCTTGAAAACCAGAAGGAATTAGAAGTTTAGTAAGAAGAAGAAATTGTAGAGGACTTAAAAATGAAGAACTTTGATGAAGAACACAAAATGAGAAAACGAACTTACATGGGAGAAATCGGAGGCCTAAGGTTAGGAGAGAAAGAGGGAGAGTGAAAGATTGCTAAAAAAAAAAGACTCTCCTCTCCTCCTTGCCATGGGCTATTTATAGGGAAAGTTTGGTAGATAGAGGGTGGAGATTATATCAAAAGGAGATGAATGGCTGAGATTCAAATGGAATATGATGCATGGGGAAGAGTAAAAGTATGTGGGCACCCCCTTTCTTGGACTTTAGGCATCCCATTTCCCAAGGCTCATCATGTCTCTTCTTTAATTCAAACTTTGAATGTCCTTTTCCTCCTTTCCAAACTTAAAGTTTGGATTCCTCCTTTTCAAACTTTGAATTTGAAATTTTGAACTTTCCTTTCCCTCCAACCAAAATAATTTGAATTCTTTATTTGACTTGGTCAAAATGGTGATGACCCTTTTGCCCCCGGCTTCTTTTGTAATTACCTTCGGTGTCCTACACACACATAATTACACTTTAGTCCATAAAAATTACCACAATGTGCACATCAATCTCAAATGCTCATGATTATGTAATGGAGAATTAATGCTCATGGTCCTCAACTTTAATTTATTATTAAATAAGACAATCGAATTAATCAATTTACGTGAAAGCTCCAATTTAAATGCGGAGTTGAGGTTAACTATGAAATATGCATAATTACCTAATTATATGCACATAAAATGGTGTACATGTAATGAATTGTCATAAGAAATGGACACTTATCACATTCACATGCATAAAAAAGGAAGAAAGAAAAATATATATATAAGTGCATACCTGAAGAAAAGGTGAGAAGCCACTGACGGTCGTCTCTCGTCCTGTCCCCGTGGATAGGTCGGCTAGTAGGTGCGCCAGCAACGCTGCTCCTGAGGCGTATCTGTCGACTCCCTCTAAATCCTCGAGGATCCCTAGGAATCGGCAATTGATGACGTCGCCCTTCGTGCCGAGCAATAGCCTCCCGAGCAGCAGCAGTAGGAACCTCCTCAAGTCTCGGTCTGCTCTCTCCCTGTTGGCTGGGTCCTGGCAATAGACTGCCCTAGCCCCATCAATCAATCTTTGTGAGAACTGCTCTAAGGACTCCCCTGACTTATGCCTAGCATCCCCTAAGCCCATCACTGTAGTCAGGTCGGTGCGGAAGATAGTCCTACACTCGCTAGGTGTCTCGTAGACCATCTCTAGCCCTAGCAGCCTCTGGGCAAGCTCGATATAGTCTGGTAAGGTGATCCCGCTCACTGCCTCCCCGTCTACCCTAAGTCCCGTGATCCTAGCTACATCCTCTAGGGTAGGAACCATATGACCCCAAGGCATCAGGAATGCCCGGCTAGTCCTATCCCATCTCTCTCTCAGAACCTGGATAAGTGGTAGGTCGGGTCTAACTGGCTCTATGCTAAGGAAGGCCCCAAACCCCATAGCATCTACCCTGGCTCTCTGGAACGCGGGGAGGCCGTAATATGCTGCCCGGACAATGACCCAGGAGATCCGTGTCCTCATCAACCCCTGCACGCATAAAGAAAGAAATTTTGGTTTAATTGTTCAATTATTCTTGTTGAAATTCACTTAATTGCCTTGGTTGAGATTTTGATGTTTGATTTAATTAACGACCATCCCCAGGTCGTGGTTTGTTTAATTAGCGCCCCTGAGGAGGGTGTGGTTTCTAAGTGAGCTTTGAATTAACGACCTACCCTAGGTCATTGTTTATTTAAGAGATGTCCCGGTGGGAGGCGTGGTTTTGAGGTTAATTTCTAAATTCCTAAAAGGTTTTCCAATTGACGCCCGTCCCAGGGTTGTCATTTGTTTAAGTAACGCCTCTGAATATGACGTTTTCCTTAAATGGGTTTTGGGTTTTAATAATTTATTCTGGAATTGTTTGAATGGACGACCATCCCTATGGTCGTTATCTGTTGAATTGACGCCCCGATGGGGGGCATTGTTTTCCAGGGTTTTGAAAATAAAATAAAAATAGCATGCGATATAAATCATGGAAAAAATATATAATTGAACAAATGCACAGAATTAACAGCATGATTGATATGAAAAAATGATAATTTAAATGGACGACATGCTTTAGGGCGTGTTTTCATGATGTTAATTATTTTTCAGGAAATAAAATGAATTCACGACCCAAGGTTGGGCGTCTTCTTTTTAATCCACGACACCCCTGGGGGCGTCTTCTTTCTGAGTGGCAGGTTTTCTAGCCCGAGGGCTATGGAAATTGAGGTAAAAATAAAATAAATTTCAAAAAAAATAGAGATTTGGGTTTAGGGGCTTACCTTTTGTCTTCTAGGCCCAGTCAACTCTCCCCGGAGTTCGGGCCGTGGCTACCGTGGCTGTAGGAGTTGGCCACGGCGAGGCACGGCCACCGTCGTTGTTTCTACTTCTTCATCTCCTTCCTCTTCGTCTTCTCCTTCTTCGTCCTCACCACCTTCTTCTTCTTCCTCATTTCCTCTTCCTTCACCTTCGTCTTCTTCATTTCCCACGACCTCGTCGCCGTGTTCTCCCTCGTCGCTGGCCATCGCCACCGGATCCTCCTCAGCCGCCGCCGGCGGATCCTCCACGGCGTGATCTTCCTCGCCCAAGTCCACAACCTCCGGGGCCGAGACCCTATGTCGCTTGAGTCCACCGGCCATGGCTAGGGCTAAGGTGTAGAGAGGGGAATGAGAGAATGAGAGAGAATGAGAAGGATAGGGGTTGGGTTTGGTTAGGGTTGCAGTGGGAGAGAAGAGAGAAAGAGGGAAAGAGGACGAAGGAAGAAGAAGAAAGGAGGGAAAGTTAAGTCGAACGGTCAAAAAGAATTCACGACTTAAGGAAGGCCGTGTCTTATGGAATTAACGACTGAAACCAGAGCGTTTCTTGATAATTGACGACATTTCGTAAGGCGTTATTTTTGTTTGCATGGGGAATGATAACCGTCGTCAGACGCATTCAATGGGGATTGATTGATGTGATGGGAGTGATGATTACTGTTTCTGAGTAACGACTATGCTTGAGGCGTTATTTATATAAAACGTGGCTTTGCTGAAGGCGTTACTTTTGGAATTTCAATGAAATCTTTTTGGAATATAAATCAAATTAACGCCTTGTCTTAAGACGTTATTCAGTTAACGCCCATATGTGGAGGCGTTAATTATGAGAGATCAATCATTGAAGACAATGTATGCTGAGGCGTCATTTATGGAATTAACGACATTGACTGGGTCGTTATTTGCAACAGAATCGCGAGTTATTGGAAGATTTGATCAGAATCATTGTGTTATGGCTCAATCAGAATATTATCATTGATTTATTAGGAGAAAAGATTACATTGCTTCAATGAGCCATTTTGGGCCTCAAGCTTCTTAAATCAATTACATAAGACTTCCACTGTTCTCTGTCTTCTTCTAAGTTCTCCACAGGATGATGAGCCTTGTTGATTTTCCACAGAGCTTGGATAGTTGTGCACTCTTCTCCATCTTCATTGATGCCAAGGTCCCGTGTCTTGATCGGAGGGAGATGAGATAGATCCTCGAATATTTGCCGTGGAAGCCCGAGTTGAGGAAGGCACCGGTGTGAGTTGTATAGAACGAATTTTGAAGCGCCTGTGAGTCGAAGGTCCGTGCCGGGGGAGAATCGTGCGCGGAGTTCTTGAGTCTTGAGTATTCCCGGGGCGCAAGTAAAAAGGTTCTTTGGCATTACCTTGAGATGTTCTCTCCATTCCACTCTCTTTTTGATTTGAGGTATTCGGTTCATCACTCTATTGCTTATTCCTAATGAACCGGTCATGTAAGAGAGTGGGCTTTTTGAGAAGATTCTAGAAGGTTGTTGGGTCTCCTCACATGGATCGAATTTGAAGTGGAGATCTACCCAACTTGAGAGTGCTAGCATGCATCCATAGATGGGTCTTCCCATTGCCGCCGAGGTAAGCCCGCTATAGAGATAGGCTAGAATTACCGCTCCCGCTCTCTCTCCTTCCCATAGGCTCACTATTGCGCTTAATTGGGTTTCCTCCAAGAAGTCTTCCCTGGATGGAAATAGGATTGCTCCCGCCAAGCACACCACGAAAGCCTTTGCTACCCGTTCTATCTCTTCGTCTTCTTTAGCTTGATCGGATCTCTTGTACACCCAAAAAGTAAGCTTTAGGAGATTGATTCCCTTGGAAGCTTTGATTTGGTTCACTAAGTTTAGGCTGGGAATTAAACTTGTTAGAAGCTCATGTGAAGAAATTGGTCTTGGCATGATGGCCATCTTTTCCTCTTCTCCTTGCTTCATCTTCTTTAGGCCTAAGAGCATCTCTAGTTCTTCTAACAGGATTGTGGCCTCAAAAGTCGAGAATATGAAGGTATGAGTGGAAGGGTGCCATATTTCAATTAGAGCTCCTATGGCAGCCCAATCAAGGTGAACTTGATCATAGTGTTTGGCATGGGTGATTAGGCTTAAGAGGTGCCATCTTGCTAAGTAGACCCTCATGTCTGAAGAGAACTTGGAGAGAAGAAGAGGTAGCCACTTAATCTTTGTGAATCTCCTGGATCCTGGAACATTTGGATAATCCTGTAGGTAAAAGAAAGGAACAGAGAGAAGGATGAGAATACAGAACAGAAGGACTATGAAGATATGAAAGATTAAAACAGAAAGAAACAATTCCACTTTACCTGGTTCATGGCAATTCGACTGCTGATATGCCCGTTGATTTCGATTAGTCTGAGAGTGGAACTCTTGGATCTTTTAATAGCTCTCTCCATCTTCAGTCTGCAGGAAGAACTTGAGCGGTCACAGCACCTGTGAACAGACAGAGGAAGCAGAAGAAGCAGGAATTCGACGAGCTGCTTGATTGATTATAAGGAAGTTTCTTTCTTTTTATAGAAGTTTGGAGAGTTTAATGTCCGTTCGGAGTTGTAGGTTGATTACCATTAGGATTGGGCTTAGCTTTCGAGTCGGAGACGGAAGCGCGTTGTTAATTAACATCCTCTCTTGGGGCGTCAATTGTTGAATTGACGACGTGCCCGAGGTCATGTTTTATTTCGCGTCTCCAGGAGGGTCGTCTTTTTCTTGAACTCTCGGTAAATTTAACGCCTTGATGAAGGGCGTTTTTCATATTTCTGACGCCTTGATGTCAGTCGTCTCTTATGAATTTGACGCCATGAACTCCAGTCGTTATGTTGTTGACTTGCATCTTTGATTCTTCATATGCTTTGATGAACTTAAGTGCTATCTTTTAATTGTAGCTATTTTTTGGTTGAGCACTTATGATCATATTTTGCTTTGCTTTGAGAGAACTAATGAACTTTTGAGTGCAGAAGATTACAAAGTTCGAGGAGCGTGGGTCATGTGTCGGAGTATCATCGCTCTATTTTTGTGTTTCTTTCCTGTAAGCATTGTTACTATATGGTATTCTACGCTATTATAGCATATCAAGGACCTTGTGGTTCTGATGAACCTGGAATTTGAGTTCCCCTTCATCAAAAACGGTGATAATTCCAGGAGAGTCTTGATCACACGGATAGGCCGTTGAGTCATTAAAGGTGTGGGACGATGGTTCCACTTTCTGGTTTGATGCGCAGACAAACGGACTTCGGCTTAGTGACAGCTCAGAGATCTGGATTCTTGACCAAATCTAGATGGCTTAGCAATATTATCCTTGATTATTTTTTATTTTTAGTTTGTTTTATCTTTTCCTTTTAGCCCAGCATGCATCATGTAGGATTTTGAGCTTCATGATGAAAATCTTCATATTATGGCAATAATGAAGGTCACTCGCTCTTGATTGAGTTGACATGAGATATTCCACTCCAAATCAAGTACTTTGTTCTCTCTGAAGTCGCTCAGGCTAGTTTCTTGAAACTGTTCCTTTTGCTGGATCTTCATCTCGATTCTCTTTATTTTTCTTCAAATCCACCTTGGTTGTAGCGCGTCCACATTGGCTGGTAACCGCTCTCCAATGGTGTCTCCCTGTCGTGCCCACGTGCACATTTTATTTACTTAGTTTAGTCTCCTTTATCCAGCAAATCGATGCTTCCTTGGAATCGCCCGGAGTTTGTTTCACTTTGAATCTTGGAAAGATTTTCCCTGCTTAGTAAAAGTGTCACATCACACCTTGGCATCTACTTATCATTTCGCTCCACTTCATTTCACTTCATTGCACTTTCACCTTCATTCCGTCTCACTCCCTTCTAAAGCAGACGCCAAGGCGGGGCAGCTGTAGACACGCCAAAATTGACGCTATGTTGATCAAATCTCATGTCACTATGTTAACGCCCCAAAGTGAACTTCAATATTTCTATAATATAAAGTTTTTCTATTTTTGTGTGTTTTTATGATTTATTCTCGGGTTTTTGGTGATTCACGACTTGAAGAAGGGCGTGTGATGCGGGACGAGACACGGACACGACAAGCTCGCGATCGTCCCTTAACGAGGGAAGCGTCGGACGTGCGCGGTTGAGAAACCGGCAAGAGCTAGGGTGGTCGGCTCTCTCTTTCGTGCCCGGATCGGGTCACGGGACGGTAACGCTCTCTCTCGCAGCAGCGGTGATATAAATAGAAAGTGAGCTAATTACCCTATCATGCTCTCTAGCAGCGGCATAAACAAGCATATATGAAATTAAGCAAAATGCCAAGTAAGGGAGCGAATGCGATACCTCCACGCGCTCGGCGTGGGGAAGACGGACCCGGCCGAAAACTCGTACTCCCGGGAGACTTAACACACAATAATTACAGCAATGGGAACATGCCCACTCCACGCAGGGAGGTAAAGGGCTATACAAATGGGCCCGGGAGGACCAAATTCGGGTTGACGGGCAGCTTCGGGTGTTGATTCGGCTACACGCGTGTTCACGACCGTGGGACCCACGTGCTGTCTGGAGGGGCCGTGTGGGACCCGGTGGTACCGCTGTAGTGGATACACTTGGAGAAGGGATCCCCGGGCTGGTGGCACGTTGGTTCACCGGCCGGAGGCCGGGCGGCTCCGTTCGGCACCGGTCGGGAAATCCGATCGGAAATCTGCCGGTTCTGTATTTCAGCGCGTGCTCTGGCGAGAACGGACGCTGCGATCAGCACCGGCGTCGGAATGCGACGAGATCAGAGCCGTTGGAAAGCTGCTTTGAAGTACTACAATCTAGTGGCCTTCAGAAAAATGTACCAGATTTGTACTTTGTGTTGGCGAATTTTATATGCTGCTGTTGTACAGTAACCGAAGACTCAGATCTGCAGAGAACTTTCCTGTTGATTACCTTTGACCGTGACGTAGATGTCCGAATTTGAAGATCTGTTCTTCAGCAAGGTTGTAGAAAATCGAACAAGGAAACCAGGACTATTTTGGGATTTGGATTTGGAGGTGGTGGTGATTTGTTCTGATTTTGGAAGTGGAGGGTGGTCGGATCTGGGTTCTGACTAAAAATACTGTATCAGAGGAAGAACACAAATTTCTAAAAATAGATAGAAGGCTGATAAAAAATTAAAAAAAATTGTGGAGGTAGAAGGTGATGGACAGAACTCCCAGTAAAATAAGGAGGGCTTGGACAAATCAAAAAGATGGTTGGAGGGGGAGAACTCAGAGGTTCTGTCACTGTAGATAGAAACCTGGCAGATATGGGATGACAGGTTGGACGAAAATGTAAAAATATGAAACGGTGGATTTTGGATTTGATTTTTTTTGTGGAGAAGGGGATAGAAGATAGGAACACACCATAAAACTTTCAAGCCAATAAGAAGCCGTGGCTGACAGTAGGATTTTCGTGAAGGCACCTCTATCCAACAGGATAGAAAACCGAAGATGATTCCGCGGTGGCTCGAAGGCGGCACGAACGGCGGCGGCGGCGGCACCAATGAAGATCAGAGGTTGAGAGGGGGAGATAGAAGATGGATACACTCTAGAACTTGAGGTTTGAGGAGAAGAACACCAGGGGGAGAGAGGAACAAGGGCACACCCTTCAATGGCTCAAGCCAATTTTACAAATTTTTTTCTTCATTAAAATCTCTAATGACACTATACATAGGCTTATATAGAGAATGGCAAGGGGTGGGGGGCTGGGAATTTCATGGGAAATAAGTCATTTTCCTCCCCCATGTGGTCAAAACTCAAAAAAAATAAATTACATATGAATGGGCCACTCCTTTGACTAGGTAGGTAAGGTAGGTGGCCTACCTTTGAAATTTTAACCCCTTTGTCTCCCATGTGGTCAATTAGCATTCAAACCTTCTAGATGGCCACCTAGGATGGTTGACCAGCCCCACATGGATTAGGTGGACCAATGGGGAAGGGGAGGGGGCCCCCTAGCTGGACTTACTACACATTTGCACAAAAACCCACACAATCCTAGGGAATGACACATTGACTTACAAAGCCTTACAATTGTACATATACTCTCCCAAGGATATAAAAGTAAACAAAAAGACACAAATACAAAATAAAAATGTCAGTGCTCGACGTTGATTCCCCTCAGCATGTTTTAAATAGCGACCTAATCTGGGACGTGTTCTTAAGAAAGGACGACCACAGAGAAGGGCGTCAATTCCTGGTATTTTACGAGTCCCACCCCGATTGAAATCAATGATTAACGTCCTTCCATAGGGCATGTTTTTATTTAACGCCTTTACTTCAGGCGTCTCTTTGTAATTTTTAAATAAAGAAGGCTTTTATTACCAAAATTAAATCCAGGAAGTGACGCCTTGATCCCGGTCGTGTTTTGAATTAACGCCCTTGAGCAGGTCGTCAATTCTGAATTGACGCCCTTTGGTAGGTCGTGTCTCACTCTTTCGTGTCCTGCTTAAACTTGCCTTTCCTGAAGAGTTCCCTGCCTTTCTTGGTCACCTTGCTCGATCTGGGAACTAGAGTCCTTGCCGTTAACGACCACTGCCTATTCTTATCTTCCCAAATCTGTGTCTATCTGTGATCAAGACCCTATAAAAGAGTCCCCTGGTTGATCTCGCGCGAGGTTAACGGGTGCACAGAGATAGATAGAGTTAGACAGAGGACACAGAGAGGTTATCGTGCGAGGTTAGAAGCAGAGCTATTGTTGTCACAGAGGTTAACGGGTGTTGGCGATTGAGATTGAGAGATTGATTTCTCTTCTGCTTCCTCCTGCTGCCGCATCCGAAACAAAGTGTCTTCCCTCTACTGTTTACAGGAACAGCAGGGATCTTTTCTTCTCTTTATTGTTGTCTGTTCATCTCATCATCGTATAGCCTTTTTCTTGCATTAGTTTTTCATTGCATCTCTTCTCCTCTCCCTAATTCTCTAGGGGTTTTAAAACAAATAAAAGGGTAATCAAAGAGGAAGACCCCCTTCATCGACCGGCCGATAGAAGGTGGAGGAAGGAACTCACATCCATCCCGCATCCTATTATCACCAGGTATTCGCGATCATCTTTTCTTCTTATTGAGGTAACCCCTCTGGCGATCACTCTCCTTAGTAGCACCACGTGCTCTTTTACTCGCCCTTTTTTTCATTATTCTTCTTATGCCTATTCTTATATTTTTTGTCTTAAAAAGTGGATTATTTTCCATGATTAACAGGGTCCACCGAAGTGGCCCCTACTGAGGCCGATGAGGAGATCGTCGACATTGAAAAGGTTTCAGAGGGGAGTGCTCCGGCCGGTGAGTTTTCTATTTGCCACTCTTAGTTGGAGAACCACTCTTGTATGGAGCTGGGTCTGGTGATGACCTTGTTTGCTGCATTGGCTTGCAAGAATTTCAGGTTCGGTCACCTCTGGGAGTCTGTCAGGGACCTCATCGAGCTCTTCAGACGATGGCGGCCCAGAGATGGAGAGAGAAAAGAGTTCGAGCTCGAGCTCTTCGTCCTCCGGGGCATCGGCTGGTAGGGAGGTTCCGACGAGGAGCGCTTCTGGAGGTATGCAGTGATCCTCTCCGCCTTTACTTAGTCCTTGCACGTTCTATAAGGTAGAGTGCTGACGTTCTTGAGTTACTTGCAGCATCGGATTCTGGGGAGGAGCATGCATTGGCTCCCGATGAAGGCGAGCAGGAGGAGCCTCCTGTCCCACCTGTGCTTGCTGGAGATGACCGGATAGTGGAGGAACCATTGCTCTCTCCAATGCTGGTAGGTGATGTTGTGGAGGCGGAGGTGCAGTTGCCTTCCCCGACCCCGATAGGTGATTCTACAAAGTCTGCTAAACTTGCTCCAGGTAAGGAGTCAAGATTTGCCTCCTTCTTTTTGTCAGGTTTTTCACCTTGTTTGTCGAAGGAAGCCTTGTATGTGTTACTAACTTCCTCTGGTATTTGCTGGAACTATGCAGGTTCCACTGGAGTGCTAGCTACATCCGAAGGCCTCTCCCTAGATTTAGGGGTGGAGTGGCCTCCATTCGCTTCTTCGCCAGAGCCGTTGCTGGAGGCGAGTGCAGGTGCCGCCCTGCTCCAGCGGGCGCGAGGCTACTTACAAGGCGAGCCCCTCCTTTCTCCGGAGGACCTGAGGCAGCGGTTGCCAGAGTGCACCCAGGGCTACCACGCGGTTAGATTCCCACGCGAGCTCTGGATGTCCGGGCTGGCTGGGATCTGAGCCGAATACCTGTGACTCCGCGAGGTTCAGGCGTAGAGGGCTCAGAGGCTGGCGGTGATCCGGGAGGCGCAGGAGCAGCGGACTAGGCTTGTGTCAGCCATAGCTGAGCAGAGGAGTCATGCCGAAGTGATCGCGTCAGCATCTCAGGAGCGAGCTACACAGCTGAGGGAGGTGGAGAGCCAGGCTGAGGCCTTGAGGAAGGCCTGGAAGGAGCGGCAGGCAGTCGCCGAGTGCGTCCGAGCTGAGTGGCAGGCGGCTGTGACCACAGCCAGAGCCAGTGCCCAGCTCTTGTCCACCTTAGAGGCAGAGCTTGCAGCAGCGGACTCTTGTCTTGCAGCGCTAGAGGGGACTGAGCCGGAGCCCTGACTATATCTCCCCCCCCCCCTTTTTTGTGTCTGGAGTGTATGGATTTTGTTACCCCAATGGCATGTCTTGGGCTCTTTTTACAGATTATTAATGATAAACTCCAGATCCTTTGTTTACTGGGTCATTCCCTCCCCTCTTTAATGGAATGGAATGATGCGTGTGAACTGCCGACCACTTATCGTTAGTCGTGCTTGCTTGTCCTATGACGCATCGTCATGAGTGATAACAGGGACCAATTTTAAGAAACTCGGTGTTAAAAGCTGGTGGTTGAGTGCTGAGTAGCAGAGGAACGAAAGGCTATATGTGGGGACTGATTCTCCCGGAGAATGAAAGCCCGCATACCGGAGAACCGACGTAGGTCCGTAAGAACAAGGCAACCTATGTGGTTTCGGGTTATAGAGGTGATTCCGGAGGGTGTACATTGACCCTAGACTGGATGGTGGAATGCCAGCTAACATTATGCCGTTAACCAAAAAATGGGATTCGTATGTGTCTGAGAGACTGGGATTGAGCTGGCTAGACGGCCTAGGCGGACATGGCGACCAAGACCGGGACTGGGAGAGGGACTGGAAGTTGAAGCTGGGACTGTGACCGGGAATGGGGACTGGAGCTGAAGCTAGCTGGGTGACCTAAAAAGGTGCAATGGTTGGGAACTGGAACTGAGTCAGATAGCTAGCCTGGGAAGGCATTATAGCCGAGATTGGAAACTGGAGACTGGCGGCTGGCCTATGAAGGAGTTTTAGCCGGAACTGGAAGCTGGGGACTGGTGGCTGGCCTGTGAAGGCGTTGTAGCTGAAACTAGAAGCTGGAAACTGGCGGCTAGCCTGTGAAGGCGTCGTAGCCGAAACTGGAAGCTGGAAACTGGCGGCTGGCCTGTGAAGGCGTTGTAGCTGAAGCTGGAAACTGGTGGCTGGCCTGTGAAGGCATTGTAGCTGAAGCTGGAAGCTGGAAACTAGCGGCTGGCCTGCGAAGGCATTGTAGCCGAAACTGGAAGTTGGAAACGGGCGGCTGGCCTGTGAAGGCGTTGTAGCCGAAGCTGGAAGCTGGAAACTAGCGGCTGGCCTGTGAAGGCATTGTAGCTGAAGCTGGAAGTTGGAAACGGGCGGCTGGCCTGTGAAGGCGTTGTAGCCGAAGCTGGAAGCTGGAAACTAGCGGCTGGCCTGTGAAGGCGTTGCAGTCGAAGCTGGAAGTTGGAACTGGCGGCTGGCCTATGAAGGCGTTGTAACAGAAACTGGAAGCTGGAAACGAGCGGCTGGCCTGTGAAGGTGTTGTAGCCGAAGCTGGAAGTTGGAAACTAGCGGCTGGCCTGTGAAGGCGCCGAAGCTGGAAGCTGGAATTTGGCGGCTAGCCTGTGAAGGCGCTGTAGCCGAAACTGGAAGTTGGAAACTGGCGGCTACCGACCCTCGGGGGTGTAGTGGCTGCCATTTTTGTGACGTGATGTTGAGCTCACCATCGGGGCGTGTCGTAGCCGGTGGTGTTGTAAGTGAGGAGTGGAGAGGAAGAGAGTTTTTTTTCTCTTTACCAGCCCTACCGCCCTTGCGGGTTTTCGCCAGGGCTGGCCCCCTTTAGCTTTTTCCGGTGCGCCCTCGCAGGTTTTCACACCGAGGGGTTACTCGATTTTACCTGAGGCGCCCCTTCGGGTTTTCACCTCAACTGGGTTGGTGGCAATTTGATGGAGGCATCATCCACAACTCCCTTTGGCTAGGGTCTTCTTCACACTCCGGCATCATTTGAGTTCGGGCCTCTCTCTATAAAGGCCCAATTATCCCTTTTGTGCTATCTTTTTGAGTCATTTGATGTAATTTTCATTTTATTTGAGTCATGTCCCTAGGTCTTGCATTTATTTTCCTAGGTTTGAGTGTCATTAGATTGTGTAATGTGCTATTGGGCCCAATTCTTTGGGCTTGGCTCAAGAGCCCCCCCTACCCCTTCGGTTATTTGTCATTGAGTCTTTTGTAAGGGACTTATTGTAAAATGTGGGTTTCCTATGTATAGGGCCCCATTTCCTTCATTTGGAGGTAATGAATGATTCAATACAAAAGATTTCCATTTGAGTGTTCAAACTTAGTTCTAGTGGAGTGAATCCTATAGTTGGGTGAGAAGCCCTAGGGGAGTGATTCCCCACCCCACCTCTCTCTCTATCCCTCTTTCTCTCTCCAAGGTTCGCCCCTTTCTCTCTCTCCTCCCCCCCCTCCCAACTTCCAACCCCCACCTACCCCATTAAAGGCCCTCCACTTCCCATAGCTGCCATTACTCCACCCCCATAGTCCCAAGGTAGAATCTCTCCCATTCCAACACTATCTTCTCTATTCCCACACAATCTTCCCCCATTCCAACACAATCACCCCCTTCCCCACACAATCCCTCAACTTCCAAGGTCATTTCAAATTTGAAATCCCTTCCCTCCAAGCTTTGGCCGCCCCTCCCTCTATCCCCTTTAGCCTAGGTCGCCCCCACCTCCCTCCATTCTTCATCCCCCCTTGCAATCCCCATCCCCCCTTACCCCCAGCTGAAGCCTGCGCCCTCCCCCTCTTCCTCCATCTCCCCTCCACCATTAGACCCCCTCCACACCTCCCACAACCCCCCCTCTCACCCTTCATCCACCTCCCATTCACCACATACCCCATTCTCCTTCTTCTTTCTAGGCATTGGAAGCTGTCCCTAGGTTGCTGCTTGCAGTCCAGAAGTTGCAGGTGAACCAGCAACTTGCAGCGGCCACCACGACTTCCTCCAGATGAGTTTGAAGACCCAAGAGCCACCGTTGGAAGCGTCTACCGGTCTCCTTCGCAACGGCAGTGGTTTCATCTTCTTCAGATCTGTGTGCTGCTCAGAAGCTCTGTTCTCCCACGACTGCGCATAGTTGTCTCTACTGAGTACCAGAATCGGATTAGAAGCTCTGCCACGACGAACCTCAGAGGAATCAGCCCACAAGCTGTTCTAAAAGTTCTTCTCCTTCCTGTCTAATTTCATAATCAAGAAGCGGAATCCCGTTCGGCATCCGGTAGCAGAAGTTATCATTTTTTCTCCCTCAGCTCCGTCATCCTGCTACCCACAGTCTGCAACGACTAGTCGCCATTGTTCTACATCCCCTAGTCTTCTCCGACATCGGTGGGCTTCCCCGTCAGTTTTTCTGTGAAGAGGACTTGTCCACGATTCCAACGACTCTGACGGCGCTTGATTCCGAGGTCGGGAGCTGCCGGGGCGTTCTCTGAAATCTGCTGTTAGAAGTCTGCAACTGCAGGTCCGAGAATCTGAAGCTCTGTTCAAACCTCCATCCCGGTCAACAGCGGCTCCATAAGAAATTAAATAAATTCTGAGGCATTCCCTTCCCAGCTACGAAGAGTTCCCCACTGGTCTCGCCCTCGGTGAAATTTCTGATCGAGTTCTGCAGCTTCAACACCATCTGTCAGTCCCCTATTGCAGAGGGCAGACAGATTTGACATCACCACTTCTATATCGTTTTAGCCCTAGTTTTCCCCACCCCGCTTGGCCGGCTGAAGGCCTCTCCCTATGCGGAGGTAGTTTTGATTGTAATCCATTAACCCCCACCCCAAGATCCCCCTCCTGCGAGAGGTGTAGTATTGTACTCATTTGGGCAGGTCAAGCTACCCCGGCGCGGCGTGTGGGGATCCACCCGCCTCCCCGCTCGCCCTCGTCTCCGACTGGGACCGGTTTCTTCAAACCGGTCGAGTAAGTGCTCTAAACCCTTGCTCATTGTGCTTGTCTTTCAATATTAGTTCTTAATTCCGTTGGTTATGCGAGTGAGAGCCCGATCCTCAAGCCCCGTTGTCGTGAGTGATCACCGTGGGAGAAGTGCAACCGGTGCCTTTGGCACTTTGTCGGCCCCCTTGAATTGGGCCTCCACACCCATTGGGAATCCCATCTTGGCCTTGCTGGCACTCTACCAACAAGGGCCCAACCCCTCAACCTCACCTTGGCATTGCCAAGTTACCCCGGGCTTGGGTGAGTGTCGATAGAGCGGTGGCCCAATTCGGCCCATTTGAATGCGATTGTGCTTGCTTGCATTAGGTCCAAGGTTGTGTCACATCAATTGGTATCAGAGCAAGTCTTTGACTTGTCTCTATCAAGTCTAAGTCCTAGGACCATTGCATTGTGTGTCCAACATCTTTGGCCCCTTGTCTTGCATGTCCACCCGTAGTGGTGCTAGTTACCGATCCGATCCTTCATCTTCAAATCCACCCATGGATCCCCATCCTCAACTCAATCAAGATGCTCCTAGGGAGGAACCTCAAGGTCAAATGAGTAGGGTAGATGCTGCCCTTACCAACATTCTTGCCCAACTTGAGTCCCTTACCACTCGAATTGCTCGGCTTGAAGAGCATGAGTTCCACCCAAGGGACAATGAGCCTAGAGTCCACCCTCCACATGTTGAGCCTCCTAGGGAAGACCCTCATCCAAGGAATAATGAGCCAAGAGTTCATCCACCACATGGTGAGCTGCATAGGAATGAGTTCCACCCAAGGAACAATGACCCAAGAGTCCACCCTCCACATATTGAGCCTCATAGGGATGAGTTCCATCCTAGGAACCATGGACCAAGAGCCTATCATCCACATGCTGAAATTTATAGGGAGGACTTGGATCATGACCCTTACCATGACCATGAGAGACCCCGACACCATCCAATTCATGAAAGGCGTCCACGGGACGACCCGGATGACCCTCTCTTAAGGATGATTAAAGTAGAGGCCCCAAACTTTGATGGTTCCATGAACCAAGTGTCTACTTAGAGTGGGAAACCGCCATGGACCAATACTTTGAATGGTACCCTATGTCCGACCAAAGGAGGGTAAGGTTGGCCAAAATGCATCTCATCAAATTAGCCAAAACTTATTGGTTAAACCAAGAGGGTCTAAGAAGGATTAGGCAGGGAGAGCCTATTGATACTTGGGAGGGTATGAAGAACCAACTTAGGAACAAATACCTTCCCCAATCCTACCATCAAATGCTCTTAGATGAATGGCAAAGCCTCACCCAAGAAGGGAAGACCGTGGTTGAATACATTGAGAAGTTTGACTCCTATCTTTTGAAGTGTGGAGTTCATGAGGACCCGGCCGTCACCTTGTCCCGCTTTAGGAATGGGCTTCAAAGTCACATCAAAAGAGAGCTTTTTATGAGAGATGTTGATAACCTTGAGATAGCTTATCAAATAGCTAGGGATGTAGAAAGATTCTCTAGGATCCCTCGATTTGCTACTCCCCGACCGGTCGATCCCAAAAACATGGGACCACGGCCCATTCCGGCCACTCCCATGAAAGCCCATAATCCAAGTGGGAACACCCCATTAAGGCCTTACAACCCTCCTCCCACCATCACTCCAAACAAACCCACCCCTAGTCACCCCCTCCCACGGAGGGAAGACATTCCCAAAGGCCCAAATGTAGGAACTACTTCGGGTAGTGGGCGTCAACAATGCTTTAGGTGTCAAGGGTTTGGCCACTTTGCGGGGCAATGTCCATCCAAGGGATTATCTAGCTTGCTTATTGAGGAAGAAGCTCCCCCACCCCAAAAGGAACTTGAGAGTGTTGTTGAGGACCATGAAGCCTCACTAGATTGGGAAGAAGAGTATGAGGCCCAATACCTAGAATCGGGTCTAGATCACACCATTCCATCTACCAACTCCCATCTAGGAGTGATTAGATGCACCCTCACAAACCCCAAGAAGAGGATTGGCGTCGAACTTCAATCTTTCACACTTTTGTCAAGATAGGGAGCCATATAAGGAAAGTGATCTTGGATAGTGGGAGTTGTGTCAATGCCGTATCCCTCGATACCATTAAGCTCCTTGGGCTTACTATCACTCCCCACCCAAATCCATATCGGGTCTCATGGATCAACAACAACTCCATCCCGGTCAACACCCAATGTCTTATACCCCTCACATTCTCTTCATACCATGGCCAAATATGGTGTGATGTCATACCCATGGAAGTCGGTAGCATCCTTCTAGGAAGACCTTGGCTTTATGATGTAGATGCCACCATCTTGGGTAGGAGCAACATATGCACCTTTGAACATGAGGGAAAGACTATCCGTCTTAACCCCTCCCCACCCCGTCCCATGACCAAAAGGGACACTCTCCCTCAAGGACAACACCCCATCACCCCACAAGTCTCGGGGAACTCCACCCCTCCAACCCCATCCCTCACCCAAACTCCCAAACAAAGTGGGACCTCGGGGTTGGCCAAGGGTCTTCATCTCATCACTAGGAAAGAACTTGAAGAGGAGATAGTTCAAGGAGTACCACTATGTGCGGTGGTCATTTGCCTAGGAGAACCCACTTCCACCAATCCACATCCCATAGAAATCTAACAACTCCTAGAAGAATTCCATGATGTGTTCCCAACGGAGCTCCCGGATCAACTCCCCCCCATGCGGGATGTGCAACATGCCATTGATCTAGTCCTGGGGGCCACTCTCTCAAACCTTCCTCATTATCGCCTCAATCCCACAGGAACATGCCGAACTTCGGAGGCAAATAGAGGAACTCATTAGGAAGGGCTTCATTCGCATTAGCAAAAGCCCATGTGCCGTCCCGGCCCTTCTAACTCCCAAGAAGGATGGGTCATGGCGAATGTGTGTGGATAGTAGGGCCATTAACAAAATCACCGTCAAGTATAGGTTTCCCATCCCTAGGCTTGATGACATGCTTGATATGTTAGCCGGAGCCACAATTTTCTCCAAAATTGACCTTAAGAGTGGCTATCACCAAGTTAGGATAAGGCCCGGGGATGAGTGGAAAACGGTTTTCAAAACCAAAGATGGTCTCTTTGAATGGTTAGTCATGCCTTTTGGGCTTTCAAATGCCCCAAGTACTTTCATGCGTCTTATGACAGAGGTCCTTAGGCCATTCATTGGGATCTTTCTAGTGGTCTACTTTGATGACATACTCATCTATAGTCAATCCCAAGAGGCCCACCTTGACCACCTTAGGCAAGTTTGTACCATCCTTCGACAAGAGAGCCTATTTGCCAACTTAGGAAAGTGCCACTTCATGACCACCTCCCTCACCTTCCTAGGATTTGTGGTGTCCACCAAAGGCGTCTCCATGGACCCCGACAAGGTCCAAGCTATTATTGATTGGCCGGAACCCCACACCCTTCATGAGGTCCGAAGTTTCCATGGATTGGCAACATTCTATAGGAGGTTTATTCGTGGATTTAGCACTATCACTGGCCCAATCACCGATTGTCTCAAGAAGGGGACTTTTGTATGGACCAAATCAGCCTCTAAAGCCTTCCAAGAACTTAAGGAGAAGTTGACCCAAGCCCCGGTCCTATGCCTTCCCGATTTCTCTAAAGTCTTTGAAGTCACATGTGATGCATCCGGGATAGGGATAGGAGGGATCCTTAGTCAAGAGGGACACCCGGTAGCCTTCTTTAGTGAGAAGCTATGTGATGCTAGGACTAGATACTCCACTTATGACAAAGAGTTCTATGCCGTGGTGCAGTCCCTCCGACATTGGAGGCACTACTTGTTGCCCAAAGAATTTGTCATCTTTTCCGACCATGAGGCCCTCAAATACCTCAACTCCCAACAAAAGCTAAATGCCCGACATGCCCGATGGGTTGAGTTCATCCAATCCTACACTTTTGTCATCAAACACAAAGCCGGGAGTGAGAATCGAGCAGCGGATGCCCTTAGTAGGAAAGTTTCCTTGTTATCCACTATCCAAGTGGAAGTGAGCGGATTTGATAGGATCAAGGATGAGTACCCTAGCTGCCCCGACTTTGGGCACATCTATACCACCTTGACCACCCATTCTAGCAAGGAACATGAGGGATTTGTCATAGAGGATGGGTTCCTCTTCAAGGGACCAAAACTTTGCATCCCACGGACCTCACTCCGCGACTTCTTGATTTGGGAATTACATGCGGGAGGGCTAGCTGGTCATTTTGGAGTCCACAAAACCATTGCTCTAGTTGAGGGACAGTTTCATTGGCCAAGTCTCAAGAGAGATGTAGGCAAGATAGTGGGTCAATGCCGAACATGTGCTTCGGTTAAACAGGTGAAACAAAACACTGGCCTATATACCCCACTCCCCATCCCCGACCGTCCATGGCAAGACTTGAGTATGGACTTTGTGCTAGGATTACCCAAGACTCAAAAAAGGCATGACTCCATCTATGTGGTGGTTGATAGATTCTCCAAAATGGCCCATTTCATCCCATGCTCCAAAACCTCCGATGCCTCCCATGTGGCCCGATTGTTCTTTGATGAGGTTGTCCGTCTCCACGGGCTACCTAAGACCATAGTCTCCGATAGGGATGTCAAATTCACTAGCTACTTTTGGAAAACTCTTTGGCACATGATGGGTACCCTCCTCAAATTCTCCACTGCCTACCACCCCCAAACAGATGGCCAAACCGAAGTTGTCAATCGGAGTCTAGGGAACCTTCTTAGGTGTCTTGTTGAGGATCGCCCCGGAAATTGGGATCTCATCTTACCCCAGGCCGAGTTTGCATATAACAACTCCATCAATAAGTCCATAGGGATGAGTCCATTTGAAGCCGTGCATGGATACAAACCAAGAAAGCCTTCTGATCTCATTCCCCTCCCCCAGCATGCTAGAGTGTCCATTTCAGCTGAGTCTTTTGCACAACATATTAGAGAATTGCATGAAGAAATTCGCAAGCACATCAGCAAAAAGAATGAGGCTTATAAAAGGTTGGCCGACTCTCATCGGCGTCACCAAGAATTCCATGTGGGTGACTTTGTGATGGTAAGGACGGAGAGGCTCTCCCCGGGAGCCAACTCTAAACTGAGGCCACGTGGGGCTGGTCCCTTCTAGGTCTTGAGGCGCATTGGTGCAAATGCCTACGAGTTAGATCTCCCTGAGGAGTATGGAATAAGTCCCACATTCAATGTCGCCGACCTAGTGCCATATAAGGGGCCCACGGTGGTACCTAGTGAGGAGATTGAGCCTACTTCTTCCATTGAGAGAGCACCCACCCGTGAGGAGAGGCCACCAACCAAAAGAGCCCAGCGTGAACAAATTGAACAAATATTGGATGTACAAGTCACTACCACTCGGAGCAAGGTATATGAGCGCTATCTCGTCAGGTGGAAGGATCGGCCTCCTTCGGAGGATTCTTGGGTGAGTCGGGAGGATCTCCAGCGGTTGGATCCAGACCTCTTCGAGCAGTACCACAGCCGGATGGACCCCTACTCGACGGAGTCGAGCTCTTCACAGCCCAGGGGATTTGATGGAGGCATCATCCACAACTCCCTTTGGCTAGGGTCTTCTTCACACTCCGGCATCGTTTGAGTTCGGGCCTCTCTCTATAAAGGCCCAATTATCCCTTTTGTGCTATCTTTTTGAGTCATTTGATGTAATTTTCATTTTATTTGAGTCATGTCCCTAGGTCTTGCATTTATTTTCCTAGGTTTGAGTGTCATTAGATTGTGTAATGTGCTATTGGGCCCAATTCTTTGGGCTTGGCTCAAGAGCCCCCCCTACCCCTTCGGTTATTTGTCATTGAGTCTTTTGTAAGGGACTTATTGTAAAATGTGGGTTTCCTATATATAGGGCCCCATTTCCTTCATTTGGAGGTAATGAATGATTCAATACAAAAGATTTCCATTTGAGTGTTCAAACTTAGTTCTAGTGGAGTGAATCCTATAGTTGGGTGAGAAGCCCTAGGGGAGTGATTCCCCACCCCACCTCTCTCTCTATCCCTCTTTCTCTCTCCAAGGTTCGCCCCTTTCTCTCTCTCCTCCTCCCCCTCCCAACTTCCAACCCCCACCTACCCCATTAAAGGCCCTCCACTTCCCATAGCTGCCATTACTCCACCCCCATAGTCCCAAGGTAGAATCTCTCCCATTCCAACACTATCTTCTCTATTCCCACACAATCTTCCCCCATTCCAACACAATCACCCCCTTCCCCACACAATCCCTCAACTTCCATGGTCATTTCAAATTTGAAATCCCTTCCCTCCAAGCTTTGGCCGCCCCTCCCTCTATCCCCTTTAGCCTAGGTCGCCCCCACCTCCCTCCATTCTTCATCCCCCCTTGCAATCCTCATCCCCCCTTACCCCCAGCTGAAGCCTGCGCCCTCCCCCTCTTCCTCCATCTCCCCTCCACCATTAGACCCCCTCCACACCTCCCACAACCCCCCCTCTCACCCTTCATCCACCTCCCCTTCACCACATACCCCATTCTCCTTCTTCTTTCTAGGCATTGGAAGCTGTCCCTAGGTTGCTGCTTGCAGTCCAGAAGTTGCAGGTGAACCAGCAACTTGCAGCGGCCACCACGACTTCCTCCGGACGAGTTTGAAGACCCAAGAGCCACCGTTGGAAGCGTCTACCGGTCTCCTTCGCAACGGCAGTGGTTTCATCTTCTTCAGATCTGTGTGCTGCTCAGAAGCTCTGTTCTCCCACGACTGCGCATAGTTGTCTCTACTGAGTACCAGAACCGGATTAGAAGCTCTTCCACGACGAACCTCGGAGGAATCAGCCCACAAGCTCTTCTACAAAGTTCTTCTCCTTCCTGTCTAATTTTATAATCAAGAAGCGGAATCCCGTTCGGCATTCGGTAGCAGAAGTTATCATTTTTTCTTCCTCAGCTCCGTCATCCTGCTACCCACAGTCTGCAATGACCAATCTCCATTGTTATGCATCGCCTAGTCTTCTCCGACGTCGGTTGGCTTCCCCGTCAGTTTTTCTGCGAAGAGGACTTGTTCACGATTCCAACGACTCTGACGGCGCTTGATTCCGAGGTCGGGAGCTGCCGGGGCGTTCTCTGCAATCTGCTGTTAGAAGTCTGCAACTGCAGGTCCGAGAATCTGAAGCTCTGTTCAAACCTCCATCCCGGTCAGCAGCGGCTCCATAAGAAATTAAAGAAATTCTGAGGCATTCCCTTCCCAGCTACGAAGAGTTCCCCACTGGTCTCGTCCTCGGCAAAATTCCTGATCGAGTTCTGCAGCTTCAACACCATCTGTCAGTCCCCTATTGCAGAGGGCAGACAGATTTGGCATCACCACTTCTATATCGTTTTAGCCCTAGTTTTCCCCACCCCGCTTGGCCGGCTGAAGGCCCCTCCTTGTGCGGAGGTAGTTTTGATTGTAATCCATTAACCCCCACCCCAAGATCCCCCTCCTGCAAGAGGTGTAGTATTGTACTCATTTGGGCAGGTCAAGCTACCCCGGCGCAGCGTGTGGGGATCCACCCGCCTCCCCGCTCGCCCTCGTCTCCGACCGGGACCGGTTTCTTCAAACCGGTCGAGTAAGTGCTCTAAACCCTTGCTCATTGTGCTTGTCTTTCAATATTAGTTCTTAATTCCGCTGGTTATGCGAGTGAGAGCCCGATCCTCAAGCCCCGTTGTCTTGAGTGATCACCGTGGGAGAAGTGCAACCGGTGCCTTTGGCACTTTGTCGGCCCCCTTGAATTGGGCCTCCACACCCATTGGGAATCCCATCTTGGCCTTGCTGGCCCTCTACCAGCAAGGGCCCAACCCCTCAACCTCACCTTGGCATTGCCAAGTTACCCCGGGCTTGGGTGAGTGTCGATAGAGCGGTGGCCCAATTCGGCCCATTTGAATGCGATTGTGCTTGCTTGCATTAGGTCCGAGGTTGTGTCACATCACAATTTTTGCCCCCAGTCGCCTCGTAGAGGGAGTTGACTGAGGCCGCCGGGGTATCTCTATTTTTAACCCCATTTTTTTTGTATATACATTTTTTTTAGACTGCCGTCCATAGCATGTTGCTGTCAGGGGACGTAACCTAAGGCTGGAAGGTGTGGATGGCCGAATATTATTCGACCATTATGAAGGGTTTTTTTTTTTTGGAACTCTTCAAGCCATGGCGGCGAAGAGCCGCTTTGTCATGGCAAGGTATGACTGGGGTTGTGATTAGGGGATCTGAGATTGTACGGGGAGACTAGAGTTCTAATGAACTGGAAGGCTCTAGATTTGCATGATATGTGGGATGTAGGTGCAGAGAATGACAGATGTCTAGGGATGTATCAGGATATAAGTTTACCGAGACGGTGACTGGAAGCTTGACTATCGCAGGGACTGGTTGAACTGTGGTGTTGAGGTAAGGGCCGAAGGTTGGCCAAACTGGGCAGGAATAATGCAAGGTTAACGAGGGATTGGAGGGTTCGCGCCAGAGTAGTGCGAACGGATTGAAGACTGGCTCTGGATGAGACTAACGGCCCACCAAGGAATCGGTGGGAGGCCGTTCTGACTGGTGGGGAGAAGAAGATTTTCTTGTTATCGGCTCTACCGCACTTTCGGGTTTTCGCTAGAGCCGACCCCCTTTAACTTTTTCCGACGCGCCCTTGCGGGTTTTCACATCGAGGGGTTTCCCAATTTTATCTGAGGTGCCCTTTCGGGTTTTCACCTCAACCGGGCTATTGGCCTTTTTGCCCCCAGTCACCCCCTTGCGAAGAGAATGACTGGGTCTGCCGGAGCATCTCTATTTTTAACCCCATTTTTTATTTTGTTGTTATTATTTTTTTATTTTTTTTGACTTACCTGAGAGCCTGGCGGCTAGATTGGTGTCGGTGCAGAGGTGCTCGTGTTCCCGTGGTGACGGGAATGAGGGCAGGAGATCAGCCCCCGTGGATGCCTGGCGACGCTTCCGAGGAGCTGGGCTGGCTGGTTGATTGGAAATCATAGACCGGGAGGACTGGCCGGTTGAATCCTTCACGAGGGAGGACCGGCCTTATTGATAGTAGCTGGGACATGCGCCTTAGTCTGGCTGGTGCGCGAATTCATGTTCCGGTGCATAATATAGCTTCATATGTTTGCCGTTGAGAGGCGGGAACGGTCTATGCCCTTTATGATCGACCACCGTGTAGGCCCCACCCTCATAGACGTTCTGGATGATGTACGTACCTCGCCAATTTGGCTGCAGTTTCCCACTGGAGGGCCCTGCCATGACCTTTTTTTCTTTGATCATGACGAGGTCCCCTTGCTTGAAAGCTCGCTGCTTGATGAGCTTATCGTAGGCCCGGGCCATGCGAGCCTGGTATACCTGCAGGTGTTTTTAGGCTTCGAGTCGCTTGCCTTCTAGATCGGCGAGCTCTTCTAGCCTTCTCCGGTACTCATCTTCATCAAAGCCGGCTAGGCCGGTGTGGATGGCCACCCGGTAGGAGGCTAACTAGACTTTGAGGGGACAACTGCTTCCGCCCCGTAAGCAAGGGAGAATGGCGAGCACCCCGTGGGGGTTTTGTAGACCGTCTGATAGGCCCATAATGCTTAGCAGACCTTTTCACCCCAATCGCATTTCCGATGGCTAACCATATTAGCCAGGAGCTTGCAGAGGGTTTTGTTGAAGGCTTCCGCTAAACCATTAGCCTGAGGGTTGTAGACTGAAGAGGTTCTCCAGTCGATGTAGAATTTGGCCGCTAACTGGTATACGGCCTTATTCTTGAATGGTGTCCCGTTGTCGGACACTATGCGACTGGGAGTACCGAATCGGTATATGATGTTGTGCCGGATGAATCTAGCAACGATTTCGCCGGTAACCTCTCGCAAGGGTAGAGCCTCCGCCCAACGACAGAAGTAGTCAGTGGCAGCCAAGATGTATTTATGGCCCTTGGAAGATGGCGGGAAAGGCCCCGCGATGTCCATGCCCCATTCAGCGAATGGCCAAGTGGGGGCAGTAGGACGCAGTGGGTTGGGAGGTCTTCTGGGTACTGGGCCAAAGGTTTGGCATTGATGGCATGTACGGGCATACTGGAAGCAGTCTACGTACATGGTCGGCCAGTAGAAGCCTTTGAGCTTGATGTAGTGTTTCATTCGATCTCTGGCCTGGTGTGCGCCGCACAACCTGGAGTGGACCTCCTTCATGATGGCTCGAGCTTCCGCCAGAGAGACACATCTCAGGAGAATCGACTTGTCCTTCTCGTGGATGAGTCTATACAGGGAGTCGCCAATCAACTCGTAAGAGATTGCTCGGCGGAGTAGCTGGACCCTTTGAGCTCGGTCAGGGGGGAGCCACCCTTTCTTGAATTTGATGATGGGCGAACGCCAATCATCCTCTTCTGGAGGTGTGCTCTGGTCAAGGTCGTGGACCTCGTAAATGGTGAGACCGGTGTCACCTTCGAGTGAGCTCAACATCAGTCTTCTATGCTTGATGACGATGTCAACCTCGCCCTCGGGCGGGAGCTTGATGGCCGCTGCCAATTTTGCTAAGGCATCTGCCTGAGCGTTGCTGCTTCGAGGGATATGATCTATTTCGAAGAAATAGAACTTCTGGGTCAATCTGGTGACGGTGGTATGGTATGGAACCAACTCTGGCTTCCGCACGTCATAAATGCCGAGGACTTATCGGACTATCAGTTGCGAGTCCCCGTAGGCTTTGAGGCATTTAACGCCCATGTGGAGAGCCATCTGGAGCCCAATGAGTAGAGCTTCATACTCGGCTTCATTGTTGGTCAAGGACTTCATAAGGGCGTAGGAGTTGTACAAAACTCCACCCTGGGGAGTTAGGAAGACTATGCCGGCACCTGCAGTGGTGCCTGGATCTTGGTTGCTCCGCGTGATCCCTCGGGAAGCACCGTCGAAGTAGAGCTCCCAGCAAGGCACGCTGGTTGTGAGAGCGCTCGGCTACCAATAATGCAAGACATCTCAACTCTGTTCAACTGGTTGTTGTGATTGAGCAACAAGGGACTCCTCGTCTGGGAGCTCCGAGTTGAAGGGTGAATCGTCTGGCACCGGATGGGCTACCAAAAATTCAGCCATACCCTATCCCTTAATTGCCTTTCTGGGGACATAAGTAATGCCGTACTCCATCAACAGGAGAGCCCACCTTCCCAACCTGCCCGAAAGGACAGGCCGTCGAAGGAGATACTTCAGAGGGTCGTTCTTGGATATAAGCTCAACTTGATGGGACAGGAGGTAATGCCGCAGCTTCTTAACTGCGAACACCAATGCCAAGCATACCTTCTCCATAGGGGAGTAGCGGTACTCAGCACCGATCAGCTTCCGGCTGAGGTAATAGAGGGGCTACTCTTTACCTTCTTCATTGATTTACGCCAACAGAGCTCCCAGCGAAGCGTCCATGGCAGCGATGTAGAGGATGAGGGGTTTACCCTTGACTGGTGCCCCCAGGACTGGGGGAGTGAGGAGGTACTCCTTGATTTGCTCGAAAGCTGCTTGGCATTCCGAGTCCCATGTGAATGGGGCATCTTTCTTCATCAACTTGCTGAAAGGCGCACACCGACCGGAGAGGTTAGAGATAAACCTCCGAATGTAGGTCAGCCTCCCTTGGAAGGACCTGAGTTCGGTGATGTTGCTGGGTGGTGAAAGTTCCCGGATTGCTTTGATCTTGCTGGGATCCACCTCGATTCCTCGGTACCTGACGACGAAGTCGAGAAATTTTCCGCTGGATACGCCGAAGGTTTATTTCATGGGGTTCATCTTGAGCCCATATTGCCGAAGGCGCTCGAAGACTTGGCGGAGGTCGCGCAAATGGTCTTCTCGCCTTTTAGTCTTGACGACGAGGTCGTCGACATAGCATTCGACGATGTTGTGCAGCATTTCATCGAATATTTTGGTCATGGCCCTCTGGTAAGTAGCACCAACATTCTTCAAACCAAAGGGCATGCGCTTGTAATTGAAAATCCCCTTGGGGGATCTGAAGGCTGTGTGATTCTTGTCTTTGAGAGACATCCGGATTTGATTATAGTCGGACGACCTGTCCATGAAAGACAAGGCTTCATGGTCGGTGGTCATATCGACCATTGTTTCTGTGATGGGGACTGGAAAGTCATCCTTTGACAAGCTTTGTTGAGGTCCCGGAAGTCGACACAGATGCAGACTTGACCATTCTTCTTCTTAACTGGGACTATGTTGGCGAGCTAGATCGGGTAGATGCACGGCTCGATGAAGTCGACCTCCTTCATTTTGTGGACTTCGGCTGAAACCTGGAGCTCCAGCTCATGGCGCATGCGCCGCTGTGGTTGCTTGACCGGAGCGACTGAGGAAGAAATGGCTAGATCGTGCTCCGCCACGGAGGGGTCTAGCCCTGGCATCTCCTTTTATGTCCAGGTGAAGCAGTCTTTAAACTCGAGCAGGAGTTGCTTGTAGTCCTGCTTCTCTGCCTCGGTGAGAAGAGCACTGATGAATGTAGGCTGAGGGGCTTCATCGTCGCCCAGATTGATCTCTACAAGATCATCGATGATCACATGGCCGCCGTCCGGAGCGGGTTGGAAGTCGATGAAATCCTCATCATATGTGTCAGCTTCAGGTAGCTCGAGGCCACCGACTGATACTGATGGGACTGGAGAGTGGTTATTGTTGAGATCCGCTAGGGATCGATCTGGGCCGCCGACTTTTGGCCAGCCGTCGTCAACTAGAGTTGCTGAGATTTCTCCGAGGTTGCCTGGCGAAGCTGACAATCTTCCGCAGGTTGGACCAGCAAGATCCCCCCCCTCAGGAAGGTTTATTATACTGGGTCCCTGGACTGGCTGAGAGACCGGAGAAGCTTCTTCCGTCCCTTTGTCTTTGTGGGGAGGCGCAGAAGGTTCCCCGACGGCCTGGGCCGGGGTTCTGGCTTGGGCGGAGATCGAGATCAGAATTTCCTCTCCCCCATCCCCGGAGCTGTCGAATTTGGCTTCGACTCTTACTTGGTCGTTGGCTGGTAGTGCCAAGCCTATGACGTTGACTGCGTAGTGGACCCAGAAGTCCGGTTCCTGGTCGTACCCAAGCCCCCTGGTGTCCTTATGGAAGGACGGGGGTTGCCCCCGGCCCTGGGAAGGGTCCCACAGTCGACGGAAGTATCTTTGTCGGGAAGGAGTTTGCCACAGGGGAATGTGTTGCTTCAAACACATTTCTTGAATATGCGGCGACAGGTCGCCCCACACCTGAACTGCTTCAGGGGTATCATCGGCTTGCCTAGACCAGCCAAAGTCATCATCTGGTGGGGCTTGAGGGACCATGTCTCCTTTGTAGAAGACAATGGGTTTGTCCCTATTAGCCTTCCTTTTATTCTGGCGTTGTCGCTTGAAGGTTACAATAAATGTCGTCAGTGACTCGACGCAGTGCTTCTCGAATGCACACGGGAGCTGGATGCAGTCTGGTGACAAGCATATACTCTTGCCAATGGCTCGGCTAATAAGATTAGCCTCGAAGTCGATCTGGCGCCTCTCAGGGCGATCTGAGGTTGACTTGGAGTCGAGGCGCAGCCGGTGAAGCTTGGCCTTCTCCTCATCGACAGAGAAGAGATCATCGTCATCTTCCTATGAGAGCCAGCCGTTCCTTTTGCTCTTGATCATGGGGTAGGGACTAATCCCCTTGAAATAGAGCGCAGCGTCGGCTAGGTTGCATTCTGCCGGTGTGAACGGCGATAGGTCTGCGAAGACCTTACATTGCTCTCCGTCCTTGGCATACTTGATGCATTGGTGGAGAGTCGATGGGATGACCCAGTTTTCGTGAAGCCAGGGTCTACCCAGTAGCATCTTGTAAGACGTATTGGAGTCGATGATGTAGAATGTCACCTTGGAGGTGAAATTATCGAGCATCAGATCGACGTCCACCCGGCCGAGGACGTCCTCAGTGTTCTGGTTGAAGCTGGATATCTTAACCGCCTAAACCTTCTGGAGGTACGGGGTCAGATATAGAGACTTGAATGTCTTGAGGGGCATGATGTTAACTGCGGCACCGGCATCCACTAGGATCTGGTTCACATCGTGCCCATTGATCTTCCCCTTCATGTAGAGAGGACAGTTGTGGCACGGAGGGGAAAGTAGCATGTCTTTCTCCGTGAAGGTGATGGTGGCTGCGAAGGCTCCATAGGCAGCCGCCTTCATTTTTGTGGCATGTGCTTCACAGACTTTCGGCTCTTGGAGTATTTTGATAAGGGTTTCCCTTAGATCCTTACTCCAAGCGATGGCTTCCCAGATTGAAATGCTGGCAGGGAAGCATTTCATCTGGTGGAGGACCTTCCGGTCAGCTCGGGCTCGAGCATCCTCCAGAGAGGGTAGTATGTCAGGCTGAACCTTCTGCGAGCTACCGTGCTGCTCCCCGTTGGGGAGTTGCACTGCCTTGCCCTTACCACAGGGGTCAGATTGACCTCGATTGCCAGCGGGCTCTTGGAACAGGGATGCCAATGATGGCTCTTATGGGGGTGACTGACGGGCTGGCTCGTCCTTGCCGGATGGTCCCGCTTGCTCTGCTATAGCAGTTGGTATTAGCGCCGGGGCTGGGAGGCTGGAAGTAGCCTCTTCGCTATTGGAAGGATCGAAGATACCGGGTCCGCTCCAAATTTCTACTTCCAGAATAGGAGCCGGTTCCTCTCCTCGAAAGAGGATAATTCGCTCCGGGTCGAATGTGTACGGGGAGAGAGGTAACTCGGGGATTCTCCCACGACCTCTACCACGTCCCCGGCCATGACCTCGGCCACGACCAGTGTGTTCTGGAGCTAGCTATAGCCGAAGAGGGGCGATGGTTCTTTGCCTTGTTCGGGAGGCCACTGGCTCGCCTCGCCGAGAAGCATTGATGTTATCCGGAGGTGGAATGGCCACCATGTTGCAGGTACAGCCCCGAAGCATTTCTTCCAGATGCTCTATGGTTATCTCCTTGTCTTTATAACACAAGGAGAGCTCATCAGGGATCACGAGTCTTTCGTCGTCCTTGAGCTTTTGGATCATCTCTTGGACCCAACTTCTGAGGCGGGCTCGTTTCTGCATCTCTTCCCACGGGATGTAGCTATCGAGTGGGAGAGCCCCGGTAGGACGAGGAGGAACGTATTCCTCCAGGTCATCAATGAGCCGCTGAAGCCTTTGTAGAGGCGTTGGCTCGGACGAAAATTGCAGGGCGGCGGCTTGTTCAGCTTGTTTCTTGAGCCGCCTTCTGAGGTTCTTCCTCCTATTTTTCTCTTGTCTCTTGGCGATAGCCGTCTCCAAGGGAGTAGGAGGGAGAGGCGCCAGAGCCGGAGCTGACAAATCCTGCTGAGGATATCTCCGAGCTGATGCCTTTGCAGGGCGAGGTCGATGACTCTTCCTTGCTCGGATTTCGATCCAAGCACCTTCCGCTTGTTGTATTTGGAAGGTGGCATTGATCGCATTCTCGATTACTTCGAGCGACAATTCCTGGTATGCCGGAATGCTGGGACTGGCGTCCGAAGACGTGTGCACGGTTTGATGCCTTAACCGCAATGACGATGGGAGCCTACGAGGAGTCGGTAGGCTAGTGCTGGCGTCCGAAGACGTATGAACGGTTTGATGCCTTAGCCGAGGTGGCGACGGGAGCCTACGAGGAGTCGGTAGGCTAGTGCTGACATCCGAAGACGTATGCGCGGTTTGATGCCTTAGCCGCGGTGGCGACGGCTTCTATGGAGAGGCAGACAGAGAGGTGCACTGGTCGCCCCGCTCCTTAGCCTTGCCATTGTAACCATGCTGAGAGCTAGGCCTAGCGACGACTGATGGCGTTGCAAGACGTTGTCGCTCTGCACAGTCACCCCGGCTCTGTGGAATGAAGGAGCCTTGTGGCAGTGAGCCTGCCACTTGAAGCGAAGCCGCTGAAGACTCCGAAGATGTCTTCTTTGCACTCCGGATTGTGTCAACATGTAGGCAGGGGTAGACCCGACGGCCCCTCCGCTGAGGAGGTACACCGAGGATGAGGTGAGGCCTCACCTTGCTTTTGCTTTCCCTTCCTATCCACGGCTGCCGGTGGCGGAGATAGGATGGGAGGAGGACGAGAAAGAGCTGAGGAGCCCGTCATCGTCTCGCCAACCAGAATGTCCTCTCTGCCGAGAAGGACCCGGAGGAGCCTGGCAGTGTCTTCTTCAGGAAAAGGGAGAGACTTCAGCTCCCGCCAGGATCGCTACCGCGTGGCCGAAGTGGCTGGGTGATGGGGACATCAGAGCAAGAGCACTGACTTTTTATTTTACATTTGAGTCCTTTTATTTACTTTTATATCCTTGGGAAAGTATATGTGCAATTGTAAGGCTTTATAAGCCAATGTGTCATTCCCTTGGATTGTTTGGGTTTTTGTGCAAAATGTCAGTAGGTCCAGCAAGGGGGCCCTCACTCCTTTCCCATTGGTCCACCTAAGTCATAGGGGTCCATGTGGGACTGGTCAAAGTCCTAGGTGGGCTTCTAGATGGTTTGACATTCAAAGGGGACAAAGGGGTTTAAAAGTCCAAGATGCCTTCCTTCCTTTCAAAGGAGTGTCCCCTCCATATGTAATTTATTTATTTTAAGTTTTTGACCACATGGGGGAAGAAAATGGCCTCTTTCCCACGAAATTCTCAGCCCCCCACCCCTTGTCATTCTCTATATAAGCCTATGTATAGTGTCATTAGAGATTTAATGAGGAAATTATGTGAAAATTACTTGAAGCAAGAAGGGTGTGCCCTCTCTCCTCTCTCTCTGGTTCTCTTCTTCTTCCTCCAGCCCTCCAGGGTGTGAATCCCTCTCCTATATTCTCCTTAGCGCCTCTGAGTTCCCTCTCTGCCGCCGCCGTTCGTGCCGCCATCGCGCCGCCACCGCTGCTACATCGGAGTTCTGTCCAAATCAGGATAGAACCTCACCTCCGATTTTTATCTTTTTTTTTCTTGTAATCTGTTCGAGCCCCAATTTTGAGAGTTTGTTCTATCCATCTCCCCTAATCTCCAGTTCAAATTTCGTGTCATTTGGAAGTCATTAGATATTCTTCCCATATTTTTGTTTGTCCTCTCAGTAATCTGCCCTTTTACAGATGTACGGGACAGAGTCACATTGTCGCATTTTCTCCACCCCCTTACAAATTTTCAAAAAATCTCAAAACATTACTCAGTGTTCCTCACGTATACCCCCTTCCACCATAATTTTCGTTGAGTCAAAAAAAATCATTGAGCCCTCGGTCAAAGGTCTGTTTCAGGCAGATTTATCTCTACCCTGTGTCTGTCAGTCTGGGTCAGAAAAAAAGGTAGTTTGCAGTCATTTTTATTTTTAATCCGATCTGCGGATGGAGCCACCAAAAATATATGTTGTACATCTCTGAGTCCTCTATCCATCGGTACCTCTTGTGCATCAATCCGACATCGGGTCTGCTCGTAGGAATTCTTTTCGTGAAGGTGTGCAGAGCAGAACCGAATTCAGCCAGCACAACTCAGTCCGGGAGAAAATTCAAAAATAAATATCAAAGGTCAACTTCAGCGACCGCCCCTTCAGAGAGTCGATCAGGGACATCCCGCCATCGTCCCAGCCAAGCGGCGCCTCCCGAAGATCTCAGGAAGGCAGCATTCCTATGGAAACTGTTGCTTGCTGTCCAGTGAGTCAGCAACCGAGTTGGCGCAGCACCGAGTTGGAATAGTGCCGAGTCGGACCAGCAGGCCGAGTTCGTGCCGTACGCACCTCCAGATTGTTGCCTGTCAACCCAGGGTCGGTCCTCCCGGACCCCACTTGTAGCCCTTTACCTCCCTGCGTGGAGTGGGTAATAGATTTCACTGTTGTAATTAACTTTTACCGTTGTTACCGGGAGTTACCGTACTTGGCTGGGAACGTCTTCCCCACGCCCGGAGCGTGGAGGTACACTCGCTACCCTCCTCGTAGGTATTGCTTTACTCGTATATTTTTGTATATGCCGCTGCATGAGTGATAAATTATCTAGCTTGTTATCATTTTATCACCGCTGCGAGAGCGAGAGTGAGTGACCGTCCCGTGACTCGACCCGAGTTAACGCGAAAGACCGATACCCGAGACTCACTGCTGGTTTCTCAACCATGCACGGTCCACGTCTTCCCTCGCTTAGGGGCGATCGCGAGCTAGAGTCCCAGGTCGCGTGTCTGTCCCGCATCAATTTGGTATCAGAGCCCAGTTGAGTCTAGGGTGTCTAAAAAAAAAGAGAGTGTTATTTACGTCTAGTCATCATCTAAGTCGATCTAGGTTGCATTTCATCCCAATAACCCGGTATATAAAAAGGTGTTGTCCGAACGTTAGGCTACGCCTATCGGGAAGGCCGCACACTTGCGCGAGTGATCTTCGGATCGATTAACTCCGCCACGTACCGAGTCTTGGTGTCTTGTCCTTAGTGTGCATGCATCCCAACCTTGCATAGTCAGTCTAGTGTCTTGTCCAAGTGTTGGCATGTCCATTCATTAGTGTCCCCGTGTCCCATGGACGACCAAGGGGCCGCATCTTCTGCATGGTGGCGATACTATCTAAAATGGAAGGACCACCCGAACCACCCCAAAAGGCCCGAAGCCCGGGACTTCTACGGCTCCGAAAATCGAGTGACTACTTAGAGTGGGATGCCGTTATGGACGACTACTTTGAATGTTACCTTATGTCTGGTCCCGCGCAAGTTGACTTAGCCAAAAGGTGACTTTTCTATGAAACCGTCGAAACATGGAGGGACATAAAGCACTTCCGGGAAGATAGGAGGCTAAGGCCCATCGAGTCATGGTGGGAGATGAAGAGAGCGCTTAGGAGGGTCTACCTTCCCGCCCACCTACCTCCAACCACGGGGGTCATACCACTAGCCAACCCCACCAACTCACCCACAATCAAGTGGGCCACACTTCCAACCAACCCCGCCCCTTCACCCCATCCAAGCCCTCCAAAGCAACCCCAATCAAGTGGTCCACCTAGTCACCTCCAACCAAGTGGAAGCCCCACTTATGGCCGAGTCTAGGTCCACACCCGAGCCGAGAGACGAGGAGCGAGTCCACCCCGAGGCCCCTACTCCAACTCGCACCTTTGCCGAACTCTTACAAATGTTTACGGATCGGTTGGATAGGATGGATAGGGCTCTACTCCTACCCGAGTCCAAGGAGGCCATAGCTGGTAGTCTCAACCCAGCCCCATCTCCGGCATCCCCAAGCCCTCTCCCCATCATGGAGGCCCCGCCTTCACCACCCATGAGCGCTCCAATGCCACCACCCTCTACTTCCAAACTTTATTCGAAACCATCTTATTTGGAGCCACCAAAGCCCGAGCCACCCGTGTTTCTAACGGGTACGCTATACATAGCCGAGCCGCTTCTTAGTTGGCTCAAGGATGGCTTGGTCCCACCTCCTTACCCATCCATAGACCCTACCCTACCTTTGGTGCCTGTCAACTCCTACCATACTACATTCCGATCTAGTCACCATGTTGATACATTGGGTGACCTTATTCTTGGTTTAGGTTGGCAATGGAAGTTGACACATTTATTGGCCCGAGGCTTCGACCAACCCACTAGTCATAGCTTCACCCATCCGGCCATAGTGTCCATTACCTCCGTATGCACCGTGGGTTGTGTCACTACGGAGATCCTCTTATTCCTCCCCATGCCGGCCGAGCCCGACTTCACTCCCTTTTGCCCAAGGGAGGAATCTTATTTTTTTCCCATGACCACCGTTCCATTCACCATGATGGATGTAGGTGACTACCTATACCTTCAAGAATTTCACAATTGGGACCGTGTCATATGGGAGTCCATCTCATGGGGTCATACCTTCTTTGACCCTTTTGACCCCTTCACTAGTGAACCTCCCAAGCTATCATATTCACTCCACTTCATCAAGGAGTTCACTATCACACCCCTACCCCTCGGTCTAGTTGGGAAGCCGTACCTACGTCTAGGGGTAATGACGAGGGTAGTTTTGGATCTCCTAGCCCTTCCCCACCCAAATCCCATAGATCGCAAATGCATGAGTGGTACATCTTAGGGTGTCTAGGAGTCCTCCATTCCGTCAACCATCGAGTACATCTAGTGTATGCATGGCACATATTCGGGTGTCTTGGTCAACCATCGCCTATGCGTAGGTCGGACTAACATTAGGTTTGTTTAGAGTCTGTGTGAGTCTTTGTTTGGTCCGGTTTGTTTGTCGAGTGCATTGTGTGTCTATGCATACGTTGAGTCGAGTCGATTTGTACGCTCACGTTGTTAGTCCCTTTCGAGTACGAGACTTATCGTACATTGGGATCAGCTCTACGCTACATATCGGATCTAGTCACATAAGGGACACGCGGTGATTCCTAGTGAGTCTTTGAGCCACTTCCTTCATTTGAGAGTGACCCCACCCCGGAGTGTCCACCTCTAGCCTCTTCCCCAGCAGCGTGTGCATATCGAATCTATACGGGATGAGCAGGTGTTGATTACGTGGAGTGGAGCGTACTCCGCGCTTCCAGGTTCGGTGACGCATCCGCCGGAGCTACTCGAGCAGCCGCACCCCTTACTCGACGGGGTTGAGTTCTTCCCACCCGAGGAGAATTGATGGTGACATCAGAGCAAGAGCACTGACTTTTTATTTTACATTTGAGTCCTTTTATTTACTTTTATATCCTTGAGAAAGTATATGTGCAATTGTAAGGCTTTATAAGTCAATGTGTCATTCCCTTGGATTGTTTGGGTTTTGTGCAAAATATCAGTAGGTCCAGCAAGGGGGCCCTCACTCCTTTCCCATTGGTCCACCTAAGTCATAGGGGTCCATGTGGGGCTGGTCAAAGTCCTAGATGGGCTTCTAGATGGTTTGACATTCAAAGGGGACAAATGGGTTTAAAAGTCTAAGATGCCTTCCTTCCTTCCTTCCTTTCAAAGGAGTGTCTCCTCCATATGTAATTTATTTATTTTGGGTTTTTGACCACATGAGGGAATAAAATGGCCTCTTTTCCATGAAATTCCCAGCCTCCCACCCCTTGCCATTCTCTATATAAGCCTATGTATAGTGTCATTAGAGATTTAATGAAGAAATTATGTGAAAATTACTTGAAGTAAGAAGGGTGTGCCCTCTCTCCTCTCTCTCTGGTTCTCTTCTTCTTCCTCCAGCCCTTCACGGTGTGAAGCCCTCTCCCATATTCTCCTTAGCCCCTCTGAGTTCCCTCTCTGCCGCCGCCGCCTTTCGTGTCGCCATCGCGCCGCCTCCGCGCTACATCAGAGTTCTGTCCAAATCAGGATAGAACCTCACCTCTGGATTTTTATCTTTTCTTCTTGTAGTTTGTTCGAGCCCCTATTTTGATAGTTTGTTCTATCCATCTCCCCTAATCTCCTGTTCAAATTTCGTGTCATTTGGAAGTCATTAGGTATTTTTCCCATATTTTTGTTTGTCCTCTCAATAATCTGCCCTTTTACAGATCTACGAGACAGAGTCACCTTGTCGCATTTTCCCCACCCCCTTACAAATTTTCAGAACATACCAAAAAATTACTCAGTGTTCTCACGTATACCCCCTTCCACCATAATTTTCGTTGAGTCAAAAAAAATCATTGAGCTCTCGGTTAAAGGTCTGTTTCAGGCAGATTCATCTCTGCCTTGTGTGTCTGTCAGTCCGGGTCAGAAAACAAAGGCAGTTTGCAATCATTTTTATTTTTAATACGTTCTGTGGATGGAGCCACCAAAAATATATGTTGTAGATATCTGAGTCCTCTATCCATCGGTACCTCTTGTGCGTCAACCCGACATCGGATCTGGTCGTAGGAATTCTTTTTGTGAAGGTGTGCAGAGCAGATCCGAATTCAGCCAGCACAACTCAGTCCGGGAGAAAATTCAGAAATAAATATCAAAGGTCAACTTCAGCGACCGCCCATTCAGAGAGTCGATCAGGGACATCCCGCCATCGTCCCAGCCAAGCGGCGCATCCCGAAGATCTCAGGAAGGCAGCGTTCCTTTGGAAACCGTTGCTTGCTGTCCAGTGAGTCAGCAACCAAGTTGGCGCAGCACCGAGTTGGAATAGTGCCGAGTCGGACCAGCGGGCCGAGTTCGTGCCGTACGCACCTCCAGATTGCTGCCCGTCAACCCAGGGTCGGTCCTCCCGGGCCCCACTTGTAGCCCTTTACCTTCCTGCGTGGAGTGGGCAATAGATTTCACTGTTGTAATTAACTTTTACCGTTGTTACCGGGAGTTACTGTACTTGGCCAGGAATGTCTTCCCCACGCCGGAGTGTGGAGGTACACTCGCTACCCTCGTCGTAGGTATTGCTTTACTCGTATATTTTTGTATATGTCGTTGCATGAGTGATAGATTATCTAGCTTATTATCATTTTGTCACCGCTAGGAGAGCGAGAGTGAGTGACCGTCCCGTGACTCGACCCGAGTTAATGTGGAAAGGCCGATACCCGAGACTCACTGCCGGTTTCTCAACCGCGCACGGTCCACGTCTTCCCTCGCTTAGGGGCGATCGTGAGCTAGAGGCCCAGGTCGCGTGTTTGTCCCGCATCACTGGGGTTGGCTGGCTAGGTACTGATGTCTGAGAGCCCGAAGGGGCCGGAGGAGCGGGGGAATGGATGACGTTGACCGAGAAGTTGGTTGGCCCCGTCTCTTGACTGGTATCCCGCTCTCTACGCCTTCGCAACTGCTCGATCGCTTCTTGATTATCGGTCCGAAACTCGAGCCATTCTGGAGGATGCTGGTAAGGCAGCCTGTGCCCATTCTCTTGAGGGAAGTCTGGCCACTCTGGCGCACCCCTGGCAGTGCTCAGGGTTTCTTCGATAGCTTGCCGAAGCCTGACAAGTGACATGGAGTTCCCCTCCGCCTCGATCTGCTCCCATTGGATCTGTTCCTGGATGAGGTGTTGAACTTCCTCACAGGACTCGATCGGGTGACAGATTCTGGTGTGGAAGGGGCAGTACTGGGGATGACTACAATCCCAATGGGTGTAGTCGGCAGGCGAGTCGCGGGACATGATTTGCCCCCTCTCGATGAGGATATCGAAGAGTCGCCGGGTTCTCTCCCTGGGGAAGGAGAGAGGTCTCCGATCGTGCCAGGGCCTCCACCCCGGGTACTAGATCGAACATTCCCTTCGATTGGTGCTGGGCTCCTCCGACTCGTCATCAGGGAGAGAGAATGTGGCCATCATGTGGATGACATTGGCCGAAGGGTGAGCCACGCGTGCGGCCTTAGTCGGCCAGGCCCACGTATGTGGTTGCGGGGGATCGACGAGACCGCTCTTCATCTTGACAAGACAGTCTCGGATTAGCTTATATGCCCGAGTCTTGAAGACGTAGCAATCTTCAATTGAATGACCCAGCATGCGATGGTACAGGCAGTAACTGGGATCATCGGTCTTCAGGGCCTCGTCCGACTTGCGGATTTCTGGCAGTTCGACGATTTTATGGGCCATGCAGAGGTCAAAGAGCATCTTTTCTTTGTATGTTCCTTCTTGAAAGAGAAGGGTGTCTTCATACGCTCTGAGAAAGAAGGAGCAGTCGGCTTATCTGCTGGCTTTTTGTTAGAGCCACTGGATTCGACCCCTTTACTGGCCTTAGCGGTAGGGGTGAACTCTATGATATTCACCTCCTTACCAGGCTGGCGTTCTCGCGCTTGTTTACCCTTTGCTGCAGTATAGCTTGTGTTGTCGGCGTAGAACATCTCTATTTCGACGACCGCCGAATTGAGCTGGTCGAAGCCTTTGATATTGGTGCCGATAAGCTTTTCGCTGACCTCGGCCGTCAGACCTCGACGACATGTGATGATAGCGTCCTCTTGAACGGGCGGATTGACACACCTCATGCTGAGGTCTCACCATTTCTTGATGAAGTCGAGGGCACCCTCTCCCTTTTTCTGTCGAAGAGAACAGAGTTCGGCTAAGGAGACCTTTCGCTCGGCCGTTTGAAATCGGTCGAGGAATTTCTTCTGGAGATCGGCCCAATCGCTGACTGAGTTGGGCTTCAGGCGGGAGTACCATTGCAAGGCCGTCCCCGTGAGCGAAGTGGCGAAGTAGCGAAGGAGATATGATTCATCCAACGCTAACTCGCCCATGGCCGTAACATAGTAGGCCAGGTGTTCATGTGGCGACCCCTGCCCGTCGAACTTTTGCAGCTTCGGGGGCTTGGAGTATTCTAGAGGAAGCTTCTTCAACTGGTGGTAAAGCGGGTAGGGTACACTGTAGAGATCCACCGTGGCCGTCCCTTCACCATACTGGGTGAGCTTTTTCTCAACGATGCGCTCGATCATCTGACGTTGTGCCGAGAGATCCCTGGGCACTGGCGTGTTGGAGACTCGTGGTTGAGTATCAACCGGAGGCGTGCCAAACCCAGTTGCTAACGGAGTTCGGGCAATCACTGTTGAGGTGTTGGCAGCATCGCGGGCCGCCGGGGGTACCAGTGCCTCGGCCTAAGGCCTGTTAGGTTGCTGCGGATGAAGGTCTCGCTCCTGGAGGAGGTCCTACAGGAGGGCCTTCAGATGCTGGTTCTCCTTCATGAGAGTCTCAAGAGTCACCTCTTGGACCTCATTCGCAAGAGGGCCGTTGTTGACCGGCCCTGCGTTGATAGGAGGGGCGCGATCTTCCACCGGGACCTCTTCCGCACGTTCCGACGCCTACGGTCCAGCAGAAGTGCCGATATGACCTGTTGGGGGAGGTGGCGGAGCCAGGTGGCGTGGCCTCCAGAAGTGGGACAGAGGCTGGTTCAAGTTGTCAGACTGGGTGTCTGGCTGGTGTCCGGCGGTGTAGCACGCGAACACTCGAACCGCGTCATTGATGAACCAGGCCGTCTGCTTCCCTCGCTGGTGTTGCTCGGGGTGAACAGGCGTCCCTAGTCTATCAAAGACCGAGATGCGTTGCGGAGGGGGCTCACTCCCGATGTCAATCGGAGGAGAGTCCGGGACAGGTTGCTGGAGGGCCTGGAGATGGGCTCGCCTTTCCCTCCGCTCGCTTGTGCGGGGGACATTGGACGACTGGGCATCGTCAGACTGTGCTACTATAAGGCCAGCCGCATTCCGTCTGACGCCGCGTCTGAGTGCTCGGAGGGGGTTGGTGATCCGCGCCCTCTGAACAGCTCGAGCTTCTTCTGGGGTGACCCAAATTCTTCTTAGGCCAGGTTGCTGGTCTCCCTTGTCGCCGCTTTTCCGACGAGCTATCTTGGGAGACTGTGTTCCTAGCTGCGGTGGGTGCCCCCGGGGAGGATGTTGGGAAGCCGTGGACCCGGGGGAGGGAGCCCGTGTTGGGTGCTGGCTTGGCCGAAGCTTGGGGTTGAGGACCCGAGGGAGGTGCTGGGATAGTGACCGAAGTTGATGCGGGACGGAACTGACAAATGGACTAAACCTATGATGAAGACCAAGTGCGGCCAGCACTCACACGTGACAAGGCAAGCCGAGAGATCGACCTCCGTACTATTCCTCCGAAGAGAGGCGTCTCTCAACAAGAAACCCAAGTCCACGGTCGTCCCTATGAGGGAAGCGAGTGGATCAAAGCGGCAAAGGAGCCGACGCGCAACTATAGGAGTCTAGTCCGAGCTCGGTGCTCGACTAGGGCCACGGAATGGGATACTCTCACTCACGATCTCGCGGTGTTGAATGCTAGCTAGGATCCCTACACTCTCACGCGGCATACAAGATCACATACTAGTAAAGCAAAATGCCAAGGAGGGGGAGCGTCGCACGTACCTCCACGCCTAGGCGTGGGGAAGGAACCCCGGCCGAGACCGACAACCCCGATACACACAATGAAAGAATAGGTACAAGCCGGCAATGGTGCCCACTCCTCACAGGGAGATAACAGGCTACAACAATTCCATTCGGGGCGGCCGATACACGGGCTGACGGGCAGCACTCGGTGAAGGGTTGGCCACGAGGAGGGTCCGGATGACGATCGGCAGAATCGCAGCAACGCGCGACTCGGTGGTAAACGTTCCCACGAATGGATCCGGAGTCCGATTGGGGCGCCGTCAGCGAGGGCGCGTAGTTAGGTCGCAGGAGGAAGCCTCGGCCAAAAGGCGTGCTCAGATTCCGTCCGTGGAAGCCGTGGCCGCACCTGCAAGTGGGGACAAAGAATCTGCTCCCAGAACTGCGCTGTCGAGCGGGGAAAATGGTAACTCGCTGCTCCGGTAGGCGAACGAGGCCCCGCTTGTGGGAGGACGTCGGGGACGCAGAGCAGCAGGTCCGGACCAAAGAGGTCGATCAGATCTGGTGGTGGTTGGACGCTGTGAACTTTAGAAATCGCCGGTTGTCCTGGCACCGGGTGGACTGGGCAGACCCGCGCGACCTCACGGGAACGGACGCCACGAACAGCTCGGACGTCGGAACGAGACGAGGTTGGCGGCGTTGGAAAGAGGACGACGAGAGGTACAAACCCTGAAGAAATCAGCTCCAAACTCGGCGTTGTCCGTCCTGTGGGATTTTCGCAAGAAGGAGGGTGGATCTGGGCGCGCAGAGAGGGAAGCTCCTGCGCTAGCTCACGAGAAAACTCGCCACGGGTGGTGCCGACCTCGGATCGAGGCGAAACCAAAGCCCACGCGCTGCCGACTCGTAGATGTATCCACCAAAAAAAGGAGGGGCTCGGATTCGATCAGCACCGGATGGGGACGCCGCTGCAACTCGGGGCCGAATCTGGAACACGCGAACTCGAACCGGAGACGAAGTAGAAGGGAGGAAGAACCTCGGCGTCGCACCGAGGGGATGGGGAGTCGCACCCCGGGGTTGCTCCCGTCGCAGGAGCAGAGGAGGAAGAGAGGGTCGCCCTCTCCAAGGGGTGGCTGCGCCAATGGCTGCTCAATCAAAATATTTCATTTTTTTCTTCCAAAGAAAATACATGAGATGTTTTATATGGGGAGGGGGAATGCTAGGGTTGAAACCCTAGCCAAGAGGGAGGGGAGGGGGGTGCGCACATGGCATGGGGGAAAGGGGGGGGTGCGCACCACTCCTTGATTGTAGGAGTGGATTGGGGGATGGGGGCGGCCAAAGGAGGGAAGGGGATCGGATGGGGAAGGGAAAGGGGGGGAGGGCCGCACCCCTCTTCCTATAATCTAGGAGAGGGGCGGCTGCCACCTTCCAAGAGGAGGGAAAGAGGTGGGGGCGCCCAAAACCCTAATGGGCCAAAAGGATGGACCAAGAAGTGGCCCACTAGTCCTATTGCCCAACCAATGAGCCTAGCACACCCAATAAAGGTCTAATTGGCCCCAATTGGCCTACAAAGGTCCACAATAAAGAATAAACATGCCCACGCAGGGACTAAACCAAGGCCTGGTATGGCCATCATGTAAAAGAAGGTCCTCTAAACCATGCCGTAGTCGCCGAGCCAAAGAGATGCCGGCGTGCTCCGCGTGCTCCGTCGAGAAAGGCGGCGCGTGTCCTCACCAGAAGTCCTAGGCACGGGGCCCGTGTTGGAGATCAGACGGGGCTGACCTTGGGAACTAACGTTCACCCGGGTCGGCATTGATCTCGGGGCCCTGTAGGGGTCTGCAGTGACAGTTCGGCGCTTGGCACTCGGGCAGAACACTGGAGCTGGGGGTGCGCATGGTGCATTGTCCGCAGGGGCCATTGGAGAGACTGGAGTTGGCTGAGAAGCAGCCACATGGATCACACCCAGGAAGTAGGGTGATCCGATAACCGGGGTGAAGCTGCCGAAAGCAATCGGCGTCGCCAAGTAGCCCACCCGGGCATGGGTGGCGATGACGTTGGGGCCGTAGGTGACGGCCACCATGGTTGCAGGAGAGCTGAGTGCTGCGGAGGCGACGGTCGCTGACAGTCGTCGAGAGTTTTTCGATGATCGGAATGCGAACCGGGAGCTACTGGAGAACATGCACAAGTAACCTGCTCTGCCTCTCCAGCAAGGACAGAGAAAGGGCACCGGGCTTCAGGGCTGGCACAGACTTTCTTCAGCAAAAAGAAGGAAGGCGGGAGACGTCCCATCGGGCGTGCCATCCTCTCTGTTGCACGGGTTTTTATGCCAATTACCGGGGTGAAGGAAGGGATACAGCAGGGAAGGAAAATACGAGAGTTTGATGTATCTCGGGTATCCTCCTTACGGGTGCATGCCTCTCACGGCGGGATCGGGCACTCTCCTTTTACGAAAAGTCGGAAAGGGTCGAAGGGCACTTAAGTGTCGGTATAAAGGTTAACCGGACAAGGTGCAGGCGTGCCAGTCGATCTCTCGACAATCACTTATGGAACCAAGGGTTGACCGGGGAAGCGCCACCAGGGCGCGGCACGTGGGCTCTGGCGATCGGGCGACACATGGAGAGAAGGGGTTCCATGGGTGCGAGTGCGTAGGCGATTGCGGGAATTGTGTACAGGACATCATTCCCCACCGGCCGCAAGCAACCGATGTTTATTTACATCGGATTGAATCCAAATACCTTCATTCCATGCTGAAGAAAAGTCTGTATATATGTCTGAAGCCGTGGGTAGAGGGCTGGGGGCGTTCAGCAGCTAGGGGTACGCGTTAGACCGAGGGGTGTTCAGTGGGGTCAGGGTGTTGGGCACGGATGCCGAGTGGTGTGGGTAGAAAGCTGGGAGCCCGAACACGGGCGTATACAATTCACTGGTTTTATGATGAGCCACATGGGCTTTACAAGCGGGCCTTAATGGGCCGAAGCACAACTGGAGCAAGCCACGGGACAATTCCGACATGTGAGTCGGTCCCCGGGTCATTGCGTGACAAAGCGGATGTCCGCGTGTTCTACTGGAACTCTTTACAGAGGAGTTGGTGTGGGTCCAACTGCCTTGGTAGCCAGAACGGACACGGGCTGGCGCCTGGCGGAGGTCGGACGCGGCTCGAGGTGAGCGGTTGGGTCCAAGTCTCAGAGGGCGAGTGTTGTCATGCTGGAGAGTCGAGGTCGGCCCCGAGATTGTGATTCCCGAGCCAGAGGTCCGACTAGACTCGATATGTCGATCTGAGGGGCCGGCGGCCAACTGGGAGGTGAGCGGTGGGCACGCGGTTCCACGTCGAGGGCTGACGTGACGTTATGAAGTACCGTTCGTCACCGTCGTAAGTGTCGTAAGTTGACGTACACGGTGGTCCCGGGATGCGGGCGTATTTGCCGTTGGTACGGTCATCTTACATGTGGCGGGGGCGGACTTGGTGTGAGACAGCTAAACACCACGTGAGGGGAGTACGTGAGACATACCCTCGGCGTGTGTGAGCCGACTAGCAAGCCAACTGCGCACGCACTTGTCTTCTCGCATTCCCGACCCTTGTCGAAAGCCTCGGGAGTCTGAGGGTGCGACAATTAGGTTGGGGGAGTTTGCTCGTCCGTCCGTGTGTCCGTAGGTTGCTTCACATACCATCTCCCTTGTGCTTTGGTAAGGGGGGCAATTTATAGAAGTTGAAGGGTGGGGGTGGGGTTTAGGCGGACCAAGTTGGGGGTCCAACTTGGTCCGGGTAAATCCCCCCAATAGTATTTTTATTATTATTTTATTTGCATTTTATTTATGTGTTTTGTGTGTGTGTCGGAGTGGAAGGGGTGGGGTTTAGGCAGACCAGCCGAAGGGGCTGGTCTGGTCCACCTATCGGCTGGTCTGGTCCACCTAAACCCCTCTTCGGAGGGGAAAAAATATTTTTTTTGTTTTTGGAGAGGTTTAGGCGGACCATCTTGGGGGTCCAAGCTGGTCCACCTAAACCTCCTCCCCCAGGGGGTTTAGGAAGACCAAAGTGGTCCTTCATTTTTATTTTTAAAAATTTTTATTTTTATTCTCTAAGGGTTTAGGCGGACCAGCCTGGGGGACAGGCTGGTCCGCCTAAACCCCTCCCCAGGGGGGGGGGTTGGGTGGACCAGGTAGAAGAGAGAGAGGGGGAGTGGTCCCACCTCTATAAAACCTAGTTTTTTGGTTGTTTTCTTCCCAAATTGATTAAGAATAAAGAGGATAAAGGATACTGGGAGGATACACTGGTGGACTGGCTGCTTGTGCGCGAAGATCGAGTGATTGACGTGTGTGACTCAGCGTAATCCTGGGACTCCGTCTTCGCGAATCCTTCGACAAACGGGTACGACGAACGAACTTTGCTAGAACCTCGAACCGTGAAGTTAGGAATTTCCTCGAACTGGGACTAGGGAGGGCCGTCGGGCCTCCGAGCTGAGGGAGGGCGCGGCCCCCGTGGAGTTCGCCCTCTCCGGGGGCGCGGCCACGCCCTGGGGCGCATGGGCCCCAGGCAAAGCCGTAACCCCGAGGGATGGCCCCCGGGGGTCTTCCTTCATCGTCTGGGGATATCCCTTGAGGGATATGAAGTTTCAGGGTATTGAAATGGCCCATGGGAGCCATTGTTCTTCGAGTTGTAGTGGCCGCTCGCAAGGTGTTCGGGCGAATGCCCGACACACCCAAGGTTGCCGAACGAGCCGCGTAAGTGGCTGACAGACCTTGAATTTGGCTAAGGGCCAAAAGTAGAAGTCCGTAGGGGCTGGGAGGAGGCACCTTGGGTGTACGTCCCCATCCTCGAGCTACGTGTCACGTTGTACGGCGGGTTGGTAGAGTAGCCTCGGGTTGACCCGAGTAGAAGTCGAGTGGCATGTTGCCACGTGTCTGAGGGTCGGGGGTGGCCCCGGCTTGCTGGAGGATCGTTGTAGGACCCAATTGGTGTACTGGAACCACGGGATGGCCCGTGGGTTGGTATAGAAGGTTTGAAATGTGCGTGCCCACAAGGTGTTCGGCAGAATGCCGAACACGCGTGTGTGAGCCGTACACGCGTACTACGGGCCCCCTGAGCCTGTGGTTGACCTATTTAGGTCTCCCTTTGACCTTGGAGGGTTGAGGGAAGGCGTTCTGGGGTAGGCTCCAGCCTTTTTACTGAGTGCCACGTGGCGTGGCTTGTAGTTGGAGTGCCCCCGAGGTGGCCCGGGTGGCCATGTAGGGCGCAGAGAAAATCCGTAACTTATGAATCGGGAGTGGTCCCGATTGATGGCTAGTGCCGCTGTGCATCTCGGCTAGCGGGTTAGGGCCGTTGGTCAGGCCCACTAGATTATCGGAGGGGCCGGGTAGCCCACACCTTGAAGATGTTCGAGGAAATTCCTGAGCTCTTATTCCTAGGTATTTTGCTGGGAAATAGTCCGAGTACAACAGCATCATAACATTCCGTCTAAGCCAAGTAGTTCGATGTCACGACATTCCGTCGAAGCTGATATATATTCTGCCCTTGGCGTCACGACATTCTGTCTAAGTCAAGTAGTTCGGCGTCACGACATTCCATCTAAGCAAAATCGTTTGGCATCATGACATTCCGTCAAAGCCGATATATATTCTGCCCTTGGCGTCATGACATTCTGTCTAAGCCAAGCAGTTCGGAGTCACGACATTCCATCTAAGCCAAGTAGTTCAGCGTCACGACATTCCGTCGAAGCCGATATATATTCTGCCATTGGCGTCATGACATTCCGTCTAAGCCAAGCAGCTCGGCGTCACGACATTCCGTCGAAGACAACATATATTCTGCCCTTGGCGTCATGACATTCCGTCTAACATTCCGTCTAAGCCAACCAACTCGGCGTCGCGACATTGCGTCGAAGCTGACATATATTCTGCCCTTGGTGTCACGGCATTTCGTTGAAGCCAACATATATTCTGCCCTTGGCGTCATGACATTCCCTCTAAGCCAAGCAGCTTAGTGTCACGACATTCTATCGAAGCCGACATATATTCTGCCCTTGGCGTCATGACATTCTGTATAAGCCTTGTAGTTCGGCGTCAAGATATTCCGTTGAAGCTGACATATGTTCTGCCCTTGGTGTCACGACATTCCATCGAAGCTGACATATATTCTGCCCTTGACGTCATGACATTCCGTCTAAGCCAAGTAGTTCGGCGTCACGACATTCCGTCGAAGCTGACAACTATTCTGCCATTGGCGTCATGACCTTCCGTCTAAGCCAAGTAGTTCGGTGTCACGACACGTCATCTAAGCCGACAACTATCTGGTGCGGACACCAGAGCGATCGAGAAGCACGAACCGAAGAGCCATCGGTACCGTACGCGGAGCACCACTCGAGCTACATCGGCTTCCATCTGGCTTGGAGACGATCTGGAGTCTCTGCTCTGAGTCCTCATATTTATAGTATTTATGGGGATTTTATTTGTGTGTAATGTGTGTTTATTTGGTTTATTCGGATGTATTCGGATTGTAATAGGGGTTTATTTGTAATTTGGGACCACCTGGGTCCCGCGGGCCCCCCCATCCCTTCTCCCATTGATCCACCTCAGCTCTTGGGCCCATGTGGGGTCAGTCAACCCTCCAAGGTGGGCTTCTAGAAGGGTTGGACCAAGGGGGGACAAAGGGTAACAAAATTCAAATTTTGGAGCACATAAGTCAAGGGGGTGCCCAATGTATAATATAATTTATTAGGATTGAAATCTTATTTTATTTGTTCCAAACCACATGGGAGAAATAAATTGTGGACTCCCTCTTTTACCCCCCACCAATCCTAGATCTAGGGATAGAACTAGTCTTTTTGTATTTTCAATAAGAGACTTGTATTTTCATTTTGAGTGGAATTAATGCATACAGTTTATGAGAAAATTTCTTGGAGCCCCAGCCTTGTGCGACCTCCCCCTCCTCTCTCCCCCTTCTGCAGCTGAGATGGCTGTATTCTGAGGTGAGACGCCTCCGGTATCCGTTCTTGAAGCTCGCCGCCGCCGCCGCCGCCGCCGCCGTCGCACCGCCACCGTCGTCGTCGGAGTTCTGTCCACCCAGGATAGACCCTTCTTCCATGAATTCTTGCTCCCAACCTCGAACTCTTTTGGAGTTCAAATCTTCAGGATCGAAGTACTTCGAAAGAGCTTTCCAGCAATACCTCTTGCGCGTCGATCCGACGTCGAGAGTGATTGCAGCAGCAGATCTCGCCGGATCACGCGCTGTAAAATAGAAGCAGCAGATCCGTGGGAAGCAACTCCAAGACTTAGAGATCGAAGCCAATCGGCCTCCGACCGGTGTTTCAGCCCGGCTGCAGTCCAAGGAAGTGCGTGACCAGAGGTCACCATCACAGTGGGACCCACTCCGTCAGGTCTGGAGGACTGGGCAGCACATGAGCCCCACGAACCCGTAGATCGCGCCATCCGGACAGCACTAAAATGCGGGTTTCGGTGCCGACGGATGACATCAAGATGCTGCCCATCAACCCAATTCCCGTGACTCCCGGACCCCACATGTGACCTTTTACCTCCCTGCGTGGAGTGGGTCAAATTTTTGTATCACAGTAAAAATTTGTTAACCGGGAGTTCAGAATTGGCCGGGATTGTCTTCCCCACGCCGGGAGCGTGGAGGTAACGGTCTTAACTCCTTGGCATTACATTTGCTTAGCTAGTATATGATCGTAGGCCGCTGCTTGAGTGCGATAGGACCTAGCTCGTGAGTTCATGTCACTGCTGTGAGTGACAGAGTGACCCGTCCCGTGGCTCAATCCGAGCACGGAAGTGAGTCGACTACCCTTAACTCTGTCGGTTCCTCGACCGTGCACGATCCGCGTTTCCCTCGCTTGGGATGACGAGTGAGCTCGCATTTCTATTAGACATCGAACCCATAGGAGCTCTTAGTGTCGAGCCGAGGTCACTCTAGTGGTCGTGTAGTTGCTGGTCGAGTCGTTCATGGTCGCGTCTACACTTAGAGTCCGAGGTCCGCATTACTTAGAGTCGGTCCCCTTATCCGTACTGCATCAGTTTGGTATCAGAGCGAGTTGAGTCTAGGGTAGTCTTTGTGTCTAAGTCTGCAACAAAAAAAAGAGTCATTTAAGTCTAGTCATTGTCTAAGTCGGTCAAGGTTACATCGCATACCTTATTCGGTATATTAAAAGGTGTTGTCAGAACGTTAGGCTACGCCTATCGGGAAGACCGCACACTTGCGCGAGAGGATCTTCGGATCCCGTAACTCCGCCAATGTACCAGATCTTGGTTTAAGTCTAGGGTCCTCAGTGTGCATTATTTAGTGCATTCAACCTTGCATAGTCGTGTCTAGTGTCTTGTCCAAGTGTCAGCATGTCCGTCTTGTAGTTCTCTATTTCCAATGGAATCTCGATCACCCAGGCGATATGACCGTTGGCACACCCATGGGCTTGGCAACCACCCTCTCCACTTCCGTAGGCCCGAAGCCTCGGATTTTTATGGCTCCAATGACCCGGGCGACTACCTCGAGTGGGAGGCCGCCATGGACACATACTTTGATTATTATACTATGTCCGAAGCTGGGCAATTCTATTTTGCCAAGGAGAAGCTCCTCCACGAGGCAGTCGAAAAGTGGAGAGACATCGAAGGCTTGAGAGAGGTTAGGAGGCAATGGCCCATCGAATCATGGTGGGACATGAAGAGAGAGCTTAGAAAGGTCTACCTACCTGGTCCAATCACCTCCAATCGACCCCACCCAATCACCTCCAACCAAGCGGGTCATAGTCGGAGGCAAGGAGCCCAACCCATAGTGGAGCCTAGACCCAAGGCTAGGCCGGTTGATTACGGGCGAGTCCATCACATTACTCCTACTCCAAACCCCACCATTGCCGAACTCTTCCAAATCATTTCGGATAGAGTGGATAGGAGGTGTGCTTATATCGAGTCCCTGGTTCCCCCTTGCCTACCTCCTAGCCGGGATGGAACCAAGCACGAGCCTAAGGAGGTAGCAGCCGGTAGTCCCAACCCGGTGCCATCTATGGTTCCATCCCAAGGTCCTCTCCCCATCATGGTGGATCCTCTTCCCCCACCCACGAGAGCCCCATTGCCTACACCCCCTATCCGTCAGGAGGATAAGGGTAAGAACCCACTTATCAAGGAGCGTAGTGGGTCATGACAGTAGTGTTATCGCTACCAGGGGTTCGGCCACTTCGCCGGACAGTGTCCCACTCGGACATCTCTAGCACTAGGGGACAAAAGGGTTGGAGAAGCTTCACCTACCGATCTTCATTCGGAGTCATCTCAGCCATAGCTACCAGTGTTCCTAACGGAAGAGCTACTCATAGCCAAGCCACTCTTTAGCTAGCTTAGGACAGGTTTGGTCCCTGCCCCATCTTACTACCCATCCATGGACCCCGCACTACAAGTAGTGCCCGTCAACTCCTTCCACAGAACGTTTCGGTCTAGTCACCACATAGATACCTTGGAAGACCTTCTCCAGGGATTAGACTGCCAATGGAAGTTGACACATATGTTGGCCCCAGGCTTCGACCGACCCATAGGTCGTAGCTTCACCCATTCCGCTTTGGGGTCCATTACCTCCGTGTACACCGTGGGCCATATCACCACGGAGGTTCTTTTGTTCCTTCCCCTACTGCCGGAGCCTCACTTTAGTCCATTTGTCCCAAGGGAGGAATCCTATATCCTATACACCGTCCCATCTCCCTTCATGAATGAAGAAGATCAACAACACCTTCTAGACTTTCACACATGGGGCCTTGAGATGTGGGAATCCATATCGAGGGGTCACACATTCTTTGATCCTTTCGATCCCTTTCTTAGTGGGCCCCTTGGTCCACAATCTCCATTCCACCTCTTTAGGGGAGCCCACCATTATACCCCTTCCCCACGGGTCGGGCCATCGACACCCACCGAGTCCGTTCACCGGCATGAGACACCCAACCCTCCTGGCCCACCCAAACCTCCCAAATCCAAAGGACCATCTTATGATTGTACCGACATTCGGTCACACCTAGGGTATGCATGGCACACATTCAGATGTCCTAGAAGACCTTGCATATGATTGGGTTGGACTAACTGTAGGGTTGTTTAGGGTTGTGATGCGGGACGAGACCACGGACACGACAAGCTCGTGACTGCCCCTTAACGAGGGAAGCGTCGGATGTGCGCGGTTGAGAAACCGGCTGTGAGCTAGGGTGGTCGGCTCTCACTTGTGCCCGGATCGGGTCACGGGACGGTAACGCTCTCTCTCGCAGCAGCGGTGATATAAATAGAAAGTGAGCTAATTACCCTATCATGCTCTCTAGCAGTGGCATAAGTAAGTATATATGAAAATTAAGCAAAATGCCAAGTAAGGGAGCGAATGCGATACCTCCACGCGCTCGACGTGGGGAAGACGGACCCGGCCAAAGTCGTACTCCCGGAACAATTATACACGGATATTACAGAAATGCAACTCGCTGCCCACTCCACGCAGGGAGGTAAAGGGCTACACAATGGGGTCCGGGAGGACCGAATTCGGGTTGACGGGCGGCTTCTCACGTTGATTCGGCAACACCCGAACACGTGACGGTGGGGCCCACGTGCTGTCCGGAGGGGCCGTGTGGGACCCGGTGGCACCGCTGTAGTGGTGGATGCCCGGAGGGTCGCTCTTTGGGATGGCGGCACGCTGGTTCGCCGGTCGGAGGCCCGGCAGCTCCGTTCGGCACCGGTCGGAAAACCCGATCGAAAATCTGCCGGTTCTGTATTTCGGCGCGCGCTCCGGCGAGAATGGGCGCTGCGATCAGCCCCGATGTCGGATCGACACGAGACTAGCGCCGTTGGAAAGCTAGCGTGAAGTTCTTCAACCTAGGCCCAAAGATCTGGCCTGGATCTGCTCGGATCTTGACTTATGGAATTTTCAATCTCCTGTTGTACAGTAACCGAAGACTCAGACCTGCAGAGAACTTGACTGTGGATTGCCTTTGACCGCGAGGGAGACTTTCGAATATGGGGTTGTGTTCTTCATCAAAGTTGTTGGAAATTGAGCTGGGAAGATGGAAAAATTAGTTTGGATAGGTTTGGATGTGTTTATGATTTTTTGTGATTTGTTTACTGGACAAAGGTCGGATCTGGAAATGGGCTGACAACACTGTAGCTTCGGTAGAACATGAATTTCTAAAAATAGGTAGAAGGATGATAAAAATTTAATAAACATTGTGGTGGTAGGGGACGATGGACAGAACTCCCAGTTAAATTGGGAGGTCTAACATAAATCAAAAGGGTGGTCGAAGGTGGAGAACTCAGGGCTACTGTCACTGTAGACAGTGACAGAACAGATCTGAGATTGAGAGTTGAACGAAATGGTAAGGATATGAAACGGTGGATTTTGAACCTCAATTTTTTTGTGGAGAAGGGGCTAGAAGATAGGAACCAACCCTCAAAATTTCAAATCGATCAGAACTCGTGGCTGGCTTCAGGAATTCTCGAACTACACCTCTATCCAGCAGGACAGAAACTTGATGACGATTCCACGGCGGCTCGAAGGCGGCACGAACGGCGGCGGCGGCGGCACAGATGATCACCGGAGGTTGAGAGGGGATGATAGAATAGGGATACACTCTAGATCTGGGGGTTTGAGGAGAGGAAACCAGGGGGAGAGAGGAAGGGGGCGCACCAAGCTCCAAGAGACTCACAAATTTCTGATTTTTCATGCATTAATTCTACTAAAATGAGAAATTACAACTCTTTATAGGTTACATGCCAAAGCCAATATCCACCCTTAGATCTAGGTATGGTGGAAAGGATGGCTGGGATTGGATGTGACCAACCACAAAAATAACATATTTAAAGGAAGCCAATTCCTAATTTTTACAACATGTGGTCAAAGAAAGGAAGGAAAGAAAAAAAAAACTAAACAACCTAGCCTAATGGAGCCAAAAGAGGGGGCGCCCCCCTTCATGGGCCAAGGGCCATTCATGGGCCATGAACCATCCACAAGCCCATGCTAGACTTGGACCCTTCCAACTTAGTTGGCCCATGAGGGAGTGTAACCCAATTTGGGCCTTAAGTGCATTAATGACCCATTAGAAACCTAATGACCCAATATGACATAAGCTCCTTAATGGACTCTACTAATGGCAACCTAGCCATGGACTCTACATTACAAATGGCCCATTGGCTTGATATAAGCCTTACAAGGAGCCCAAATGAAAGAAATTACACAATTACAATCTCATACAAGCCATAACACACAAATACACTTCACCCGTGTATGGAAATCACCTTTGATGCCCCATCAATTCTCCCCGGGTGGGAGGAACTCGACCCCGTCGAGTAGGGGTATGGCTGCTCCGGTACTCCGACAGATCCGTCACTGTGCCAAGTAGCGTGGGTACGCTCCACTCCAAGTGATCGTCACCTGCTCATTCCATATATACTCGATATGCGAACTGCTATGGGCTAAAGGTGGTCACTCCGAAGGGGCACTCTCAAATGGGAAGAAAACAGCTCGAAGACTCACTAGGAATCACCGCTGAGTCCCTATAGGTGACTGATTCGGGTATAGAAGTAAAACCGATCCCATACTCATCAAGTGAGCCCACTCGCCTCTTACTCATAAGAGACCGACAACGAGCTTACACACGACACATGCAGACTCATCATGCACTAACACACGTATGCAAACCACACAAACAAACGACTCAAAACACACCACACAAAACAAACCACACAAGGAAAACACACAGACTCATGCACGACTCTAGACGAAGGTGGTAGCATCAAGCCCACTAGGTGGCTGCACCCTGAGCGGCGGGAGAGCTCTCCCACTCTTCCCCTCCCAAGGCATAGTACTCCTCGGCTAGTGCCTCATCGGCCTCGTAATCAACACACTCAGGCTCGGGAGGTACGGATCCTCCAACACCTAAGGCTAGGGTGGCGCGAGCGGGACACTCGCTGGCAATGTGGCCAAATCCATGACAGTGGAAACACTGCACTCGCGATCGACTACTCTCCCCGAAAAGAGGGGCCTTACCCTTATCATCCCGTCGGGTAGGGGGTGTAGGCAGCAATGGGGGAGGTGTAGGTGCCTTGGACAATAGTGGAGGGGGTGCCGGTACCAGAGGACGGGCTATAAGAGCTGGGGGACGGGCAACGGGTGCCGGTGGATGGGGTGGAGGTAGATCCCATGGTGGGGGAGGTCGAGGTCTAGGAGCAAAGTGCTCCTGATGGGCGGGCTCCTGTGGACGAGTCATGGGTCCCCTCGAGTATGAACCTAAGGAGCCACGGGAGTCACTACGGGGAGGAGCGGGACTCCACCGGGGAATAGACTCGAACTCACCCTCGAATTGCTCCATCTCGAGAGCAACTTGGTATGCATCCTCCAGCTTGTCCACCTTGCGGCGGAGAAGCTCATACCATAGGTGTGGGCGTAGACCACGCCAAAATCGAGAGACGGTAAGGGAATCCTCCTCCGTGGCATCGCATCGCAAGTAGTACTCATCAAATTCGGCGATGTAATCCGAGACGGACCGGTCTCCTTGGGTGAGACTTTGCCACCTCTCTATAAGACGCTGGCGGTAGGAGGTAGGGAGGTACTTCTTCCTAAGTTTCTCCCTCATATCGGTCCATGTATCGATCGGGGTTCTTGACGATGAAACAATAGGTTCTCCATGTTTCTCCAATAGGTTTGGGCTTGGCCTAAAAGTTTCATCCTGGCATACTTGACTTTTCGTTGGTCCGACATCTCGAACCACTCAAAATATCGGTCCATACCAGCCTCCCAATCAAGGTAGACCTTCGGGTCTAAGGACCCGTCAAAGGTGGGAGGGTCGGCCCGAACGGTCCGAATGGCCCGTTCATCCATATCTTGGTCGTGGGTACGCCGTGTATGGCGATAATCACGACCATGTCCCCGATGCTCATTATCGGACTCGTAGTCATGCACCTCGGGGACTTCGTGCCTCCTAGTAGCTACCCCTTGAACCCTTGGAGTCGCGGTTTGATGAACCGGCTCCGGTTGACCTTGTGTAGGTGGGGCGGGTGCCTGGACTGGGGCAATCGGGTGTGTCTCGGCTGGTCCTTTCTCTAGTGCGGTGACTCTCCCGACCAATCCTTGAACGGACTGGTTTGACCCAGCGGCCCTATCCTCTACAACTTTCATCCTCTCTTCTAGGCGGGTGCCTAGGCCATTCACTCGGGTACTCGCTTCTTCCATCCTATCCACTCGAGTGCTTAACTCATCCATGCGCTCACTCAACCCATCCATTTTTCCCATAAGAGTTCGGAACATAGTGGCCACCTCATCGGAACTATAGACTCGAGATTCCGCCATTGGTGGTGGTGGGGGTGAGTATTGAGTACCTCGACGAGTGGGCATGCAAACACACCGACTAGACGACGCCGACTAAAGCAAACACACACTAATATGATGCACCTAGACGTAACCAAAACTCGGCACGTGGCGGAGTTAATCGATCCGAAGATCACTCGCGCAAGTGTGCGGTCTTCCCGATAGGCGTAGCCTAACGTTCGGACAACACCTTTTGATATACCGAGTAAAGGGATGCAAATGCGAAAAGACTCTTTTTGTTTGTTTTAAAACAATGATGACCCTAAACACGACTTAGACCGACTAATGATTAGACGTAAATGACACTCTTTTTTTTGACACCCTAGACTCAACCTGGCTCTGATACCAAATTGATGCGGGACGAGACCACGGACACGACAAGCTCGTGACTGCCCCTTAACGAGGGAAGCGTCGGATGTGCGCGGTTGAGAAACCGGCTGTGAGCTAGGGTGGTCGGCTCTCACTTGTGCCCGGATCGGGTCACGGGACGGTAACGCTCTCTCTCGCAGCAGCGGTGATATAAATAGAAAGTGAGCTAATTACCCTATCATGCTCTCTAGCAGTGGCATAAGCAAGTATATATGAAAATTAAGCAAAATGCCAAGTAAGGGAGCGAATGCGATACCTCCACGCGCTCGGCGTGGGGAAGACGGACCCGGCCGAAGTCGTACTCCCGGAACAATTATACACGGATATTACAGAAATGCAACTCGCTGCCCACTCCACGCAGGGAGGTAAAGGGCTACACAATGGGGTCCGGGAGGACCGAATTCGGGTTGACGGGCGGCTTCTCACGTTGATTCGGCAACACCCGAACACGTGACGGTGGGGCCCACGTGCTGTCCGGAGGGGCCGTGTGGGACCCGGTGGCACCGCTGTAGTGGTGGATGCCCAGAGGGTCGCTCCTTGGGATGGCGGCACGCTGGTTCGCCGGCCGGAGGCCCGGCGGCTCCGTTCGGCACTGGTCGGAAAACCCGATCGGAAATCTGTCGGTTCTGTATTTCGGCGCGCGCTGCGGCGAGAATGGGCGCTGCGATCAGCCCCGATGTCGGATCGACACGAGACTGGCGCCGTTGGAAAGCTAGCTTGAAGTTATTCAACCTAGGCCCAAATATCTGGCCTGGATCTACTTGGATCTTGACTTATGGAATTTTCAATCTCCTGTTGTACAGTAACCGAAGACTCAGACCTGCAGAGAACTTGACTGTGGATTACCTTTGACCGCGAGGGAGACTTTCGAATCTGGGGTTGTGTTCTTCACAAAAGTTGTTGGAAATTGAGCTGGAAGATGGAAAAATTGGTTTGGACAGGTTTGGATGTGTCTATGATTTTCTGTGATTTTTTTACTGGACGAAGGTCGGATCTAGAAATGGGCTGACAACACTATAGCTTCGATAGAACATGAATTTCTAAAAATAGGTAGAAGGATGATAAAAATTTAATAACAATTGTGGTGGTAGGGGAAGATGTACAGAACTCCCAGTTAAATTGGGAGGTCTAACATAAATCAAAAGGGTGGTCGAAGGTGGAGAACTCAGGGCTACTGTCACTGTAGACAGTGACAGAACAGATCTGAGATTGAGAGTTGAACGAAATGGTAACGATATGAAACGGTGGATTTTGAATCTCACTTTTTTTGTGGAGAAGGGGCTAGAAGATAGGAACCAACCATCAAAATCTCAAATCGATCAGAACTCGTGGCAGGCTTCAGGAATTCTCGAACTACACCTCTGTCCAGCAGGACAGAAACTTGATGACGATTCCACGGCGGCTCGAAGGCGGCACGAACGGCGGCGGCGGCGGCACAGATGATCACCGGAGGTTGAGAGGGGATGATAGAATAGGGATACACTCTAGATCTGGGGGTTTGAGGAGAGGAAACCAGGGGGAGAGAGGAAGGGGGCGCACCAAGCTCCAAGAGACTCACAAATTTCTGATTTTTCATGCATTAATTCTACTAAAATGAGAAATTACAACTCTTTATAGGTTACATGCCAAAGCCAATATCCACCCTTAGATCTAGGTATGGTGGAAAGGATGGCTGGGATTGGATGTGACCAACCACAAAAATAACATATTTAAAGGAAGCCAATTCCTAATTTTTACAACATGTGGTCAAGAAAGGAAGGAAAGAAAAAAAAAACTAAACAACCTAGCCTAATGGAGCCAAAAGAGGGGGCGCCCCCCTTCATGGGCCAAGGGCCATTCATGGGCCATGAACCATCCACAAGCCCATGCTAGACTTGGACCCTTCCAACTTAGTTGGCCCATGAGGGAGTGTAACCCAATTTGGGCCTTAAGTGCATTAATGACCCATTAGAAACCTAATGACCCAATATGGCATAAGCTCCTTAATGGACTCTACTAATGGCAACCTAGCCATGGACTCTACATTACAAATGGCCCATTGGCTTGATATAAGCCTTACAAGGAGCCCAAATGAAAGAAATTACACAATTACAATCTCATACAAGCCATAACACACAAATACACTTCACCCGTGTATGGAAATCACCTTTGATGCCCCATCAGGTCGTGTGTGCATCCGTGTGTTTTTCTTTTTGCTAAGCATGATAGGAGTCTGCATGACGACGTCCGTCGTCACATTGCGGCCAGTAATACACGGTATAAGGAGCTAGCCGATGCCCATAGACACCACCGTGAGTTCCAAGAGGGTGAATATGTCATGATCAGGGTAAGACCTGAACGGTTTCCCTTGGAACCGTAAAGAAATTGCAAGCTCGCGGAGCCGGTCCATTTAGAGTGTTGAAACGCGTTGGATCCAATGCGTATGTTCTGGTCCTGTCGAGGAATATGGTATAAGCTCAACTTTCAATGTGTTGGATCTAGTTGCATATAGGGACCCAGTGGCAATCTCTAGTGAGCCTTTCGAGCCATCTCCGCCCATTAAGAGTGATCCCACACCTGAGTGTCCACCACCAGCCCCATTTTCACGGCAGCGAGAGCATATAGATCATATACTGGATGAGCAGGTGACTGTTACCAGGAGTGGATCCTACCCGCTCTACCTAGTGCGATGGAGAGGGCGACCCGCCACCGAGGATACTTGGATCACCCGTGGAGAGTTGCAGAGGCTAGATCCGGATCTACTAGAGCGCTACCAGAGCAATGCAGACCCTTACTCGATAGGGTCGAGTTTCTCCCACCCGGGGAGAATTGCTGCGGACACCAGAGCGATCGAGAAGCACGAACCGGCGAGTCATCGGTACCGTACGCGGAGCACCACTCGAGCTACATCGGCTTCCATCTGGCTCGGAGACAGTCTAGAGTCCCCGCTCTGAGTCCTCATATTTATAGTATTTATGGGGATTTTATTTGTGTGTAATATGTGTTTATTTGGTTTTATTCGGATGTAATTCGATTGTAATAGGGGTTTATTTATAATTTGGGACCACCTGGGTCCCGCGGGCCCCCCATCCCTTCTCCCATTGATCCACCTCAGCTCTTGGGCCCATGTGGGGTCAGTCAACCCTCCAAGGTGGGCTTCTAGAAGGGTTGGACCAAGGGGGGATAAAGGGTAACAAAATTCAAATTTTGGAACACATAAGTCAAGGGGGTGCCCCATGTATAATATAGTTTATTAGGATTGAAATCTTATTTTATTTGTTCCAAACCACATGGGAGAAATAAATCGTGGACTCCCTCTTTTACCCCCCACCAATCCTAGATCTAGGGATAGAACTAGTCTTTTTGTATTTTCTATAAGAGACTTGTATTTTCATTTTGAGTGGAATTAATGCATACATTTTATGAGAAAATTTCTTGGAGCCCCAGCCTTGTGCGACCTCCCCCTCCTCTCTCCCCCTTCTGCAGCTGAGATGGCTGTATTCTGAGGTGAGACACCTCCGGTATCCGTTCTTGAAGCTCGCCGCTGTCGCTGCCGCCGTCGCACCGCCACCGTCGTCGTCAGAATTCTATCCACCCAGGATAGACCCTTCTTCCACGAATTCTTGCTCCCAACCTCGAACTCTTTTGGAGTCCAAATCTCAGGATCGAAGTGCTTTGAAAGAGCTTTCCAGCAATACCTCTTGCGCGTCGATCCGACGTCGGGAGTGATCGCAGCAGCAAAATAGAAGCAACATATCCGTGGGCAGCAACTCCAAGACTTGGAGATCGAGCCGATCGGCCTTCGACCGGTGTTTCAGCCTGGCCACCGTCCTGGGAAGTGTGCCACTAGAGGTCACCATCACAGTGGGACCCACTCCGTAAGGTCCGGAGGACTGGGCAGCATGTGGGCCCCACGAACCCTAGATCGCGCCATCCGGACAGCACTAAAATGCGGGTTTCTGCGCTGACGGATGACGTCAAGATGCTGCCCATCAACCCAATTCCCGTGACTCCCGGACCCCATATGTGACCTTTTACCTCCCTGCGTGGAGTGGGTCAAATTTTTGTATCACAGTAAAAATTTGTTAACCGGGAGTTCGGAATTGGCCGGGATTGTCTTCCCCACGCCAGGAGCATGGAGGTAACGGTCTTAACTCCTTGGCATTACATTTGCTTAGCTAGTATATGATCGTAGGCCGCTGCTTGAGTGCGATAGGACCTAGCTCGTGAGTTCATGTCACCGCTGTGAGCGAGAGAGTGACCCGTCCCGTGGCTCGATCCGAGCACGGAAGTGAGTCGACTACCCTTAACTCTACCGGTTCCTCAACCATGCACGATCCACGTTTCCCTCGCTTGGGACGAGGAGTGAGCTCGCATTTCTGTTAGACATCGAACCCATAGGAGCTCTTAGTGTCGAGCCGAGGTCACTCTAGTGGTCGTGTAGTTGCTGGTCGAGTCGTTCATGGTCGCGTCTACACTTAGAGTCCAAGGTCCGCATTACTTAAAGTCGGTCCCCTTATCCGTCCCGCATCACTATCCTACCTTTGTCCCGGAATTGCCATCCGCACCAATGAACAAAATGATCCCTTTTGCTATTGGCGTCATTGTTGACACCCGTTTTCAACCTGCAAGTCGAGTTATTACTCTTATCTACCTTTGTGATGTCCCAAATTTGCCGTTGTTTTGAAGCCTTCCTTGAACGTTTTCGAGCCTATTTCTTAGTCATTTTAAGCCCATTGAGCCTTGGAAACACTGGAAGCTATTTCCCTGGGCTGCTACATCGATTGGACGAAGGTCTGTTGACCCCTCCTAGTCGTTGTCAATAGTTGACCATGACCATGAGGTCGCGGTCAACTGTTGATCGCAACTTGCTTCCTTTCTGTTCTTCGTGTGTCGACTCCGTGGGCTCCTATGCATCGACTCCATATGGTTTTTTCTACCTCAGCCAAGTAGTGGTCCTCCCATGACCGTGTTCATCAAGAAGCGTTCTCGCGACTGACCGCGTTCTGGTTGCAAAATCCTGGTCATTCTGGGCTCCGTTTTCTTCGGCTGAGGACTCTTTGGAGTCCTTGTTAGCACCATTTTCGTCGAGAATATCCTTCCAGATCGATTGATATCCCTTCTAGGGATATTATCCCACTATTATCTCGAGGTTTTATCAATCTAAATCCCCTTTTGGATGTTGATCCTCTGAAATCGACCTAGGGTTTCCTGCAATTCTATAAATAGCTGCCCTACTTCGTGTGCAGGAGAGAGGTCATTTTTCGGACTTGGGGTGAAGCCATACTGCACCGCCGTCTCACTTCTTCGACCCCAGGCTGTTCAGGAAGTATTAACTTCGTCCTCAGTCGCTTAGGGCTCTCTCTTCTCATCTCTTCTCTTATTTCTCGGCCTCCTCTTTGCTCTGTTTGTCACAGTTTCTACACTTTTATGCACGTCTGCACGTTTTGCATCATCATTTTCCCACAACCTTGCTGCGTGTTAATTCATTCTTTCACTCTCCATGCATACACAACACATACACCTATTATTTTATCCCTTTCACAGGGGTTAAAAACCCTCCCCCGGTGCGTTATTCCCCCTCTTCTCACGATGATTTCTGCATATGGGGCTGATACTAGACCTGCAGTTCTAATGGGTTTTTTCCTCTTTGTCTTGGATTTCTTACCTTCTCCCTCTATGACCGAGTGCTTATCGGGTATGGCCTTAGTAGGGACACCGTTAACCCAGGGCAGACGGTTATAGGGCACCACCCTAAATGCACACCCTGCTTTAGGTAATTCTTAGCGAAAGGGGAAGAATAAGAACCCATAGCCAGTAGTTTAAACTAGCCATAGTGCTACAATTAGCAATGTCTGAACTTAAACTTATAATAAATAAATAAATAATATATATATATATATTCTTGAAATAAAAAAATTAAAAAATAATTATATATTAAACACTTCAAAAAAACAAAAAAAATAACACAACAAAAAATCAATCAAACATTTTCCAAAAAAATCAAATAATCAAAGATCGCATTCTAAAAAAAAGAAAAAAGAGAAGAAAAAAAAAATGAATGAATGGTATTTTCACTAACTATTTCTTCAGATGGTGTGTCACGGCGGCAACTGCTGCACGAACATGAAAAAAGATATTTGGTCCCACCGTCTAGACGCCCTTTAAGGAAAATGGGGAGGTTACACCTGCAAGCCCCGCTTAGTCGTCCCTCATTCGTGACACCCGCAGGTGGGGGGCATTTGTTGACACCTAAAATTTGGCATCGAGAGCAACAAGCCCCGCCGGGCCGAACAAGGACAGTTAAAAAAATGATCCAAAATGATGACAAGAATATTTTGCAAAGCCCCGCATCGGACAAAGAAAAAAAAAGATGAAGAAGAAAAAGAAGAAAAGGAAGAGAAAATCAGAGGTGTTGTGTCTGCATTTTCACCCGGCGTATCGTAACGGCACCCTCGTCAAAGCTCTGACCGGTCTTCCTGACACCGACAGAAAAGAATGAAAAAAGAAAAAGAGGAGAGTGGTGGGAGTCCCATCTGGTCCCCCTTACTTGAGTCTTGTTGACACACAAAATTTGGACACCACAATATATCACAATATGGCAGAAATTGTGGGAAGTTAAGGTTGTAACACCCCACATTTTTCTAAGAATTTTCGGGAAGTAAATAAAAATTTCTAAGCATTTAGTTAAGCTTAATAGGCCATTCAATGAATTTTGGGTTAAATAAATTAATATCCAAGGCCCTATATTAACCAAAGGGTTCAGCCTACCTAAAGTAGGCCCATAGACTGATTTCCTAACTCTTTGGGCCCAAGCCCATTACTAGAGACGTAATTAGGGTAATTTACGGAATTAAAAATGGATAAGTAGGCAAATTAATGGGATAAATGGGAGATAATTAGGAAAATCCAAAATTTTCGGATCTAGCGCCTAAACGCGGTCAGTCGGGCGACCGCGTTCTCACAATAGCGGTCGCGCGATGACCGCTACTATGTTCCGTGATCGTAGGTTGCAAAAGTGTGGAAAAATGGAATTTTTCCCATTCCAATCCCTAAGGTTCGATGCTATCTGACATGTAAACCTATCTAGAACTCTTGTGGATTGATTCTAACCCCAAATTAGGATGCCTAATCGATCAAATCTATCTACCCTAACTCAAACCCTACAAATAGAGCCCAGATTTGCCCTGCGCGAACCTGAGTTTTGGAGCGTGTGGATCGAAGGTAAGGAGACGTCTTCTCAGGTAGGTTCTTTAGAAGTTTTTACTCTCCTTAGTTTTATCTAACTCCCCTCCAAATCTTATGGTCAGAGGTCGAGCCATTGGAGAGATAGAAGGCCCCAAAGTTGCTGTTTCGCAGCACAATGTACAGAAAATAGTGTGTCCGTCCGAGGAAGAACGTAAGATTAGAAGCCTTAATCGAGGTAATTTCAGGTTGAGTCTTTAGAACAAGTTGTTATGGTGCGGACACCAGAGCCAGAGATTGGCTCGACTCAGCAAGCCGCCAGTACCGGACACGCAGCACGACTCGGGCGACGCCGACATCCTTGTGGCTGGGGGACAATCTTGAGTCTCCACTTGAGTTTTGATATGAGTATCTATTTAGGGTGTATTTGGTATGTATTTGTGTATTTGGTGTGTATTTGTGTATTTGTGTATTTGGTGTGTATTTTTAGTATTTGTAATTTGGGTCCAAGGGATTTACTTTAGGTATTTAATTTTGGTCCAAGGGAGATGGTCCAAGGTAGAATATTGACCAAGCCACCCTCCTTCACCACCAAGAGGGGGGGCGCCCCCTATCTTATCCCCATGTGGGGAATTTTAATATTCCAAGTCCCATTTTACCCTCCCTTCCCCATTGACCTAAGTGTGTTTGATGTCTTTTGTCCTAGGTCTAGGGTTTAGTATTTAATGTTTCTTGTAATCATTTTTACATAGAATTAATACAAGAAAAAAAGTATTTGTGTGCAAGAGCCCTTGGGCGCCCCTCTCTCTTCCCTCTCTTCCTCCCTTATAGTAGAGACTGCTGTGATTTCTGGGTGATATGCCCTAAATCTTAGAGAGATTCCAAGTTCTATCTTTCCTCTGGATACCAGGTTCGACCACCGTTGTCGTCGCCGCCATCCGTGCCACCAACGAGCCGCTACAACCCATTCTCCAACCTGTTGTCTTGAGTCACGAATTTCAAAATAGAAGGTTCAAGATCAGGTTGGTTCTCCTCATCCAGCCATCTGATCGACTTCAAATTTTGAGGACCTCTTCCTCACGTCCTCCCCCATCTCCAGATCAATTTTCATGACGATCCGCCGCCGTTTGCCTCTCCGTCCACTGCCATCTCTCCGCCCTTTACAATCTGCCTGTCTGTAGATCTGGGAGACAGAAGCCTGTTCCACGAATTTTTCCACCCCCTAAACCATTTCAAAACACCCCTAAATTTTTTTTCTTCATCACCACGTTCCCCTCTCTCTCCCAAATTAATTCCATCTCCCAGATCCATCAATTTCCCACTGGTCAAACCCCTGCTTTAGGCAGATCCCAATATGCCATGCACCCCTGCCAGAACTAGTTACCCTGATGCAGAGTTTATCACTCTGGTGGATCAGGGTTGAAATCCCATATGTTGTAGCTCTTCGAGCCCTCTTCGTAACAACGCTAGTTTCGCTCCAATTCGACTACGGATTTGGGCATAGGAGCCGATCTTGCCGGATCACGCAGGTCTGTCCCGAGACAGGACTGCAAGACAAAGTTGGGGGTTAATCCTCCCATAAATCCCCGACTACGATCCAGCGGCCACCGCTCCCGGGGATCGACCAGGGACACTCCAGCAACGTTCCAGCCGGCCGCCGCAGCAAGGAGACACCCGTACGCTGCCGTCCCAGCAGTCGGACCCACTTGCTGTCTTGTGGGCCCGAGCTGAATTGACTGTCCGCATCCGCTCGAGCGTCACCGCCGTGCTGCCCGTCAACCCAAGATCGGCGCTCCCGGATCACTGTTGCAGTCTTTTACCTCCCTTCATGGAGTGGGCTGTAATTTTATTGCTGTAATTATTCACATTTACTGTACCGGGAGTTACGGTTCTTGGCCGGGAAGGTCTTCCCCACGCCCCGAGCGTGGAGGTACGTTTCCGCTCCTCTCTTTGTCGCTTGCTTATTTAGTATATCTTTGAATGCCGCGCTTGCATGAGTTAGGAATTCTAGCCCGTTCAAATAATATCACCGCTGTGAGAGAGAGTGCTTGACACGTCCCGTGACTCGATCCGAGCACGTGAAAAGAGCCGAATACCCTTGGCTCACTGCCGGTTTCTCAACCGCGCAAATCCCCCATTTCCCTCGCAAGGGATGACTCGTGAGCGTACGTTTATGTTAACGGCATATTCTCCATAGGAGATCTTGGTGTTGCGTCTCGTTTGCTCTATTGTTCGAGTCTTTGCTGGTCGCGTCGTCCAAATAGTCGCGTCGTCCAAATAGAGTCCCAGTTTCACATCAAATCGGTCTCGAGTCCCTCGTCGTCCCGCATCAAATTGGTATCAGAGTACAGTTTGAGTCTAGGAAAGTCTTGTCCTAGGTGTGCATGTCATCCCTATATCTGGTATATTAAAAGGTGTTCCTGGAACGATAGGTTATGCCTATTAGGAAGGTAGCACACTTGCGTGAGTTCGATCTTCGGATCATATCTCTGCCACGTACTGGATATTGGTCAAGTCTAGGTTCATTATTTCGCATTGGTCCATGCACACCAATCTTTGTGTCTACATGCCCATCTTGTAGTCCCCCCACTTTCCTATGGATTCCCAGTCGCCCAAGTCATATGAATGGTGGCGTAGCACCCATGGGCGTGGAAACCAACCCCTCCACTTCCGTAGGCCCGAAGCCTCAGACTTTTATGGTTCCAACGTCCCGAGCGACTACCAAAACTGGGAAGCCGCCATGGACAAGTATTTCGAGTGTTACACTATGTCCGGTGCCATGGAAGTCAGTTTCGCTAAGGAGAGGCTTTTTCATAAAGCTGCCGAGAAGTGGGAAAACATTGAATGCTTGAGGGACATTAGGAGGCAAAGTCCCAACGAGTTATGGTGCCAAATGAAGGGCGAGCTTAGAAGAATCTACCTGCCCCACCCAGTCACCTCCAACCAACCCCACCCAGTCACCTCCAACCAAGTAGGTCATAGTCAGGGGCAAAGAGTCCCGCGTGTAGTAGAGCCTTGGTCCACGACTAGGCCGAGCAATTATGAGCGAATCCACTACGATGCCCCTACTCCAAGGCCCACCTTTGTCGAACTCTTGAAAATATTTTCGGATTGGGTGGATAGGATGTGCGCTCATATTGACGGACTCCTACCCGAGCCTAAGGAGGTCGTAGCCGGTAGTCCCAACCCGGTGCCATCTACGGAGTCCCCGGGTCCTCTCATCATCATAGAATACATCCTCTCCCCACCTGAGGGAGATGTTTTACCCCAAACTTCACCCTTCGAACTTCATACGGAGCCATCAGTGCTTCTAAAGGGTGAGTTAATCATCGGGGAACCTCTAATGAGTTGGTTAAGGATAGGTTTATTTCCAGATGTCATGATCCCTTGCCACCCTTATATAGAGCCAGCATTACAGGTAGTGTCCACTATCTCTTTTCGCACCACCTTCCAATCCTCTTACTTCATGGACACCATGGACGATCTGCTTGAGGGATTAGGTGGGCAAATGGAGCTGACCAGCATGTTGGCTGTTAGCCCCGACCCACGTCCTAGGTGCATTGGTTTCATCTACCCATCCTTGGGTTCTATTACTTCCATCTGTATAGTGGGTCCATACACCAGTGAGCTCATTTTGCTCTTACCTCTACCTGACGAGCTCACCATTTTTCACCCCATGACACCTTCTCTCCCGTAAAGAAATCCACACATCTTAAAGAGCCAGCAACTTCCTTGATCCCCTCAGTTGACGAGGAGCTGGCCTACATTGGGGACCTATACCCGGGGCCGAAAGGGAGTTACATCACCAGATCCCTAACCTTTCTTGATCCTTTTAACCCTTTCTCATGAGAACCCATCGCGAGGGGTCACACATTCTTTGATCCTTTTGATCCCCTCCCTAGTGAGCCTCGTGACCCACAACCTCCATTCCACCTTGTCAGGGAAGTCCCCTATCACACCCCTACACGGCCAATCCACCTACACTCAGCAAGGGGCTCGTTCATCAGAAAGAGATACATACTTTACCATCTTATAGGGTGATGAAGAAGGTAACTTTGGCTCTCCTGGCCCTCCCAAAACTCTCAAAATTGTTAGGAAGCATGTGCATGATTGGTTCACTTTAGGATGTCCAGAGTCCTCCCAAGTTGATAGAGGTCCTATGCACCTTAAATCCACATTCGGATGTCCTGGACCACCATTGCATTCACATCTGTAAGTGTCTGCATAGCATTAAGTTTGTCTAGGGTCATGTGTGAGTCTGCTTTTCCTTTATTTGTAATGTTTGTTCAGAGTTTGCACATGCATTTGTCGAGTATATTAGAATTGCATAGTCGTCGTCAAATGCCAACAATGCACGATGCAATGAGTTGCTTTATGCTCAAGGCACCACCGTGAGTTCCGAGAGGATGAATATGTCATGATCAGGGTCAAACCTGAACGATTTCCATCTGGAACCGTGAAGAAAATTGCAAGCTCGCAGTACCGGTCCCTTTCGAGTATGAGGCATGACGGGTCTAATGCATATGTTGTGGACTTGCCCGAGGAATATGGGATCAGCTCTACCTTCAATGTGTCGGATCTAGTCACCTATAGGGACCCAGCAGTGATTCCTAGTGAGTCTTTGAGCCGTCTCCTCCCTTTGAGAGTGACCCTGCCCCTGAGTGTCCACCACTAGCCTCATTCCCACAGCAGCGTGAGCATATAGAACATATACGGGATGAGCAAGTGACTATTACCAGGAGTGGAGTGTACCAGCACTACCAGGTTCGATGGAGAGGACAACCCGTGTCCGACGACACTAGGAGCACCCGGGCAGAGCTATAGAGGACAGATCCAGATCTACTGGAGCGGTACCCGAGCGACAGCATCCCTTACTCTATGGGGTTGAGTTCTTCCCACCCGGGGAGAATTAGTGCAGGCACCAGAGCCAGAGATCGGCTCGACTCAGCAAGCCGCCAGTACTGGACACGCAGCACGACTCGGGCAATGCCGACATCCTTGTGGCTGGGGGACAGTCTTGAGTCTCCACTTGAGTTTTGATATGAGTATCTATTTAGGGTGTATTTGGTGTGCATTTGTGTATTTGGTGTGTATTTGTGTATTTGGTATGTGAAGGGGCGTGATCTCTCGCTGGTCCTGAGCTGGGAGGATGATCACCGGATAGTGAACTGTAAAGAAGGGAAAATGGATCAGGGGTCCCAGTGATGGTTCCCTGGGGAAAACCCTCCGATGCTTAAGTCAGTAGAGTAATGGTGGAAGTTATGAAGGGAGGAAGAAAGAGGTGCACGAGATCCCCCTACACCGAGGTGGTGAAGTGGTTCCTGCTCAGGGAGTTTAGGCGTGTGTTGGCCTTACCTTTCGTCGGAGGGAGTCCCATGTTTATATAGTGTGCTTGCCTCATGAGTCCCGTATGATTAGGAGTTTCAGGCGGGAGTTACGTCCTCATCGCGGGGTCTTTACGTCCTCATCGTGGGATCTTTACGTCCTCATCGTGGGATCTTTATAGCCTTCAGGGGTCATGGGTCCCTTATCCTCATAAACTCCTACTCATAAAGGGCTCTCAACGGCAGCGTGGATAAGCAATCGTTGGTCGAGCCGAGCATAAAAGGTGCCAACCCTGTCCGGGCAAGGCATAGCTCGGATGAAGATAGGTCGGAGTGGGCGCTGAGTGCCTGCCTTTATCCCGGCGAGGGGATCGATTGGGCGTGGGTCTTTTTCTGACCTGACCGACGCTCAGACCTTCCGAGCCTAAGGGCCGCCGAGGAAGGGTGTGATCCCGAGTGATCTTATTGAGCTTTTTAGCCTAAGTGGGCCCTGTGGGGCTGTCACTTGGATGAGCTGGGCCTCGTTTGGTCCTGATGGACCTAGTTTGGCTGATCTTTAGATGGGCTACAGAAATCCCCCTCTCCAGTATGTATTTGTGTATTTCGTGTGTATTTGTAGTATTTATAATTTGGGTCCAAGGGATTTAATTTAGGTATTTAATTTTGGTCCAAGGGAGATGGTCCAAGGTAGAATATTGACCAAGCCACCCTCCTTGACCACCAAGAGGGGGGGCGCCCCCTATCTTGTCCCCATGTGTGGAATTTTAATATTCCAAGTCCCATTTTACCCTCCCTTCCCCATTGACCAAAGGGTGTTTGATGTCTTTTATCCTAGGTCTAGGGCTTAGTATTTAATGTCTCTTGTAATCATTTTTACATAGAATTAATACAAGAAAAAAGCATTTGTGTGCAAGGGCCCTTGGGCGCCCCACTCTCTTCCCTCTCTTCCTCCCTTGCAGCAGAGATTGATGTGATTTCTGGGTGAGATGCCCTAAATCTTGGAGAGATTCCAAGTTCTATCCCTTCCACTGGATACCAAGTTCCACCACCGCCGCCGCCGCCGCCATCCGTGCCGCCAACGAGCCGCTACAACCCATTCTCCAACCTGCTGTCCTGAGTCACGAATTTTAGAAAAGAAGGTTCAAGATCAGCTTGGTTCTCCTCATCCAGCCATCTGATCAACTTTAAAATTTGAGGAACTCTTCCCCACGTCCTCCCCCATCTCCAGATCGATTTTCACGGCGATCCACCACCGTTTGCCCCTCCGTCCATTGCCATCTCTCCGCCCTTTACAATCTACATGTCTGCAGATCTATGAGACAAAAGCCTGTTCCACGAATTTTTCCACTCCCTAAACCAATTCAGAACGCCCCCTAATTTTTTGTGCTTGATCACCACGTTCCCCTCTCTCACCCAAATTAATTCCAACTCCCAGATCTATCAATTTCTCACCGGTCAAACCCCTCCTTCAGGCAGATCCCGATCTGCCCTGCACCCCTGCCAGAACCAATGACCCTGATGCGGAGTTTATCCTGAATAATCCCTCTGGTGGATCAGGCTGGAAATCTCATATGTTGTAGCTCTTCGAGTCCTCTTTGTAACAACACCAGTTTTGCTTCGATCCGACTTTGGATCTGGGCACATGAGCCGATCTTGCCAGATCGCGCAAGTCTGTCCTGAGACAGGACTGCAGGACATAGTTGGGGGTTAATTCTCCCATAAATCCCCGACTACGATCCAGCAGCCACCGCTCCCAGAGATCGACCAGGGACACTCCAGTAATGTTCCAGCCAACCGCCGCAGCAAGGAGATGCCCAGATGCCACCGTCCCAACAGCCGGACCCGCTTGCTGTCCTGTGGGCCCGAGCTGAACCGAACCGAACCGGCTGTCCGCATCCGCTCAAGCGTCACTGCCGTGCTGCCCGTCAACGCAAGATCGGTGCTCCCGGATCACTGTTATAGCCTTTTACCTCCCTGCATGGAGTGGGCTGTAATTTTATTGCTGTAAAGATAAACATTTACTGTACCGGGAGTTACGGTTCTTGGCCAGGAAGGTCTTCCCCACGCCCCGAGCGTGGAGGTACGTTTCCGCTCCTCTCTTTGTCGCTTGCTTATTTAGTATATGTTTGAACGCCGCGCTTGCATGAGTTAGGAATTCTAGCCCGTTCAAATAATATCACTGCTGTGAGAGAGAGTGCGTGACCCGTCTTGTGACTCAATCCGAGCACGTGAAAAGAGCCAAATACCCTTGACTCACTATCGGTTTCTGAACCGCATAAATCCCGCGTTTCCCTTACAAGGGACGACTCGTGAGCGTATGTTTCTGTTAATGGCATATTCTCCGTAGGAGCTCTTGGTGTCACGTCTCGTTTGCTCTATTATTCGCGTCTTTGCTGGTCGCGTCGTCCAAATAGTCACATCGTCACCTAGAGTCCCAGTTTCGCATCAAATCGGTCTCGGGTCCCTCGTCGACCCGCATCATATTCTCCTTTATATATTCTGCCTACCCTCTAAATTTCACGAATATAGGTCAATGGGTTGAAAAGTTAGAAGGCCACGAAAACGCTGGTTTGACACAGGACGCGCCAGAACCTGAATCGATTTTCAACACTAAATTTGAAGTTTAGAGCCATACCCAGAGGTAAGTTATCTCATGGATGGCTAAATTAACATGTTAGGAAGAAAAGTTCTCTGGTTTCATGCAATTTCATGCTTTATACTCAACGTATTTAATGATTTTCCATGACTACGTAATCTATTTTGTTTTGCATATAATCTTTGCACCCTTACCTTAAAGTTAATGACTTTGGCTTGAAACCATATCTATTTTTCATGATCTCTTCGATCTAAACATGTTCCTATATGTTAACATATTACTCTTCATAGGTTCCATACATTTATTGTGTAACGACCCAAGATTCGGATATCGAGAAGAGCCCGATACCATTCGAATCCTGACCCGCCGCCCATGAGTCAGGAGGCCTCGGAAGGGCTAAAAGGAGTGTGGAGGTGTTGTGCCCCTGTAGTCATTTGAGTCATCATGTGATCAATTAGGTCATTCGACATCAATCTATGATCATATGAGTCATTTGGTATTCTTGGTTTTGATAATGGCTAAACACTATAAGTCATTGTTCTTTTCCACTATCTTATGACTGACATATGTGATGTTTTATTCATGACAGATATGCACATGAAAGCTCAATGTTGCGCCCTCGCACGCGGATCGACCTGCGCGGTCAGGTCGCGGGGGTCAAGGGGGCAGCGCCCCTTGTGGGGGTTTCCGGGGGCGGAGCCCCCGGAACAAAATTTGGCTTGAAGACTCAGTAGATGCCACAGACATGAACGGGCGGCTAACGGACTCAAGCAACGGAGCTGGTGCGGCCAACGGACCGACCCGGGGTGACCCGGGCTCTGCCCAGCTGGCGGTCGACCGCCAGCACAGGGGCGGTCGACCGCCCCAGCCAGGGACTGCCATGGCTGCACGTTTTTCAGTGGCGGTCGACCGCCACCGGATTTCCCAGGGATCGCCCAATTGCAGGTGTTTCAGTGGCGGTCGACCGCCAGGAGCTGCAGGTCGACCGCCAGCCCCGAGCCTTCATTTTTGACTTTGTTTCCAACTTCGAAAAGGGCCATTCTACATGGATTTCTTTAATCCAAAAGTCACCTAATCACCCACAAATTGTGGATCTGGTCTAAGGCTTGTCCATAGACCATTCAAGGTCTATAAAACCAATACAAGAGGGTTGGAAACCCTAATGCTTCAAGGGGTTACAAGGGTGGCTGCAAGGGAGGTTGCAAGAGAGCTTGGAGACGAGCTACTGTTCACGTGAACAGTAGTTCGTGAAGGTGTTCTTCATCCAATCAAAGGGGAATCAAGCTAAATCAAAGCCAGCAATCTTCAAGGAAGATTACATCAAAGCAAGGCTATCAAAGTGATCCAAGGAAGCCGGTTTGATTCAAGTTCTTCAAGGGAAATCATCTTCATCCATTCAAGTTCTTTCAAGTTCATTCAAGGTGATATTTCAAGCATTCAAACTCCTAGAAGCTAAAGAAGCAATCAAGATTCAAGGTAGCTTCATCATCTCCTTCATTCATTCAAAGAAGTTCAAAGAGAAGATCAAGAGAGAAGAATTGAAGGAAGATGTACTGTTCACGTGAACAGTACTCCGTGAAGAACATTCATCCAATCAAGGGTGAATCAAGAAGATTGAGTTGAATCCAAGAGGAGCCTTGTTGCTGATCAACATTTCATACAAGGGCCAATTCATTTTCACTCATAACTCAATCTCTTGTTTTAGTTCCTTCACATTTGTTTCATTTTCATTATTGTTAAACATTGAAAGTGTGATTCATCCCTACCGGTGGTTAGTAGGAAGGTAATTGGAGGGTGTTCCAATTTACAGTTGACGTCCCTACCAGGTGGTGAGTAGGAAGGCAATCGGTAGTTTCCGATTTGCGGTTTGGTGCGCTGCACAAGTGAAGCCTCACCGGGTTTTGGTGAGGGGTGGACGTAGGGCTGAGGATTCAGTCCGAACCACCTTAAAAATCCTGTCTAGCGTGGTTTGCTTGTGTGATTGAATCATTCTAGGTGCATGGTTAGGATCGAATTATTATATATCTTGCTTATCTTGCTAAGTGAATCATAGCATACTTGGAAGCTAGTTTCTATTCCACTGTAATTCATTTTAACTAGCTGGTTAGAGGGCCACATTGCGAAAAGTGGGACTGATCTATTCACCCCTCCCCTCTAGATCCGCTGTCCACTACACAACAGGAGGTACAAAGAAATAAGAAATAAAGTAGGATAATTCAATAATTAATAGAAATAAACAATCTAACTACAACAGCAGAGTCCAGTCCAACAGAAAGTACAGTCTAAGGCAGAGAACATACCCAACACTGAGTGAACACTCGACCCGACGAGCTGGCAACTAAGAACCTCACCACAGCACCCTTGATCCTTAAGGAAGAACCGCCGCACCTGAAAAGCGGGGGTGAGCCTCCTGTCACTGGCTTAGTAGGGATCCCGCGGAATCCCAACCGAGAACAACGGCGGTAGTGGAAAGGAAAAATAGCTACAACTACAGCAGGAACAGTAAACCGTTGGCCGGTTAAAACTTGGCACTACAGCTACTCCTACTATACTGGGAAAACGCGCCCCGATCTCACAGTCGGGAGACTACCGAACTAACGGGAAAACCTCTGGCTACGCCGCCAGAAGAAACCATCACGACCTCACAGTCGTGGATCGAACACCGTCTAGGGAAACCCTCGATGACGCTCACCGGAAAAACCCCTAGACCCCTACCACGAGAAGACTCCCTGAAACTATTGGGGGAACCACGTGTTACAGACGGGAAACGAAACCCAAAAATATGAGAGTCACGTCTCACGTGACAGGAGTACCTGTCCACCAGAAGCAAGTCCGGATGCGCCCCCTGGCATCTTAGACCGTGCCTTAGGTGTCCCCCTCATCGCACCCTGGCGGAACGGGGACCCGTACTAGTAACCACAGAACAAGAACTAGCTGGGGTCGCGCTCGTTAGTGCGGGTCCAAATGCCCCCAACCACGTGTGCACACACAGACCATGCATCCTAGATCTGGCCCTCTGACTGGTTTTCCCCTCAGCCAGACTCTCGCGCCAAGACGTGGGGCCCGACGGTAACCAGCCTAAAAATCGTCTCTCGGGGTAGCCTTGCCACCACTCCCTGGTGGGACCACTCGCGTTTCGGAGGGCTACGACTAGTGGGGAGTCACTGATGTGACCACTCTTCGAGGAGAAACTCGAAGAAACACGCACGCACCCTCCGCGAAAGCTGAGAAGAACCAAGTGGCGCCGAGCCACTGGACTCTGGATAGTCCTCTAGACTCACGAAATCCAACGGTCCTTGAGTCACAAGACTCGGGGTCAAGACTGTCATACACAACAGCACAATACCGTTAATCTAGCCTAATCCCTAGGTTTAAAACCACGGTAGCGTGAATACTGAGGCAACTCACGAGCCGCCGAGACCATCCCCTCAAGAGGGAACTCAAGAGACCTCCAGCCCCAGGCTGGGTGACTGGACTCACAGTCCAAGGACACATACGTGGCCCACGCGGAAAGTACAGAAGCATGGTTCCCAAGGTAACTCACAATCCGCCACACCGATTCCCCATCCTAGGGAAAAGCGGGAAACCTCCAGCCCCAGGCTGGGCAGCTGGACTCGCAGTCCAAGGCCACACACATGGCCCACGCTTAGAAACTACTTTCCGGAAGAACTCACAATGTACGGGGAAGCCCCACCGCACTCATTCCGATACACGGCGACCCGATCGAACGTAACACAAAGCCTGGAACACACACACAGGGTCACTAGATGCCTGAACACATGGGCACGCTAATCGAGGTAACATGGGACCTCCCAACACCCCAGACACACGGACACGGAACTCACGGGGTGTCCGGGACACTCACGAAGTCGATGGTCGACCACTGGGTCACAACCGGGTCAACCGGAGACCAACACGATGCTAAACGGCATGAAAACCAATAGGCTGTCCTCCCTGGACCGTCTAAGACAAAGGCAGTCAAACCCTAGACCGCCGGGAGAAGAAAAATGGTCTCTCATGGGCCGCACCGGAACTAGGCGGTCTGCCTAGGACCGCACAGCCTAGTCTTGCGGTCCAGCCAGGACCGCACAGCCTTGGGCGCCTCTAGAACCTAGGCAGTCACTCCCAAACCGCTCAGGGATAAAATGGTCTACCTCCAGGCCGCACCACTATGCAGCACTGAAAAGGAATAAACGGTCACTCTAGGACCGCACAGGTAATATGGCGGTCATCCCGTGACCGCAAAGCGACAAGACTCGTTCAACGGTCAAACGCATCCTCGGGGGTCACGCTGACCCTCAGAGGAAAACGATCGGTCCCTGGCCGCTTCACAGTGCCAGGCGGTCCACACCAGACCGCTGAACCCATCAGATGGTCCATCGTGCGACCGTTTAGCCAACCGACATAAGGGGGCAAGTGGCGGCCAAACCATGGCCGCCCAGCCAAGAAAATGGTCTGCCTTAGACCACTAAGATAGGCATAGCGGTCTATCGCAGGACCGCACCCCCAAAGCACAGTGAGACGGACAAGTAACGGTCTCCCTGGGGACTGCTTCACCTATAAGCGGTTCCTGTTAAGAGCGTTTCTATTCCGGCAACTCGAAAATGGCAAGTTCGGTGGAAAACTCCGTTCCACGCCCCATTCACGCCCACGTGAATGGGAAACCCTTCCCCAAGCCCTAAGGCATCCAAAGATGCCATCAAACCATGGAATAATGCGTTAAAACGCTAGATCCGGCTCTCACCCCAAAAATATGCATTTTCCCTAAAATGCTCAAATATGCCAGCTCGGCTCACCACGGCCTACCAAAATTGCGGGAAAAGAAGTACACAAGCTGGGAATCCATCTCCCTACCTCCACCGAAGATTTGACTTCCCGTGGACGCCGATCCACGAAGAAAACGCCGTTGAACCCTCGCCGGGGCACGAACTCGCGACCGAGCTTCACCGCGCCTCCGTCCCCCTATCCTCGACCCATCCTCACCGTCCTCCCCGCCCGCGTCACCCCGCTGCGCCCCCGCCCCGCTCCGTCGGCCGCCGGAGAAGAGAGGGTGAGAAGAGAGAGCATGAGAGAAGAGAGAAGGAGAGAGTGAGAAATGAGAGTGAGGGAGAAAGAGAAAAAGGAGGTTATATATATATAGAAAAACCTAAAAATTTCATAAATTCAGAAAAATACTAAAAATTACCTCCGTGACTCTCAGGAGGAGCACAACGCGTCGGTACTGTCCCAGAGTCGGAGAATGCCACGGTTCGCCCTGCACAGAGTTCCGAAGGTACATCAGGGAAAAATACGTGTAAAGCACAAAATACACTCCGAGACCCACGAAAATGATCCGAAAAATATCCAAAAAAATCCGAGGCATGACATATTGCCCTAGAGTGGGCGTTGCACACTTGATTTTCACCCTTCTGTCTGACGGATAGGAAGCAGTTTCACAGAAACTGCGGGTACCTAGAAGCGGTTATCAACAAACCGCGGCATTACTGAAGCGGTGCCCTTCTAACCGCGTTTCTTTGTCTATCTGCAATTCACCCTAACCGGCAGTCAGGTTGCCCTCTTTTGGTTCCTAGTTAAATTATCTATTAGTTACGTTATATCCATAGGATTACCCTGCCTTGTTCACTGTTATATCATGCATCAATCATGCTAGGTTTCATGACCATCTTGTTTTAGAAACTTATTTTTAATCCTATTCTAATTTCATGCCAAAAACTCTGCCATGGCCGGTCCAAAGCCCGGATTAGAAAGGAGGGGGGTTTGCGTTAGGTTGACAACCAACAGTAAAATTTTGTCACATCTCCAACATGAATTCTGATCTAAATACTTTTTGTGCTAATGCTAGGGCGTCCCCCGGAAGCGACGCGTTATATTGGAACCCGGATGGAATGATAGGTGAGCAAGGGCTAGCTAGGGCGTTCCCCGTAAGCGATGCGCCGCAATGGCGTCCGATTGTGGTGTCAAATAGGCAAGGGTTTCCGTGTGGGGTTGGACGTACATGGGTAAAGAAGCTAGTCTAAAAATATAGGATCCATCTAGCTACTTGGAATATAGGAACTTTAATGGGTAAGGGTTTAGAATTAGTTAAGTTAATGAAGGACATGAGGGTTAACATAGCTTGTCTACAAGAAACTAGGTGGAAAGGACATAAAGCTAAAGACATTGATGGATATGAAAGTTGGTATACGGGTAATAACAACTATAGAAATGGTGTTGCTATAATAATAGATAAAAAATTAAAAGATAGAATTGTAGAAGTTAATAGATTGGGGGATCGACTAATGTTAATTAAACTTATCTTAGGTGAGGATATTTTGAATATAATTAGTGCATATGCACCTCAAGTATGATTAGAAGAGAGCATTAAAAGTAATTTTGGGAGGCTATTGATAGTTTGATCCAAAATATCCCTAGTGAAGAGAGAATCTTTATTGGAGTGGATCTTAATGGTCATGTGGGTAAAGATAATAGAGGCTATGAGAGGATTCATGGAGGGTTGGTTTGGACAATAGAAATGATATGGGTTATATTGTTCTTGATTTTGCTATGGCTAATGATCTAGTAATTACTAATACCTTCTTTAAGAAGAGGGACGAACACTTAATAACATACAAGAGTGGAACACATACAAATTGACTATTTTTTTATTAGGAAGGTCGATAGAGTTTTATGTAAAGATTGTAAAGTTATTCCTGGTGAGAGTCTAGCCCTCAACATAAGTTGTTAGTAATTGATATCACTATCCCTAAATTCAAAAGAAAGATCATTATAAATAATTGTTCTAAGATTAAATGGTGGAATTTAAAAGGTAAAAGTTTAGAAACATTTAAAAATCATCTATTAAAGAAAAATATTTGGAATTTAGAACAAGAAGCTAATGCAATGTGGAATAAGGTTACAAATTATATAACGAGGGTTGTAAAATAACTCTTAGGCGAATCTAAAGGTAAAAAGAATTTAGAAAAAGAGACTTGGTGGTGGAGTAAGGAAATCCAAAATATCATTAGAGTAAAAAAGGAGTGCTTTAAAGTTTGACAAACTAACAAAGATGATCAAACCCTAGAAGCCTATAAAATCGCTAAAAAGAGAGCTAAGAAAATAGTTAGCGAAGCTAAATCAAAGACATTTGAAGATTTATATAATAAATTAAGAACTCGAGAGGGTGAAAAGGACATATTTAAACTTGCTAAATTAAGAGAAAGGAAAACTAGATTTTTAGATCATCTTCGTTGCATTAAAGGTGAAGATCAAATGGTTTTAACTAAGGATCTTGAGATTAAAGAGAGGTGACATAGTTATTTTCAGAAGTTATTTAATGGAGATTGCGTCAAGGATTTCTCTTTAGAAGGTACCCAAGAGTCTACAATATTTGATAAATATCAATATTTCAGGCGTATTAATATGTCAGAAGTGGAGGATGCTTTAAGGAAAATGAAAGTGGGCAAGGCCTTAGGACCAGATGGCTTACCTATTGAAGTATGGAAAGGCCTAGGAGATATTGGTATTCAATGCTTAACTAAACTTTTTAATAAAATTTTAAAGGAAAGGAGAATGCCAGAAGTTTGGAGAAAAAGTGTTATAGTTCCTTTCTATAAAAATAAAGGAGATATTCAAAGTTACAATAATTATCGTGGAATTAAGCTTATGAGTCATACTATGAAACATTGGAAAAGAGTAATTGAAAAATGCCTCCGATGTATGACTACTGTATCAGAAAATCAGTTTAGTTTTATACCGAATAGATCTACTACAGAAGCTATTTTCTTACTATGACAGCTAATGGAGAAGTATAGAGAGATGAGAAAAGATTTATATATGATTTTCCTTGATTTAGAGAAGGCGTATGATCAAGTACCGAGAGAATTGATTTGGTGGACATTAAGAAAGAAAAGAATCTCTCAAGGATATGTTGATTTGATTAAGGATATATACGACGATGCTATTATTAGTGTTCGAACTCTTGCTGGGGAGACTGGTGAATTTTCAGTTTCTATAGGTTTGCATCAAGGTTCTGCACTAAGTCCGTATCTCTTTGCCTTAGTTATAGATGAAGTAACAAAATAATTGCATGAGGATATCCCTTGGTGTATGCTATTTGCATATGATATTATTTTAATTGATGAGAGTATTGATACTTTAAATGCTAAGTTAGAGTGTTGGAAACTTATCTTGGAGTCTAAAGGTTTTAAAATTAGTAGAAGCAAGTCAGAGTTTATGCATTGTAATTTTAGTAATGGGAGAGTGGTTCAGGAAGACATGGTTCTAATTGATGGACATAACATTCCAAAGAGTAGTAGCTTTCGATACTTAGGGTCTATCATACAAGAAAATGGGGAGATTTATGATGACGTTACACATAGGATTAAGGTAGGTTGGTTAAGATGGAGAAGCGCATCAGGAGTCCTTTGTGATTATCATATACCTATGAAACTCAAAGGGAGGTTTTATAGAACGGCTGTGAGACCTATTTTATTATATGGTACCGAGTGTTGGGCAGTATGAAAAGAACACATTCACAAAATGTGTGTAGCAGAGATGAGGATGTTGAGATGGATGTGTGGCAATACTAAGAAAGATAAGATTAGAAATGAGCGCATCCGTAAGGACTTAGGGATAGCCCCAATTGATAGTAAAATGAGAGAAAATAGATTCAGGTGGTTTGGACATGTGTTTCAACGCCCTAACTCAGCGCCGGTTAAAAGATGTGACCGAATCTTATTGGATGCTAGTAAAAGAGCTCGAGAAGGCCTAAAATGTATGGTGCGATGTTATTAGGAAGGACATTAGTTTCTTGGGTTTAAATATGAATATAGCACTTGATAGAAATCTTTGGCGGAACATGATTCATGTAGCCGACCCCAAATAATTAGGATAAGGCTCTGATGATGATGCTAATTTCATGCCAAAACCATATAGTCTTGTAATAAGCTATTTTCAAATGTTGTGAAACGTGTTATAATGCTGTTTTGATCACTGCTTTATCATGATATCGCTTTCTCTTCTTAAGTCTTTCTTAAGTACGTGGCGCGTATTCCGATACGTAGCCATTAGTTACACTTTGCACTCATAGGCACACTCTCTTGGACTTGTGATCCTCTCCGTTGGATATTCCTTCCACCGGACTAGGTGATCTTGTTTCAAGGCCTACGTAAGTCTCCGCGAGCTTGGGATTCCCACTAGGACACCGAGCTGGTTGCACCCTCAAAACCCAATGGAATAGAAAGCACTTGAGTTTTTCGGCATTTTCTATGAATTGGCCTAGACACGGCTTTACTGAGACCGCTACTTCATGATAGCGGTTCTTGCTCGACTGCGTTCTAGATCCAGCATTCACTGTGTCGACTCTTTTCTCTCGGGCATCGACTCCGTCTAGAAGCGGTTCCTTCTCGACCGCGGCTTGATAATAGCGGTTCCTGGAGGACCGCGTTATTCTAGAATATGCCCTAACCCGTGGTTTGACCCAAGGGTTGGTTCTACTCTATTCCTAGATGGTCCTTGGATTATCTGGAGCATAACATTATGTTTAATAAGCTATTGATAAATTATAAAAATTTAAGAATGTATCATTATGCTGTCGGATTTTCTCCGTGGCATGATATCCACTTAAATCATCATTGATCTCATGCTTTCAACTTGGTGCATTTTTACCTTGATATTGTTATCGTAGAACTATTGTTTGAACCTTACATTATTGGTCTGATTTTATTGTTATATCTCGTGGAAGTAGCTTGATTTATAACTTGAAGATGCGGATCGGGCACTGATTGTGTCCAAGGGCTTGACACTACTCCCCTCAGCGGATTGCCGGAAACATACTATAAACCATGGGGCATGATGAACATTGGCGTCGTATTACGTCGGGAGTACTTTTTTTTATAGACGAGTGAAAATCACGAGGCTCTACATGAAATTATATATTCTTGTTACATGACTCTCTAGTACATAGCCTTTATGGTTATGAAAAGTAAATTCTTGTTACATGCAAGTACATTATCGTTACGTGAAAGGCCACTCTACTTTATATTCTCACTTGATCATGTTATCATTTTACATGAATATTCATATCTCTATAATCTACGTCTTGCTATTTGTGTTATTCCTTTGGTTTTATCGCATGTTTCATCGCATTTCATTTATCTTGCCTTCTAGAGCTAAAATGTTAATTATTTAAACATTGCCTTCGTGTTGATACGATGATACCTACCGGGCAAGTGTGCTCATTCCCTACTTTTCAATCTTTTCAGGAAATTTTAGTGAGTCGGATTCAGACAATTCTAGTGCCGGGTCCAAGAGCGATGATTGATGATCAAGTGAAGACCGAGAATGTCATGAGTCTAGTCAACTCTTATGATGTATTTTCTATTTTTCTTGATTCTAGATAATATTGTTAAATGAGTCAAGAGTCAACATTATGTAAACTTTTTGATTATTATTTAATAAAGTGGATTTTTGGTCAATTATTGTGCATTCGTCTTGTATGTGAATGTTTAGCGCTCTGATTATCTTGATTGCGAGAGGCTTATCTTGCTGGCTGTTCATGTCCCCGATATTACTTCCGCTATACATATACCTCGGGGCGTGACAAAGGTGTTCCAAAGGTACACTATCGCGGGCCCAACTGTAAGAAATTGGCAGCGAAGAAACAGAAGAAGAGGCCGGAACGGCCAAATTCCAGCACAGTGATGGCGGCGCTGTATCGTATATGTGACACCGTGTCATCGTAAATTTTGCGTCCCGATGGACGAATTGAACCCAAAATTAAAAAGGCCCAGGCGCCCCTAAAAAGATACCACCGTGAGCCGGACTGTGGAAGCCCGAACTTCGGAAAGTGGAAGAGGAAAAGAAAAGAAGAAAAAAATAAGAAAAAAAGGCACTTCAGAAGTATAAAAGAAGAAGAAGGGAGAAAAGAAGAAAGAAGAGAAAAATAATAATAAATAAAAAGGGGGGAGTGGGTTGTATCAGTAGTAGTAGAGTGTGAAAAAGAAGGAGGAGGAGGAGGAGGAGGAGGAGGAGTGTTGTATCGGCTAGGGGAAAGGTGAAAAGAAGAATAGGAAATAAAAAAAGGGGGGGAAAGCTTAACCGACAGCCCCAATCGCATTTAACCGACAGCCCCAATCGCATTTAACCGGCAGCCCCCTGTGAGTATTTAATGCTCAAAACGACAGCCCTCATCTCCTTAAAATGGCAGGGCCTTTCAACAGCAACCCTCAACCTCCTTAAAAGGTAGCGTATTTAATGTGCCAACGGAAGCCCCCCACGCCCCATCCAACGACCCCTAGCGGCTGAATCGGCAGCCCATCAAGGCTGATCCAACAGCTCCATTCGCGTTGAACCGGCAAGCCCGTCCAAGCCCCATCCGACAATACATTCAGGGCTGAATCGACAGCACAGCAAGTTATCAACCAATAGCACATGTAATGCTCGAACGGCAGGCCTCCCCATCCGATAGTGAGGGGAAGCCCATCTGGCAGCGATGGAGCACTTTAACCGACAGCGCGCCAATGCCCATCCGACAGGCCTCACGCGCCCCATCCGACAGCCCCCTAAGAGCCTCATCCAGCAGCACATCCAAGCAGCTGAACTGGTAGTCTGCCACCCTCAACCGGTATCTCCTTTAATAATCAACCGACAACGCCCTCAATCGGCGAGTCATCAGCTGCCCATACAGCAGGTCGCTAACGGATCATCCAGTAGTGAATGGAGCATTCATCTGGCAGGCCTCAACGCCCCGTCAAGCAGGAACGGAGTTTCATCCGGCAACTCGCGGAGGCCCCGCGACCGTCTCCCCTACACCCCTATATAAAGGGGGGATGGCATCCAGAATCAAGAGGATGGGGTAGGAAAGAGAATAAAAGGACGAGAGTCACCTGGGAGCCGAAGAGAAGAAGACGCAGAGCGGAAGAGAGGAAGAGAGAGGGAAAGGAAGGAGTTTGTAGGTGATTCCCAGTAGGTGGGCTCGATCGCCTCTCATGCCCAACTGAGCACTACATCATGTATCTCTTTTATTCTTGGCAATAAAAAAGAGTTTTGATGCTGTTATCTTGTTCTTGGGTTTACTCAGTCTTCTTGAAGTTTTGTTTCGTTTCTTCCCCATTTATGCAATAAATATCCCCTGCCTCATCGATGATGCATTACTCGTTAGTCTCATCATAAAATCCCCTCTTGGGCTTCTATCTTCAAAGCTAGCTCTGAATAGTGAGTAGGACCCCGAGGTATAGAAGGCCCGAAATCCCTTCTTCCCCTTGCTATCATGAAATCGGAATTGTTTGTTTTACTATCTACTCTACTCATTTCAGATATTGTTCATGGAGGGGCGCTAGGCCCTCATCCTCTCTCTGTACTTCATCAGTGGAAAGGGAGAGATGGCCAGGGGTTCGGTTTGAGCCGCCCACATGATCATATTTCCCTTCACCCCCATACAGTGCAATTGCCAAAGGCTTTACGGCACTCTATTTTTCATTTTTTTATGAACCAGCATGCTCGAGCAGGAGATCCGGTGTCGTCTTGGCGTGCAATCCCCTATGCCGTTGACACATTCTCCTCCCCCTCTATAATCCATCAGTGGGAAGGAGGAAGCTACCAAGGGGTTAACCCTCGTAACCCACATGCTAATCCCCACTGTCAACCCTCCTTCGCATGGGGAATTTGGCTATTGCAATGCTCTGTTTTGAGATCACGCTGATCCGGCATGCTCCTTCTTGTGCGATCCGACAGCCCTCGCTATTTCTCATTTTTCTCCATTATAAGGTGAATCGACAGCCCTCATACGTGTGAACTGGTAGCCCCTTTCAGCTGAACTGGCAGTCTCCCTTATTCCTTTTTTAAAAAATGTCAAATGACAGCCTCCTCGCAAGTGGACCGGCGTGGGGATTGTGGATGTTGCCACTTTTGTGCACATCCTTGTAATTAAGGGTCGTCTCGGATTTTTGGTGGACGAATACCCACTTCACACCCCCAGAATGCCCCGAGTCTAAGGGAGGTGCTGTCAAAATTTCACCAAACTTTAAGCTGATAAATAAAAGAAACAAACGATAAAAGATGTTGATAGTAATAATAAATGGTAAAAAAGAAATGGTAAAACAATTCATAAAAAGAAATGCTCAACAAAAAAACCAAAATAACGAAATAGAAATACATAAATGAATAAAAAAATAAAATAAATTTGAGATATCAAACAAAGTATGTGATCAGAATCAAAAAATAAAAAGAAAGAAAAAGAAAGAAAGAAAAGAAAAGAGAGGAAAGAAACACAACATGTTAATTAAAAAAGGAGCGCCACAAGTCGGTGATGTGACTGTTCAGTTGCGTTCTGATGGGTGATGCATCTGCACAGACACGTCACCGCGATGCAGCGCGACTTGGCAAACACGGTGAAAATTCTGATTATTTTTACGAACGCGGTCATGGTCCCAACCATGACCAAGCAGACGCATCAGTGAAGCTGACGCGAGTGTGCAGGCACGTCATAGGGCGCTGTCGCCATTGCTTGTGAACGCAATCAGATTCTCGACCGCGATCTTAAGGACGCAGTCGGTGTCCCGACCGCGTTCAAGATAACAACCGCTGAGCTTCTACTTCCAAGAATATAAGGGCTATCTCAGCTAAAGGGCTTAGAAATACATAGATAGCAAATCAAAATAACAAAAAAAACATAATAAAAATATATATGAAAAATATAATAAAAATGAAATAATAGAAGAATGTATAATCAGTTCGAAACAAAAAAATTGATAATAATAATAATAGTAATAATAATAATCATAATGATGTCTAGTCTGACACTTCTAAATCATGGGTGAGGGGAATAGAAATAAGGCCTATTGCGAGCACGGTTTGGCCCTTGGGATCTACCCTGCCATGGCCATGGCCTAGCCTCGCTTTTGGGCTAATAACCCTTCGGGTCGGACCCACTCTCATTGGGTTCCATCCCTCTTTCTTAATATTGAATCATGCCAAATCACTTGCAAACATGTGCCCCAGAGATTTCCTACGGCGTTGCTGCATCGTTTGTATAAATCATTCCCAGATCGATGTCCGAATAAGTTTTCTGCGACACTTTTCCTCCCAGACTCGATGGCCCGAGGCTACGCCGGTTCGCCTATAAGCCTGCATGCGTATGCGATGCTGTCAACGATGAGTCGAAAGATTCGCGCAAACTTGATCGAGAAGCCCCTCGAATGATCTGAACTTCCTGGTAGGCTCATCCTCGGGGGTCTTACATTCGATAGGGGCCTGGGTGTTGCCATTTCATACACATCTTGGCGATTAAGGGATCGTCTCATACTTCTGTAGACAAGCACCCACTACGTCCCCCTAACATACTCTGGGATAAGTGGAGATGATGCCAAAATTGTGATTCTTCATCGCTCGAGTCACAACAAAATAAATAATAATAACAATAATAACAACAACAACAATAATAATAATAATAAATAGAATAAAATGAATATGTCAAAAATAATATGTAAGAAAATCAAAATAATAAAGATAATAATAATAACATAACAAAAAGTAAAGAAATAATTAATATTAATAATAGTAATAAAATCAAAATAACAAAAAAATACATAGTAAAACAAATCAAAATCATGAAAATCATGATAAAATCTAAACCACAACAAAATACAATAAAAGCACGACAACCAAGAATAAAAATAATAGTAATGATAAAAGGGGTGTCTTTTGCAGTTCTGTGCATGCACCAACATAGTCTTTAGGCCATACGACCCTTTCTCCTGACGACTAATCAAGGGTTTTCTGCTCTTCGGGGAGATGTAATTAACGTCGTGACCTTTATGGCACGACAGGTTTCAGTCCCGACCCGCTACCCACTATCGCCTGGTAAGTCAGACAGCGTGCATACCTTGGTGACTCCAAGCCTTTTAGTCTTTGGAGTCCGAACAAACTGTCACGTTGTGACCGGCACGCCTGCACACCAATAAATCAAAATAAAATAACTAAAATAAAATAAATAAATAAATAATAAGCTCCCACAGCCCCCTCCCCCACTCCTCATTTCTTCTTTAACCAAAAAGTGATACGGCAAAGAGCAAATCCAATACACATTAATCTTTTTTTATTCTGGACACTATTCACCCCTGTCAACAAGGTTCCTATGGGGCATTCCTTCTCCCCTGTCGACAAGGTTTGAACCTTTGTCGACAGGTCCAACGTGCGTGCTCGAACCCCTGTCGACCTTCGTCCCCCTCCACTGTGTTGAACCGACACTACTTGCTCTTCTTTTACCAACTGATACGGCGGAAAAAATGCACATGAACCGACGCCATAAATGCCATGAATCGGCAGGCCCCTTCTCATAAAAAAACAAAAAAACAAAGGTTTATTCTTCAAACAAGTGAATCGGCATGGACACTATTCAAATCTAAGGCATTTAAGTCCTTTTTTTATTACTAGCACTATTCACTTTAAGCGCAAATTGCTTCATCGGGTGTTCGTTTGACCCCCGCATCGCCGTCCCACTCATCCCCGGGCTGTCGAACCACCAGATATCGGTGAAAAAGTGAGTGTTAATGACTAGTAACTTTTAACTATTCATTTTGGGCCTAAATTCCGTTAATTTTGCTGCCATTGCAATTCTATGACTCGGAACGAGTTCTTTCTGCCACTCCTGGGATCGTTGACCATTGGGCTTAGCACCGTGCTGTACTGCCCTGACTGGAATCCCCGAGTTTTCCCTTTTATGGCCGTTTAGCCCAATCTGGTGCCCTTGAATCATGAATAAAGGGAATGCAAACATGGCCTATTACAAGCACGATTTGGGCGTACGGGTTTGTCCCACCATGGCCATGACCTGACCTCGCTTCAAGGTCGATAACCCTCTGGGTCGGACATATTCTTATTGGGTTTCATCCTCTTTTGCTCATATCAAATTATGCTAGATCACGGGCAGACATATGCCCCTGGCCCATGGGATTGCCCATGGCGTTGCTACATCGTCAGCATAAATCAGTCCCGGATCGATGTCGGAATGAGTTTTCTACGATACTTTTAACCTCAGACTCGATGGCCTGAGGCTACGCCGGTTCGCCTTTGGACCCACATGTGTATGCAACGGTGTCAATGATGAGTCGAAAGATTGGCGCATATATGATAGAGAAGCCCCTCAGATGATCTGAATCTCCTGGTAGGCTAGCCCTTAGGGGGTGCTCTATCCGGTATGGACCCTGGTGCTGACGTTCCATGCACACTTGGATGATTAAGGGACCGTCTCAAACTTCAGTAGGCAAGCTCCCGCTACATCCCCCCAACATGCTCTGTGACAGGGGGAGATGCTGCCAAAATTTTGATTCTTCGTCACTCGAGTAATAGTAAAAATAAAGGGAATACAAATGATGCTTATTGCAGGTCGCATCCGAAACCTCAGGATCACCCCGCTATGGCCGGAACCTGGCCTTGCCTTGAGGATGATAACCTTGCGGATTTGATCCGTCTCTACTAAGCTTCACCATGTTTTCCCCGTCACCAAACATCAAATCATGCCGCATTTCCGATAAACATTTACTCGCAGAATTACTCATGATATTGGCGTGCTCTCAACCCAGAACGGCCTCCAAATAAAACAACAAAAAATGAAGAATGAATAAGTTAATTGGTCCGAGCGTCCTTGCCATCGGCACAGAGTGCCTCGCTGCGCTTAATTTTTGATCTTTTCTTTCCTTTTAATAATTTAAATTTCAGGCTATAGGGATCTTCTTCCTGGCAATTAATCAAGGATTTTCTCTCCTTCGGGGAGATGTAATTAACACCGTGACCTTTATACCCACTATCGTCTGATCAGTCAGACGGCGTGCACTAGTAACTCCAGGCCACTTTGATCTTTAGAGTCCGAATAAACTGTCATGTTATGACTGGCACGCCTACACATAATAAATGAAATAAATAAATTAAATAAATAAATAAGTTCCACACATGCATGGACATCTGATGAGTGATTGCAATCTCATGAAAAAAGATGATTTAAATGCATGCAGAGATAAATCTATTTTTAAAGAACAGAGAAATGTCTATTGTTTTTACTGTGGACTGTATGGTCATGTTATGGATGATTGCAGTGTAATGAGAAATGATAACTTGAGTACATGTAAGGGTAGAACTATTTTTGATAAGTCTAGAAGATTTTCAAATAACAGAAACACATTTAAAAAATTTCATTCAGTTAGTAAAAATTCAGTCAAAGGAAAATATTCCTATTGCTGTTATTCTTATGGAAAGTTTGGCCATACCATGTCAAATTACAGATCTGTCAAAAGAGAAAATAATTTTCACGCTGGAAATGTTAAATTCTTTGGCCATCAATAAAAATTTGCTAATCTCATGCACAAGATGAATGCGAAACCTCATGTAAGTTGTTTTTATTGTGGTGAGTATGGGTATGGGATGCATCATTATTTCTGGATTGTGAATAATGATTTGAATGCAATGAAGAAGAGGAATCTCCATGTTAGAAGTGTGTCTAACCCTCAAGGACCTAAGAAGAGTTGGGTACCTAAACATATCAAATGAGGAGAAATTTGTCTTGCAGATGGAAATAAGAAGGTCAAAGTAATCACTCAGTAAATAAGGGCTGCTCAAGGCACAGTTTGGTAATAAACTTTAACTTAATGAATTACAAAAATTGATGTGTGCTCTTTTCAATGTTGGCATGTTGATTTAGCCATGCATACTCAATTTTCCTACTTGTTTTCATGAAAATATTTTGATGAACCTGTCTTTGAACTATCCAATGATTATATCTTCATGCCAAATATGAATGCAATGCTTGGGAATGAATGGACACAGATTTGAGTGTGCTTCTGATGATGCTATGACTGTTTGATTGCTTGATTGATCTCCATCACTTCATTTCAATTAAAAAGGGGAGATTAGTGCGTGTGCATGCTTTAGATTATCTATGTGCTTGAATTGTCAACATAGCATGTTTGCTCTATGTCCAAAATAGATTGGTGTGGGGATGAAAAATCTCTCATTTGGTTTATTTTATATATTGGTTCATTTTATTAACGCGGGACATGCCTGTCACTTTCATGACAAAATTTATTGTGAGCTCGTCTGACTTATCAGACAATGGTGGGTGATCGTGTCGGGACCTGAAGTCCGCTATACCATAAAGGTTATGGCATTAATTACATCCTTCCAAAAGAAGGGCAACCCTTGATTAATCGGCAAAGTAGAAAAGCCCTCGGGGCCGGAGAAAATATGTGAAAGTAATGCTTGTTTTATGACATGGAAGCGGGATTAAATCGTGCACGCAAGCACATAGTACGGTTATGTTTATTCTGTTTAATCGGTTCCTGGTACAAGGCGGAGAATCTTGGGTTCGAAACCCACCTCACGCTTAGTGATAGCTTCTAGCCGGACTTAATCCGACTTTCTACAAATCACCATTTTATATACCATAGAATCGAAAATGCAAGCACTCATACTTATGTTTATACAATTAGATACGAGTGGATATATAGATGGGAGTTGTTCTTCTTATTTGGAACCGTGTGTAGGAGTCGGCTTTAACTTAATGTGGATTGTTTGAGATCATGTTATTATTATTTTATTTAATCATTTATTTATGTGTTTATTCGACTTAATCAAAGGAGATTTCGACAGCACCTCCCATGTCCCGAAGAATATCGGGGAGGATATAGGAGACTCGTTTACGAAGGGTCGGGAAGAGCTCCGAAAAAATGCTCATGCCTATACGGCAATCCCGTACCTCATGATAGGTGGAGGAGCTAGAGGGCTAGCCCTCTAGGAAATCCCAATCACCTCGGAGGTCATCAATCAATGCTTGCCATTTTATTTGTTGAACCACCTTTATTATTGCAACACATGCATATAGGTTCATACAAACCAGCATGACTACGTTCTGACAGGTTCGTATGCCACCAGGACAATGTATGCCAGGGAATGGCACTTGTTCGTTCATTTCTTCTCTTTATGGGATGCTTTGCGCTCATAATTAAGTATGGATAACCGTGTGGCTGCCACTACCATAAAGGGTGAAAACCAGGCGAGAAAATCGATACACACGATATGGAATTAAATCACCGACTCTTAATAGAATTTCGGCAACATCTCCCCCTGCCTTGGAATATGTTGGGGGAGACATAGGAGACCCGTCCACAAAGGGATGAGACGAGTTCCGAAACAGACGAGCATATCAAAATGATAGCCCAGACCCAATAATGAGTAGTGAATGTTTTGCCGATTATTCTTGACCCATTTCGGTACCACGGTGTGTACATGAGTACTCTAAGGAGAGCCGGCACAACCATGGACCGAAGGACACAAAGGGTTCAGGGCACTATTCACTTTTGGGGCGGTCAATGTTTTATTTCCCCGTCAATATCATCGGAGCTCACGCTGTAATGCATGACGAAGCCCCGTGATTTAGTGGGATGATTGGAGTACCCGGGAAGACATGGGATGACACTGCCTCCCGGTTTAATTCCGACAACATCTCCCCTTATCTCGGGATATGCCAAGGGACGTATAGGAAATTCGTCCACGGAAAGCCGAGAAGAGATCCGTAATACGCGGGCATATCAAAACCTGAGAGCCACAAGGGCGAGAGCCATGGGACACTATTCACCGTCGAGGTGATTTATTCATTATTCTTCTAATGAGGCCATCGGAGCGCACGCCATAGTAGACGGCGGATCCCCGTGACTCGATGGGGTAGTTGAAAAGTGTGATGCGATATTATAAAATAACTCCCTAAATTAATTTCGGCAGCATCTTCCCTTATCTCAGGATATGCCAAGAGATGTATAGGAAACTCGTCCACGGAGAGTCGAGACGGGGTCCATAACAAATGGGCATATCAAAGCCCGAGGGTCGAGAGGGCCGAGAAGCCGCAGGACATTGTTCGCCATTGAGGCAATTTATTCATTATTCCCCTAAGGAGGCCATCGGAGAGCACGCCATAGCAGACGACGGATCCCCGTGGCTCGGTGGGGTAATCAGGAAACTCGGCAAATCACGATGCGATATTATAAAATATCCCCTTGAATTAATTTCGACAGCATCTCCTCTTATCTCGGGATATGCCAAGGGATGCATAGGATACCCGTCCACGGAGAGCCGAGACGGGGTCCGTAACAAACGGGCATATTGAAGCCCGAGAGTCACACGGGCGAGAGCAATGGGAAACTATTCGCCGTTAAGGTGATTTATTCATTGTTCCCCTAGTGAGGCCATCGGAAAGAATGTCATAGTAGACGGTAGATCCCGTGACTCAGTGGGATAAACGGAAAACCCGAGCGCTAGAAACACGTATAAGAATACGATGTTGAGGGTATAACCCCTCGTTAATATACCTCCGAAGCATAACCCATCGGTGATATCAAGTCTGACCTGGAGGCCACGTGGATGGCAGGGAAAAGGGCGCTACAGCAAACAGCCAAGGAAGAAGTGGGCAATGCTCTGTGTATAGAATTGTGAATCGGCAGTCAGTATGTGAAGATATGTTCATGACCTGGCAGCCCATAGCAGCTGAACCCGCGGCCAGCAAAGGCAAGTGATACAGCGGCTAAAACAGGAGTGTTTTCTCCTTGATCCGATGGCTGACTAATGCATATATATGCATAAACATAAAACTGATCAAAATAATTAGCGGTTGGACACATTTAAATGAACTGGTGGCGAGCTTCGCATGCAGATTCACATACGCATACACAGACATGACGAAGTGAGCTGGCGGCCTTATGAGGGATGGATATCCGGCTTCTGTGCATAGGAGTGATGAGACGGCAGCCACGGCTATACGGTGGCCAGTTGGAAGTGGCACGGCGGCAAGGAGAGGAGTACGGGATCGGGCGGCCTCATAAGGGATGGTTGGTCCGGCGGCTGGCAGCGGGGGTGAGACGACGGCCTACAAAGTAGAGAAGGCTGTGTGGAAGAGCTGCTATCCGACGGCAGGGTGTGCATGTATGTTTATTCATATGTGCAATAGAGTGGATGGGCCATGCAGGTTTATGCCAAGTGGCTGAGTCTTGCATATGCACATGTGCGTAGTAGAGTGAGATGGCGGCCATAGATTGATGTATGCATGGATATATATATAAACGTATTATATGCAACAACAGTGGACAACACTTTAAGCAGCGGCTGGGAGCGTTAACACGGCGGCTTGGGGCGATTTGAGTTGCCATGTACATATACGGCGGCCAGGCGAGGGAATCTAGCAAAACGGCGGCTGGGCTTTTGAGGTGGCGGCCAAGGCGCGAGGTGAGACGGCGGCCGTGGGTGGGTGAGATGGTGGCTGGCGCGATCCACGCCAGCCACCGGATCACTCTCTCCAATATGTTAAAAAAATAGAGTACGTGCCATGAAACAGAGCATCGGAGGAGGCTGAATCATATCCTTGGCATTATAACCCATTAATCCACTCAATTAAGGCATCCAAAGGACTTGTATAAACAGCATCACTAGACTCCTAATCTTAGATGAGCATAAGCCGAGCGGTTCATAACTGGGGAAAAGGGAAAGTTAACGTGAAAACTGGAACCCAGAACCCTCGGTATGGCATATTCTCCGCGTAAAACTCCATCACACCAGGATGGCGAATAGATGTTTCCCTAGCAATAGATCGAACAAAGGTTGCACTTAGATGAGCTGACCCCTGATGACCATCAGGAAGAAGACTAATGACCGTTTGCCTAGGTGTTCGGATGAAATGAGGACGTGTGTCCCTCTCACCCACGGGGAAAAACGCTCAGATTAGAAACCCGGGAAGTGATAGTAAACGATCGATATGGAGGTGAACTCAATGTATGAATACATGAACGCAAATGATTGGTGATAGATAGAAGAGGAAATGAACAGAATGAATGATGAAATCAGTGAACAAAGAATTATAAAACTGTGCTTTATTTACTGCTCTCAAATGGGGCAAATACTACATCAGAACTGAAGCAAAAGGGAGAATCACATTTATTACAAGGGAAGATGCATGGTAGACAAAGGGAACGGGGTAGCTGTAGCCCAACGTGGGCACTACTGGGTGGAGACCCACCTCCTTCTCAGTTGCTGCGAAACCGACTCTGTTGATCTCACTCCCCCTATTCTTGTTGGTCTCTCTATCTGCCTCCCCTTCTATCCTCTCTTTCTTCTGCTACTCTCTCTTGGCTGTGCCCGGAAGCCCTCCCCTTCTCGCTTTTTTCTTTCCCAAGTCTCCTGCCTCATGCCTCTTTCGAAGCCTCCTTCCGAAGCCTCTCTTATTTTGCTCTTTTTTCTGTCCACCCCCCCTTCTCGATTGATCGAACGATGGGTTTTATAGGTAGGGTTATTGGCGGCTGAGGGTGAGGGATGGACTAGCGGCCGAAGGTGCCATGGGCTGTCGGCTTACATGGGCCACCAACTCACGTGATTGCCTTTAGCCCAGTTGGCCCATTCGACCATTTCTTGAGTAACTTGACCACTCTTTGACCCATTCATTTATTTAGGCCCAATTCCCATGACTTTGGACCATTCTTTTCACTGACTAGCTTGTCCTTGTTGTCCGGGGTTCCGCTGACTTGTTCGGGGATAGTCCTGCATAGTCTTTTTAGCTCCTGGGTCTTGCTTTAGCAGCTGTCTCTTGCAGCCGGGCATCTTTCCTTTTCTTCTTTTCCTTTGGTCTCATCTTTATTCGGCTTTCGCCATTCTTTTCCTTCTTTTTTTTGTCCGGTGTGGGAGCACTTGATCGGAGCTTAAGACCTACAGATGTAATTATTTATTCAAAGAAATATTTTTAGTATTAACAAATACCCCTCACCCGCGGGTGTCGCGAATGAGGGACGAGTGAGCGGGGTCTGCGGGTGCAGCCCATTTAAATAGTGTGTCTTTTTGTTCTTTTATTCTTTATTCACGCAAGTAAGCAGGCATCCATCGACCGCAAGCATCATATAGATATATAGAATAGCTCCCTATATCAAGGATCGGATAAGGACATCACCCTTGATTCATGGATAGAGTGCAGCTCACGAAGCACAACTAAGGGAGATGTGCATGCGTAAAGAGGACACTGCACAGAATATGTGCATAGCAGAAATCACAATCTACACCCAAGGCTACTTCTTTGTGGTGTGATAGTGCAAATATGTGTGCAGCGAATCTTAGACATAGCGATACGCAGACGTTCTAAGTAACACTAGAGTACTACTCTAGTGTCTACACACACAGTTGAGGCTCTCGATTTTAGGCAGCTTCACATAACCCCCTTGTTTATTCTGAATGTCGGACTTCACCGTTCGGTGCAAGTCTCCTCATGTGTCTCAATGGGGATTCCCGGCTACTATATAGGATTCATCCTTTAGTATGATTTTATTGCAGGGTTTGCTTCACCTCGCCACACGAGTCTCCTCATTTGTTTCAATTTGGATTCCCAGTTTCTTGGATCCTCATTCCCTAGTTACGATTTTATAGAGCTTGCTTCACCATTTCGCGCGAGTTTCCTCATTTGTTTCAACGGGGATTCCCGACTTTCTGGATATGCATTCCATTATATAGCGGTTTATTGCGGAGCTTGCTTCACCATTTCGCACGAGTTTCCTCATTTCTTTCAATGGGGATTCTCGGGTTTCTGGATTTGCATTCCATTTGTCTCTCTCTCCCTCTCTCTCTCTCTCTCTCTTATGAACGAAGGGGGCATGCAACTTTTTCCTCATGATTATCCCTTGTGTGAGTGTAGAAATTCAAGCATCCGTAAAATGTTAATTAGAACCTTCTAGCATCCTTATGATTAGAGACCATTGCTAACATTGTGTGTAGAGTGTATGGAGTTTCGTCTGGGAGTATCTCGTGAGCTACGCTAGCGACACCGCTATGACTTTTCCCCTGGACGCATGCACTCACCAAAAATCGGCTTTTCATTCCTTAGTGTATGCCATGATGCACAAATATCTAGAATCGAGCAGCTTTATTTAGCAAGGCAACGCGGTGCTAGAAGTTTGAAGGAAGTGTAATAATCTATAGTATAAGCAAGCATGCAAGCATAGTGAGCAAAACACCCGAAGTCAAAAGCATGCAGAAGAATATTCGTCTTCTCTATTTTTTTTCTCGTAATTTTTTTTCTTTTTCTTCTTTTTTTTCTTTTCTTTTCCTCCTTTTTTTATCTTCTTCTTTATTTTCCTCTTTTTTGTGTTCTCTTTCCTCCTTCTTTCCTGACTTTTTTTTCTTCTCTTTTTTTTCTTCTTTCTTCTTTCCCTTTTTTTCTTTTTTTTCTCTCTCTTTTTTTCTTTTTCTTTTATGGGACTTAATAAGTATACTCGCAGACCGACTGCTTTAGAAGTGCGTGGTTGACGCCATGGCGGTGGAGAGAAGGTGTTATATGTTGTGATAAATTCCTGGAGGGATCAAGGGTTGGTGTGAAACCAAAGGGGGGGGCTTTTTTGTTCATTTGGTTTGGATTGACAGTTCCGAGTCAATGATAGGATGATCGTCGGCTTAGACCGAAGGTCGTGACGCCATGAAAGAAGGGGCCTTTTTGTTCATTGGTTCGGACGGCAGCTCCAGACTAACGGTAGGATGACGGTCGGCTTAGATCGAAGGTCGTGACGCCAAATGACTTGGCTTAGACGTAAGGTCGTGACGCCAAAGGAGGATATTTACGAGCCTAGATAAACGGTCATATTATCGGACAACTTGGCCTAGACGGTATGTCATGATGCCAAGGTAGAAGGGGGCCTTTTGTTGGTTTATGCGCCAGCCTAAACGGGAAGTCATGATGTTAACGATGGATTTATGCATCGGCCTAGACGGGAGGTCATGATGCCGACGGTAGAAGGGTTTGTTTATTTATGCGCCAGCCTAGATAGATAGTCATGATGCTGACGATGAGTTTATGCGCCGGCATAGACGGAAGGTGTTGAGTAGTGGATAGCGGATCTAGAGGGGAGGGGTGAATAGATCTGCCCCTCTTTTCGTATAACACCCCTCTTTAAAGCTAGAAAAAGAGAATCGCAACGGAATATAACTAGCTTAGCAAAGGATAAAATGATTTGCTTAGCAAGATGATTACGCAATATAGAGATCAAACCTAAGCATGCATCTAACATAAAGTAATCGCACAAGCAAACCACAACACACGACATTTTAAGGTGGTTCGGACCGAATCCCCAGTCCTACGTCCACCCCTCACCAAATCCGGTGAGGCTCCACTAGTGCCACGTACTGAACCGCAGATCAGAAAGACCTCCGATTACCTTCCTACTAACCACAGGTAGTGTGATGTCCCGGGTCTTTCGGATCCTTCGTTATGGGTCTCGGATCTGGTTTGTCGGAGCGTCCGACCCGGTTGTGTCTGAAATTTTGTTTCGGACATCTTTCGTGTTCGGATCGGTGCGATCCGGAGTCGTTTCGGAGGCCCGGAGTGTGTCCGCGGCTTTCCCGTGCGTGTTTTCCGATTTCCGCGTACGGGTTTCGACGAATCCTTCGGAACCCTGTAGCGGGTGAACCGGGTCGTTCACCAGCCCGCGAGTGGTACCGTTGCGATCAGCGCGTCGAGACGGTCGAGCAGGTGTACTTTTCTTTTTTTCGGGATTTTTCCGATTTTCCGGATTTTCCTTATATATCAATTCTTTTTCTTTTTCCTTTTCCTTTTTACCTTTTCTTTTCTTCTTCTTCCTCCTTCCTTCACCGTGAGAGCTCCCCCTCCCCCGCGGCCGATCTTCTTCCCCCGGGCGACCGAGACGCGGCCCCCCTCACTCCGGCAACGGCGTGGCAGCGGCGGCGGCGGCAAGGCGGTCCCGGTGGCGTGCTTTTCGCGGCGAGAGGCGGGGCGTTCGTGGGAGTAAAAGCTTCATCTTTGATTTCGGCGGTGGTTCGGTGGATTTCGAGCTTCCTTGAGGTAGGGGGACGAATCCTTACCCTCTTTCTAGCATTCTCCGTGATTTTTAGGCCGTGGAGAGGCCGAGAGGGGCTAGATTCATGCCGGGAGGGTTATTTCCATGTTGGGGTTTGAGCGCCGGATCCGTCGATTCATGAGGTTTTTGGATCGATTTGGGGGTCCTAGATGCATGCTAGGGTGTTATGGGGTGATTCCCCATTGTTTTCCCTTCACCAAAGGGGGTGAATGGGCGTGGTTTTGTGATTTCCGGCCGTAGTTCGCGAACCGGGCTCGGCCCGATGTCGCGCTATAGTCCAGTGGCGCGTTCTTGATGAACGCGCCATGTCGTCCGAGCGTGTCCGTCTGAGAAGACGAACAGTAAGGCGGTGGGGAACGCGCCTGGTTCAGGTAGCGCGATGTCCAGATCGCGCTACCCAAAACTAGCGCGTTCAGGTGTGAACGCGCTGGCTTTGGGCAGCGCGACATGGAAGATCGCGCTAGCCAAAGCTAGCGCGTTCTTCGGTGTCACGCTAGGGATACCTAGCGCGACCATCCCCTCCCCCGAACCGTGTTTTGTGGATAGCGTGACCTCCGGTTGGGTGAGTTGCGGACCCGGTTGTGGCGTGTGGCCCTAGGGATGCCGTGGGCACCCAGTGAGAGCCACAGGGGTGCCCGGGGTTCCCCGGAGAGTCAGTTACCTCGGTAGGGGTGCCGCGTGACTTGAGGGACGGTTGGACCTCATGCATGTCCCCGGCATCTATGCCTATCGTATGATCATCGTGAGTTTGTGCTAGTGCTTGGTCGGTGGTTTCCGTGGATTAGTCCTTACTTCCAGTGACCTGTCCACTAGTCGTAGCTTTCTGCGCACGCGTGTGCGGACCCACCTGGGAGTGGTGGAGAGCGAGACCCAGTGTGACGCGGTTTTTAGGCTGGTTACCGTAGGGCCCCTTGCCTTTGCCACCAGAGTCCGGTGGGGGGGGAAACCAGCTAGAGGACCCGACCTAGAGCAGATGGTCTGTGTGTGCACACGTAGTTGGGGGCTTAGGGCACGCACTGACGAGTGCGACCCCAGCTAGTCCTTGTTGTGGTACTTGTTGCGTGTCTGAGTCTCACGCCCGGGGCGTTGTAGCTAGACACTTGTGACGCGGTGTAAGACGTCAGGGGACGCATCCGGTCGTTCTTCTTGTGGATGGTGCTCCTATTCACTGGCAGGCGTGGACTCGTGTTTTGTTGGACCGAGGTTCCGTACTACGGTACCGTTAGAGTAGGCGACTTTTCCGTTTATTTACTTTAGCTTGTCGGTTCTACCGTACTCTCGGTTGGTAGGGTTGTCTTCTTCTTCCTCGTTTTTCGTGCGAGGTGGGGATTCGCGGGATCCCTACTGGGCCAATGTGATGAGGCTCACCCCTGCTCTTCAGGTGAGGCGGGGTCGACGGGAGGCGCGGCCGAGTTTCAGCGTGGTTCTTCTAGCCAGGGTTAGTTGCCAGTCTGCCAGAGCCGGGGGATGCCCCGCGTAGTCGTACTCCGGGGGATGCCCCGTGTTGTTGTACACCGGGGGATGCCCCGTGTAGTTGTACTTTCTTTCCTGTTGATTGTACTTTCCTTGGACATGAGACACTGTGGACCTTGTAGCAGTTGAATTATTTATTATTATGTGCATTTCCTTTTGATTATTGTGCTATCTCTGTGGACGTTGCAGCTTCTCTTATACCCCACACCACTCCTTTCTACCCTTCCGAGTCTTCGGGCTCGTGGGTTGGCGGGCCGAGATTCGAGACGCGCCGGTTCCTTTCCGGTACTCGGATCCTCGGGTCGTCACAACTGGTATCAGAGCCAGGTTGTGGAGGTATATCGGAACTTGGAACGAATTGCAGTGGTCCAGAAGGTCCATGAATGTCCTGTACAGTCGGCGACTGGCTTAGGGTCGTGTGTTTTATTGATTTCCGGTGCTTTTGATGCCAGGTGTGTTATGGCGCCACGGAGGAGGACTCGTGCCCAGCAGGGAGAGTCTAGTGGTGGTCCAGAGGAGCAGAGCAGGGCTTCGATTTCTGAGGGTGTATCTAGAGATGCGAGAGCTCCAGGGATGGATGATTTCTTCCGAGGCATGTTTGAGTATGTGTTTCAGCAGCGGCAGGGAGGTCAGCAGCAGGGAGGTCATCAGCAGCAGGGTGGCGAAGCTGGTGAGGATCAGGCTCGAGGTGGTCGCGGTCGTGTGCTGAAGGAGTTTTTGCTGTATCAGCCTCCTTCTTTTGGTGGGCAGTCGGATCCTGAGGTGGCCAGAGAGTGGCTAGATGATGTGCAGCGGATTTTCAGTGCGATGGAGTGCCCCGAGGAGGAGCAGGTGGCGCTGGCCACTCATCGTCTTCAGGGATCGGCCCGTACTTGGTGGACATCGGAGTGGGGTTCAGTGTTCCGATCTCGTCCTCTTCGGCAGATTGCATGGCAGGAGTTCGTCACGGCTTTCGAGCGAGCCTTCTGTCCGTCCTTTGTCAGGTCGCAGAGGTTGCGAGAGTTCATGGAGCTGACTCAGGGTGACATGACGGTGATGGAGTACCGTGCCCGGTTTATCGAGTTGGGCCGTTATGCTCCTCATATCATGGCGGACGAGGAGGTAAAGACCGATCAGTTTGTTAGTGGTCTGAGGCTAGAGCTGAGGCATCATCTTCTTGCGTCGGGTTTGACCAGTTTGGATGCGGCATGTAAGGCAGCAGCGGCGCTGGAGAGAGATTTGCAGAAGGTTCGAGGGCCGAGCAGTGCTAGTCAGGTGCAGGCAGATTTCAGCCAGCCGACAGGGATGCAGCAGCAGAGTACCGCCCAGCTCTCAGCAGGTGGATCAGTGGCGACACAGACTGCGGCTCCGGCGCCAGGTTCATCCTTCAAGTCGAAGCTTAAGAAGTTGCTTAAGGAAGCTAGTTTTAGCAAGAGGCGTCAGGATCGTAAGGAGTCGGGGCAGGAGTCGTTGGGCAGTGTTCAGCAGCCTGCGGCTTTTCAGCGTCAGAGTTCGATGACCGGTTCGCGAGATGGCTGTCCCAGGTGCGGTGGTTCTCATCCAGGCAGACCGTGTTCGGCGCCCGTGATTTGCTTCAGGTGCGACCAGCCAGGGCACATGGCACGTGACTGTCCGCAGAGACCGCGCCAGCCGCACGAGTTTCAGCAGCAGCAGCAGTTTCGGCCCCAGCAATCGTCAGCACAGCCGCAGCAGTACCAGCAGCAGGGACAGTTCCCTCAGTTGGCACGGTCAGCTACTATGGGTGGGCAGAGATCCCGAGGTAGAGTGACTCATCTGACCAGGGCGGAGGCTGAGGCATCGCATTTGGTGGAAGGTACTCTCTCGATTTTGGGTTGTGCGGCTCGTGTTTTGTTCGATTCAGGTGCTTCTCATTCGTTCATCTCGGAGGTTTTCGCTCAGAGCGTGGAGGACCCGGTGACCGAGGTGTCCTGTGACTTGGCGGTAGAGTTGCCTACCGGTGACTTCATGGTCACCCCGTACTGCTTTGAGAAGGTACCTGTGTGGGTGGAAGGGCGAAACTTGCCGGTTAGACTCTACGCGTTACCGCTCCAGGACTTCGATGTGATTTTGGGCATGGATTGGCTCGAGGCTCATCATGCCTTGGTGGATTGTGGCTCGAAGAAGGTCTACTTCCGACAGCCCCGTGGACCCACCTTCTATTTCCAAGGTATTCGGTCTTCCTCTTCCCGCTTGCTTATTTCGGCTTTTCGTGCACGTCGTTTGCTTGATGCAGGTTGTCAGGGTTTTCTCGCATCCGTGGTTTTGGTCGAGCGGCAGGGTCCTGAGGTAGAGGACATTCCTGTCGTGTGCGAGTTTCCTGATGTTTTCCCCGAGGAGCTACCAGGGATGCCACCGCAGCGAGAGATTGATTTCGTGATTGAGGTGGTGCCGGGTACGGCGCCTATGTCGAAGGCCCCTTATCGGATGGCGCCTGCTGAGTTGCGAGAGCTGAAGGCGCAGTTGCAGGAGTTGCTGGCCAAGGGGTATATTCGTCCTAGTTATTCCCCGTGGGGTGCGCCGGTATTGTTTGTGAAGAAGAAGGATGGTAGTTTGAGGCTGTGCATCGACTACCGTCAGTTAAACCAGGTGACTGTCAAGAACAGGTATCCGTTGCCGCGGATTGATGACTTGTTCGATCAGCTTCAGTCGGCCCAGGTGTTTTCGAGGATCGATTTGAGATCAGGTTATTACCAGCTGCGGATCCGAGAGTCAGACGTGGAGAAGACGGCGTTCCGATCGAGGTATGGGCATTATGAGTTCTTGGTGATGCCGTTCGGGCTCACCAATGCCCCCGCAGCATTCATGGACTTGATGCATAGGGTGTTTCGTCCGTACTTGGACCAGTTTGTGGTCGTGTTTGTGGATGATATCCTCGTGTATTCGCGGTCTGCTGAGGAGCATGTACAGCATTTGAGAGCGGTATTGCAGACCCTGCGCGATCACCAGTTGTATGCCAAGTACAGCAAGTGCGAGTTCTGGCTCCGAGAGGTGCACTTTCTGGGACATGTTATTTCTGGTGATGGTGTTTCCGTGGACCCGGCCAAGGTCGAGGCGGTGGTGCAGTGGCCGAGGCCGAGTTCTGTCACGGAAATTCGGAGTTTCTTGGGGCTTGCAGGTTATTATCGGCGGTTTATTCAGGATTTCTCTCGTATTGCGGCCCCGATGACCAGGCTTACGCGGAAGGAGGTGCAGTTTGTCTGGACGGAGGAGTGTGAGCGGAGCTTCGTGGAGCTGAAGAGATTGCTCACCACTGCTCCGGTTTTGGTGTTGCCATCTGGCTCGGGTGGTTTCGTGGTGTGTACAGATGCTTCCGGGGTAGGTCTCGGTGCTGTGTTGATGCAGCATGGGAGAGTTGTGGCGTATGCGTCGCGGCAGTTGAAGCCACATGAGGCGAACTACCCTACTCATGATCTTGAGTTGGCAGCGGTGATCTTCGCTCTGAAGATTTGGAGGCATTATTTGTACGGCGAGCGGTTTGAGCTCTTCACTGATCACCAGAGTTTGAGGTATGTGTTCACGCAGAAGGACCTTAACATCAGACAGAGGAGATGGATGGAGTACATGAAGGATTATGACGTTACTCTGTCTTATCAGCCTGGCAGGATGAACGTCGTGGCTGATGCTCTGAGCAGGAGGGTAACGATCAGTCAGATGTTGTTGAGGAAGTGGAAGCTTTGGGAGCAGGTCCCGGCCATGACTTTTAGGCTCAAGGTCCCTCAGGACCAGGGTTCGGCTGTCCTTGCGAGTCTGACTGTCACGCCCGCGGTGCGTCGACAGGTGACTGAGGCCCAGCGAGCGGACCCCGAGCTACCCCGTATTCTGTCGATGGCCGAGGTGGAGTTTGGTGAGGATGGAGCTATGAGATTCAGAGGTAGGTTGTACGTTCCGGCCGAGGGGCAGGTACGGCGTACGGTTTTGCGTGAGGCTCATGGGAGTCGGTATGCCGTGCACCCCGGATCGTCTAAGATGTACCAGAACCTGAAGAGGCAGTTTTGGTGGCCTGGCATGAAGAGAGATGTTGCGGAATTTGTGGCCAGGTGTTTGACCTGTCAGCAGGTGAAGGCTGAGCACCAGCGACCAGGAGGCACACTTCAGCCCTTGGATGTTCCTGCTTGGAAGTGGGACCATGTGACCACTGATTTTGTGGTTGGGCTACCGAGGACGTCTAGTGGGGAGGATAGTATCTGGTTGCTAGTGGATAGACTGACGAAGACGGCGCGATTGCTGTCGGTCAAAGTCAGTTGGAGCGTACAGCGTTTGGCTCGGTTGTATGTGGAGCGGATCGTCCCGTTGCATGGAGTTCCTATCTCCATTGTATCGGATCGTGACCCCCGTTTCACTTCTGGATTCTGGAGGAGCTTCCAGAAGGCTCTAGGCACCGAGTTGGCATTCAGCTCGGCCTATCATCCTCAGTCGGACGGGCAGTCTGAGAGGACCATCCAGACTTTGGAGGACATGCTGCGAGCGTGTTGCTTGGAATGGCAGGGGAGTTGGACCCACCATTTGCCATTAGTGGAGTTTGCCTACAACAACAGCTATCATTCGAGCATTGGTATGGCTCCTTATGAGGCGTTGTATGGGCGACCTTGTCGGACTCCGCTTGATTGGTTCGAGGTGGGCGAGCGTGCCTTGACCGGACTAGAGTTGGTGCAGCAGTGTGTTGAGGTGATGCATCTCGTTCGGCAGAAGATGTTGGCAGCTCAAAGCCGGCAGAAGAGTTATGCCGATCGGAGGAGGCGACCCCTCAGCTTTATTGTGGGAGATCGAGTTTTCTTGAGAGTGTCTCCCATGAAGGGCGTAATGCGCTTCGGTAGGCGTGGGAAGCTGAGTCCCCGCTACATTGGTCCCTTTCCCATCGTTGAGCGCGTTGGGGAAGTTGCTTATCGGTTGCAGCTACCTCCGGAGCTTTCCGCCGTGCATGATGTGTTCCACGTGTCGATGCTTCGGAAGTATATGCCCGATGACTCTCATGTTCTCGAGGATGCCGTTTGGCCTGATGTGACCCCAGATCTGTCCCTTCCGGAGTTTCCTGTTCGCATTGAGGATCGGCGAGAGCAGCGCCTGCGGAACAAGGTTATTCCTCTGGTTAAGGTGGTCTGGCAGCGTCATTCTGGCGGCGAGGCATCTTGGGAGCACGAGGATGAGATGCGGGAGTTGTATCCTTATTTGTTTGTGTGAGTCTTTCCCCCGTCCTTGTGCCTTGTCCTTGAATTTCGAGGACGAAATTCGTTTAAGGGGGGAGGGCTGTGATGTCCCGGGTCTTTCGGATCCTTCGTTATGGGTCTCGGATCTGGTTTGTCGGAGCGTCTGACCCGGTTGTGTCTGAAATTTTGTTTCGGACATCTTTCGTGTTCGGATCGGTGCGATCCGGAGTCGTTTCGGAGGCCCGGAGTGTGTCCGCGGCTTTCCCGTGCGTGTTTTCCGATTTCCGCGTACGGGTTTCGGCGAATCCTTCGGAACCCTGTAGCGGGTGAACCGGGTCGTTCACCAGCCCGCGAGTGGTACCGTTGCGATCAGTGCGTCGAGACGGTCGAGCAGGTGTACTTTTCTATTTTTCGGGATTTTTCCGATTTTCCGGATTTTCCTTATATATCAATTCTTTTTCTTTTTCCTTTTTACCTTTTCTTTTCTTCTTCTTCCTCCTTCCTTCACCGTGAGAGCTCCCCCTCCCCCGCGGCCGATCTTCTTCCCCCGGGCGACCGAGACGCGGCCCCCCTCACTCCGGCAACGGCGTGGCAGCGGCGGCGGCGGCAAGGCGGTCCCGGTGGCGTGCTTTTCGCGGCGAGAGGCGGGGCGTTCGTGGGAGTAAAAGCTTCATCTTTGATTTCGGCGGTGGTTCGGTGGATTTCGAGCTTCCTTGAGGTAGGGGGACGAATCCTTACCCTCTTTCTAGCATTCTCCGTGATTTCTAGGCCGTGGAGAGGCCGAGAGGGGCTAGATTCATGCCGGGAGGGTTATTTCCATGTTGGGGTTTGAGCGCCGGATCCGTCGATTCATGAGGTTTTTGATCGATTTGGGGGTCCTAGATGCATGCTAGGGTGTTATGGGGTGATTCCCCATTGTTTTCCCTTCACCAAAGGGGGTGAATGGGCGTGGTTTTGTGATTTCCGGCCGTAGTTCGCGAACCGGGCTCGGCCCGATGTCGCGCTATAGTCTAGTGGCGCGTTCTTGATGAACGCGCCATGTCGTCCGAGCGTGTCCGTCTGAGAAGACGAACAGTAAGGCGGTGGGGAACGCGCCTGGTTCAGGTAGCGCGATGTCCAGATCGCGCTACCCAAAACTAGCGCGTTCAGGTGTGAACGCGCTGGCTTTGGGCAGCGCGACATGGAAGATCGCGCTAGCCAAAGCTAGCGCGTTCTTCGGTGTCGCGCTAGGGATACCTAGCGCGACCATCCCCTCCCCCGAACCGTGTTTTGTGGATAGCGTGACCTCCGGTTGGGTGAGTTGCGGACCCGGTTGTGGCGTGTGGCCCTAGGGATGCCGTGGGCACCCAGTGAGAGCCACAGGGGCGCCCGGGGTTCCTCGGAGAGTCAGTTACCTCGGTAGGGGTGCCGCGTGACTTGAGGGACGGTTGGACCTCATGCATGTCCCCGGCATCTATGCCTATCGTATGATCATCGTGAGTCTGTGCTAGTGCTTGGTCGGTGGTTTCCGTGGATTAGTCCTTACTTCCAGTGACCTGTCCACTAGTCGTAGCTTTCTGCGCACGCGTGTGCGGACCCACCTGGGAGTGGTGGAGAGCGAGACCCAGTGTGACGCGGTTTTTAGGCTGGTTACCGTAGGGCCCCTTGCCTTTGCCACCAGAGTCCGGTGGGGGGGAAAACCAGCTAGAGGACCCGACCTAGAGCAGATGGTCTGTGTGTGCACACGTAGTTGGGGGCTTAGGGCACGCACTGACGAGTGCGACCCCAGCTAGTCCTTGTTGTGGTACTTGTTGCGTGTCTGAGTCTCACGCCCGGGGCGTTGTAGCTAGACACTTGTGACGCGGTGTAAGACGTCAGGGGACGCATCCGGTCGTTCTTCTTGTGGATGGTGCTCCTGTTCACTGGCAGGCGTGGACTCGTGTTTTGTTGGACCGAGGTTCCGTACTACGGTACCGTTAGAGTAGGTGACTTTTCCATTTATTTACTTTAGCTTGTCGGTTCTACCGTACTCTCGGTTGGTAGGGTTGTCTTCTTCTTCCTCATTTTTCGTGCGAGGTGGGGATTCGCGGGATCCCTACTGGGCCAATGTGATGAGGCTCACCCCTGCTCTTCAGGTGAGGCGGGGTCGACGGGAGGCGCGGCTGAGTTTCAGCGTGGTTCTTCTAGCCAGGGTTAGTTGCCAGTCTGCCAGAGCCGGGGGATGCCCCGCGTAGTTGTACTCCGGGGGATGCCCCGTGTTGTTGTACGCCGGGGGATGCCCCGTGTAGTTGTACTTTCTTTCCTGTTGACTGTACTTTCCTTGGACATGAGACACTGTGGACCTTGTAGCAGTTGAATTATTTATTATTATGTGCATTTCCTTTTGATTATTGTGCTATCTCTGTGGACGTTGCAGCTTCTCTTATACCCCACACCACTCCTTTCTACCCTTCCGAGTCTTCGGGCTCGTGGGTTGGCGGGCCGAGATTCGAGACGCGCCGGTTCCTTTCCGGTACTTGGATCCTCGGGTCGTCACAGGTAGGGACGTCAACACCGCAGATCGGATAACTTCCGATTGCCTTCATACTAACAACCGGAGGGACGATCTTCTGTTTCAATGTTTGAATGAAATGGATAGAGAACAAGATAAAAATGCTTAAACAAGATATAGAGATATGCTGAAATGAAATAGATCTTATCTGAGATTGCTGGAGCCTGAATCTTCTTTTCTTCACAAGATGTAAACCACCAACAGAAGCTTCTTTCTTCTTCACAAAGCTCTCTTCTTGATTCAGCAACAATGGCTTCTTCTTCCTTGTGAAATGAACTTCCTTGGATCTCTTTGAGTTGATGAAGAAGACTATGGATGTAGCTTTGATCACCTTTGAGAACCTTGATTGCTTCTAGCTTCCTTGGAGGTTGCTTGCTTCAGATCTAAGCTTGAATCACCTTGGAATGGATGAAGAACCTCTGCACGGAGTACTGTTCACGGCTAAAGTACCTCTTCTTCCAAGCTCCTCTCTAGCCTCTCTTGATCTCCCTTTGATTCAAATGAACAACTAGGGTTTTCTAACCCTCTTGCATTGGTTTTATATCTTTTGAATGGTCCATAGACACCCCCCAGACCAGATCCACAATCCATGGGAGATTGGGTGACTTTAGGATTAAAGAAATACAAGGAAAGGGGCTGGCCTTGAGGTGGAAAACGAAGTCAACATTTGTTGGCTCGGGGCTGGCGGTCCACCGGAGGTAGGTGGTGGTCGACCGCCACTGAGAAACCCTGTAGAAATTTCAGTTCTGGAATTTTCGATCGACCGCCCTGGGCTGGCGGTCGACCGCCACTGAGAATCCTGCAAACAGTGAGCTGCTGGAAATTCCGGTCGACCGCCCCTGGGCCAGCGGTCGACCGTTGGCTGGGGAAATCCCGAGTTTCCCCGGTTCAGTCCGTTAACCCCTTTAGTAGCTCATTCACGTATGTGGCATCAAACTTGGTAGAATCTTGAGGATTTCAACTGAACCTTTTGACTCTTGATGTTAACAGATTAAAGGTATATTGCTCCTATAATCAAAATTTTGTTCCGGGGGCTTCGCCCCCAGAAACCCCCGCAAGGGGCGCTGCCCCCTCGATCCCCGCGACTTGACCGCGCAGGTCGATCCGCGTGCGAGGGTGCAATCATTGAGCTTTCACTTTTGCCATCTCCACTCCATTCCTTGGCTTATCTGTCATGAAAGAACATCAAGTATTTCAATCATATGAGAGTGGAAAGCATCAATGACTTATAGTGTTCAGCCATTATCAAAACTATGAATATCAAATGACTCAAATGACCACAGGGACACAACATTCTCCCCCTTTTTGATGATGGCAACACTGTGAGTCATTATGTGGCAGTAATATCCAAGATGGCAAAGTTTATAATATATATAACTCAAGATCCATGATGATGAAAGCATGTGAATGCGGATATGTATGCATGGATGATCAACATGGATGATCAAAGCGTGTGAATTCGTATGCATGATTACAAAGAGATTTATCCCCCTTTGACTCCTCCCCCTTTGACACTCATAATCACAAAGAGATATGTATGCATGGACAATCACAAAGGATATTCACCCATAGACAACTCACAAAGGTAACTCACAAAATTCTCCCCTTTTGACAACAGCAAAAAGGAGGGGTAATGTAGAGTCGATGACAAAAGTCTTAGTGACAGAGCTGAATAGGAGTTTAGAGCAAGCCATTATATGCAAATCTTAAACATGCCGTGAGCAATATACATGGTTCAAAGCTAATGAAATACGAGATCATCAACAAAGTTTGAAAAGTAGCTACATCTATATTTTAATAGAAATGAACCAGAAATGCATATCATGGCATTGGTGAACTTTCCTTTGTCGTATACATTCATATTCAATTACTTCATCGGGAATAGCACAAACTAGTATTGAGGTTAAACAAGTATGACTAAAACATGGAATTTTATGAATTCAGCACTGGTTTGCATGATCTTTTGTAGTTTTATGCACATGACTCATATTTTACGAGCAATGGAGTCTAGTACATGCCTCTTATCCGTAAGAATACACGTTGTTTAGATGCCAGTATTCCTAGGTATTTGGTAAGACTAACTATTATGCTTCAGAATGAACAGAGATAGCAAAGTCACGTCATGACATATCTGATCTCATTTCTTTGATGAGAAGATATATTTCTCAGCAATTATGCCAGTGCTCTGCCTAGAGTCTAAATTAATTAAGACAGAGATAACAAGGGCACATCATGACATATCATTCGTCACTTATTTTGAGGACGTGACATATTTCTCTGTGCAACAATATCATAATCTGTCAAATTGATTTTCACGAATTCCACCTCATCAAGGTGTTTAACAGTAATACTAAGCTTTAGCAACTTCAACCAACGTTGCAATGATGTTTGAATTTTCATATTTCAGGATAGTCATTCAAGACACATCATGTAATCTCTAGTTAAAGTCTATTAACACCACAGAACATAGATGATTTCAAAAGAAATATCAGAACTTCAAGGAAATCATTAAATCTGAACCATTTTTATTTGATGGATAATCATCAGTTCATATAATAGAAAGCTCTTACGCCATAGTTCTGTCGGTCTCATGATCTCATATTCAGGCTAGAAGCCATTGAGGTTCACATTGCAAGAGAGGAAGGGAAGCAACAAGACTCCCCCTAAGGATATGCAATGGATGCACTCAAGGAATTATGTTTGAAGCAAGTGTAATGACAATTGTCAAGGAGATGTTGACTTTAACCATGCAGGGGTTGACCTAGTCTGTAGTGCCCCAAAATTTATATAAATAATGTTTATAGATTTTTTCTGGTATTTATTAGGAATTTATAAAGGCCAAAATAGATTAATAAATGAATTGAAGCCCAATAGGTTTAAGGACCAAGCCCATTAAGTTCGACCCATATTCTAGAAAGTTATTTAGCCTATTCACGGATTTTAAGGATAAATACTCATTTATTAGATAATTATATGGATAAATAAATAAAAGAGTTTGAATGTTATTGAATTCTGCGCACATGGGATGTAGCGGTCTATCGTGCGACCGCAACAGTCAGGTAACGCGCCTACCTTCGACCGTTCGCTCTGTTAGTTCCGTGAAGTGAAGAAAGAGTAAAAAGATTAGATTTTTGCTAGTCTATCTCTTAGGGATCGAGATGGGAAGACTAGTAGAGGTGTTAAGGACTCTTAGAAGTCAATCTAAGGTTTAACAAGGACTCTGGAATCGATCTAATCCTCAAACCCTAGTCAAAACCCTATAAATAGACCCTAGTTTTGACCTACGCGACCCCTACTTTGGCTCGCGTGGAATCAAGGTAAAGAGTCATAATTTCAGGTAAGTTCTTTAAAACTTTTTGTTTATAATAATTTAGACTAATAGCTCTCAAAATTTCATACTAGGAGATCAACTACACAAGAAGTTAGAAGCTTCCAAAGTTGCTAGTACGACCTTAGCAACCCAAGAATCTGAGCAAAGGTCCACTGAAGATCAGGGAATTAGATCATCAAAATGAGGTATTTAGGGTTTGATTCTTTAGAACTTTTTGTTTCCCTTAGTTTCATTTTCTTGCCCTCAAAATTTCACGTCCTTAGGTCAAGAGGTTGAAAAGTTAGAGCGACGAGAAGTTGCTGAAAAATCATAGGAAGAGAAGAACTAGGGCGTGTCTTGCCGTCCCAAATTCGAAATTTAAAGCTTAGAAAAGAGGTAGGTCATCTCATGAATGGTAAGAACATCATGTTAGGGATAAAAGCCCTCTGATTTTGATTGCTTTCATGCATTCTAGACCATGAATTCATGTTTTAGTTTGACCTATGCATACATGCATGTCTTGAGCCTTAATCAAAGATAAAAGATATTATCTTGTTCAATTCACTGCAACATATGCATCTAGATAGTCTCTATATTTTGTTTCTCATGACTAGAATATTCTAAGTAATTTGATTTCCAGCCATGACATATTTTCAGTCTTTTACCTTCTATATCCTGTCAGCAGAAGCTCTGACAGATTAAGGTAAGACCGTCACATGATTGTAACGGCCTTACGATCAGCCGTCACACCCTCTGTTATGTTTAAATTTCTCTGTTGTCTCTGACAGACCAAAGTCAGCGCGTCACAATACTGTAACGGTCCCACGATAAACCGTCACAGATGTATAACGCGTCTGTCTTAGACCGTTAGAGTGCTATTTTATGTCAACCCAAGACACGACTGAGGAGAGTCAAACTTACTTATAAATAAGCCTAGTTATCTAAGTTTTGACTTGTTTTCATGACCCTGAGTTTATTAATTGATTCTTGATAGGAAATTGCATGTTTAAAGCATCTTGAGTTATTTTAAGTTATGCTAATTTCATTGCCTAAACTCTATAGTTTTGAATTTAAACTATGATTTTAGTATTGTATTGACGAAGCTTTATCATTGTTCCACATCGTTATACATTCTTTTCTCTTTTATAGAGTCATTTCTTTAAGTACATGGCATATATTCCGGTATATGACCATTAGTTCACACTTTGCACTATAGGAACATATTCTTGAACTTGAGAACCTCTCTATTGGATACTCCTTCCAATGGATTAGGAAATATGGTTTCAAGGCCTCCGTAATTGTCCGCGAGCCTGGGATTCTCACTAGGACGTCGAGTTGGTTGTACCATGAAAGCCCAATTGTTAGAAAGCACTATCGAAGTTTCTAGTTCTAGATATGTAACGGATCCATATTATACCGTCATGCTCATATAACGGCCTAATATATGACCGTCACATTTACTGAGTCCGTTTTATTAATTTCTGGATTCAGCCATTCTAACGAATCAATGATAGACCGCCACGATAATGTAACGGCCCATTGATTGACCGTCACAGTTCTTGAGTGTTTTTAACTCGAGGTTTGACCCAAAGGTTGATATTCTAAAGTTCCTAGATGGACTATTGATGGTCTAGGACTTGTCATATTGTTCAAGATACTTAATTTAAATTATGGAAAATAAGGAATGTACCGTTATGCTGCCGAATTATTTTCATGAGCATAACCTTGTTTTAAGTCATTCTTGACCTCATATTTCTTCATTGAAGCGTTCATTTCATTAAACTATTGTTATCATGAACTTATTTGAACTTGCTATATTATTGGCCATACTTTATTGCTTGAAACGTGGAAGTAGCTTGATTTATACTTGAAGATGCGATCGAGCACTGATTGTGTTTAAGGGCTCTATGCTAGTCCCCTCGGCAGATTGTCGGAAACATACTATTATAAACCATGGGGTATGATGCTACTGGCGTCGCATTACGCTGGGAGTACTTTCTCTATAAATAAGTGAAGATCCACGGGCATCATGAAAATACTTGTACATGACTTTCTTACTTGTTTCATGATATTCCACAGAAATTCACCAAATACTTGCTCATAAGCAAAAGATGTTTGGGTGATGACTACGTGATATTGCTAGTACATTCTCATTACATTCTTGTTCATGAAGGGCCATATCATGTTCTTGTTACATTCTTGATAGTTCATACTTGCTCATTCTATCTTACATGATCCTCGTGTTACTTTGGTTTAATCGCATGATTGATCGCATTCGCATGATTTTACCTTATTTCTTTAGAGCTATAATATTAATTACTTAAATATTACTAATCATGTTGATGCGAAGATACCTACTAGGTAAGTGTGCTCATTACCTATTTCCAATCTTTTCAGGAGATGGAAATGAGTCGGGATCAGATTCGGAACGTTCAAATCGCGGGTCCGAGAGTGAATGAAGAATGAGTGAAGACTTAGGAAGTCTACATTGTTTAGATTGAGTCTATGTAATTTTCTTATTTCTTGAGTCTAGTATGATGAAGAAAGTTGAAATAGTGATTGTATTTGAACATTTGATTTGATTATTAATGAAATAAGTTGAAGATTGCATAAATATTATGCAATTGTATTTATGAGTGTGATTATCTTGCGCTCTGATCGTTCTTGCTTGCAAGAGGCTTACTATGCCGGCTGTTCACGTTCCTCGAGCTAGTCTTTCGCTGTAATAAGGACTCGGGACGTGACAGTTAAGTTGGTATCAGAGCCTAAGTCTCAGGACTTAAGGAAAAGAGTCATGTCATAGGATAAGTCCAAGTTTTTAGGACCCATACCTATGAACTAAGGAAGAAATTCCTCACCCATGTGAGAATTAGGTAGAACCCGAGATGAGATAGTTATATAGAAATTATCTTAGGGTAAACCTTCCCGACTCTAAATAACTAAAATATCCATGATTCTCAGGTACCTTGATTCTCAATGGCTCATCGTGTGAACTGGGACGAGATGTAGCAAACTGTTGTAGGACTTACCCAAGCCCTACAGACAGTGGCCCAAGCTGGTGGAAGGGCTGGCGCGGAGAACTTACACGATAATTTCTGAAGTTTAAATCCCCCACGATTCTCTGGATCTTCTAACCCAGATGAAGCGGAAAATTGGATCGACGAGATGAATCGAATATTCGATGTCATGCAAAGCACCGACCAAGAGAAAGTTTGACTTGCCACTTTCCAACTCAACAAGGATGCTCGTACATGGTGGAAATCTATTACGGCGCCACCTGCAGATACACCTCATACATGGGAAGGTTTTCTTACACTTTTTCGAGCCAAGTACTTCTCCGAGCATGTGAAGGAGAGGAACGCTATGGAATTTGCCTCCTTAAAATAAGGCACGATGTCCGTGGCAGAGTATGAATTACAATTCTCTTGACTAGCACCTTATGCTCCTCACTTGGTAAGCACAGATTTATTGAAAGCCAACCGATTTATGGATGGTTTAAGACCCGGATTTATCCAACAACTTGGAACTCAGAATATCCGCACCAATACCGAGATGGTTCAAAGAGAGCATCTATGTGAAAGAACCATGGAGAAGGTAGAAAGGCTCTGAGGAGAAAGGTCAAGTCGAAAACATGATAGGCAAGAAGAGAAAGAAGCGGATGAGGATGAAAACCGTCACGTTAAGAGGTCCCGTGATGGGAACGACAACGGAAAAAGAAATGGAAATGGAAACGGAGAGAATAAGAAAGTTAAAGAAGAAAAGAGATAGCAAGTCTCCACGGCTTGCTCATTTTGTGAAAAATTTGGGCACTCGACAGAAGAATGCTGGAAACGTCTCGGCGCTTGTCTCAAATGTGGAAGTCGGGAACATCGCTTGCCCATGTGTCCTCTCATAAATGAACAATCTTCAAAGGATAACAACGGACGCGGGAAGCGAGGTCGATTAAATGCCATTCTAGACGAGGAAGGTGAAATGGTTAAAGGTACCCTCTTAACCCATTCGCCTTACGTTATTTTTTTTATTATTAAAATACGAACACTCTCCTTAAAAACTCATGTTATGAATTTGGAGACCAAATTCTTCTAAGTGGGGGAGGGTGTAGTGCCCCAAAATTTATATAAATAATTTATATAGAATTTTTATAGAATTTATTAGGACTTTATAAAGGCCAAAATAGATTAATAAATGAATTGAAGCCCAATAGGTTTAAGGACCAAGCCCATTAAGTTTGACCCATATTCTAGAAAGTTATTTAGCCTATTCATAGATTTTAAGGATAAATACTCATTTATTAGATAATTATATGGATAAATAAATAAAAGAGTTTAAATTTTATTGAATTCTGCGCACATGGGATGTAGCGGTCTATCGTGCGACCGCAACAGTCAGGTAACGCACCTACCTTCGACCGTTACGCTCTGTTAGTTCCGTGAACTGAAGAAAGAGTAAAAAGATTAGAGTTTTGCTAGTCTATCTCTTAGGGATCGAGATGGGAAGACTAGTAGAGGTGTTAAGGACTCTTAGAAGTCAATCTAAGGTTTAACAAGGACTCTGGAATCGATCTAATCCTCAAACCCTAGTCAAAACCCTATAAATAGACCCTAGTTTTGACCTGCGCGACCCCTACTTTGGCTCGCGTGGAATCAAGGTAAAGAGTCATAATTTCAGGTAAGTTCTTTAAAACTTTTTGTTTATAATAATTTAGACTAATAGCTCTCAAAATTTCGTACTAGGAGATCAACTACACAAGAAGTTAGAAGCTTCCAAAGTTGCTAGTACGACCTTAGCAACCCAAGAATCTGAGCAAAGGTCCACTGAAGATCAGGGAATTAGATCATCAAAATGAGGTATTTAGGGTTTGATTCTTTAGAACTTTTTGTTTCCCTTAGTTTCATCTTCTTGCCCTCAAAATTTCACGTCCTTAGGTCAAGAGGTTGAAAAGTTAGAGCGACGAGAAGTTGCTGAAAAATCATAGGAAGAGAAGAACTAGGGCGTGTCTTGCCGTCCCAAATTCAAAATTTAAAGCTTAGAAAAGAGGTAGGTCATCTCATGAATGGTAAGAACATCATGTTAGGGATAAAAGCCCTCTGATTTTGATTGATTTCATGCATTCTAGACCATGAATTCATGTTTTAGTTTGACCTATGCATACATGCATGTCTTGAGCCTTAATCAAAGATAAAAGATATTATCTTGTTCAATTCACTGCAACATATGCATCTAGATAGCCTCTATATTTCGTTTCTCATGACTGGAATATTCTAAGTAATTTGATTTCCAGCCATGACATATTTTCAGTCTTTTACCTTCTATATCCTGTCAGCAGAAGCTCTGACAGATTAAGGTAAGACCGTCACATGATTGTAACGGCCTTACGATCAGCCGTCACACCCTCTGTTATGTTTAAATTTCTCTGTTGTCTCTGACAGACCAAAGTCAGCGCGTCACAATACTGTAACGGTCCCACGATAAACCGTCACAGATGTATAACGCGTCTGTCTTAGACCGTTAGAGTGCTATTTTATGTCAACCCAAGACACGACTGAGGAGAGTCAAACTTACTTATAAATAAGCCTAGTTATCTAAGTTTTGACTTGTTTTCATGACCCTGAGTTTATTAATTGATTCTTGATAGGAAATTGCATGTTTAAAGCATCTTGAGTTATTTTAAGTTATGCTAATTTCATTGCCTAAACTCTATAGTTTTGAATTTAAACTATGATTTTAGTATTGTATTGACGAAGCTTTATCATTGTTCCACATCGTTATACATTCTTTTCTCTTTTATAGAGTCATTTCTTTAAGTACATGGCATATATTCCGGTATATGACCATTAGTTCACACTTTGCACTATAGGAACATATTCTTGAACTTGAGGACCTCTCTATTGGATACTCCTTCCAATGGATTAGGAAATATGGTTTCAAGGCCTCCGTAATTGTCCGCGAGCCTGGGATTCTCACTAGGACGTCGAGTTGGTTGTACCATGAAAGCCCAATTGTTAGAAAGCACTATCGAAGTTTCTAGTTCTAGATATGTAACGGATCCATATTATACCGTCATGCTCATATAACGGCCTAATATATGACCGTCACATTTACTGAGTCCGTTTATTTATTTCTGGATTCAGCCATTCTAACGATCAATGATAGACCGTCACGATAATGTAACGGCCCATTGATTGACCGTCACAGTTCTTGAGTGTTTTAACTCGAGGTTTGACCCAAGGGTTGATATTCTAAAGTTCCTAGATGGACTATTGATGGTCTAGGACTTGTCATATTGTTCAAGATACTTAATTTAAATTATGAAAAATAAGGAATGTACCGTTATGCTGCCAAATTATTTCCATGAGCATAACCTTGTTTTAAGTCATTCTTGACCTCATATTTCTTCATTGAAGCGTTCATTTCATTAAACTATTGTTATCATGAACTTATTTGAACTTGCTATATTATTGGCCATACTTTATTGCTTGAAACATAGAAGTAGCTTGATTTATACTTGAAGATGCGATCGAGCACTGATTGTGTTCAAGGGCTCTATGCTAGTCCCCTCGGTTGATTGTCGGAAACATATTATTATAAACCATGGGGCATGATGCTATTGGCGTCGCATCGTGCTGGGAGTACTTTCTCTATAAATAAGTGAAGATCCACGGGCATCATGAAAATACTTGTACATGACTTTCTTGCTTGTTACATGATATTTCACAGAAATTCACCAAATACTTGCTCATAAGCAAAAGATGTTTGGGTGATGACTACGTAGTATTGCTAGTATATTCTCGTTACATTCTTGTTCATGAAGGGTCATATCATGTTCTTGTTACATTCTTGATAGTTCATACTTGCTCATTCTATCTTATATGATCCTCGTGTTACTTTGGTTTAATCGCATGATTGATCACATTCGCATGATTTTACCTTATTTCTTTAGAGCTAAAATACTAATTACTTAAATATTGCTAATCATGTTGACGCTAAGGTACCTACTGGGTAAGTGTGCTCATTACCTATTTCTAATCTTTTCAGGAGATGGAAGTGAGTCAGGATCAGATTCGGAACGTTCAAATAGCGGGTCCGAGAGTGAATGAAGAATGAGTGAAGACTTAGAAAGTCTACATTGTTTAGATTGAGTCTATGTAATTTTCTTATTTCTTGAGTCTAGTATGATGAAGAAAGGTGAAATAGTGATTGTATTTGAACATTTGATTTGATTATTAATGAAATAAGTTGAAGATTACGTAAATATTGTGCAATTACATTTATGAGTGTCATTGTCTTACGCTCTGATCGTTCTTGCATGCAAGAGGCTTACCATATCGCTAGTCTTCCGTTGTAATAAAGGCTCGGGGCGTGACATAGTCAAACATGAAGTTGGCAGAGATGAAATGGATGACCCAACACATGATTGTACACTTATTCATGGCAACAGAATAAAGATGAAACATATGCATGAATGCTTCAAAAAGATAACTCCCCCTTACTATATGGCCTATATGCGACAGTGGCACATGGTATTTGGCGGAGGTGAAACCTCACGCATATTGAGTGCTTCTAGACAAGCATAACCTGCCTTTCCATACATCAACATTTAATATACCATGGCCATGCAAGTATTATGCTACATAAACCATGCCATGCATCGTGAACATGAATTCAACTTTATTATGTATTATGACTACATGCAATGCTACACCTTATGCAAAATGACATAATTACATATAAACAATGGATGGAAACCAATCTGCAAAAACACACAACTAAATTGAACAAGATCATCATTTCAATTTTTATTGGCCTGAGGTCGGCAAAGACCATGCTCCCTTCTGAGTGTTGTTATCCTGTCATTACACAAGGGCTTGGTGAAGATATCAACAATTTGATTGAGAGTATCAACAAAATGTAGCTCAAAGTTTTTCTTAACGACCTCATCTCTAATGAAGTGATGCCTAATCTCAATATGCTTAGTCCTAGAGTGCTGGACTGGATTTTTTGCAAGGTTGATAGCACTAGTGTTATCACACAGAATCGGGACACAACCAAGATCCACTAAGTAGTCTTGGAGTTGGTGTTTAATCCACAACACTTTGGTGTTACAGCTCCCCGCAGCAACATATTCTGCCTCTACGGTTGAGAGAGCAACCGAGTGTTGTTTCTTGGAGGCTCAAGAGACTAAACACCCGTCCAGAAACTGGCAGTAGCCACTAGTACTCTTGCGATCCAGCTTGCATCCAGCATAGTCCGCATGAGAATAAGATATAAGAGATAAATCACATGATGACGGATACCACAATCCCAAATCTTGAGTGCCGGTAAGATATCTAAGGATACGTTTGACGGTAGTCAAGTGGAATTCTCTAGGACTAACTTGAAATCTAGCACAAAGGCATACAATAAACTGGATATATGGTCGGGATGCAGTCAAATAAAGCAAAGAGCCGATCATATCTCTATAGATTTTTGCATCCACTAATTTACCATTTTCATCCGAATCCAGTGATGTTGTGGTGCTCATAGGAGTTGTAATTATTTTACTGTTTGTTATGTCAAATCTTTTCAGCAGCTCCTTGATGTATTTGGCTTGACTTATGAAGCACCCATCTTCTCCTTGGTTGACCTGCAAACTGAGAAAAAATTAGAGTTCTCCCATTAGGCTCATCTCAAATTCGCTAGTCATGAGGTTAGCAAATTCCTCACACATTTCAGATTTAGTAGAACCAAACACAATATCATCAACATAAATTTGAATAATCAAGATGTTCTTACCTTGCTTCTTGGTGAAAAATGTTTGATCCACCTTACCTCATGTGTACCCTTTTTCAATGAGGAACGAGCTTAGTCTCTCATACCAAGCTCTTGGTGCTTGCTTAAGTCCATAAAGCGCCATGTCTTCTCTTAGAGCTTGATCCCTTGCATTGCTTGATTCAGCTAGGTCACCATCTTCTCTTGTTTCTTCTTATGGAGGATCATTCTTTTCCTTCATGCTTAGGAATTCCCCATCTTCATCATTTTTCCTGCAAGAGTTATCATTGTTAGAATCATCATGATATTCATCAAAGGAAATATGGGGTGATTCTTCCACAGTTTGACTCTTACTATTATAAATTCTATAAGCCATAGATCTATCAGAATATCCAAAGAATATACCTTCATCGCTCTTGGGCTCGAATTTATCTAAGTCTCTTTTGTCATTATTGTGGATGAAATATTTTGACCCAAATACTTTCATATGTGTGAGAGAAGGCTTTTTACATTTCAACAACTCATAAGGAGTCTTTTTGGTGTGTGGCCTTACCATAGAGCGGTTGATAATATAACATGCCGAGTTTACCACCTCAGCCCAAAATTTCCTTGGGAGTTGCCGTTCGGCAAGCATTGTTATTGCCATCTCTATGAGTGTTCAGTTTCTTCTTTCAACTACACAATTTTGCTCTGGGGTTCTTGGTGAAGAAAACCGGTGTGAAATGCCTTCAGCCCTATAAAGATTATAGAAGTCAACATTTTCAAATTCACCACCATAATCAGATTGAATGTTAGAAATCTTAAACTCACGTACTGTCTTGCTTTATCTTCATATTGAGTGCCTGAAACTCATCAAAAGTATCATTTTTATATGTGAGAAAGAAAACCCATGTGAACCTATAGTAATCATCCACCAGGACATATCCATATTTTGTACCACTTAAACTAGCAGTTCTGATTGGACCAAACAAATCCATATGAATCAGCTCAAGTGGTTTAGATGACATGTTTGCAGATCTAGCCTTGAAGGATTTTCTTGTTTGTTTACCTAGGGCACATGCATCACACAATTTATTTTCTTGTTTAAAAGATAGTTTAGGCAACCCTCTCACCATTGAATGCTTTAATAGTTTATATAAGACATTGTAGCTAGCATGTCCTAGTCTACGATACCATAACCATGCAAGCTCAGATTTTGGTGCAGCAAGATAAAGATTTATGTGAGCAGGATCATCTAAGTCAATCATGTAAACATTGTTGACCCTTTTTCCAGAAAATTTTACCTTGTCAGATTTTGGTTGAAGGATTCTACATTCAAGAGAGTCAAACAATACTTTATGATCTTTATCACACAATTGACTTATGCTGAGTAAATTGTATTTTAAACCTTCAACTAACAGCACATTTCTAATGGAGTTGGAGAGGTTCTTACTAACATTACTTGTTCCAATGATTTTTTCTTTGTTGTTCCCTCCAAATGTGACGTGTCCTCCTTCCTTTTCCTCCAAGAGATAAAATTTTATTTTATCTCCAGTCATGTGTCTTGAACAGCCGCTATCAAGGCACCACCTGTTATGCATGGCTGCAAGACACTCCTACACAAGCAGTTAAGCAATGGTGTTTGGAACCCAACCAAATTTGGGTCCCATCAAACTCTTCAGATTTTCAAAACATGAAACCATTTCTTTTGGAATCCAAACCTTCTTAGCATTCATGTTTTGTTTGCTTAGAGCAGGGATTTGGTTTTTCTTTTCAGCTTTAACGTTCACTTTTTGTTTAGAGGCTCTTTGTTGGAATTTTTAGAAGTTTAAGGAAATTTGCTTCTGAAACCATTGAGGCCGTTGGTTGGTTTTGAGTTGAAAGTGATTATTTTGCCACCTAGGAGATTGAAACTTATAGGGTTGGTGAACACAAGAATCACAATTTTCTAAAAAGCAGGGTGGTGTTGGCCTATATGAATGTGCAACCCAGTTATAGTGGCATCTGGAAGGCTGAGCAGGTAATGGCCAATGAAGTGTTGACCTGTGCTGCTGGGAAGATTGACCTTTCTTAGGCTTTTGGACAATCTTTTTGGGAATTTCATTGGCTTCCTCTTCAACCTTTTCTTTTCCTTTGGATGTAGTTTTTGAGGTAGAAGCATCAGACGAGGAAACAAATGTGACAGTTTTTAACCCAATTGGCCTTTTGTTTGTAGGTTCAAAACCCAATCCTTCCTTGTTGAAGTTCATTCTAATACCTAGCAATGCATCTAGGTTTTCTCTTCCATCCATAAATTTTTCTAAGGATTGTTGTTTATCCTTCAACTCCTTTTGTAGGTTTTCAATGTTTTGAAGAAGTTGAGTGTTGACTTGTTTGACAGCTTCATACTTCTCATTACTCAATTTGCTGTCCTTTTCATAGCTTTGCATTTTTAGCTTCATGCTATCAATCTCATTTCTTAAGTCTTCATTTTCAGTTTCCAAGTCAGCCATTTCTTTTCTTCCCTCTTCCAAATCTTCAATCATTTTCTTCAGATCTTCAATTTCAGTTTCAAGTAGAGCAGTCTTATCATTCATATTATGATCATGCACAAACAAGTTGATTTTCTTTTTCAATGATTTATTCTCCTTTTTGTACATGTCATATTTTTCCATGAGCTGTATATATGCTTCCTCCCAATCATCAATTGTGTAATTTTCAAAAGGAGAGTTTACCTCAGTTTCTTCGTCACCTCTGGCCATGAGACAAAGATCTTTTTTTCCTTGTCCGAGGAGCTAGTTGTTGTGTTAGAAGGAAACACTTTGTCACCACGAAGTGTGGATCTAGAGGGGGGTGAATAGATCGATGGCCTAATTTAAAACCAAAATAAGGCTCTAATGTGGAATTTCAACAGATCTACAAGATTACTAACTAGAGCATTGGATCTGATCAGAAACGAAGCGATCTGAGAAGAGAATCAAGAGAAGTAACCACACACACCAGTTCAAGAGCAATCTCACAAACACATGACACACCAGATTTTAGGTGGTTCGGTCAACAGACCTACGTCCACCCCATACTCAACCCAAGTGTGGCTTACTACTGCGCAACACAGCTTGCGTCCGCTAGGTAATACAGCTTAGTCTACAACCGCTGAGCTTCACAGCTTGCTGTCCGAGACCAAGTCTCGCCCGCTGAGGAATTACAGCTTGACCTGTCCAGTGGAATCCTCCACTGCAACCGCTGCGGACTACAGCTTAACCCGTCCAGAGGCTACACCTCTGTAAACCGATGAGCAATACAGCTTAGCTCTGCTGACAAACAGTTTGAAGAAAGGTTTCAGAAAATAAAAACAGAATCAAAAGAAAACAAGAAATCCCAAAAGGGAGTATAGCTCGCAATGAGCAAACTCAGCTCTGGTATCTGAACCAAGAGTCTGAGGAACAACTTCTCAAATAAACTCTCTCAACTCTATCTTCTCAATCTTCTCTTCTCTCTCTTTTTCTTCTCTGCTCTGCTCTTCTCTCTCTTTTTCTTCTCTACTCTCGGTGGCTCTCTGCTGCTTCACTTTCTCTGCTCTTCTCTCTCTTTTTCTTCTCTGCTCTCGGTGGCTCTCTGCTGCTTCACTTTCTCTGCTCGAGCTTTTCCACCCACTTCTCCAGATGAAGTGTTCCTTTTATATCAGCAGCAATTAGGAGGGCGTGTGGCTTCCACATTTCCCGCCCAACATTTTGCTCACGTGGCAGCATCCAGACTTACTGCTTTACACGTGTCACGATCCTGAGCCGTCCTCCCTTCTCGGATCATGTGCTATTCTTAAACTTTACGAAAAGTACCTGTCAGTCAGTCGGAGAGAATTATCAGTTTAAGACTATAGAACCTTGTACATACTTTGTAGTGTGCAATGCAGTGTGTAGACTTTGCAATGTATAGACTTTGCAATGCGACAGCAATGTATAGACTTTACAATGCCTAGTGTTGAAACATGAGAGCACAATGCACAAACTGAGTGTGTAATGCAGAATGCATCAAGCAAAGTATGAACATTACAAATGGATCCACTATCATGCCAAATGAATGTGCAGACTCAATGTGCACCATTGTGCAGACTTACTAAAATGATGTATGTGCATAGCAACACACAATGTGCAGACTTCGTGCAATGCATGAAGCAATGTATAGACTTAGAGTGAAGGAGTGCACAGATGCAGATAGCAAGGTATATACATTACAAATGGATGCACTGACATGCCAAATGAATGTACAGACTCTGCATGCAACAATGTGTAGACTTAGTGTTTGTGCAGCTAGCCAATGTATAGACTTGGCGTTTGTGCAGCTAGCAGTTGTATAGACTTGGCGTTATGAAGCACACAGGTTGTACAGACTTGTGCTAATGCTGCAAGTGGACAATGTACAAACTTCAAGTGCGTGCAACAAGACAATGTGTAGACTTCAGCTCGTGCAATGCAGTGTACAGACTTGACCGATGTACAGACTTTGCATGAAGCAAGGCAAACGGATGTATAGACTTGTGTGTGCGTTCATGCAATGTATAGACTTGAAATCAAGAGATGCACTGGCTGTACAGACTTTGCATAAAGCAAGGAAAACGGATGTATAGACTTGTGTGTGCGTTCATGCTACAATGCAATGTATAGACTTAAGTGTGCGTGCATGCTACAATGCAATGAATGGACTTTGTGCTCGGACAATATATGTACTTTGAATGAACGTGCATGCATTGTATAGACTTTGAGTGATGCACAAACATATGCAATGTATAGACTTGTGTTCTGCGAGACAGAAGTCTGCACTGACAATGTACATACTCTTAACGCATTGAACACATAGATAATCTGATGAAGATAATTTCATCAAAATATGAACAGTTGTCAATCAATCAAAACAAGCTGTTGTCAATGAAGTAAGGCTTATTGTCAACATCATCAACACAGAGGAGTCACAACAATCTCCCCCTTTTTGATGATGGCAACACCCTATCATATAGAATGGTAACACCCTGTCATACCCTATATGATTTTACAATGTAAAATATATTTTGATGAAAGACATGATTTGTTAGTCAGATTTGTCATGCAGATGCTATGAATGCATGCTGAGAAATGAAAACTAACTCCCTGCTAACTCCCCCTTTGCTAGTTTTTAACAAGATGAACCAATGCATGTTCTCCCAAGATCTCCCCCTTTGCCATAACATGATGCATACACTCCCCCTGGAATTCATCGAACAGATAATATATTCTCCCCCTTTGCCATCAACAAAGAGGAGGGAAAGAAATTGTAAGGGAAGAAGGATATCTGACTGGCATTCTGAGCAAGTAGTTCAGGAATTAAGCATTCTAAAGCACAGAGCCTTCAGTCATATGAATTTAGAAACTGCTTAGAGATTGAATTCTGGTTTGAAGGTTATAAAAATTAGAGTTCATGCACTACAATCATTGAATAAGTTTGTTGTGCATGATAATAGCAATAAACCAGAATCACATTTGCATGAAAGATTTAGTATCAAAGTATCTTACTTTCTTAGACTCAGTAAAATTTGTTAAGAGATACCAGGTCATATATTGAAATTAAACAATTTGACATACCTGAGTTTTCTTTTTGAAGGAACATCATTTAAATTTTATTTCATTAAGGCCATTCAGGTACCATTTGTCTTTTTACGTAAGGGTACACGTTTATCAGACGTCAGTACCCCTAGATACTCAACATGATGGATCATTCTGCCTATGATCAAATTCAACAGGACTGATTTACACCTTTTATGTGAGGATACACGTTTATGAGACGCAGGTATCCCCAGGTACTCAGTGAAACCACCCTACTGTTTTGACCATTTATACAGAGATAACTGATGCACATCATGACATAAGTGTTATCCATTTCTTTGATAGATCACTCAGTTTCTCAGTGCTTTACCAGTCATTGCTCTGCCAACATTATTTTTCAAAGATTTTTAATATTTTTCTTAGCTGTCCTTTATTTGTTTTAGAATGACTTGTTTAAGGACAATACACATACTTAGCCTTCTCTAACAGGATTTCAGGTGAGTTTTCATATTTCAGATACAGTTAACTTTGTCTGACATGTAATGAAATAAGGGTTGAGAGCTTTATCAATTATCAGGATTCTTATTTACTGATTACAATCTTTAAACTCTAAAGTTTATAAAATTTAAACCATTAAGTCAGTCCTTAAGCAATTAAAATTCTTATAAAGGAAGAAGTCTGTTTTCTATTGCTTAAGAATTAGAAATGACTAACAGATTGCCATATTGTCAGACTCAACTCGTTCAGGGTCAAGGGATGAATGAATTCAAGAGAGAAAAGATTTGAGGTTCAATGAATTTGATGACCTCTCTGAATTTCATACAACACTCTCCCTGTCTATATGCATGTGGTTTTGCAAATGAATGGGAAGAATTAGAGGAAAGAGAGCTTAGACATAGTCATGGCTGAATGATATGCAATGAGAATCATGAGTGTGATGCCAATTGATATGTCATTAAGAATATGAATGTTATGCATGCATGGTCTGGTGCAACATTCAACAGACACAGAGTTTTATTCAAGCAACCAAATTTAAATCCAAATCAGACTGCAAGAATTTTATTCATCATGCTGAACTTTACATAATACAAGTTCTCTTCTATGAAATTTGAACCTTTCATTCCCTAGTGGCTTAGTAAAGATGTCAGCAATTTGATTTTCTATTTCAACAAAATTCAATTCAATTTCTTTTATCAAATAACTGGCTGATATTAAGTAAATTATATGCTAAACCTTCAACCAGCATGACATCTTTAATGCAACAGGTAGTACACTTACCTACCTTACCTGACCCGACAATTTTACCCTTTGTGTTGCTACCAAAGGTGACAATGCCTCCATGTTTCTCTGTCAGCATGCAGAACTTGGCCTTATCTCCTGTCATATGCCTGGAGCAGCCACTATCCAAGTACCACAGATTGTTCTTGGCTGCCAGGCATACCTGCACACACAATTAGGGAGAGAATTTTGGAACCCAAGTCTATTTGGGCTCCAGAGCAGATGAAATGCAGGTAAAACATGAAAGCAAACCTTTTGGAATCCACATTTGTTTAAAAGAATTCTGTTCATTGGATTTTTCAAATTTCTTTCTATTATTATTCCTTTTCTTTTTGTTATTTTTCTTCTTGTTGGCACCAGCATGATTATTGACAGATTTGTTGCTTCTCTGCCAGTGCCTTGGTCAGGGTGCATTCACGAAATTGTGGCCATAGTAGTTTCTGGGCTGGCTGAAGAAATGCAGGTTCCTAGGTGTCCAATTGCCATACCCACCAACCCAATTTCTGGTGTAAGGTCTGTGAGACTGTGTAGCTTGATATGCATGACCTGTATACCTTCCTGGAGTCCTAGTCCACCCTGACCTATTGGAATAGGTTGACTATGCAGTGTAGTAGGACTGAACTCTGGGTTGGTAGAATTGTTTGGGTTGACTTCTAAATGCATTCTGTCTCCCCTGCACCTTCGACCCTGCTGACCTATTTACAGGTGTGTGTTGGGTCTTTTTCTGAGATGGTGGTGGTGGTGGAGACTTGATGGCCTTACCATGGGGTTTATATGCATGTGTAGGCTGACCCCTAACCTAAGACTGAGCTTTAGGATTTGGCTTGGATGTACCAAGTCTGCTAGGCTCACCAATCTTTTGTTTGCCCTTCTCCTCAGCACTAGGCTTCTTCAGGTTCACAGTTTTATTCACAGAGTTGTCTGAATTCATGTTAATGAGAGGTCTTTTCTCTTTCTGTACAGCAAATGATATAGTCTTCATTGCAAAGCTTTTAGTTGCACTGGAATTAAATCCAAGACCCTCTCTCCTGAAGTTGAATTTTGACTCTAATAAGGCATTTAAGTTCTCTGAACCTTGGGTCATTTTGTCTATTGTTCTCAGCTTGTCCTCATTATCTTTCTGAACATTTTCAACAGATTTCTTCAGTTCAGTGTTCACAATTAGGACAGCTTCATACTTTTCATTTACAAACTTCATCTCACTCTCATATTGTTGTATTTTCAATTTCCATTCATCAATTGCATTTTCTAGCCTCTCATTCTCTTCCTTAGAAACTTTTAACTCATGCTTGATTTCTTCGATTTCAGAACATGTGAGTTTCAGCTTAGCATTTTCAGATTCGAGGCATGCAATTTTATCAGTCAATGTTTTGTCATTTTGCATGGAATTTATTTTTCTTCTTAGATGCCTATTTTCTTTTCTAATATCATCTACTATATCAGCAATATCATGATAGGCATCTATCCAATCAGCAATGGTAAAATTATCAAATCGAGAGGGTACCTCATCAGAATCTTCCTCTCTGTCTTCAGAACTGGTTGCCATAAGACACATAGGTTTTTCTGATTCTTCCTCACTGTCCGAGCTGCTGCTCAAGGTACCTTCGTCCTCATCACTCCACGTACTCACCATGGCTTTCCCTTTAGTGTTCTTTCTCTTGGACTTGTCCTTGTGCTTCTGATTCTCTGGACAATCAGCTTTCAGATGGCCGGACTTCCTGCATTGGTAACACACATTAGTTTCAGATTTTTCAGTAGGGTTGAATTTATACCTGTTTTGCTTCCTGCTGTGGTGTCTTCTGTAGACATTTTTCCCTTCTCTTCAAAGAAATCTTCTGAACTCTTTTGTAATCATAGCTATTTCATCCTTTTCAAGGTCCGATCCAGATGGACTCCGATCACTGGATGATCCATTGCAGCTGGACTGTTTTGAACAACTATGCTTGGCCTTTAGAGCAATAGGCTTCTTGTATTCGAGCTCTTCAGCTTGTAGAATATTCATCTCGTACACCATCAAAGAGCCTATCAGCTCATTAGGTTTCATCTTTTGTAAATCTCTTGACTCCTCAACCACAGTTGCTTTGGTATGCCATATCGGAGCCAACGATCGAAGGATCTTCCTCACAACTTCATAATCGGTATAACTTTTTCCTAGATTTCTTAGACCATTTGTTATAATGGTCAGACGAGCAAACATTTCGGTCACTGTCTCACCGGGCTTCATTCGAAATGCTTCATACTCTGACACTAACATATTAGCTCGTGTCTCTCTCACTTGAGACGTTCCCTCATAAATGACCTCAAGAGTATCCCACATCTCCTTTGCCGTCTTGCAGGATGACACTCTATCAAATTCAGTGGGATGGAGTGCACATTGAATGGCGTTGATGGCGCTCCAGTTCAGAGTGGAATTTCGGATCTCTTCCTTGGTCCAGACATCCTCGTTCAGGGACAGCTCAAAAGGTACCTTACTCACCACCTTCCAAGTCTGATAATCCTTCGCCCTCAAGAAGACTTGCATACGGTTCTTCCAATATGCATAATTTGATCCATCAAAGTAAGGGGGCTTGGTGGTAGAATGTCCTTCAGCGATCAACCCTCTTGCATCCATCTGTACCTTCCTCTTCAGGCTGTAAGTCCCTGTAGAAGAGTTAGGCTCTGATACCAACTGTTGTGTTAGATGGAAACACTCTGTCACCACGAAGTGTGGATCTAGAGGGGGGTGAATAGATCGATGACCTAATTTAAAACCAAAATAAGGCTCTAATGCGGAATTTCAATAGATCTACAAGATTACTAACTAGAGCGTTGGATCTGATCAGAAACGAAGCGATCTGAGAAGAGAATCAAGAGAAGTAACCACACACACCAGTTCAAGAGCAATCTCACAAACACATGACACACCAGATTTTAGGTGGTTCGGTCAACAGACCTACGTCCACCCCACACTCAACCCAAGTGTGGCTTACTACTGCGCAACACAGCTTGCGTCCGCTGGGTAATACAGCTTAGCCTACAACCGCTGAGCTTCACAGCTTGCTGTCCGAGACCAAGTCTCGCCCGCTGAGGAATTACAGCTTGACCTGTCCAGTGGAATCCTCCACTGCAACCGCTGGGGACTACAACTTAACCCGTCCAGAGGCTACACCTCTGCAAACCGCTGAGCAATACAGCTTAGCTCTGCTGACAAACAGCATGAAGAAAGGTTTCAGAAAATAAAAATAGAATCAAAAGAAAACAAGAAATCCCAAAAGGGAATATAGCTCGCAATGAGCAAACTCAGCTCTGGTATCTGAACCAAGAGTCTGAGGAACAACTTCTCAAATAAACTCTCTCAACTCTATCTTCTCAATCTTCTCTTCTCTCTCTTTTTCTTCTCTGCTCTGCTCTTCTCTCTCTTTTTCTTCTCTGCTCTCGGTGGCTCTCTGCTGCTTCACTTTCTCTGCTCTGCTCTTCTCTCTCTTTTTCTTTTCTGCTCTCGGTGGCTCTCTGCTGCTTCACTTTCTCTGCTCGAGCTTTTCCACTCACTTCTCCAGATGAAGTGTTCCTTTTATATCAGCAGCAATTAGGAGGGCGTGTGGCTTCCACATTTCCCGCCCAACATTTTGGTCACGTGGCAGCATCCAAACTTGCTACTTTACACGTGTCACGATCCTGAGCCGTCCTCCCTTCTCGGATCATGTGCTGTTCTTAAACTTTACGAAAAGTACCTGTCAGTCAGTCGGAGAGAATTATCAGTTTAAGACTATAGAACCTTGTACAGACTTTGTAGTGTGCAATGCAGTGTGTAGATTTTGCAATGTATAGACTTTGCAATGCGACAGCAATGTATAGACTTTGCAATGCGACAGCAATGTATAGACTTTGCAATGCCTAGTGTTGAAACATGAGAGCACAATGCACAAATTGAGTGTGTAATGCAGAATGCATCAAGCAAAGTATGAACATTACAAATGGATGCACTGTCATGCCAAATGAATATGCAGACTCAACGTGCACCATTGTGCAGACTTACTAAAATGATGTATGAGCATAGCAACACACAATGTGCAGACTTCGTGCAATGCATGAAGCAATATATAGACTTAGAGTGAAGGAATGCACAGATGCAGATAGCAAGGTATATACATTACAAATGGATGCACTGACATGCCAAATGAATGTACAGACTCAGCATGTAACAATGTGTAGACTTAGTGTTTGTGCAGCTAGCTAATGTATAGACTTGGCGTTTGTGCAGCTAGCAGTTGTATAGACTTGGCGTTATGAAGCACACAGGCTGTACAAACTTGTAAGTGGATAATGTACAGACTTCAAGTGCGTGCAACAAGAGAATGTGTAGACTTCAGCTCGTGCAATGCAGTGTACAGACTTGACCGATGTACAGACTTTGCATGAAGCAAGGCAAACATATGTATAGACTTGTGTGTACGTTCATGTAATGTATAGACTTGAAATCAAGAGATGCACTGGCTGTACAGACTTTGCATAAAGTAAGGCAAACGGATGTATAGACTTGTGTGTGCGTTCATGCTACAATGCAATGTATAGACTTAAGTGTGCGTGCATGCTACAATGCAATGAATGGACTTTGTGCTCGGATAATGTATGGACTTTGAATGAACGTGCATGCATTGTATAGACTTTGAGTGATGCACAAACATATGCAATGTATAGACTTGTGTTCTGCGAGATAGAAGTCTGCACCGACAGAAGTCTGCACTGACAATGTACAGACTCTGAACGCATGGAACACACAGACAATCTGAAGAAGACAATTTCATCAAAATATGAACGGTTGTCAATCAATCAAAATAAGCTGTTGTCAATGAAGTAAGGCTTATTGTCAACATCATCAACACAGAGGAGTCACAACACTAGTTCCACCATCACTTTCTTCCTCGTCACTCCAGGTGGGCACCATGGCCTTGTTCTTCTTCTTGCCCTTCCATTTGTCAGCTTTTCTGAATCTGTCAGGACAATCAGTCTTGAAATGTCCTTGTTTGTTGCAAGAATAAAAAATGATTTTGTCAGATTTCTTAAAGTTTTCAGAATTAGATTTGAAACCATTTCTTACCTTTGACCTTCCTCTCATAAAGCTCTTACCTTCCTTTCTCAGAAATTATCTGAACTTACGTGTGAGCATGGCTACGTCATCCTCATTTCGCTCACTTACAGAATCCTCACCTTCATCAGAAGTGCCTTGACCACTAGGTCCTGCTTTAAGAGCTAGGGGCTTTTTCTTAGGTGCCTCAGCCTCTTTGCTCTTAAGGTTGATCTCATAGGTCATCAATGACCCAATGAGTTCATCTACCTTAGTAGTTGCGAGATCTCTGGATTCTTCAACCATGGATGCCTTCGTGTGCCATGCTGGAGTCAATGATCTGAGAATTTTCCTCACAATTTCATGTCCTGAATATTTCTTTCTCAAATATGTTAGACTATTAGTAAGCACAGTTAAGCAAACATACATGTTTTGAATTGACTCATCTGGCCTCATCCTGAACATTTCATATTCAGAAATTAAAATGTTGGCTTTTGTTTCTCGTACCTGAGAGGTTCTTTCGTAGATTACCTCTAACTTGTCCCACATTTGTTTTGCTGTTGCGCAGGTAGCCACTCTTGAGAATTCTACTGGATGGAGTGATTATTGCATGATGTGTTTAGCACTCCAGTTGACAGTGGATTGTCTTATTTGTTCTTTGGTCCACAAGTCCTCATTATCTGTGAGCTCATACGGACCTTTGCTGATCACTCGCCAAAGTTCGTAGTCATGGGCGCGAATGAACACCGGCATGCGATGTTTCCAATAAGGATAATTAGTTCCAGTGAAATAAGGACGTCTATTCACATAATGTCCTTCAGGTAAGAAACCTTTGGACGCTGATCCACCAATTCCCTCAAGGTCGTTGGACCCCATAATGAGAGATTAGGCTCTGATACCACTTGTTGAGTAGTGGATAGCGGATCAAGAGGGGAGGGGTGAATAGATCTGCCCCTCTTTTTGTAGAACACCCCTCTTTAAAGCTAGATAAAGAGAATCACAACGGAATATAACTAGCTTAGCGAATGATAAAATGATTTGCTTAGCAAGATGATTACGCAATATAGAGATCGAACCTAAGCATGCATCTAACATAAAGCAATCGCACAAGCAAATCATAACACACGAGATTTTAAGGTGGTTCGAACTGAATCCCCAATCCTACGTCCACCCCTCACCAAACCCGGTGAGGCTCCACTAGTGCCACGCACTGAACCGCAGATCGGAAAAACCTCTGATTACCTTCCTACTAACCACAAGTAGGGACGTCAATACCACATATCGGATAACTTCCGATTGCCTTCCTATGTACTAACCAGCAGAAGGGACGATCTTTTGTTTCAATGTTTGAATGAAATGGATAGAGAACAAGATAAAAATGCTCAAACAAGATATAGAGATATGCTAAAATAAAATAGAACTTGTCTAAGATTGCTGGTGCTTGAATCTTCTTTTTTTCACATGATGTAAACCACCAACAGAAGCTTCTTTCTTCTTCACAAAGCTCTCTTCTTGATTCAGCAACAATGACTTCTTCTTCATTGTGAAATGAACTTCCTTGGATCTTTTTGAGTTGATGAAGAAGACTATGGATGTAGCTTTGATCACCTTTGAGAACCTTGATTACTTCTAGCTTCCTTAAAGGTTGCTTGCTTCAGATCTAAGCTTGAATCACCTTGGAATGGATGAAGAACTTCTGCACGGAGTACTGTTTATGGCTACAGTACCTCTTCTTCCAAGCTCCTCTCTAGCCTCTCTTGATCTCCCTTTGATTCAAATGAACAACTAGGGTTAGAAAACCTCTTGCATTGGTTTTATATCTTTTGAATGGTCCATAGACACCCCCCAGACTAGATCCACAATCCATGGGAGATTGGGTGACTTTAAGATTAAAGAAATACAAGGAAAGGGGCTGACCTCGAGGTAGAAAATGAAGTCAACATTTGTTGGCTCGGGGCTGGCGGTCGACCGGAGGTAGGTGGTAGTCGACCGCCACTGAGAAACCCTGTTGAAATTTCGGTTCTGGAATTTTCGATCGACCGCCTGGGCTGGCGGTCGACCGCCCCTGAGAATCCTGCAGACAGTGAGCTGCTGGAAATTCCGGTCGACCGCCCCTGGGCTAGCGGTCTACCGCTGGCTGGGGAAATCTCGGGTTTCCCCGGTTCAGTCCGTTAACCCTTTTAGCAGTCATTCACGTCTGTGGCATCAAACTTGGCAGAATCTTGAGGATTTCTACTAAGTCTTTTGACTCTTGATGTTAACAGATTAAAGGTATATTGCTCCTATAATAAAATTTTTGTTCCGGGGTCTCCGCCCCCGGAAATCCCCGCAAGGAGCGTTGCCCCCTCGATCCCCGCGACCTGACCGACCAAGTCGATCCCCGTGCGAGGGCGCAATCATTGAGCTTTCACTTTTGCCATCTCCACTCCATTCCTTGGCTTATCTGTCATGAAAGAACATCAAGTATTTCAGTTATATGAGAGTGGAAAGTATCAATGATTTATAGTGTTCAGCCATTATCAAAATCATGAATATCAAATGACTCAAATGACCACAGGGACACAACATTCTCCACCTTTTTGATGATGGCAACACTGTGAGTCATTATGTGGCAGTAATATCCAAGATGACAAAGTTTATAACATATGCAGCTCAAGATCCATGATGATGAAAGCATGTGAATGTGGATATGTATGCATAGATGATCAGCATGGATGATCAAAGCGTGTGAATTCATATGCATGATTACAAAGAGATTTCTCCCCCTTTGACTCCTCCCCCTTTGACACTCATAATCACAAAGAGATATGTATGCATGGACAATCACAAAGGATATTCCCCCATAGAGACCTCACAAAGGTAACTCACAAAATTCTCCCCCTTTGACAACAGAAAAAAGGAGGGCTAATGTAGAGTCGATGACAAAAGTCTTAGTGACAGAGCTGAATAGGAGTTTAGAGCAAGCCATTATATGCAAATCTTAAACATGTCGTGAGCAATATACATGGTTCAAAGCTAATGAAATACGAGATCATCAACAAAGTTCAAAAAGTAGCTACATCCATGTTTTAATAGAAATGAACCAGAAATGCATATCATGGCATTGGTGAACTTTTCTTTGTCGTATACATTCATATTCAATTACTTCATCGGGAATAGCACAAACTAGTATTGAGGTTAAACAAGTATGACTAAGGCATAGAATTTTATGAATTCAGCACTGGTTTGCATGATCTTTTGCAGTTTTATGCACATGACTCATATTTTACGAGCAATTGAGTCTAGTACATGCCTCCTATCCGTAAGAATACACGTTGTTTAGATGCCATTATTCCTCGGTATTTGGTAAGACTTACCGTTATGTTTCAGAATGAACAGAGATAGCAAAGTCACGTCATGACATATCCGATCTCATTTTTTTGATGAGAAGATATATTTCTCAGCAATTATGCAAGTGCTCTGCCTAGAGTTTAAATTAATTAAGACAGAGATAACATGGGCACATCATGACATATCATTCGTCACTTGTTTTGAGGACGTGACATATTTCTCCGTGCAACAATATCATTACTATGTCAAATTGATTTTCACGAATTCCAGCTCATCAAGGTGTTTAACAGTAATACTAAGCTTTAGCAACTTCAACCAACGTTGCAATGACGTTTGAATTTTCAGATTTCATAATAGTCATTCAAGGCACATCATGTAATCTCTAGTTAAAGTCTATTAACACCACAGAACATAGATGATTTCAAAAGAAATATCAGAACTTCAAGGAAATCATTAAATCTGAACCATTTTCATTTGATGGACAATCATCAGTTCATATAATAGAAAGCTCTTACGCCATAGTTATGTCGGTCTCATGATCTCATATTCAGGCTAGAAGCCATTGAGGTTCAAATTGCAAGAGAGGAAGACAAGCAACTAGACTCCCCTTAAGGATATGCAATGGATGCACTCAAGGAATTATGTTTGAAGCAAGTGTAATGACAATTGTCAAGGAGAGGTTGACTTGAACCATGCAGGGGTTGACCTAGTCAAACATGAAGTTGGCAGAGATGAAATGTATGACCCAACACATGGTTGTACACTTATTCATGGTAATAGAATGAAGATGAAACATATGCATGAATGCTTCAAAAAGATAACTCCCCCTTACTATATGGCCTATATGCGACAGTGGCACATGGTACTTGGCGGAGGTGAAACCTCACGCATATTGAGTGCTTCTAGACAAGCATAACCTGCCTTTCCATACATCAACATTTAATATACCATGGCCATGCAAGTATTATGCTACATAAACCATGCCATGCATCGTGAACATGAATTCAACTTTATTATGTATTATGACTACATGCAATGCTACACCTTATGCAAAATGACATAATTACATATAAACAATGCATGGAAACCAATCTGCAAAAACACACAACTAAATTGAACAAGATCATCATTTCAATTTTTATTGGCCTGAGGTCGGCAAAGACCATGCTCCCTTCTGAGTGTTGTTATCCTGTCATTACACAAGGGCTTGGTGAAGATATCAACAATTTGATTGAGAGTATCAATAAAATGTAGCTCAAAGTTTTTCTTAACGACCTCATCTCTAATGAAGTGATGCCTAATCTCAATATGCTTAGTCCTAGAGTGCTGGACTGGATTTTTTGCGAGGTTGATAGCACTAGTGTTATCACACAGAATCAGGACACAACGAAGATCCACTAAGTAGTCTTGGAGTTGGTGTTTAATCCACAACACTTTGGTGCCACAGCTCCCCGCAGCAACATATTCTGCATCTACGGTTGAGAGAGCAACCGAGTGTTATTTCTTGGAGGCCCAAGAGACTAAACACCCGCCCAGAAACTGGCAATAGCCACTAGTACTCTTGCGATCCAGCTTGCATCCAGCATAGTCCGCATCAGAATAAGATATAAGAGATAAATCACATGATGATGGATACCACAATCCCAAATCTTGAGTGCCAGCAAGATATCTAAGGATACGTTTGATGGCAGTCAAGTGGGATTCTCTAGGACTAACTTGAAATCTAGCACAAAGGCATACACTAAACTGAATATCTGGTCGGGATGCAGTCAAATAAAGTAAAGAGCCGATCATACCTCTATAGATTTTTGCATCCACTAATTTACCATTTTCATCCGAATCCAGTGATGTTGTGGTGCTCATAGGAGTTGTAATTATTTTGCTGTTTGTCATGTCAAATCCTTTCAGCAGCGCCTTGATATATTTGGCTTGACTTATGAAGCACCCATCTTCTCCTTGGTTGACCTGCAAACTGAGAAAAAATTGGAGTTCTCCCATTAGGCTCATCTCGAATTCGCTAGTCATGAGGTTTGCAAATTCCTCACACATTTCAGATTTAGTAGAACCAAACACAATATCATCAACATAAATTTGAACAATCAAGATGTTCTTACCTTGCTTCTTGGTAAAAAGTGTTTGATCCACCTTACCTCGTGTGTACCCTTTTTCAATGAGGAACGAGCTTAGTCTCTCATACCAAGCTCTTGGTGCTTGCGTAAGTCCATAAAGCGCCATGTCTTCTCTTGGAGCTTGATCCCTTGCATTGCTTGATTCAGCTAGGTCACCATCTTCTCTTGTTTCTTCTTATGGAGGATCATTCTTTTCCTTCATGCTTAGGAATTCCCCATCTTCATCATTTTTCCTGCAAGAGTTATCATTGTTAGAATCATCATGATATTCATCAAAGGAAACATGGGGTGATTCTTCCACAGTTTGACTCTTAATATTATAAATTCTATAAGCCCTAGATCTATCAGAATATGCAAGGAATATACCTTCATCGCTCTTGGGCTCGAATTTATCTAAGTCTCTTTTGTCATTATCGTGGATGAAACATTTTGACCCAAATACTTTCATATGTGTGAGAGAAGCCTTTTTACCTTTCAGCAACTCATAAGGAGTCTTTTTGGTGTGTGGCCTTACCATAGAGCGGTTGATAATATAACATGCCGAGTTTACCGCCTCAGCCCAAAATTTCCTTGGGAGTTACCGTTCGGCAAGCATTGTTCTTGCCATCTCTATGAGTGTTTGGTTTCTTCTTTCAACTACACTGTTTTGCTCTGGGGTTCTTGGTGAAGAAAATCGGTGTGAAATGCCTTCAGCCCTGCAAAGATTATAGAAGTCAGCATTTTCAAATTCACAACCATGATCAGATTGAATGTTGGAAATCTTAACTCACCATCTTGATTTATCTTCATATAGAGTGCCTGAAACTCATCAAAAGTATCATTTTTATGTGTGAGAAAGAAAACCCATGTGAACCTAGAGTAATCATCCACCAGGACATATCCATATTTTCTATCACTTAAACTAGCAGTTCTGGTTGGACCAAACAAATCCCTATGAATCAGCTCAAGTGGTTTAGATGACATGTTTGCAGATCTAGCCTTGAAGGATTTTCTTGTTTGTTTACCTAAGGCACATGCATCACATAATTTATTTTCTTGTTTAAAAATAGTTCAGACAACCCTCTCACCATTGAATGCTTTACCAGTTTATGTAAGACATTGTAACTAGCATGTCATAGTCTACGATGCCATAACCATGCAAGCTCAGATTTTGGTGCAGCAAGATAAAGATTTATGTGAGCAGGATCATCTAAGTCAATCCCCGCGACCTGACTGCGCAGGTCGATCTGCGTGACCTTACCGCACAGGTCGATCCGCATGCGAGGGCGCAATCATTGAGCTTTCACTTTTGCCATCTCCACTCCATTCCTTGGCTTATCTGTCATGAAAGAACATCAAGTATTTCAGTCATATGAGAGTGAAAAATATCAATGACTTATAGTGTTCAGCCATTATCAAAACCATGAATATCAAATGACTCAAATGACCATAGGGACATAACAGAAGGTCATGATGCCGATGGTAGAAGAGTTTGTTTGTTTATATGCTAGCCGAGATGGAAGATCATGATGCCGATAATTGATTTATGCGCCAGCCTAGACGAAGGAGTCATGATGCTGACAATGGGTTTATGCATCGGCCTAGACGGACGGTCATGATGCTGACAGTTGGTTTATGCATCGGCCTAGACGGGAGGTCATAATGTCGACGGTGGGTTTTTACGCCAACCTAGACGAAGCAGTCATGATGCTGACAATGGGTTTATGTATTGGCCTAGACGAAAGGTCATGATGCCAACAATTGGTTTATGCGCCAGCCTAGACAAATGAGTTATGATGTTAACGATGGGTTTATGCATCGGACTAGACCGATGGTCATGATGCCGACAGTTGGTTTATGCATTGGCCTAGACAGGAGGTCATGATGCCGATAGTAGGAGTCTTTTTATTTTTCTGGTCGGACGGAAGGTCCGAGTCAAAGATGAAGGGGTCTTTTTGTTTCTGACCAGACTGAAGGTCATGAGCTAAAGGTGAAAGGCTCTTTTTATTCTCTGGTCGGACGGAAGGTCCGAAACAAAAGTGAATGGGTCTTTTTGTTCTCTGGCTAGACAAAAGGTCCGAGCCAAAGGTGAAAGGGTCTTTTTATTCTCTGATCGAACGGAAGGTCCAAAACAAAGGTGAAGGGGTCTTTTTGTTCTCTCGCCAGACGAAAGGTCATGTGCCAAAGGTAAGAGGGACTTTTGTTCTCTGGTCGGATGGAAGGTCCAAAACAAAGGTGAAGGGGTCTTTCTATTCTCTGGCCAGACGAAAGGTCCGAGCCAAAGGTGCAAGGGTCTTTTGTTCTCTAGTCGAACGGAAGGTCTGAAACAAAGGTGAAGGGGTCTTTTTGTTCTCCGACCAGACGAAAGGTCCGAGCCAAAGGTGAAATATGGACGTTAACCCGACGGGATGTCGGAGTCAACAAATCCTGCTTATACGGTATGTCTAGGACGAGGGCCAAAAATAGTGCATTGTTGTCGATCCGACATTATGTCGAAACCAACCAACCTGGGAGAGACATAGGGTCTGGGCGAGGGCAGAATATGGTTGTTCACTTGACAGACTGTCAAAGTCAGCAAACTTGGCAAAGACGTGAGGCCTAGGCCAAGAGAGTAATTTAGGATATAGATGCTGACCCGATGTCATGTCAGAGCCAACGAACTTGGCAGAGACGTGAGGCCAAAGTCAAGGGCATAATATAGGATAGGTGTTGACTCGATGTCCTGTCGAAGCCAACGAACATGGCAGAGGCATGAGCCCTAAGCCAAGGGTAGAATATAAGATAGGTGTTGACTCAACGTCCTGTCGAAGCCAACGAACTTGGCAGAGGCGTGAGGCCTAAGCCAAGGGAAGAATATAGGATTGGTGTTGACTCGACGTCATGTCGAAGCCAACGAACTTGACGGAGGCGTGAGGCCTAAGCCAAGGGACGAATATAGAATATAAATATTGACCCGACGTCGTGTTGGAGCCAACGAACTTGGCAGAGACGTGAGACCAAAGCCAAGGGCAAGATATAGGATAGGTGTTGACTCAACGTCCTGTCGGAGCCAACAAACATGGTAGAGACGTGAGGCCTAAGCCAAGGGCATGATATAGGATAGGTGTTAACTCGAAGTCATGTCGAGGCCAACGAACTTGGCAGAGGCGTGAGGCCGAAACCAAGGGATGAATATATGATAGGTGTTGACCTGATAGAATGTCGAAGGAAATGGGCTCTGCCCCGATAGAAGGTTTGGGGCGGGGGTAGATTAGAATGTAAACGCATTAAAGGCCCAGACCCAGGGCTAAATATTGATGTCAATCCGACAAGATGCCGAAGTAAACCAACCTTGCTCCAACGGAAGGTCAGAAACAAGGGCAGAACGTGTGGATGCAGATGTCGACCCGACGTTATGTCGAGGCCAACCAACCTGGCAGAGACGTGAGGCCTAGGGCAGGACAGAGCATGGACGTTGACCCGTGGAAATGTTGAGATCAACAAACCTTACTCAGACAGGAGGTCTGGGACAAAGTGAAGCGGTATTTTTTGTTGGTTTATTTGTTTGAATTGCTTGGGTTTATTGAATTTGCTGAGTTTATTGAATTTATTGGTTTTATTGAGTTTGTTAGGTTTATTTGATCTATTGAATTTGTTGGTTTGTCGAGTTTGTTGGGCTTATTTGATTTATTGAATTTATTGGTTTGTTCAGTTTACTGAGTTGATTGGTTTATTTGGGTTTGTTGATTATTGGGTTGATTGATTTTGCTGGATTTATTGCATTTTATGGGGTTTGTTTGGTTTATTGAGTTTATTGATTTTGTTGGGTCTGTTGGGTTTGTTTGGGTTGATTGATTTATTGGGTCTCTTGGGTTTATTGAGTTTTGTTGGGTTTGTTTAGTTTATTAGGTTGATTGGGTTTACTTGGCTCGTTGAGTATATTGAGTTTGTTGAATTCGTTGAATCTATTAAATTTATTGATTTTGTTGGGTCTATTGGGTTTATTTGGGTGTATAGGGGTTTGTTCTATTGGGTTTATTTGGGTGTATAGGGGTTTGTTTGGTTTGTTAGATTTATTGGTTTGTTGAGCTCATTGATTTAATGGGTTTATTAGATTTATTTGGGTTTATTGAGTTTATTGATTTGTTGAGTTCATTCTAGACCATCATTTTTTTCTTTTTTTCTCTCTTCTTTCTTTGGGTTGGGCTTCTTGGCACAGATTCTTCCGTGATGCGAAATACTTCGCTCAGTGGGACTATTAGTGAATTCGACTGCTCATTGCGCCAATAGGACTTAAGGATTAATACCCATGAGCCCAGCGAGGGAGGGAAGCCTCAGGCCCCGGGGGAGGTTTTATGGGCCCAGCCCGATGGGACTAGGGGAACTTTAAAGCTTGGTGAGGGTAGAGTGCCTCAGGCCAAGAGAAAAGATTCTTAGGCCTAGCCTAGTGGGACTATGAAACAATTTGTAGAGCTCGGTAGAGGCGGAGTACCTCAAGCCAAGAAGAAGGTTTTATGAACCCAGCCCAATGAGATTAGGGGGTAGTTTTTGAGCTCAGCGAGGGCGGAGTGCCTCAGGCCAAGAAAAGAAGTCTTATGAACCCATCCCAGTGGGGCAAAGGGTAATTTTGAGCTCGGTGAGGGCAAAGCCCTCAGGCCAAGGAAGAGGGTTTTATGGACCCAGCCTAGTGGGACAAAGGGTAATTTTTAGAGCTCGGCAAGGGCAGAGTGTCTCAAGCCAAGAAAAAGATTTTATGATCCTAGCCCAATGGGACAAAGGGTAAATTTTTTTTGGGCTTGGCGAGGGCGAAGTGCCTTAGGCCAAGGAAAGAAGTTTTATGAGCTCAATCCGGCGGGAATAATGGGCAAATTTGAGTTCAACAAGGGCGGAGTTCCTCATGCCAAGGAAAGAGGTCTTATGAGCCCAGCCTGGAGGGATTGATGGGTGAAATTTTTTTGAGCTCGGCAAGGAAGGAGTGCCTCATGCCAAGGTAAAGGAGATTTTACGGGCTAATGTTGGGCAAGAAGTCATAACCAGTAGTGGTGGGAGAGTCCCGTGAGACAAATATGGCATCTCTTGGTGTATTTGAATAATTATTGCGGCTGAATGCCGAAGGGCAGTGAAAATGCACTGGCTGGGAGCATAGGTCCTAGATCAAGGGTAGAGTGTCAATCTCGGTTGGACAAATGGGGAGTATCCCTGTATGATGAGAGGCTGGTGAGGCAACGCGAATTTCGATGGGACCGGGGGTGCTAAGGCGGGCCATCATAGGCCAACGGGGGTTTACTTGCTGGCCTAATGAGGCGAAAGGGGCCGAAGGCATAGACGGCTCGGCAGAATTTGATCTTCTCCTTCCCATCGATGGGGCATGGACCTATTTTTAATAGGAGGCCTGGTGGCCAATGAGGGCTCTTCAGTGCTAGAGGGACTGCTGATTCGATATTGCCCCTTCCCCACTCAGAGGATATCCGACGACCGCTCGCTTCAGATCAACAATTGTCTCCCTTTTGTTGTGAGTTTATGTGGCAGGTGCTTCCGAACGGTTGCACCCATTGCAGAAACGGGCTCCCGATGTTTACATTGAGCATCATCCTCTGGGCCCTTTGTGCTGATAATTGCAACTACAGAGTCTTCTTAGCTCTACAGACGACGTAGTCATTTTATTTTCCCCTAAGCACTCATCATGTAATGCCGCTAGGGAACTTTTTGCTCATGGAAGAGGGTAAGAAGGCCATGCTTGGCTTAGGATTTTTTTTCTTGCTTTTCATTTCTCTCTTTTTTTTGTTGAGAGGTTCTCGAGCTAGGGGCTAATGAACCTGCGACGGTTCTCCTTCCTCTTTGGTGGATGTCCATTCGTCATTCATTTTTGACTCCCAGGCGGGGAGCATAGGATTACCGACTTAACCGCCTTACTTGTTTCTTCGGGAAGTTTCGATCGCATCTGGCCGTATTGCTGTGAAGCACATCCCCATATTGTTCCAGCCTTTGCAGCACCACAACGGCATCTAGTTGGGTCTTTTTATTTGGAGGGAGTATCACTTGGTGGTTTTCCTTAGTAGCCTCATCATTCTGCTGTCACTGGCCCTGACATAGGCCGTGCTTGTCTCTTCAATTGTAACCTGCTTGGCATAGATATGCCATAGCTGATAGCGTTTATTCATAAAGGGGGTTCATCCTCCTGCCTTTTCTTGTATTATTCACGCTTATGGCGCTTGCTCAACTGACTCCTTGCTTTTAGAGCCTTAGCTAATGAGCGGATTTTTGCTGCTCTCCTTAGTTGCATGAAAGCTAAATGGAGGTGGGGTCTGTAGGTCCCTTATTTCTTAATCTTAGGAGTGTGAGATGACTTTGCCCCTGAATGATGCTTATAGTTTGCGGGGAATGCCCCCGTTTTATTCCAATCTTGGTGGCGTTATGGAGCTGAAGTCCCAGCCCGATCTACCTTTGTTGTTGTGCAGCGTGTATATTGCAAAGCAAGGTTGCATTCATCATCATTCATTCATTTTTTTATCCATTCTTCTTTTCCTCTTTCTTTTTTTTCTCCCTTCTTTTTTTCTCTTCTTTTTTCCCTTTTTCCTTTTCCCTTTTGCAGTCATTCTTCATTCTTTTTTTCTTTTTTTTTGGAATTGACAACTCGGATGGCACTGATAGTGAAGTGTCGTGTGGACCAAGGCGGGTGCGTAGGAGAGCGCTCACCTCCTCAGAGAGGGGATGAGTAGTTTGCTCCACTATACCAATCCTACAATGGTAGTTTGTATTCCGCACAGAGCAGGACATGAGGGGAGTAATTATTCCCTTGACAGGTGCGGCCATCAATGCCTCTCTTCACTCTCCTTCTTTTTTTTGTATATTTTGCATCATTTGTTATTCTCTCCTCTATTTGGCAAGTATCCGCATTCAGGCTATGCGGACATGTTAGATATTGGCTTCAGCAGAATTTGTGGGGAGTAGCTGAGGCGGTGGTGTCGCGCGGGGCCGCTCTCTTTAGGATGGGCATTTGGTGAGGGCGTGGTGGGTCCACCAGGTACTCACGCATCTGTAGTTCGCCTTTCCTGACCAGGCATTCAACAATGTCCTTGAACACGCAGCAATCCGCAATAGGATGCCCCGTTGCTTGGTGATCGGGACAGAAACGTGAATCGTCCTTTCTCTCAGCGTTGCTTGGCTTCTTTGGCTCCGAAAGCACCACTTTGCTGCATCCAAGGGCCCACTCAAAGAGAGCTCGGGTCTTATCCTTCGGGAAGGAGTAGGGTTTCATCATTTTGTCCCTTAATGAGGACCCTTATTTTGCTAGCTCGACGGAAGAAAGACTAGCCGCCTCTTCTTTATTCTTCTTTTGTCGCTCGAAGTCTTCAAAATTTGAAGTGCCAATTTCTTTTTGCCCCGGCTGTTTTTCGGTTGGTTTATTCTTTTGGCACGAGGCTGGGCAAAGCTTTGCAAGAACTGCTTCAGCATCGGCTGCGACGTTACTTAGTTGTTCAAAGGTCGTGACTTTAATGTCAATGACCCATCGTAGAATTTTCATTCTCAAATTCTCTTTGCATATATGAATAGAGTCCCCATAGCTAGGCGGATGCCAACACCTTTCACGGAGATTCCTCCACCCTCTTATGTAGTCCGTGGCAGACTCATTATCTTTTTGTTTGGCTGCTTATAATTCGGCCTTAGTGACTTCCTCTTCAGCCATCTTCACATTCATTGTTTGTTCCAGACTTAGCTTGTCCATTACCGTCGGATCTACTAGACTCGGGTGTAGGGCAACCAGCTGCATACGCGGCCTCATCGGCACCAGTGTCGGAGATGTTTTAGTTGCCCCCTGACTCGCCTAGGGAATTGTGTGTTGGAATGGTTGAGGGAGAATGCCCCCTATATGATTATGTACGATTCGGGGCAGGGCTGGCTGTGTTGAGACTCTAGGTAAGCTAGCACCACCTTGTGCCGCCTCATGTAGATATTCTGTCGATTGTGGCATAAATGGACTTATATTCATTTCATTTAGCCGCCTTTGTAGCATTTTGATTTCTTGCTGTTTCTGGTGTAGTAGTGCCATCGCGGCAGGGTCTTGTCAGGAGGGGCTGGGAGTGCTATCTTATGCCTCTGGTTTGTATGAGATGTGTGGCATCCTGTCATCATAGCCGGATGCGCCTAGTTTCTTCGAGACGACCTCTGGTGCGGACACACGCCGTAATACGCATCGGTGACTGAGGATACACCGGGGCCCGCTTAGCTCACGGAGGATGTGGACGCATTGGCCGAGCCATCACCTTTATTTCACATTTTTAGGCCATGTTGGGCCCTATTGTAGTCCATGTTGGACAATTGTATTAAATATGGCAAATGGGCTAGGCTGGGTATTGGGCTAGAGTTAATGGGCCTTTGGGCCTTAATTGGGCCAAAAGGGGCTTCAATGTGAACATGCCTAATAGGTTAGCATGCTAGGTATGAAAGGGGAAATGGGATGGATGTAAGACCCTGAGTCTTTCGGATCCTTATCGAAGAGTTTCAGATCACTTTTGTGGGTCCTGAGTTGTATTTTATAATATGTGTGGGTTTTTCTCTCGTACTAGTTACAGATCCCCGTGGTGAGTTTATTGTTCAATTCATCGACTCAAAGACACTATAGTTGCGTTGCATTCTTTCCGAGGATCGTTTAGACTATTTTTCCGTATTTTTCTGAATTAGTGCATTTTTGGGCCAAAAATTGGATTTTATGAAAATTAGGAAATTCCTAATTTTATTTTCTTTATTAACACTCTCGCTCTCCTCTCTCACCCTCACGATCTCTCACTCTCTCCCTCGCCGTTCTCTCTCTTCTCACCCCCTTTGCTCCGGTTGCAGACGGAGGAGGCCTGGGGATGACGTGGCGACGGCGTGGAGCTGCTGTAGAACGTGCTGGCGTGATGGATGGAGCGTGGCGTTGGCGCGATCCCGTTCGGTGGATTCGAAGATGACAGTTGAGCTCGTGCAATGGTTTTCGGCGTGGTTTAGTCGCTTCGGCGCGCTAGAACTTTGGTGGAGATAGGGAGATGGACGCCCTACTCCTGTACTGCGTTCCCCCATGATTTCAAGCGATACGGTGCGAGAACGTGCGGGTTTGGCTTCGGTTTGGGTGAAGCATGCCTTGTGGGAGTGTGAGACGTGTTTGCCTTTCTTGGCGACGATTTCTAGCCTAATTGGTTTTATTTCAATCCCTGGCATGTTTGCATTCCATTTCCGTTGGTTTCATTGTGATTGGTGGTCATTTGGGACCGGTGTGACCCCGGGAACCCATGTGACTCAATTAGGGTAGATTCGTTGGAATTGCCTGTTTCTTACGTTTTTGGATGCGGTTTGGATCCCTTCCGGTATGACGATTAGGGTTGTTTTCCCTTTGTTTAGGAGCGAATGGGGCGTGGAACGGCCGAGATCGGCCAATCCTCTGATTTTCCCGCCGTAGCGATTTAGCGATCTTACCAGAGACCATTTTTAGTCTCTTAGCGGTCCTTGGGTGACCGCTTACGCTTTTCAAACAGTAAGTCGGTTCAGGTCTTCGTGGTCACGCGATAGACCATTTCTTCTGGTTCGCGGTTAAGAAATTGACCGCTAATCTCTGCTAGCGTGCGTACGATAGACCGCTAACGAGATTGAGTATGTCGGTTTGGCTAACGCGGTCGTGCGATAGACCGCTAAGACTTGGCTGGCGATCAGAGAGATGACCGCTAACCATTATTTATGTCGGTTTAATAGTTTAAGTCGGTTGGGCTAGCGGGCCTAGCCTTGACCCCTATTTATTGTTAGCGGCCCCATGTGAGACCGCTATTTAGTTTGACTGTTTTATGTCGGTTGAGGGTTGACCGGGTTTAGCGGTCACATAGACGACCGCTACCGTCTCCCTGGCGGTCCTGCGATAGACCGTCTACCCCTATGGTTTTGAAGTTTTGTCCGTTCGAGTCTCTGAGTGAAGCGGCCATGCCCTAGACCGCTTAGCTCAGTGAGACGGCCTATGATCAACCGTTTATGTGTTGGTGTGGCTCTTCCTTGACCACCTAGTGTCTGTATTCTTTGAGTGAAGGTAGCGGCCTTTGGCTGGCCGTTTGGTTTACCTAGCGTATGACTGTTTACTTTCTAGAGCTTTGTTTTCCTGATATTTGGCCTCCATCTGTCTTGGCCTTACCTTGTGGTTTGCCCGTAGTCCCGTGGATATCTTGGATGTCCTATGAGGGTGATGACCATGTTGTGGGGTGGCCGAAGAGTGCCATTATATCGAGCGGTGTTCCGTACTGTTTCAGAGTCAATATTGGTGTCTGGTCAACCCGGTATGATCCAGTGGTTGACATATGACTCGTGGGTGTCTCGGCTATCTTGAGCAGATCGAGACATGGTTTTGGACATCTTGAGATATCATCTTACCTCGGTGTGCGTGTCCATATGCTTTGAGGGTCTTGGTGATTCCTCAGGTCTCCGTGGTTTGTGTTATGCAGAGGCATGGATCAGGTGATCCTATAATATTTCCTTTATCGATGTTTTATCATGCTGTGGCTTACAGATTAGACTGATCGGCAGCTTGTTACCGTTTTGTGCGACGATCTTGACCGCGAGTCGTGAGACTCAAGGATCGTTGTGTTAGTAGGTCTAGTTGTTGTCCTGAGTCCGGTGGCAGTCTGGTATGCTACCTCGTGTCTTGTGATTGATGCTTCGTAGTACGTGTGGCAGTGCGTGCTTTGCCTGTCCGTACTTCTGCACTGATGTTTTGGAGTTTCTGTGTCTAGTGAGCCTCCACTAGTCGTAGCCTGATGACACGCATGTTCCAGTGTGTTGGCCCACTTAGGAGTGGTGGCGGGACAGTTCCTGATTTACGATTTGTAAGCTAGTTTCCGTGGGCTCCCTTGCCTTACAGTAGCGTCCTATTGGGAAAGAAAGCTAGCTAGAGGCCTGGCTCAAGGCATTGGGCTTGTGTGTGCACACGTGGTCAGGGGCGTTTGGACGAGCGCCGACGGGCGTTACCCTGACTAGTCACTCGTTACTGTTGTTCCTTGTACTCAGTTCTGTGAGTGTCTCAGTTACCGCCGTTCCAGGTGTGTGGGAGATACTTGTGGCGCAGTGTAAGACGTTAGTGGATGCATCTGGCTATTCTTCTAGTGAGGAGGTGCTCCTGTCACTTGGTGCATGACTCTAGTGATTCTGGTGTCTCGTGATGTGTCTTTCCATCATTGGGTTCCGGGTAGCCGGGCGTGGCTTTACTCGAGGTCCAGTCTTGCGTACCGTACACGATAATCTAGTTGTGTACGTTCGTGCCTTTGACTGGATAGGTCTTTTAATAGGGCTTTTCCTATTTTGGTAGGCTTCAGCTTTGGAGCTTGTGCTCGGTTGACGGATCGGTAACGCCCGACTTGGTGAGATCCGGGTTAGCCTTTCTGTTGCCGTTTGGAGTAGCTTCGAGAGCCGTGGTTTGGTCGGTGGCCGTGTTTCTGGTTAGCACGGCTTCCCTTCTTCTTTAGCTGTTCTCTTTCCTGCTTACTCCTACTTTTTACAGCTTTACTGTGTAGTTAGTGCTGCTATTGCTCCTGCTCTTTCCTACTTTACTGTTTAGCCTTGTCATTTTGTGTTACTGCGTTGTTTCTAGTGGGGATCTGCGTGACCCCTACTGAGCCAGTGACACGAGGCTCACCCCTGCTTTCAGGTGTGGTCGTTCGGCTTCCTGATGGTTCGTGACGCGGTGCGTCAGTTCGTGGTTGCCATTGTTGCCAGCGTTCTCTGCGTCGGGCTTCCCCCGACTTCAGTGTACGTTTTATTTTCTATTGGACTGTACTTGCCTTTACTTGGACTGGACTCTGTTAATTTAAACTGTTAATTGAAAAAGTAATTTTATTTCCTCTACTTTAGCAAACTTGATCAATGAAATATTAATTGCTCACTACTTTATCTGGGACTTCAATGTACAACACACACTCCTTTTATCCCTTCGGAGCTTTTCCGCTCTTGGGAGGCCTCGCAGGATCCAAGTGTTATCGAGTTTACCCGATATGCGGACCCTGGGTCGTCTCAGGTGGTATCAGAGCTGTGATTGTGTGTAAGGTACATGGGAATTTGAGATATCGCAGTATTCAGAGTCCTTAAGGTCCAGTACAGCTAGCTGTCGGCATTAGCATTGGCATCAGTTTTGCGATTGTTTGTCACTTTGTTTCCATTTGTGGTCTTGTGCGTGCTATGTTGGCACTGTGCGAGATGGTTTCGCTCTCGTCAGGATGTGACAAAGTGCTTTTCTTTTTCTGTGGTGTTTGTCTCGGTTATGTTGTGCTTGGCAGAGTTCGCCGGCAGGTGTGAATCTGTGGTGCAGTGTTGGAGATCTTTCTATAATTCATTCAAGTGGCTGGTGACTTTCTCATTGGTGTGATGGCCGTGCACATTCTTATGTTGCTTTGGTCATCCCAGATTAAGATTTGTTCAGCCCCTGAGGTGTTAAGCTTGTGTCATGATAGTCGATTGGATGCCTTGTTTGGAAGAATGCTCGGGTGAACCTAGGATTTTCCTTCCTGGTGAGCTATTGTTAGTCGAGCTTGATTCTTCTCCTCTTGTTTGGTGGCATCTTTTAGAGGTAAGCCTTGGAAGTGCACTCTTGGTGAAGCCTTTGTCTTGTGTCTGCTTAAGGGTGGACTGTGTTAATTCTGAACCTGATTTGTCTTTATTCGACGGTTGCTTGGCTTTGGACCCAGATTTTATGTTTGGCAGCCGTTGTGCACCGTGTCGGATGTGTCGTGTTTGGCAATTGTTGTGCTTTGAAGGTTCAGTAATCATTCTAGGACGTAAGGATAAGCTGAGACTGGTGTTCTTTGTGCTTTGTGCTGAAGCCGGTGCTCTTCATGGTCTGCACCTTGGCGACTTGTGATTGGTTATTAGCAGGATCGGTACTCGAGACTTGGTACGTTGCAGTCTGTGTATTGCGATGGCACCGAGTGTGTGCTGGGATGCGGATGCTGAGTTGTCCTTGATGCCTGTGTGCGTGTGTTGAGTGTGCAGCGGAAGCGTGTGGGCTGATAACCCATGGTTCAAGATCGTGAAGTTGGAAGATTCTGGCTGGCTGAGAAGTTGTTTCCTCGGCATGTCTGACGTCTTGGCTATGTGTGCCTTGACGCTGTTGGTTGCTGTGCGATTTGTTGGAGACATTATGGTTGCTGGCACTGACATGTGTGAGGATTAGGGGAATCTGTAGGCATACTTGCTGGTTGAGTACCCTTCCCTTCCTCTATAAACTTTCTTGGATGTCGTGCTCTCTAGACAGATCGTGGTCCTCGAGATGTGTTCCCCAAGATCGTTGTTATTATTGTTGTGGGTCCTTGATGGTGAGATGTTCGTAGCATGACTAGTACATTTTTAGTCATGTGTTCAACTGTAATTGTGCCTTGATGTGACCCAGCTTGTAGTTGTGTCCGTGATTCTGTGTTCAGAACGGAGCCGGGATTTTGCAAGTGTTGTTATTGTTGCTGTTGTTATTCGTTGGTGGTTGTGCTCAGCTTGGGAGGAGTTCCCTGTGAGTTTGATTTGGCATGGTGTGGACCGAGGTCTTGTTAGTTAGTTTTGTTGTACTCTTCTGTTATGATGGAGTTAGCATGCGACTCGAATCAGATGTAATGTCTGAGTGAGGACTGACTTGATTGTGCTCGTGGTCTAGTGTTGTCGTTGGCGTTCTGCGTGCCAATTTTGTTGTTCCTGGCGCGGAAGCCGATGATGTTGTCGAGCTGTCAGTGGAGGACTATGTTTCCTTGGGTAAGCTAATGCTTGTTGTGTTTTCCGAGTGTGTTCTCGATAGTAGTTTTCATGGCATGAGTCGTGTCTCCTTTCCATGTGAGACGGAAGCGACGTTGCCTTGTTTCAGAGGTGTCGACTTGTGTTCACTTGGGTGCCGTGCTCGTTCTTTGGATCGATGTGCCTTGAGATCCAGAGCTTGTACCTGTGATTGTGGTCTGGCAGTGTTCCTCTGAATTGTGATTTTTGAGGTTTGTGTTACCGTATTCTAGGTGTTGGCTGATGCTTGGCGAGCGTAGCCAATGTTGGGTTTGTTCTTCCCTGCTTCTCCTTGTTATCTCCTTTAATTTTGAGGATGAAATTCCTGCAAGGCGGGGAGGACTGTAAGACCTTGAGTCTTTCGGATCCTTATCGGGGAGTTTCAGATCACTTTTGTGGGTCATGAGTTGTGTCTTACAATCCGCGTGAGTTTTTCTCTCGTACTAGTTACGGATCCCCGTGGTGAGTTTACTGTTAAATTCATCGACTCGAAGACGCTACAGTTGCATTGCATTCTTTCCGAGGATCGTTTAGACTATTTTTTCGTATTTTTTTGAATTAGTGCATTTTCTGGCCAAAAATTGGATTTTACGAAAATTAGGAAATTACTAATTTTCTTTTCTTTATTAACCCTCTCTCCCTCCTCTCTCACCCTCACGATCTCTCACTCTCTCCCTCACCATTCTCTCTCCTCTCACCCCCTTTGCTCCGACTGCAGACAGAGGAGGCCCGGGGATGAGGTGGTGACGGCGTGGACCTACTGTGGAACGTGCTGGTGTGACGGATGGAGCGTGGCGTTGGCGCGATCCCGTTCGGTGGATTCAAAGATGACAGTTGAGCTCGTGCGATGGTTTTCGGCGTGGTTTATTCGCTTCGGCGCGCTAGAACTTCGGTGGAGGTAGGGAGATGGACGCCTTACTCTTGTACTACGTTCCCCCGTGATTTCAAGCGATACGATGCGAGAACGAGCGGGTTTGGCTTCGGTTTGGGTGAAGCATATCTTGTGGGGGTGTGAGACGTGTTCGCCTTTCTTGGCGACGGTTTCTAGCCTAATTAGTTTTATTTGAATCCCTGGCATGTCTGGATTCCATTTCCATTGGTTTCATTGTGATTGGTGGTCATTTGGGACCAGTGTGAGCCCAGGGACCCATGTGACTCAATTAGGGTCGATTCATTGCAGGAACCCATGTGACTCAATTAGGGTCGATTCATTGGAATCGCCTGTTTCTTATGTTTTTGGATGCGGTTTGGATCCCTTCCGGTCTGTGGAAGGCTTGTATGATGATTAGGGTTGTATCCCCTTCGTTTAGGAGCGAATGGGGCGTGGAATGGCCGAGATCGGTCAATCCTCTGGTTTTCCCGTCGTAGCGATTTAGCGGTCTTACCAGAGACCATTTTCAGTCTCTTAGCGGTCCTTGGGTGACCATTTACGCTTTTCAAACAGTAAGTCGGTTCAGGTCTTCGCGGTCACGCGATAGACCGTTTCTTCTGGTTCACGGTCAAGGAATTGACCGCTAATCTCTGCTAGTGGGTGTGCGATAGACCGCTAACGAGATTGAGTATGTCGGTTTGGCTAACGCGGTCGTGCGATAGACTGCTAAGGCTTGGCTGGCGGTCAGAGAGATGACCGCTAACCATTATTTTTGTCAGTTTAATAGTTTAAGTTGGTTGGGCTAGCGGTCCTAGCCTTGACCGCTATTTATTGTTAGCGGCCCCATGTAAGACCGCTATTTAGTTTGACTATTTTATGTCGGTTGAGGGTTGACCGGGTTTAGCGGTCACATAGACGACCGCTACCGTCTCCCTGGCGATCCTGCGATAGACCGTCTACCCCTATGGTTTTGAAGTTTTGTCTGTTCGAGTCTCTGAGTGAAGCGGCCATGACCTGGACCACTTAGCTTAGTGAGACAGCCTATGAACAACCATTTATGTGTTGGCGCGGCTCTTCCTTGACCGCCCAGTGTCTGTATTCTCTAAGTGAAGGTAGCGGCCTTTGGCTGACCGTTTGGTTTACCTAGCGGCCTGGCATATGACTGTTTACTTCCCAAAGCTTTGTTTTCCTGATATTTGGCCTCCATCTGTCTTGGCCTTACCTTGTGGTTTGCCCGTAGTCCCGTGGATATCTTGGATGTCCTATGAGGGTGATGACCATGTTGTGGGGTGGCCGAAGAGTGCCATTATATCGAGCGGTGTTCCGTACTGTTTCAGAGTCATTATTGGTGTCTGGTCAACCCGGTATGATCCAGTGGTTGACATATGACTCGTGGGTGTCTCGGCTATCTTGAGTAGATCGAGACATGGTTTTGGACGCCTTGAGGTATCGTCTTATCTCGGTTTGCATATCCATGTGCTTTGAGGGTCTTGGTGATTCCTCAGGTCTCCATGGTTTGTGTTATGCAGAGGCATGGATCAGGTGATTCTATGTTGTTTCCTTTATCGATGTTTTATCGTGCTGTGTCTTAGAGATTAGACTGATTGGCGGCTTGTTACCGCTTTGTGCGACGATCTTGACCTCGAGTCATGAGACTCAAGGATCGTTGTGTTAGCAGGTCTAGTTGTTGTCCTGAGTCCGGTGGCAGTCTGGTATGCTACCTCGTGTCTTACGATTGGTGCTTCGTAGTACGTGCGATAGTGCGTGCTTAGCCTGTCCGTACTTCTGCACTAATGTTATGGAGTTTCTGTGTCTAGTGAGCCTCCACTAGTCGTAGCCTGGCGACATGCACGTTCCAGTGTGTTGGCCCACCTAGGAGTGGTGGCGGGGCAGTTCCCGATATATGGTTTGTAAGCTAGTTTCTGTGGGCTCCCATGCCTTGCAGTAGCGTCCTACTAGGGGAGAAAGCTAGCTAGAGGCCTGGCTCAAGGCATTGGACTTGTGTGCGCACACATGGTCTGGGACGTTTGGACGAGCGCCGACGGGCGTTACCCTGACTAGTCACTCGTTACTGTTGTTCTTGTAATTGGTTCTGTGAGTGTCTCAGTTACCGTCGTTCCAGGTGTGTAGGAGATACTTGTGGCGCAGTGTAAAACATCCGTGGACGCATTTGGCTGTTCTTCTAGTGAGGAGGTGCTCCTGTCACTTGGCGCATGACTCTAGTGATTTTGGTGTCTCGTGACGTGTCTTTTCATCATTGGGTTCCGAGTAGCCGGGCGTGGCTTTACTCGAGGTCCAGTCTTGCATACCGTACAAGACAATCTAGTTGTGTATGTTCGTGCCTTTGACTGGGTAGGTCTTTTAATAGGGCTTTTGCCTATTTTGGTAGGCTTCAGCTTAGGAGCTTGTGCTCGGTTGATGGATCAGTAATGCCCGACTTGGTGAGATCGGGGTTAGCCTTTCTGTTGCCGTTTGGAGTAGCTTCGAGGGCCGTGGTTTGGTCGGCGGTAGTGTTTCTAGTTAGCATGGCTTCCCTTCTTCTTTAGCTATTCTCTTTCCTGCTTACTCCTGCTTTTTACAGCTTTACTATGTAGTTAGTGCTGCTGTGGCTCCTGCTCTTTCCTGCTTTACTGTTTAGCCTTGTCGTTTTATGTTACTGCGTTATTCCCAGAGGGGATCGGCGTGACCCCTACTAAGCCAGTGACACGAGGCTCACCCCTGCTTCTCAGGTGTGGTCGTTCTGCTTCCTGGTGGTTCGTGACGCGGTGCGTCAGTTCGTGGTTGCCATTGTTGCCAGCATTCTCTGCGTCGGGCTTCCCCCGACTTCAGTGTACGTTTTATTTTCTGTTGGACTGTACTTGCCTTTACTTGGACTGGACTCTGTTAATTTAAATTGTTAATTAAAAAAGTAATTTTATTTTTGCTACTTTAGAAAATCTGATCAATAAAATATTAATTGCTTACTGCTTTATCTGGGCCTTCAATGTACAACAGACACTCCTTTTATCCCTTCGGAGCTTTTCCGCTCTTGGGAAGCCTCGCAGGATCCAAGTGTCATCGGGTTTACCCGGTATCCGGACCCTGGGTTGTCACAATGGAGGCTGGATGGCTAGTGGAAGGGGGCGCCCCCCCTTCTTGGTCCAAGAGGTAGGCAACCTACCACCCTTGACTTCCGTCCCTTGAATTTTCAAAGTTTGGCAAGTCCTTGTCCCCCCTTGGTCCCCCTCCCTCTCCCACTTGGCAAGTGCGCACTCCCTCTCCCTCCCCTCTCTCCCTCGAGATTCCCAGCCCCCCTACCCCTTGCCATTCCCAATATAATCACATGTATAGGGTCATTTGTGGAGCTAATGAAGAATTAATGAAAGGTTATTGCATTTTGTGCCAAGAGGAGGCCTTGGGTGCACCCCTCTCTCTCCCCTCCTTTGCAGCATGGATTTGTTGTGTTTCTAGGGTGGATTCCCTATAAACTTGGTGGATTCCAAGTGATATCTCCTCCTCGGAGTGCGAAGCTCTGCCGCCGTCGCACCGCCGCCGCAGCTTCATCGTAGTTCTATCCATCCCTGGATAGAAGCCTAGTGCGTGATTTTTAGCTATCAATCAGGAGCTCAGATCGTGTTGAAATTTGGAGGGTGAGTTCCCCACGTCCACCCCATCCTCCACCAAAAAATTCAGGTTATTTCCCCCTCGTTTACCATTTTCCCGATCTGTTCTTCCCACCCCTAGTAATCTACCTCCTGTGCAGATCCACCAGCCAGCAAGCTACCTCTTTGCTACTTTCACCCCCTTCCCCATTTCAGAATGAGCTGAAATTTTAACTGGGAGTTCTATCCACCAAAGCCATTGTCCCCAATTGTTTTTATGCTTTTAGAAATTTTCTTTCCCATCCAAAAAATCACTGCATTTTCCCAAAATCTGTTGTGTCCTGTGCAATCTTGATCCGACCACCTCCACCAAAAAATCTATTTCCCCATTCAAACCTCCTCCAAAAATTACACAAATATTATCCACATGTTTCTTACCTTCCCATATACCATTCATAAAAATTTCAGATCCAAAATTATCCGTTTGATTTTCGGTCAACCCACGTTTTCAGGCAGATCTAATTCTGTCCTGACTGTTCTGGATCTGTGAACCAGCCTGTTATAAATTCAATCACGAACATTTCAGCAACAGAAAAATTACTATAACACCAGGTGGTTGTAATTCTTTGAGTCAGCTTCGCAACGGCGCTGGTTTAGTGTCGATCCGACGTCCGTGCTGATCGCAGCAATTTTTCTCGCCAAGTCGCGCAGTGCTGACAGCAGCCAAATCAGTTCGGGACAACAAGCTGTCGCCCGAGTAGCAGTGTGCCAGAACCATCGGAGCTGCCCCAGAAGCCACACGTCAACCCAAGTGCGGTACTCCTGGGTCCCACATTATAGTCCTTTACCTCCTTGCGTAGAGTGGGCAGTGAATTCAGTTCTATAAATTATTGAAATTATTTGTACCAGGAGTACGGAACTTGGCCGGGGTCGTCTTCCCCACGTCCGGTAGCGTGGAGGTATCGTGTCCGCTCCCTTCACTCGGCATTTTACTTATTTCGTATTTATTTCTATATGCTGCTGCAAGTGATAGGTTAGCTAGCTCGATTCAATTTAATCACTACTGCGAGAGTGAGTGAGTGAACTCGTCCCGTGACACGATCCGAGCACGCAGAAAAGTCGATACCCGAGGCTCATTGCAGGTTTCTCAACCGTGCACGATCCCGCATTTCCCTCGCTTAGGGACGTCCGCGAGCTAGACTCCCAGGTTCGCTATCCGTCCCGCATCAAATTAGTATCAGAGCAGAAGGTTGAGTCTAGGGTAGTCTTTGATTAAAAAAATAACAAAAAAGTCATTTAAGTCTAGAGAGAGTCTAGTCGATCCAAAGTTTACATTTGCATACCTTTATTCGGTATATCAAAAGGTGTTGCCCGAACGTTAGGTTACACCTATCGACAAAGTAGCACACTTGCGTGAGCGCGATCTTCGGATCAAACCTCCGCCTAGTACCGGATATGGGTTGAGTCTAGGTTTGTAGTCGAGTCGGTACTCCAACTTTGTATTGTTATTTTAGGGTCGTGTCTAGTCCAAGAGAGTCTGATCTTATCACCGTGTGTCTGCATGTCCACTACCCGCCACCTCCATGGCCGTCCCTCGAGACCATGCGTCCGATTGGTCATCCCTGGTGGAAGAATTCAATGCTTTCATGGCCCGACACCTGACCCCTAAGCCAACAACTGAGTCGTTCCAGTGACCTATAGTGTCCACTGCCATCCTACCCAATGGGTTGTATACGGAGATCGACTTCATCAGTAGGGTGTCATCTAACTGTGTCTCACAGGATATAGTGGAGTCTCTCTCCAAGACCGGGGAGATTGTTCTCAATGGTGGCCTAGCATTCGTAGAGTTCCAATGGAGGTTCGGCCACGTTCTTTATGACGATGGAGCATGGTGCAAGGTCGACACACTTGCTGGCCCATGCATCATTTTAGGGCAAGATTGGTCGGAAGAAAGGAGAGTGACCTTTGACCGGGATAGGAGGACCTACACCTTATACCTACCTCACCTACCCGGCGAGTTAGTCTTCCACGACGGCATTCAGCCGATCACCTCCATGTCACCAACCACCCAGCCCCAGTGGCCCATTTCGCCTCCGGACTCAAGCCCACCACCTCTCCCGGAGCCCACCCATGTGGCCCCCCTAGTGGGATTAGTCATTTCTCCGACCCGTGTCCTTCACATTCCCTTACCTTAGAGGACAACCATTCGGAGGATGCCTCACCCGGGCCTATTCTAGTGAGTTATGAGGCTGGCCAAGAGTTGGCCGAGGAGTACCTCGCTGATGTTTTGGGGTTAGAGAGTGATTCAATAGAGGGCCAGGGACTGTTAGTCACCCCAATCCCACCGGCCATCCCGGATCTGTCTGTCTCGCCCACTTTATCCTCGGAGGACCCCACCATCCCACTTCTACCCGTCTCCCCTACGGTAGCGCAGCCTCTAGTGACGACCGTACCACTGTCGATGCCCTATGTTGACACGGTATGTGTGACGACCCGAGAATCCGGTTACCGAGAAGGCCCGATAACCAGAGACTCGAACTGCCGCCCACGAGCCGGGAGGGCTCGGAAGGGCTAAAAAGGAGTGTGAAGGTACAAAGAAATAGGAAATAAGGCAGGACAATTCAACAATTAACAAGAATAAATGAACAACTACAACAGAGTCCAGTCCAACAGAAAGTACAGTCTAAAGCAGTAAAACGTACCACATGCCAAGTGAACACTCGGCCCGGTAAGCTGGCAACTAAGAACCTCCGTACTGCACCCTCGAACCTCGAGGAAGAACCGCCGCACCTGAAACGCAGGGGTGAGCCTCCTGTCACTGGCCCAGTAGGGATCCCGCGGAATCCCAACTGAGAACAACGGCGGCACAAAAAGCAGTAAGTACGAAAGCAGGAAAGTAACTACGGTGTCCGGCAAAACCTCGGCTCCACAGCTACTCCTACTATACCAGAAAACACGACCTAATCACCCATCGGGGGACAACCAAGCCACACACCCGACCAACCGATTCCACGATCGGGGACCACCAGACATGAACCACCCTAGCCACGCTACTAGGAAAACGCCACGATACCTCCGTAGCGGAGGCCTGCCCTCACAAAAGGACCCGAGCCAAAACCACACGGTCAGGGAACACGGTCACGACCTCACCGTCGTGAACACAACGCTATCTGGAGAAAGGCCCTCGGTGACACTCACCGGAAACCCCAGACCTCGACTCCGGGAGCACTCCCGAAATCACTCACGAAGTCCCGTCTCGCGGATGGAAATAGAACCCGGTGCACGACAACTCACGTCACGTGACAGAAGTACCACCCACTAGAAGAACGACCGGATGCGTCCCCTGACGTCTTACACCCCGTCACAAGTGTCTAGCTATAGCGCCCCAGGCGGAGACTCAGACACACTCAGTAACCAGTACCACAGAACAAGGACTAGTTGGGGTCGCGCCTGTCGGGGCCGTCCGACGCCCCCAACCTCGTGTGCACACTCAGACCATACGCCCTAGGCCTGTCCTCTAGCTGGTAATTCCCCCTAAGCCCGGACTCGGCTGTACGTGGGGGCCCTACGGTAACCAGCCTACTCACCATCTCTCTCGGGTCAGCCGCTCCACCACTCCCAGGTGGGTCAGCACACGTGTGCCGTAAGAAGGCTACGACTAGTGGACGTGTCACAGAACGTGGACACCGAAAACCACACACGCAATCATTGCAAGTAACACGGAGTAACAGGTGGCACGACGCCACCAGACTCTAGATGGTCCACTAGACCTACAAAACCCAACGGTCTTTGAGTCACAAGACTCAGAGTCGAGACCGTTGCACATGACAGCACTAAGCCGTCAATCTGGCTTAATCCCTAGGTCCAAAACCACAACGCGATAACTCACGAGGCAGTTCACAACTTCCGAGACCCATCCCTCCGGGAGGGAACTTTAAGAAACCTCCAACCCCAGGCTGGGCGACTGGACTCACCGTTCAAGGCCACACGCTTGGCCCACTCGGAAGCCACCTTCCGGAGAAGCAACGACTTGCGGGGAAACCTCACCGCGCTCACACCGATACACGGTGACTCGATCTAGCAAGGACACGGAAGCCCGGAACACCTGGGGTCACCGGGACCCACCAAGCCCATGGGCATGCTTGTCAAGGTAAACGGAACCTCCGGACACCTAAAGACACGGTCACGGAACTCCACGGGGTGTCCGGGACACACACGGCCCAAGGGGAGCACGATCAGCCGCAGACCGCCCGCCCCGGGCAGCCCGACTGGTCACCTCCAAGAATGCGCTATAGGTCCAAAGCGCGTTCAAACAGAATGCGCTATAGGTCCATAGCGCGTTCAAACAGAACACGCTAGACCCCATAGCGCGACAAGAGAGATCGCGCTAGGACCCCCTAGCGCGACAAGGCAGAACGCGCTAGGATCCCCTAGCGCGACAAAGCAGATCACGCTAGGACCCCCTAGCGCGACAATAACCGCCTTACTGTTCATCTTCTCCTATGAAGGCGCCCTATCGGGGCGGCGCGACCCTCAAGAACGCGCTACCTGAGACTAGCGCGTTCTCAGTCTGCGCCCGTAAGAACGGGAAAACGGCGAGAAATCCATTCCACGCCCCGTTCACCCCCAGGTGAAGGGGAAACAAAAGGGGAAACCTTCCCCAAGCCCCTAGACATGCATCTAAACCCCTGGAATGGCCAAAAACACCGTAAAATGGAAGATCCGGCTCACACCCCAAAAACATGAGTTTTCCCCCAAATCCCTCGTATAAGCCCGGTCGGCTCACCACGGCCTACAAAACTCACGGGAAATGAAGTACGCGGGTTGAGGGTCCATCTCCCTACCACCACCGAAGATTCGACGCACCGTGGACGCCGATCCATGAAGAAAACGCCGTTGAAGCCTCGCCGTTCCACGAACCCACGGCCGAGCTTCACCGCACCTCCACCGCCTCGATCCTCACCCATCCTCGCCCGTGCCTCGCCCGCACCGTCCCCACCTCGCCCACGCTCCACCCCGTCGGCCGCCGGAGAGAGAGGGAGAGAGGAGAGAGCGTGAGAAGAGAGGGGGAGAGAAGAGAGAAATGACAGAGGAGAGAGAGAAAAGGGTTATAGATATAGGAAAATCCAGAAATCTAAAAAATACCAAAAATAGGAAAATCACATTTCCGTGATCCTCGGAATGCACCGATCGCAACGGTACCACTCGCGCCCTGGTGAACGGCCCGGTTCACCCGCAACGAGGTTCCGAAGGAATTACCGAAACACACACCGGGAATCGGAAAACACACACAGAAAAGCCGCGGAACGCTTCCGGGCATCCGAAACAACTCCGGATCACGTCGATCCGAACACAAAAGATGTTCGAAATGAAATTTTGGACATAACGGAGTCGGACACTCTGAGAAACCAGATCCGGGACCCACGAACAAAGATCCAAAAAATCCGGGGCATTACAGCCCTCCCCCCTTAAAGAAATTTCATCCTCAAAATTCAAGACTAACACCAAGTCGCAGGGGAAGAACGCCTCGACCAACTGACAACGCTGTCAGGGCACCAGCACATAAAAACCTCGATTCTTGTGAAAGCACCAATCAGGAGGGATACGACCAGACCATAATCACGAACAATGCCACGCTCCGCACACCGTGCACACATCGGCAACCAGAGCAGGCATAACACAAAGGCACCAGTCTGGTATCACCTCAGACACAATGGAAACCACTCACGGCATCACTGCCACCCTCTCGATCACCGAGGGAACGCAATCCTCGCCACAACAACCAATCCACCGGTCAACGCCCACGCTCGGCGGACCAACCAAACACCAGCTTCTCTGCCAGTTGACCACCACAAATTTGTCGACTCCACGCCGAGGACCACTTCCACACTCGGCAAGCCGAACGCCACAACAGCACGGGACCAACTCTGTTAGAACTCAAACTTCGGCAAAGCTCAGATCCCATCTGGGAAAACACACCTCAGAAACGGCCACCAAAAAGGCTTTGCTGGCACGCGGCTCTCTCCATTCTCGAGCCCCTACAACCAGCATCTTTTATCCATGAAAGACCATCCACTGGTCACCAGACATTCGTCAACGGGAAACCTCCACCTGCCCAGCAGGCACGATCTGACTCATGACAGGCCGTCCGCTGACTCACGCACAGACCACCACCACATCCAGATGGATCCCTGCGCCAACTCTACCCTCCAGGGAAGCACGGCGGGACCCAATGACTCCATCTCCCCTCGGTCTTCACGTCACTCGACTCAGACTTACGGGGAATCTTCCCTTGCTGGCCGCAGACTAAGGATCAATATCCCACATCAACGTCTCATCAGAGACCTCCACACACAGGCATAGACCACCATCCTATCTCATCAAATCCTATCTCATCGAAACCTCCATCTCAATTAATCCAAGAGGACGCCTGCCAATCCTGACTCCCGCTCTTATCACAGAGCCACGGGACACAAAACCTCTTACGATCCCCGGCACACTTCTTCAAAACACGATCTCATCTGCGAATGCAACCTCTAACGCAAAAATAGGGTACTTATGCGGCAACCTCGCCAGCATATTTCCCCAACTCTCCACCTGCCAATGCCATAAACCACAATATCTCAAGCAACGGCACGGCAACAACACGTCTCACGCCACCGGAGACAACACACACCGATGAACCAATCCTCCGCTGCTCTACTCATTCTCAAGAAATCCGCCCGTAGCAACCAACGCCACGATCCGCACACTCTGATCCACACGCACAGCCACCACAATGATAACTCGGGATCCACCAACTTGACAACCATCTACAACCCCGCATACTCTGATCCTCCGCACCTCGGGAACCACAACACCAACCGCAAATCTCAAAAACACCACCCAGCCGGCACTCGTCCTTCCGGAACAGCGCCAACACCCTTACACATCAGGGACGGGCAACGCTTCTCACAGGTAACCACCTTCCCAAAACGCGGGACGCGTCTCGCACGGACTTCATGGTGCACGATGGCCAACCAATCCGGATGCACGATGCAAGACGACGAACCTTAGCCAAACATGATTCTCTCTGACCAAAAGAGAACCCAATCACACATCTGACCAACGGAAGGAAAACTCCACACTCGACCTGACCTCGAGCCTTGCGCATACTGGGAACAGCACCTTCCAGTACCAAGAAAACCATCACTTCCGTCAGGTCAGCTCCTCCGACAACACTTACCAAGTGTCCCGTCGGACCACGATCACAACATCTCTCGATGCACCATCGCTGTAATTCCCCAAACGCAGCACCACAGCAACACACCCGCCGGTAACCTCTACCCAACGCAACACAACTAGGACCACCACCCAAGGGAGAAAGCTCTCAACCTCGATCTGCAGACCCCATGCCGGCACGAAAGCCGCGAACAGCAACCACCCTCACTGCGCCGCACAGCGCACTCCAGCTCTCAAGCGAGAAATAAAACAAAAAACATGCACGAAACCCTATGCCAGCTGCCGACTGTACTGGACCTTACGGACTCTGATCACTGCAATATCTTGAATTCCCATGTACGTCCATAATCACGCTCTGATACCAACTGTGACGACCCGAGAATCCGGTTACCGGGAAGGCCCGATAACCCGAGACTCGAACCGCCGCCCACGAGCCGGGAGGACTCGGAAGGGCTAAAAAGGAGTGTGGAGGTATAATGAAATAGGAAATAAGGCAGGACAATTCAACAATTAACAAGAATAAATGAACAACTACAATAGAGCCCAGTCCAACAGAAAGTACAGTCTAAAGCAGTAAAACGTACCACATGCCAAGTGAACACTCGGCCCGGTAAGCTGGCAACTAAGAACCTCCGTACTGCACCCTCGAACCTCGAGGAAGAACCGCCACACTTGAAACGCATAGGTGAGCCTCCTGTCACTGGCCCAGTAGGGATCCCGCGGAACCCCAACTGAGAACAACGGTGGCACAAAAAGTAGTAACTACGAAAGCAGGAAAGTAACTATGGTGGCCGGCAAAACCTCGGCTATACAGCTACTCCTACTGTACCAGAAAACACGACCTAATCACCCATCGGGAGATAACCAAGCCACACACCCGACCACCCGATTCCACGATCGGGGACCACCAGATATGAACCGCCCTAGCCACGCTACTAGGAAAATGCCACGATACCTCCGTAGCGGAGGCCTGCCCTCACAAAAGGACCCGACCCAAAACCACACGGTCAGGGAACACAGTCACGACCTCACCGTCGTGAACACAACGCTGTCTGGAGAAAGGCCCTCGGTGACACTCACCGGAAACCCCAGACCTCGACTCCGGGAGCACTCCCGAAACGACTCACGAAGTCCCGTCTCACGGACGGAAACAGAACCCGGTGCACGACAACTCACGTCACGTGACAGAAGTACCACCCACTAGAAGAACGACCGGATGCGTCCCCTGACGTCTTACACCCTGTCACAAGTGTCTAGCTACAGCGTCCCAGGCGGAGACTTAGACACACTCAGTAACCAGTACCACAGAATAAGGAATAGTTGGGGTCGCGCCTGCCGGCGCCGTCCGACGCCCCCAACCTCGTGTGCACACTCAGAACATACGCCCTAGGCCTGTCCTCTAGCTGGTAATTCCCCCTAAGCCCGGACTCGGCTGTACGTGGGGGCCCTACAGTAACCAGCCTACTCATCGTCTCTCTCGGGTCAGCCGCTCCACCACTCCCAGGTGGGTCAGCACACGCGTGCCGTAAGAAGGCTACGACTATTGAACGTGTCATAGAACGTGGACACCGAAAATCACGTACGCACTCATTGCGAGTAACACGGAGTAACAGGTGGCACGACGCCACCAGACTCTAGATGGTCCACTAGACCTACAAAACCCAACGGCCTTTGAGTCACAAGATTCGGAGTCGAGACCGTTGCACATGACAGCACTAAGCCGTCAATCTGGTCTAATCCCTAGGTCCAAAACCACAACGCGATAACTCACGAGGCAGTTCACAACTGTCGAGACCTATCCCTCGGGGAGGGAACTTTAAGAAACCTCCAGCCCCAGGCTGGGCGACTGGACTCACCATCCAAGGCCACACGCTTGGCCCACTCGGAAGCCACCTTCCGGAGAAGCAACGACTTGCGGGGAAACCTCACCGCACTCACACCGATACACGGTGACTCGATCTAGCAAGGACACAGAAGCCCGGAACACCTGGGTCACCGGGACCCACCAAGCCCACGGGCACGCTTATCAAGGTAAACGGAACCTCCGGACACCCAAAGACATGGTCACGGAACTCCACGTGGTGTCCGGGACACACACGGCCCAAGGGGAGCATGATCAGCAGCAGACCGCCCGCCCCGGGCAGCCCGACTGGTCACCTCGAAGAACGCGCTATAGGTCCATAGCGCGTTCAAATAGAACGCGCTATAGGTCCATAGCGCATTCAAACAGAACGCGCTATGACCCCATAGCGCGACAAGGCAGAACGGGCTAGGATCCCCTAGAGCGACAAAGCAGATCAAGCTAGGACCCCCTAGTGCGACAATAACCACCATACTGTTCATCTTCTCCGATGAACGCGCCCTATCGGGGCGGCGCGACCCTCAAGAACGCGCTACCTGAGACTAGCGCGTTCTCAGTCCGCGCCCGGAAGAACGGGAAAACGGCGAGAAATCCATTCCACGCCCCGTTCACTCCCAAGTGAAGGGGAAACAAAATGGGAAACCTTCCCCAAGCCCCTAGACATGCATCTAAACCCCTGGAACAGCCAAAAACACCGTAAAACGGAAGATCCGGCTCACACCCCAAAAACATGAGTTTTCCCCCAAATCCCTAGAATAAGCCCGGTCGGCTCACCACGGCCTACAAAACTCACGGGAAATGAAGTACCCAGGTTGAGGGTCCATCTCCCTACCTCCACCGAAGATTCGATGCACCGTGGACGCCGATCCACGAAGAAAACGCCGTTGAAGCCTCGCCGTTCCACGAACCCACGACCGAGCTTCACCGCACCTCCACTGCCTCGATCCTCACCCATCCTCGCCCGTGCCTCGCCCGCCCCGTCCCCACCTCACCCACGCTCCACCCCGTCGGCCGCCGAAGAGAGAGGGAGAGAGGAGAGAGCGTGAGAAGAGAGAGGGAGAGAAGAGAGAAATGAGAGGGGGGAGAGAGAAAAGGGTTATAGATATAGGAAAATCCAGAAATTCCGAAAAATACCAAAAATAGGAAAATCACATTTCCGTGATCCTCGGAACGCACCGATCGCAACGGTACCACTCGCGCCCTGGTGAACGGCCCGGTTCACTCGCAACGAGTTTCCGAAGGAATTACCGAAACACACACCGGGAATCGGAAAACACACACAGAAAAGCCGCGGAACACTTTCGGGCATCCGAAACAACTCCGGATCGCGCCGATCCGATCACGAAAGATGTCCGAAATGAAATTTTGGACACAACGGAGTCGGACACTCCTAGAAACCAGATCCGAGACCCACGAACAAAGATCCGAAAAATCCGACACATTACAGTATGGTTGGATTTTTGCCACACGTACGAGAGACAATATCCAGACTTCCCCCTTTTCATGCTCCACACTAGGTGTCCGGATTGCCTTCCCGTCATCTGCCTCCTCATCCTCCCACACTTCCATACGCGTGGGCGAGTCTTCTCGAACCGGAGACGGTTGACGAGGAATGAGACTCACGGCATCAAGTTGTGGGTCAGCTTATCCTTACACTTGGTATATGCAGATAGTGTCCATCATTTTTTTACCGAGTCTTCCTTAGTATTTCCTTATGTTGGTGTTTCTTTGTCGTCAGTCATAGTAGTCCTATGAGTGTCTAGGTTTGCCTAGGGTCATTTATGGCGTAGGGTCATGTGTGAGTCTTTGCTTCGTACTATCTGTGAGCGTCCGCATACGAGTCGGTCGATGTCAGCTCGCGATGTTAGTCCCTGTCGAGTGCAAGGCAAGTCAGATTTAATGCGTACGTTGTAGACATGCTGGAATTTGGGATCGGCTCTACCTTAACATATCGGATCTAGTCACATAAAGGGACCCATCGGTGATTCCTAGTGAGTCTTCGAGCCGCCTCCTCCCCTTTGAGAGTGACCCCACCCCGGAGTGTCCACCTTTAGCCTCACTCCCACAGCAGCATGCGCATATCGAATAGATACGGGATGAGCAGGTGACGATTACTTGGAGTGGAGTGTACTCCGCGCTACCAGGTCGGTGACAGATCCGTCTGAGCCACACGAGCAGCCGCACCCCTTACTCGACGGGGTCGAGTTCCTCCCACCCGGGGAGAATTGGTGCCGACACACGCCGCAATACGCATCGGTGGCCGAGGATATGCCGGGGCCCGCTTAGCTCACGGAGGACGTGGACGCATCGACCGAGCCATCACCTTTATTTCACATTTTTATGCCATGTTGGGCCCTATTGTAGTCCATGTTGGACAATTGTATTAAATATGGCAAATGGGCTAGGCTAGGTATTGGGCTAGAGTTAGTGGGCCTTTGGACCTTAATTGGGCCAAAAGGGGCTTCAATGTGAACATGCCTAATGGGTTAGCAGGGTAGGTATGAAAGGGGAAATGGGATGGAGGCTAGGTGGCTAGTGGAAGGGGGCGCCCCCCCTTCTTGGTCCAAGAGGTAGGCAACCTACCACCCTTGACTTCCCTCCCTTGAATTTTCAAAGTTAGGCAAGTCCTTGTCCCCCCTTGGTCCCCCTCCCTCTCCCACTTGGCAAGTGCGCACCCCCTCTCTCTCCCCTCTCTCCCAAAAGATTCTCAGCCCCCCTACCCCTTGCCATTCCTTATATAATCACATGTATAGTGTCATTTGTGGAGCTAATGAAGAATTAATGAAAGCTTATTGCATTTTGTGCCAAGAGGAAGCCTTGGGTGCACCCCTCTCTCTCCCCTCCTTTGCAGCATGGATTCGCTGTGTTTCTAGGATGGATTCCCTACAAACTTGGTGGATTCCAAGTGATCTCTCCTCCCCGGAGTGCGAAGCTCTGCCGCCACCGCCATCGAGCTGCCGTCGCACCGCCACTGCCGCTTCATCGCAGTTCTGTCCATCCTTGGATAGAAGCCTAGTACGCGATTTTAGCTCTCACTTAGGAGCTCAGATCGTGTTGAAATTTGGAGGGTGAGTTACCCACGTCCACTTCATCCTCCACAAAAAAATTCAGGTTATTTCCCCCTCGTTTACCATTTTTCCCGATCTGTTCTTCCCACCCCTAGTAATCTGCCTCCTGTGCAGATCCACCAGCCAGGAAGCTACCTCTTCGCTACTTTCACCCCCTTCCCCATTTCAGAATGAGCTGAAATTTTCTTTCCATCCAAAAAATCACTGCATTTTCCCAAAATCTGTTGTGTCCTGTGTAGTCTTGATCCGACCACCTCCATCAAAAAATCCATTTCCCCATTCAAACCTCCTCCAAAAATTACACAAAAACTATCCACGTGTTCCTTACCTTCCCATCTACCATCCATAAAAATTTCAGATCCAAAATCTTCCGTTTGATCTTCGGTCAACCCACGTTTTCAAGCAGATCTAATTCTATCCTGACTGTTCTGGATCTGTGAACCAGCCTGTTATAAATTCAATCATGGAAATTCCAGCGATAGAAAAATTACTGTAACGCCAGGTGGTGTAGATCTCTGAGTCAGCTTCGCAACGGTGCTAGTTTCGCGTCGATCCGACGTCCGTGCTGATTGCAACATTTTTTCTCGCCAAGTCGCGCAGTGCTGACAATAGCAGAATCAGTTCGGGACAGCAAGCTGCCGCCTGAGTAGCAGTGTGCTGGAACCGTCGGAGCTGCCCCAGAAGCCGCCCGTCAACCCAAGTGCGGTACTCTTGGGTCCCACATTGTAGCCCTTTACCTCCCTGTGTGGAGTCGGTAGTGAATTCAGTTCTGTAAATTATTGAAATTGTTTGTACCGGGAGTACAGAACTTGGCCGGGGTCGTCTTCCCCACGCCCAGTAGCGTGGAGGTATCGTGTCCACTCCCTTCACTCAACATTTTACTTATTTCGTATTTATTTCTATATTCCGCTGCAAGTGATAGGTTAGCTAGCTCGATTCAATTTAATCACCGCTGCGAGAGTGAGTGAGTGAACCCGTCCCGTGACTCGATCCGAGCATGCGAAAAAGCCGATACCCGAGGCTCATTGCCAGTTTCTCAACCGTGCACGATTTTACATTTTCCTCGCTTAGGGACGTCCGCGAGCTAGAGTCCCATGTTCGCGTCCCGTCCCGCATCAACCTCCCTGGGTCTTATTCCTCCGAGAGGAGGAGTAATATAACATTGCGCCGCCTCATAAGCCGGTGGGGGCTGGCTTGATACTTTCCTTGCCCCAGTAACAGGGTGGGAGGTAGAAGCTTTAGTCGGAGTTGCTCCCTTTGGCATAAAGTAAACTTCTTCCTCTTCTTCATCAGTAGATTGAGTCACGTCGGACGAGGCTGACAGCATGTTACAGGTGAGAGCAACATATCTTGTTTTAGCCTTTGTATTCTTCATTTCCTTCCCCCTTATGGCTGGCATCTGCCCCCACAGCGGGTTGCTCGTTGCATTGAACACCTCCGCTTTTTCTTCAATTCTTTTTATTAGCCCTTGAGACTTGTGGTGTCTTTGAAGGGCATGCTTCTTTGGCTGCACAGGCTGGCTCTTGGGCTGCTCATGCTTGTTTAGCCCATTTATAATAGTTTGTAGTCGTTTCGCAGCTGAGTTGGCTTCTTCATGCGCCCGCACCGGGGCTTGTTTCTTTTTGTTATCCGCTGGCCTTCTAATGGCTATCGAGAGGGTTGTTTGATGGCAGATAGAAACTGCAGGGTGCAGAGTGGTCCGGTTCATGGCGCCAGGAATCTGGGTCTCTAGTGCTGAGCGAGGTGCTGATCTTGTTCTTTTCTTTGTTGGAGATGCTCGCCAATTCTCTTGCTCCTTTTCATGCGATGTGATATAGTCTTCATAAGTGTGCCTGGTGCAAACCTCTGGCACTTCTTCAGGCGGCTGCTAATATGTAGATATCATGTTGATTGATGCCCCCAAAGTAGGCATTTCATGAGGGCGTGGGGGATTGACCCTGTGCTTCCCCATTTGCATCTCCCCCCTTTTGATTAAGCCTTGGAGGATGTCCTTGAATATTTGGCAATCTTCAATATGATGCCCCAGGATTTGATCGTAGGGGTAGAAGCAAGGATCATCTCTTCTATTGATGTCATTGGGCTTCTTTGACTTTGGAAGAATGATCTTGTCATATTTGACAGCCCACTCGAACAATGCTTGAGTCTTGTCTCTGGGGAAGGCATAGAGCTTCTTTGTTTTGTTCTGTAGAGGACGACTCTCTCTACATTCAGCAGGTTCATTGGAAGAGGATTGTGCACCCATTTGTTCCTTTTCACCATGAGGCTAACAGTATGGACCACTTTCAGCATCGGCCGCCTATTAACCTGCCTGGCTTGATGACTTGAGTTGGCAGAAACGGAGGGATACCTCGTGAAGAAATCTTCGACCTCCATCACAATATCATTTAATCGGTCGAAAGACTTGATTTCGATTATGATTATCTTTTCTAGGATTTCTTCCTTCAGATTTTGCTTGCATATTTGTATCGCATCTTCTTGATGCGGAGGGCGCCAGCACCTCATGCTGAGATCCCTCCATCTCTTAATATATTATGCAGTCGTTTCGTCATCTTTTTGCTTGGTTGCCAATAACTCAGCCACGGTCACTTCTGCCTCGGTGACGTGGAACCTTTAGGTAAATTTTTGCTGCATGCCTAGCCAATCATTGATAGACCCGAGTGGCAGGCTAGAGTACCACTCAAAGGCAGGTCCTGTTAATAAAGACCCAAAGAACTTCAACAAGTACGACTCGTCTGCCGCCAAGTTACCCATGACTGTGATATAGTGTGCAATGTGTTCTTTTGGGGAGCCCCGCCTGTTGCATTTGTCAAATTTTGGTGGTTTGTTGACCCCATGCGGTAGTCTTTTAGCTGCATGATAGGCTGGATATGGCACTTCATATATGTCGAAGGGAGCGCAATCATCACCACCCCTCTTTGACAGTCTTGCCTCGATCATTTGCTCCACCATCAGCTTGTTCACCATAACTGGCTCCGTTAGTTGAGGGCAGAGGTAGGTGGGTTGCATCAGTGATGTAGCCGGAGCGGTAGCATGGGGTGGCAAAGGCCCTGGCAATGGAGCTTGCTGTTGTATCTGAAGAGGCATTGGCCGTGCTGGCTGGAGCCGTTGGGAATGATGCTGGGAAGTAGCCCGGTTACGGCCCATGAGTTGTGGAACAGTCGGTGAAAGAGCGTCTATGGGGTCGGAACCTCCCTGCGATGACCTAGCTTGTGGCCCTAGTTGCTCGGGTGCCAGGGTATGTTCAGCCTTTTTATTTAATCTTTCCTTCAACAGTTCTATCTCCTGCTGGTATCTTTGTAGCATCGTCAGGACGGCAGGGTCCAAGGCTATTTTGTTGATGGTGCCCTCGAGCGTGTTACTCGAGGCACACTTAAATGGAGGAGATGGGAGTACTTCTTCTTCAGATGCCACTATTTTGGCAGTGGCAGCGGTGATGTCTTCTTCAGCAACCTGCTTTCCCTTAGCGGCTTGCAACAGCTCCGCAGCGGCTTTGTCCCGTCTTGTCACTGGGTCTTCTCTTCCATCATTCCCGACTGGCTCTTCTTGTTCATTTGGCATGGTGTCAGGTACGCCCATTACCCTTGTCGTGTTGCAGGTGAGGATTTGCATTCCTTTTTGGTGCTTTCTAACTCCCCTTCGGGCCTGACAGGGAGAAGCCAGCATTCCAAATATTACAAATTTTTTAATTCTTTTATGCTGCGAGGGCATTTCAAAGTTTCTGGCCCCAGCATGCTTCTCGTCTTCATCTGCACCGAGGGGTGACGATTCATCTTTTTCTTCTTCTTCGGCCTTGGTGACATGAAGCAATCTTTGTTGGCCCAAGGAGGAGTTCCTGGAGTTACAAGAATATTCCTGGACCATCCCTGTCATATCTTCGTGGCTGTGCTCTAGGGAGATGGTAGGAGGCAGCATCCGGCCTTGGGAAGATGACATGTAGGACAACCGCGTCAAACTGGCAGCTTGATTAGAGTTCTTGAATATTTGAGGATATCAGCCTGTCTTGCACAGGTCCTGGAGGTGGATGGAGCTTCCTTTGCAGGTATATTCTTGTTTCCCTCAATCTTGGGAACTTTGACAGAATTATCGGAGCTTTGTGAAGCTGGTGCAGGGCCCCGAGTCTTCTTGGGAATGCAAATTTACTTGAACTTTGGCAGTTTTGGGACTGGCCCCCCTTGCTTGTTATCATCAGAATTCGCCCTCCGATTGGCCAGCACTTGGAAGGTGTTGCAGGTGGGCACCGCCGGAACAATGCAGTCCAGTAGAGCTCTAGCAGCGTGGCTGTTCAGATACACCCGAACACCGCCAATCAACACGGACTTTCCGAAAACTGAAAGCCGGTCCCAGGGAACAACCACTCTTCCCCTTCTGTGGTTCTTCTTATTTCCTCCAACTACCCTATTGCCAGAGGGCATAGCTCGGTAGTCCACATGGTGGACGAAGCAGGTAGTGGTGCAACGGGGCAAGGTAGCCCTTTGGGGAGCACCGGTCTTCAAGGGGGTCACGGCCCTGGCCGCGACAACTTCTTCCTCTTCTTTCTTGACCTACCGTAGGCCGACAAAAGCGACGCCAAGAAAGTTCGGGAACCCTACCACAGGTGGTAGAGCTCCGAAGACGGTGGGCACTGCCAGGTACCCGTGCTCTGCATGCGATGCGACCACTTGAGGGCCGAAGGTCAATCCAGCAAATCCGCAGGCCATTGTAATTCCTGCAAAACAGAATGAACAAACAATTAAAATTTTTGGGGAAGGCCGCAGGGCCTTCTACCTTGGCGAGAAGATGAAGGGAGACCTTGTCCCACCGGGCGTGCCAGCTTTGTTGTAATGAAAAATCTCTCATTTGATTTATTTTATATATTGGTTCATTTTATTAACGTGGGACGTGCCAGTCACTTTTGCGACAAAATTTATTGTGCGCTCGTCTAACTTATCAGACAATGGTGGGTGATCGTGTCGGGACCTGAAGTCGCTATACCATAAAGGTTATGGCGTTAATTACGTCCTTCCAAAAGAAGGGTAACCCTTGATTAATCGTCAAAGTAGAAAATCCCTCGGGGCCGGAGAAAATATGTGAAAGTAATGCTTGTTTTATGACATGGAAGCGGGATTAAATCGTGCACACAAGCACACAATACGGTTATGTTTATTCTGTTTAATCGGTTCTTGGTACAAGGCGGAGAATCTTGGGTTCGAAACCCACCTCATGCTTAGTGAGAGCTTCCAGCCAGACTTAATTCGACTTTCTGTAAATCACCATTTTATATACCAATCGAAAATGCAAGCACTCATACTTATGTTTATACAATTGGATACGAGCGGATATATAGATGGGGGTTGTTCTTCTTATTTGGAACCGTGTGTAGGAGTCGGCTTTAACTTAATGTGGATTGTTTGAGATCATGTTATTATTATTTTATTTAATCATTTATTTATGTGTTTATTCGACATAATCAAAGGAGATTTCGACAGCACCCCCCCTGTCGCAAAGAATATTGGGGAGGATATAGGAGACTCGTCCACGAAGAGTCGGGATGAGCTCCGGAAAAATGGTCATGCCTAGATGGCAATCCCGTACCTCATGATAGGTGGAGGAGCCCGAGCCCTCTAGGAAATCCCAATCACCTCGGAGGTCATCAATCAATGCTTGCCATTTTATTTGTTGAACCACCTTTATTATTGAAGCACATGAATATAGGTTCATACAAACTAGCATGACTACGTTCTGACAGGTTCATATGGCACCAGGACAATGTATGCCAGGGAATGACACTTGTTCATTCATTTATTCTATTTATGGGATGCTTTGCTCTCATAATTCAATATGGATAACTGTGAGGCTGCCACCACCATAAAGGGTGAAAACTAGGCGAGAAAATCGATACACACGATACAGAATTAAATCACCGACTCTTAACGGAATTTCGGCAGCATCTCTCCCTGTCCCGGAATATGTTGGGGGAGATATAAGAGACCCATCCACAAAGGGTTGAGACGAGTTCTGAAACTGACGAGCATATCAAGATGATAGCCCAGACTAAACAATGGGTACGTAGTAGTGCATGTTTTTCCGATTATTCTTGACCCATTTCGGTACACACCGCCCATTTCGGTACCACGGTGTGTACATGAGTACTCTAAGGAGAGCTGACACAACCATGGACCGAAGGACACAAAGGGTTCGGGGCACTATTCGCTTTTGAGGTGGCCAATGTTTTATTTCCCCGTCAATATCATCGGAGCTCACGCTGTAATGCATGACGAAGCCCCGTGATTTAGTGGGATGATTGGAGTACTCGGGAAGGCATGGGATGACACTGCCTCCCGGTTTAATTCCGACAGCATCTTCCCTTATCTCGGGATAAGCCAAGGGACGTATAGGAAATCCGTCCACGGAAAGTCGAGACGAGATCCGTAATACGCGGGCATATCAAAACCCGAGAGCCACAAGGGCGAGAGCCATGGGACACTATTCACCGTCGAGGTGATTTATTCATTATTCCCATGATGAGGCCATCGGAGAGCACGCCATAGTAGACGGCGGATCCCCGTGACTCGATGGGGTGGTTGAAAAGTGAGATGCGATATTATAAAATAACTCCCTAAATTAATTTCAACAGCATATCCCCTTATCTCGGGATATGCTAAGGGATGTATAGGAAACCCGTCCACAGAGAGCCGAGACGGGGTCCATAACAAATGGACATATCAAAGCCCGAGGGTCGAGAGGACCGAGAAGGCGCGGGACATTGTTCGCCATTGAGGCAATTTATTCATTATTCCCCTAATGAGGCCATCGGAGAGCACGCCATAGCAGACGACGGATCCCCGTGGCTCGGTGGGGTAATCAGGAAACTCGGCAAATCACGATGCGATATTATAAAATATCCCCTTGAATTAATTTCGACAGCATCTCCTCTTATCTCGGGATATGCCAAGGGATGCATAGGATACCCGTCCACGGAGAGCCGAGACGGGGTCCGTAACAAACGGGCATATTGAAGCCCGAGAGCCACACGGGCGAGAGCAATGGAAAACTATTCGCTGTTAAGGTGATTTATTCATTGTTCCCCTAGTGAGGCCATCGGAAAGAATGTCATAGTAGACGGTAGATCCCGTGACTCAGTGGGATAAACGGAAAACCCGAGCGCTAGAAACACGTATAAGAATACGATGTTGAGGGTATAACCCCTCGTTAATATACCTCCGAAGCATAACCCATCGGTGATATCAAGTCTGACCTGGAGGCCACGTGGATGGCAGGGAAAAGGGCGCTACAGCAAACAGCCAAGGAAGAAGTGGGCAATGCTCTGTGTATAGAATTGTGAATCGGCAGTCAGTATGTGAAGATATGTTCATGACCTGGCAGCCCATAGCAGCTGAGCCGGCGTCCAGCAAGGCAAGTGATACGGCGGCTAAAACAGGAGTGTTTTCTCCTTGATCCGGCGGCTGACTGATGCGTATATATGCATATACATAAAACTGATCAAAAGAATTAGCGGTTGGACACATTTAAATGAACTGGTGGCGAGCTTCGCATGCAGATTCGTATATGCATACACAGACATGACGAAGTGAGCTGGCGGCCTTATGAGGGATGGATATCCGGCATCTGTGCATAGGAGGGATGAGACGGCGGCCACGGCTATACGGTGGCAAGTTGGAAGTGGCACGGCGACAAGGAGAAGAGTGCGGGATCCGGCGGCCTCATGAGGGGTGGTTGGTCCGGCGGCTGGCAGCGGGGGTGAGACGGCGCCAACAAAGTAGAGAAGGCTGTGTGGAAGAGCTGCTATCCGGCGGCTGGGTGTGCATGCATGTTTATTCATATGTGCAATAAAGTGGATGGGCCATGCAGGTTTATGCCAAGTGGCTGAGTCTTGCATATGCACATGTGCGTAGTAGAGTGAGATGGCGGCCATAGATCGATGTATGCATGGATATATATATAAACATATTATATGCAACAACAGTGGACAACACTTTAAGCACCGGCAAGGAACGTTAACACGCCGGCTTGGGGCGATTTGAGTTGCCATGCACGTATACGGCGGCCAGGCGAGGGAATCTAGCAACATGGCGGCTGGGCTTTTGCGGTGGCGGCCAAGGCGGGGGGGGGTGAGACGGTGGCCGCGGGTGGGTGAGACGGCGGCTGGCACGATCCACGCTGGCCACCGGATCACTCTCTCCAATATGTTAAAAAAAAACAGAGCAACGCGCCATGAAACAGAGCATCGGAGGAGGCTGAATCCTTGCCATTATAACCCATTAATCCACTCGATTAAGGCATCCAAAGGACCTGTATAAACAGCATCACTAGACTCCTAATCTTAGATGAGCATAAGCCGAGCGGTTCATAACTGGGGAAAAGGGGAAGTTAACGTGAAAACTGGAACTCAGAACCCTCGGTATGGCATATTCTCTGCGTAAAACTCCATCACATCAGGATGGCGAATAGATGTTTCCCTAGCAACAGATCGACAGAGGTTGCACTTAGACGAGCCGACCCCTGATGACCATCGGGAGGAAGACTAATGACTGTTTGCACAAGTGTTCGGATGAAATGAGGACATGTGTCCCTCTCACCCACGGGGAAAAACGCTCGGATTAGAAACACAGGAAGTGACAGTAAATGATCGATATGGAGGTGAACTCAATGTATGAATACATGAACGCGCATGATCGGTGATAGATAGAAGAGGAAATGAACAGAATGAATGATGATATCAGTGAACAAAGAATTATAAAACTGTGCTTTTTTACTGCTCTCAAACGGGGCAAATACTACATCGGAACTGAAGCAAAAGAAGAATCACATTTATTACAAGGGAAGATGCATGGAAGACAAAGGGAACGGGGTAGTTGTAGCCCAACGTGGGCACTACTGGGTGGAGACCCACCTCCTTCTCAGTTGCTGCGAAACTGGCTCTGTTGATCTCACTCCCACTCTTCTTGTTGGTCTCTCTATCTGCCTCCCCTTCTATCCTCTCTTTCTTCTGCTACTCTCTCTTGGCTCTGCCTGGAAGCCCACCCATTCTCGCTTTTTTCTTTCCCAAGTCTCCTGCCTCGTCCCTCTTTCAAAGCTTCCTTCCGAAGTCTCTCTTTTTTTTCTCTTTTTTCTGTCCACCCCCCCTTCTCGAATGATCGAACGATGGGTTTTATAGGCAAGGTTATTGGCGGCTGAGGGCGAGGGATGGACTAGCGGCCGAAGGCGCCATGGGTTGCCGGCTTACATGGGCCACCGACTCACGTGATTTCGTTCAGCCCATTTGACCCATTCGACCATTTCTTGCGTAACTTGACCATTCTTTGACCCATTCATTTATTCAGGCCCAATTCCCATGACTTTGGACCATTCTTTTCACTGACTAGCTTGTCCTTGATGTCCCGGGTTCCACTGACTTGTTCGGGGATGGTCCTGGATAGTCTTTTTAGCTCCCGAGTCTTACCTTAGCAGCTGTCTCTTGCAGTTGGGCATCTTTCATTTTCTTCTTTTCCTTTGGTCTCATCTTTTTTCAGCTTTCGCCATTCTTTTCCTTCTTTTTTTTTTGGCCGGCGTGAGAGCACTTGATCGGAGCTTAAGACCTGCAGATGCAATTATTTATTCAAAGAAATATTTTCAGTGTTAACAATTGGTTGATTGGACTTGGCTCAAAGTGTACATGAGATTTCTGGTATATCAAATGGTGATTTGTAGAAGGGCAGATCATGTCTGCCTAGAAACTGTCACTATGTGTGAGACCATACTCCTCCTAGTACCAGAAATCCCTACCATCTCAGCAACAGGTCACTTGAATTCATTCTATCGACAAATTCAATGCATTGTTTTCAAACTGCCTCATTTCAGCCTACCTCTGGAGTTGAGTTCTAATCTCTGTCAAGTCTGGTTCAAATGCATTTGTGAAATATTTTTTTAAAGGAATTTTTGCATGAAAACTATTGTTAGAGGTGAATTTACAAAAAAACTATTCTTAGAAATATATTAGCATATCAATGGATTAATTCAAATAATGCATAAATGTCATTTAATGGTGATTTTTTTGCAAGTTATTGGTAAAAAGATGTGATATGCATACAAATAAATATTACATTTTTGCACAATTCAGATTTACACTGTGATATACCTGCTAATGCATTTTCAAGAATGGTTTTTTTGTAAATTCACCTCTAACAATGATTTTCATGCAAAAAACCCTTTTTTAAAATTTACATCTATCAGATGTCTATCATGCATTTAGGACTGTATTAGAATCCATGATTTAAGTGCATCTAGCACATTCATGCATATTACATTTTATGTATAGATTGGAGTCTGTATGTTGCGCTCATGTTGCATGACATATATGGCTTTGTGTGTGCATGTCATGATGTATGTTCTGCACATCGCATGTTCCCACAGTGTGCTTGCAAGATATTATATGTAGTATCCCAATCTTTGGTGTTTCTAAGACCGTACACTCCCTTGTTAAATAATGTTTCATTTGAGTTATGATAAGTGTGTCTCGTATCATACACTCAGGGGGAGGGATTTTTAATAATTTTTAATAAGTGTATTTATTTGGGGGGAGTTGCACAGTTATGTTGCTATTTAAATTTTTAACATACATTTTAAATCAAGATCTGCACACTATCTTGCACTTCAATGTGAAAATGAATGTTAAACATAAGGATATGAGAATTTCCTCTTAACACTATAAAGAAACTGATCATTTTGCATGGAATTTGAAGACGAAAGTTGAATAAGCCATCTACCTCATAAGAAAGAAAAAATTCTGAAATAAAAAATAAGAAGAAAATTGAAGGCAGAGCAATGTTCAGTCTCACTAAGTAGATCGGAGGCATGTCACCTGAGGCGTGATATGGTTCGCAATGAAAAGTGCTGCACTGAATAATCTCTATTTAGAATTTGGTGGAACAGTCAACCTACTGAGTATCCGGAGAGTCTAGCATGTGACCCATGTGTCTCCTCTTGCAAAAAGGTATGGTTTGAACCTGACCACACTCGATTGAGAAAATTTTTAGAAAAATAAAAAATTAAAGTAAGAAAATAAAGTGAGGTAGTGTGAGACACTAATAAACTCAAATAAGGAAAGTAAGTGCAATCATGGAGAGTATCCCTTCGTGATAATTTTGAAAATCCATATATCAATATGCTTAAAATTCATTTTTTTCATGTTCATCCACGTACACAAATGGGAATTTGATTTGCTTTGTATCCTAAAAATTTGACTGTTTGCATAGACTGTTGCATGATTTTTTCCTAAATATTTGCACACTCTTTTTGGTGTTAAATTATGGTTGCATTGACTCATTTGTATATTTCATACACCCATATCATCCTCTTAATAAGAAAGGGGGAGATATGATACGTACATACATACATACATATATATATATATATGCATGATGTTACTTGATTGAGTGCATGCTTACATGATTCATAATGCATCATTGAACAATTGAAATAAGGCATTAAGATTTTTTAGTTGGTCATAAAATCATTCATTTGCATACATGTGCATTTGCAATCACCCCTTTCTAACAATTGGCATATAGGTGTCCATCGGTTCAAAAAATTGATATCATTTCAACAATTGGTATCATACTATAGATTATGGAAAAATCCACAAAGAATTAAAATTATAAAGAATTCATTATGAGTGTGGGAGTGGAATAAAACGGGGTGAAAAGAGGAGCATGCTAGATGCTAAAAGGTGGAGTTGTGATCGCCAGAGACTCGCGGGTCTCAAAGGAATATAACAATAAATAAAGAGAGGTGATCGCAAATAAATACCTTTCAAAGTGCGGGGGAGATTGTGAGGTTCACCTTCTCTTCCAATCGACCGGCCGATGAAGAGAGCTTTTCTTATTGATTACCCTTGCAACAGATAACAAACAACCAACAAAGAGATATGGATTAGAAATATAAAGGGTGTAGCATCAAATCCTTAATGTAAATAGACAATAAAGTATGGATGAGAACATACCTTATTGGTGTTAGCCTTTAAAACCCCTATGCAAAGGGTAAGGAAAATATGATGATGTTATGAAGAGGGAGGTGTGCAAGTGTCGCACAAAAGGAGGATCTCAATGTTGAGATAATAAAAATAGATAAAAGAAGATAAGGGAGATGATGCATGCCATGTTGACTAACTAAAGAGATAATAAAAGAAAGGGGTAAGAAAAGCTTATTGATTTCTCTAATTAGGGGCTTCAAAGGTCTCCAAGAGAGGAAGAACTCCAAGAGGATGTAGCTTTAATCACATGGGAGGCTTCTCCTTGAACCCTTCTTCCAGCAGAGTCTCCCCCAAGATCAGAAATTCAGCCTTAAACACAAGGGAGAGGGGGGGGTCCTATTTATAGAGTGAAAATTCAGAGGTTTAATTCTCTTAAAATTATAAAACCATGTTTTAATAGGATTTGGAGAGAGATATTCATATGACATGTGTCCTCGCAACCTTAGAAAGTCATAGGAACCCTTTTCCAAGTGGAAAAGGAGGTTAAAATGAGAAAGGGAAGGGTTGCTGTCGGAATCAGAATTCTGGAAGAATTGGCATCTGACCCAGTGGTCGCCAATTAAGTCACGTCAGCGAAGAAGACGCTAATATCAGGATTAAATATGAAAAGTCTAAAAATTATCAAAATTGGAAATGAATTCGCGTCTAGGGGGCCTGACGCGAATTAGGAATTTATAAAAATTTTGGTAGGATTTAAAAGCTCAAAATATGGAAATGCAATCCGCGTATATCCTTCGGGACGCGACTTTAAATTGACGTCAGAGCGGCAGATGCTATTTAAAGATTTTTTATGGAAAGTCAGAAATTACTAAAATTTGGAAAAGGAATTCGCGTCCATCTGGACTGACACGAATTAAGAATTTATACGATTTTTGGTAATAATTTAAAAGCTCAAAAGAAATTTGCGTCCACTACACTTGACGCCAATTTAAAAATTGGCGACTTTGTAGAAGGACGTTGATACAAAATAATACGAACTTGGGACCAATTGAGAAAGAAGAAGAATTCATGTTCACCTGGGCAGACGCCAATTTAGAAATTGGCGCCTTTCCAGAAAGGCATTAAGTCACTTATTAATACGAATTTTAGACAAAAAGGTGAAGAAAAGAATACGCGTCCACCTGGGCATATGCCAATTTAAAAATTAGCGCCTTTCCAGAAAGGCGTTAACTCAAGAAAAGAATTGGCGTCTAGGATGCTAACGTTAATTAAAAGAATTGGTGTCCATTGTGTCTGACTCTAATTCAAAAGGCCCCGAAAAATTTGAGAAAAATCTTGAAAAAATAGGAAAATGGTAAAAATGGGGGGAAATAGGAGAAAGTTGAATATTCAAGAAAAATGAGGAAAACCACTCAAACAAGTTGATTTGAGGGTCAATTTGAGACATTATGGTGTGATAGAAGATATACTCAAAAAGATGTAGATCGTAAAATCGACCACCCCAAAAATAATAATAATATAATGGAGTCGAATAATGATGATAAGGAAGATGAAGGGTGTGGGGCGCGTATAATAAAGGATAAACAAGATCCGTGCTCACCACCGAAGCCTATAACGTGCCAAATAGTGAATGACTAAAGAAGAGGGACACGCTACTTACCTCTGATATGGAAAGGAGGTCGAAGGAGGGCCTGGTATTTAACGCGGTTATCGTTGTAATATCTCGGACCCTTCAGATCCTTCTTTCTAGGTCCCGGATCTACTTTCTCGAAGTGTCTGGTTCCGTTGTGTCCGAAATTATGTTTCGGACATCTTTCATGTTCGGATCTGTGCGATCCGAATCAGTTTCAGAGGCTCGGAGCATGTTCCACGGCTTTTTTCGCGTGTTTTCTGATTTCCCGTGTGTTTCGGCAGGACCTACGGAACTCCGTAGCGGGTGAACCGGACTGTTCACCTAGGCACGGGTGGTACCGTTGCGATCGGTACGTTTCGAGAATCACAGAAATGTAATTTTTAATTTTTCGATATTTTCGAAGTTTCCAGATTTTCTATAAATATCCCAAACCCTTTTTCTTTTTCTACCTTTTCTTCTTCCTCCTCCTCCTTCCTCTTCCTCCCCAACGTGGCCGCCCCCTTCTCTTCCCCTCTCCCGACGACGACCGCGGCGACCCTCTCTACGGCTGCAGACGGCGGCGGGGTGACGGCGCGGTGACGACGGTGGCGGTGTGACGATCCCGGTGGCGTGCAGCGTTCGTGGGAAGCGAGAGAAGAAACGAGGGTTTCAAGCGTTCTTCGTAATTTGTGGACGATCTGGCGTGCCTCGAGGCGAGATCGAGGTAGGGTGACGATCTCGACACTCCCGCGTTCCATTCCCGTGATTTCTAGCCCGGTGTGACGCCGATAGGGGTCATTTTTTTGCCGAGAGGGAAAAACCATGATTTGGGGAGAGTTCGCCAGATCTACCATTTTAGCCCGCGATTTCACGATTGGATGGCCTAGATGCATGCTAGGGGTCCCTGGGGAGCTTCCCCCTTGTTTTCCCCATCTCCCATAGAGGTATGGGGGTGTGGTTGGAATTTTTGGGACTTTCCCGCCGTCTCGCCGTCGGGACAGTGTGGCGGTCGTTCCAGTGACCGCCATAGCGTGTGACGCCCCAGGGTGGGTGCGTCACAGCCTACTGTTTTGTCGGCAGGGTGGCCCGTGGGCCTGACAGTCTCAGAATAGACCGTCAGAGGGTGTGACGCCCTCAGGTTAGACCGTCAGAGTGACGATCCGACCGTTGGTTTCCGACCGTTACTTTTTGACCGTTGGGGGTCAAGGCCTCTGATGCACCCAGGGTGGGGCATCAGAGCCTTGTGACGCCCCCGTGTGGGAGCGTCAGAGCTGACGCATCCCCACCTTCTAACGCTCCTAAGCAGGACCGTTAGAGCCTGTGACGCCCCGAGCGGTGTGTGTCACAGCCGGTTTCTTCTCACTTTCTGACGTACTGGGTTGGGTGCGTTAGGGCCTGTGATGCACCAGGGCTGGCGCATCACAGCCGGTTTTGCACCGAGTGTCTGACGCGCATGTGTTGGGCTGTCAGACCGTTGTGACAGCCCAGAGGTAGACCGTCAGAACCTGTGGCGCACCAGTGTTGGATCGCCAGGCTCTGGGCTGCATCGGGTGGTTCGCAGTCCCGTTTCTTGTCAGACCGTAGTCACTGAGAGTGAATGTCGGTACGAGGAACGGCCCTTGTACTTTGTTCGGTTTAGACGTTGTTTTCCGTTGGCTAGAGAGTCTACACCTTCAGTGACCCTCCACTAGTCGTAGCCTTCCGACCGACGGTTTTAGGCTGGTTACCGTGGGCCTCCTACTATGGCGGCTCGAGTCCGGGCTGGGAGGCGAACCAGCTAGAGGGCCTGACTTACTGCAGTCAGTCAGTGTGTGCACACGTGATCGGGGACTTCGGACGCGTGCTGACGAGCACGACCCCGACTAGACCTTTGTTAGTGTTACTTGTGAGTGTCTCAGTTTCCGCCCGGGGCGAGTAGGGAGACACGGCGGCCCGGTGTAAGTCGTCAGGGGACGCATCCGGCTGTGCTTCTAGTGGGTCGGTACTCGTGTCTTTGTCTGGTAGTGACTCTTGGGTTTTCTTTGGCCTTTGACGAGTTATCTCGATTTTCATGCCATGTGTTCGGTGCTAGCCGTAGTCGTGGCTGGCAGTTACTTTCCGCGCAGTTTCTCGATTTGTGAGGTGGGGACCGGATGATCTCTACTGAGCCTTATGTTTTGAGGCTCATTCCCTGCGTGTTTTCCGTGTTTCAGGTGAGACGCGGCTTCAGGGGAGCGCTTCCGAGGCTCCACGTTGTTCAGGTGCCCAGGGTTAGTTGCCAGTTCCGGGGTATGCCCCGTGTAGTTGTACTTTTCACTTTGGACTGTACTAGTTGTGGACTACTGTCTTTTTAGACTACTGTTATTATTGTGGACCATGTAATTTAATTAATGTAATTTATTTATTTTCTGTTTATTCATATAAACTGTATAATTCTACAATTATTTTAGATTCTTGTGCATCTCCACACCATCCTTTCAACCCTTCCGAGTCTTCGGGCTCGTTGGTGGCGGTTCGAGATTCGGGTTATCGGGCCTTCCCGGTGTTCAGATCTCGGGTCGTTACAACTGGTATCAGAGCACGGTTATGGATATGTATGAGAATCGTAAATAGTTGCAATGGTCCACTAGTCCACAATGATGATGTACAGTCGGCACTGGTTTAGGGCATCGTGTGTTTTATTGATTCCTTTGTTTTCCGTGTCTTCTGTCTGTTTGCAGTAGGCGAGTATGGCTTCGAGGCGGAGGACTCGCTCTCAATAGGGACAGTCGGCAGGAGAGCAGGAGGAGCAGAGCAGAGTGCCACCAATTACCACCCAGGCAGAGGATGCAGCGAGAGTTTCGGGCACCGAGGATTTCTTTCGGAGCATGTTTCAGGCCATGGCTCAGCAGTTTGTCGGTGATGCTGGCGAGGGCTCGTCGTCCAGGGGTGGACCCAGCCGTGCTGTGAGGGACTTCTTGCAGTTTCATCCACCCTATTATGAGGGCCAGCCAGATCCCGATGTGGCCAGGCGATGGCATGATGAGATAGAGAGAGTGTTCAGTTCCATGCGCTGTGTTGAGGAGGACATGGTGATGTTGGCCTGCAACCAGTTGTAGGGTACGGCTCGTGATTGGTGGTCTTCGGAGTGCAAGACGTCCTTTCGGTCTCGTTCTCTTCAGGAGATCGTGTGGAAGGACTTCGTTACGGTCTTCGAGCGTACTTTCTGCCCATCTACGTTGGTACGCAGAAGATGCGTCAGTTTTTGGAGCTGGTTCAGGGCGACATGTCAGTGTTGTGGGCTCGGTTTATGGAGTTAGGCCGTTATGCTCCCCATATCATGGAGCATGAGAGAGTGAAGACGGAGCAGTTCGTGCAGGGTTTGAGGCAGGAGCTGAGGCACCTCTTGATGGTGAACGCTGCTACTGATTTAGAGACATCATCTCGTGTGGCGGCATCTTTGGAGCTAGATATGCAGAAGGTCCGAGGACCGGGAGGTCAGGGGCAGTCCCAGTCAGGGCGCAGCCAGCAGTCGGCTACCCAGCAGCAGGGCTCCTTTCAGCATGCGACGGGTGGTTCAGGAGCGTTCGCGCCGGCGGCGTCAGCGATAGGATCTGCAACTTTTGGCTCGAACGTTAAGAGGTTCGTCAAGAAGAACTTTGGGAAGAAGCGCAAGGACCAGAGGTAGGCGTCATTAGGCAGTGTACAGCAGCCGGTCCCTTTTCAGCGTCAGAGATCAGTGGGTGGATCACGGGGAGGGTGTCCCCGTTGTGGCGAGTCGCATCCAGGCAGGCAGTGCACGGCGCCGGTGATTTGTTTCAGGTGTGACCAGCCAGGGCATATGGCACGTGACTGTCCTCAGAGGCAGCAGCAGCAACAGTTTCCTTCGTAGCAACAGTACCCTCAGCAGCAGAGGCAGCAGCAGGGGTAGTATCCGTCGCTACCCAGGTCAGCGAGTGTGGGGGGCAAGCAGAGATCCCGAGACCAGATTACACACATGACCAGGGCTGAGGCAGTGGCGTCGTAGCTCATGGAAGGTACCGTTCGGATTTTGGGTTGTGCGGCTCGAGTTTTGTTTGATTCTGGCACATCTCATTCGTTTATTTCAGAGGATTTCGCACTGAGTATCGAGGAGCCGGTGACCTAGTTGTCTTGTGATTTGGCAGTGGAGTTGCCTTCGAGTGATTTTATGATCACTCCGTATTGTTTTGATGAGGTTCCCGTGTGAGTTGAAGGGCGGAGTTTGCCGGCCAGGCTTTATGCATTGCCACTTCAAGATTTTGATGTGATTTTGGGCATGGATTGGCTCGAGGCACATCATGCGTTGGTGGATTATGGCTCGAAGAGGGTTTATTTCTGACGACTTCGTGGACCCACCTTCTATTTCCAAGGTATTAGGTCTTCCTCTTCCCGCTTTCTTATTTCGGCTATTAGGGCTCGTCGTTTGCTTGATGCGGGTTGTCAAGGTTTTCTCGCTTCTCTGGTCATGGTGGATCAGTTGGAGCCGGATGTCGAGAACATTCTGGTGGTGTGCGAGTTTCCCGATGTTTTTCCCGAGGACCTACCTGGATTGCCTCCCCAATGGGAGATTAATTTTGTGATCGAGATTATGCCTGGTACGGGACCTTTGCCGAAGGCTCCTTACCGTATGGCTCCCGCTGAGTTGAGAGAATTGAGGGCGCAGTTACAGGAGTTGCTGGCCAAGGGGTACATTCTTCCTAACTTTTCCCCTTGGGGTGTGCCAGTATTGTTCGTGAAGAAGAAGGATGGTAGTCTGAGGCTGTGCATTGACTACCGGCAGCTGAATGATGTGACCGTTAAGAACAAGTATCCGTTGCCGCAGATTGATGACTTGTCCGACCAGCTTCAGTCTGCTCGAGTGTTCTCGCGGATTGATTTGCAGTCCGGTTATTATCAGTTGCGGATTCGAGAGTCTGACGTGGAAAAGACCGCGTTCAGCTTGAGATATGGGCATTATGAGTTTCTGGTGATGCCATTTGGGCTCACTAATGCCCCCGCAACGTTTATGGATTTGATGCAGAGGGTGTTCCGTCCGTACTTAGACCAGTTCGTGGTCGCGTTTGTGGACGACATCCTTGTGTATTCGCGGTCTGCAGATGAGCATGCGTATCATTTGAGGGTTGTGTTGAAGACTTTGCGAGATCACCAGTTGTATTCTAAGCTTAGCAAGTGTGAGTTTTGGCTTCACGAGGTGCACTTTTTAGGGCACGTGATTTCTGGTGATAATATTTCCGTGGATCCAGCCAAGGTTGAGGCAGTGATGCGGTGGCCGAGGCCAAGGTCCGTGATGGAGATTCAGAGTTTCTTGGGGCTTGCAGGCTATTACAGGAGGTTCATTCAGGATTTTTCTCATGTTGCAGCCCCGATGACCAGGCTTACGCAAAAGGATGTGCCGTTCGTCTAGACTGGTGAGTGTGAGCAGAGCTTTATGGAGCTTAGGAGGTTGCTCACCTCGGCACCGGTGTTAGTGTTACCTTCTGGATCGGGATGTTTCGTGGTGTGTACAGATGCCTCTGGGGTTAGGTTGGGTGCTGTGCTGATGCAACACGGTAGAGTGGTGGCTTATACATCTAGGCAGTTAAAGCCGCATGAGAAGAACTACCCTACCCATGATCTTGAGTTAGCGGCTGTGATCTGTGCACTGAAGATCTGGAGGTATTATCTGTATGGTGAGAAGTTCGAGGTGTTCACAGACCCTCAGAGTTTGAGGTATGTGTTAACCTAGAAGGACCTCAACCTCTGGCAGAGGCGGTGGATGGAGTATATGAAGGATTATGACTTCACCCTGTCTTATCAGCCAGACAAGATGAATGTCGTTGCCGATGTCTTGAGTAGAAAGTTCGTTATGAGCACCATGATGATGAGGAAGTGGAAGCTCTGGGAACAGGTGCCGGCCGTGACATTTAGGCTTATGGTTCCCCAGGAGTCGGGGTCAACTGTTCTTGTGAGCTTGACTGTCACGCCTGCGATTCACCGCCAGGTGACAGATGCTCAGCGTGCAGACCCTGAGTTGCCCCAAATTTTAGCTTTGGCTGATGTGGACTATGGCGAGGACGGAGCTGTGAGATTCCGTGGTAGGCTGTATGTGACGACCCGGGATCCGAGTACCGGAGAGGAACCGGCGCGTCTCGAATCTCGGCCCGCCAACCCACGAGCCCGAAGACTCGTAAGGGTAGAAGGGAGTGGTGTGGGGGTACAAGAGAGGCTAAAACGACCGCAGAGATAGCACAATAATCTAAAAATAAAATGAACAGAATAATATAAATAAATAAACTACTACAAGGTCCACAGAGTCTCATGTCCAAATAAAAGTACAGTCAACAGAAAGGAAAGTACAACTACACGGGGCATCCCCCGGCATATAACTACACGGGGCATCCCCCGACTCTGGCAGACTGGCGACTAACCATGGCTAGAAGAACAACGCTGAAACTCGGCCGCACCTCTCGAAGACCCCACCTCACCTGAAAAGTAGGGGTGAGCCTCATTTCATTGGCCCAGCAGGGATCCCGCGAATCCCCACCTCGTGCGGAAAACGAGAAAGCAGAAGGCAACCCTACCTAGCAAGAGTACGGTGGAACCGACAAGCTAAAGTTAATAAATGGAAAAGCCATCTACTCTAACAGTACCGTACTACCAAACCTCGGTCCAATAAAACTCTAGTCCACGCCTGCCAGTGAACAGGAGCACTACCCACCAGAAGAACGACCGGATGCGTCCCCTAACGTCTTACACTGCGTCACAAGTGTCCAGCTACGATGCCCCGGGCGTGAGACTCAGACACGCAACAAGAACCACAACAAGGACTAGCTGGGGTCACGCTCGTCAGCGCGTGTCCTAAGCCCCCAACTACATGTGCACACACAGACCATCTGCTCTAGGTCGGGTCCTCTAGCTGGTTTCCCCCCCACCGGACTCTGGTGGCAAAGGCAAGGGGCCCTACGGTAACCAGCCTAAAAACCGCCTCTCACTGGGACTTGCTCTCCACCACTCCCAGGTGGGTCCGCACACGCGTGCGCAGGAAGCTACTACTAGTGGACAGGTCACTGGAAGTAAGGACTCGACTCACAGAACCCACCGACTAACACACTAACATAGACTCTTGGTAACCAAACAGTAGGTACGGATGCCGGGGACACGCATGAGGTCTGACCGTCCCTCAAGTCACGTGGCACCCCCACCGAGGTAACTGATTCTCCGGGGACCCCCGGGCGCCCCTGTGGCTTTCCCTGGGTGCCCACGGCAACCCTCGGGCCACACGCCATGACCGGGTCCAAAACTCACCCAACCGGAGGCTAAGCTACCCAAGGAACACGGTTTCGGGGGAGGGGGAAGGTCGCGCTAGGCACCCCTAGCGCGACTCTGGAGAACGCGCTGGCATGGGCTAGCGCGATCTGCCAGATCGCGTTGCCCAAGGCTAGCACGTTCACGCCTGAACGCGCTAGTCTTGGATAGCGCGATCATGCGATCGCGCTACCCGTCCATGGCGCGTTCCGAACTGCCAGAGCGGTCATCCCTTCCGATGAATGCGCCCGGACGACACGGCGCGTTCATTAAGAACGTGCCACTGGAATATAGCGTGACAACGGGCCGAGCCCGGTTCGCGAAATACGCCTGGAAATCGTAAAACCACGCCCATTCACCCCCTCTGGTGAAGGGAAAACAACGGGGAATCACCCCCCAACGTCCTAGCATGCATCTAGAGCCCCAAATCAATCAAAAACCCGCACGAATCAATGGATCTGGCGCTCAAACCCCAAGCATGAAAATAACCCTCCCGGCATGGATTTAGCCCCACTCGTCCTCTCCACGGCCTAGAAATCACGGGGAATGCTGTAAAGAGGGCAAGGATCCGTCCCCCTACCTTAAAGAAGCTCAAAAACCACCGGATCACCGCCGATCGCCGAATCTTGCTCGAACACGAACTCCTCTCCCACGCACCAATGGGGGCACCGTCACGATCGTCTCGCCACTGCCGTCGTCACCGCGCCGCCACCGAGGTCCACCACCCATCGCCGGAGGGGAAGGGGCGCCGTGAAGTCCAACGGGCAAGGGGGGTTGCAACGGTCGTGGCTCACGGGAGGAGGAAAGAAAGAGAAAAAGAAGAAAAAGGGGAAAAAGAAAAAGGAAAGAAAATAGGGAAATATTTATAGAAAATCTGAAAAATCAGAAAAATCTTAAAAAATAGAAAAACACACCTCCTCGATCCTCGCGACGCACCGATCGCAACGGTACAACCCTCACCTAGGTGAACGGTCCGGTTCACCCGCAACGAGGTTCTGAAGGGTCTGCCGAAACCCGTACACAGAAATCGAAAAACACACACGGAAAAACCGCGGACGCACTTCGGGCCTCCGAAACAACTCCGAATCGCGTCGATCCGGACACGAAAGATGTCCGGAACAAAATTTCGGATCCAACGGAGCCAGACACTCCGAGAAACCAGATCTGAGACCCACGACGAAGGATCCGAAGGGTCTGGGACATTACAGCCCTCCCCCCTTAAAAGAATTTCGTCCCCGAAATTCAAGAACAAAGCACAAGAACAGGGGAAAGACTCACACAAACAAATAAGGATACAGCTCCCGCATCTCATCCTCACGCTCCCAAGATGCCTCGCCGCCAGAATGACACTGCCAGACCACCTTAACCAGAGGAATAACCTTGTTTCGCAGGCGCTACTCTCGCCGATCCTCAATGCGAACAGGAAACTCCGGAAGGGACAGATCTGGGGTCACCTCAGGCCAAACGGCATCTTCAAGAACATGGGAATCATCGGGCATATACTTCCAAAGCATCGACACGTGAAACACATCATGCACGGCAGAAAGCTCCGGAGGTAGCTGCAACCGATATGCGACTTCCCCAACGCGCGCGACGATGGGAAAGGGACCAATGTAGCGGGGACTCAGCTTCCCACGCCTACCGAAACGCATCACGCCCTTCATGGGAGAAACTCTCAAGAAAACACGGTCTCCCACGGCAAAGCTGAGAGGTCGTCTCCTCCGATCGGCATAACTCTTCTGCCGGCTCTGAGCTGCCAACATCTTCTGCCGAACGAGATGCACCACCTCAACACACTGCTGTACCAAATCTGGTCCGGTTAGGACACGCTCGCCCACCTCAAACCAATCAAGCGGAGTCCGACAAGGTCGCCCATACAACACCTCATAGGGAGCCATACCGATACTCGAATGGTAGCTATTGTTATAGGCAAACTCCACCAATGACAGATGGTGGGTCCAACTCCCCCGCCACTCTAAGCAACATGCTCGCAATATATCTTCTAGAGTCTGGATGGTCCGCTCAGACTGACCGTCCGACTGAGGATGATAGGCCGAGCTGAATGCCAACTCAGTGCCTAGAGCCTTCTGGAAGCTCCTCCAGAATCCAGAAGTGAAACGGGGGTCACGATCCGACACAATGGAGATGGGAACTCCATGCAACGGAACAATCCGCTCCACATATAGACGAGCCAAACGCTACACGCTCCAACTGACCTTGACCGGCAGCAACCGCGCAGTCTTCGTCAGTCTATCCACTAGCAACCAGATACTATCCTCCCCGCTGGACGTCCTCGGTAATCCAACCACAAAAATAGTGGTCACGTGGTCCCACTTCCAAGCAGGAACATCCAAGGGCTGAAGTGTGCCTCCTGGTCGCTGGTGCTCAGCCTTCACCTGTTGACAGGTCAAACACCTAGCCACAAATTCTGCCACATCTCTCTTTATGCCAGGCCACCAAAACTGCCTCTTCAGGTTCTGGTACATCTTGGCCGATCCGGGGTGTACGACATACCGACTCCCGTGAGCCTCGCGCAATACCGTACGTCGTACCTGCTCCTCGACCGGCACGTACAATCTACCTCTAAACCTCACAGCTCCATCCTCACCAAACTCCACCTCGGCCATCGACAGAATATGAGGTAGCTCGGGGTCCGCTCGCTGAGCCTCAGTCACCTGTCGATGCACCACGGGCGTGACAGTCAGACTCGCAAGGACAGCCGAACCCTGGTCCTGCGGGACCTTGAGCCTAAAAGTCATGGCCGGACCTGCTCCCAAAGCTTCCATTTCCTCAACAACATTCGACTGACCGTTATCCTCCTACTCAGAGCATCAGCCACGACATTCATCTTGCCAGGCTGATAAGACAGAGTGAAGTCATAATCCTTCATATACTCCATCCACCTCCTCTGCCTGAGGTTAAGGTCCTTCTGCGTGAACACATACCTCAAACTCTGATGGTCAGTAAAAAGCTCAAACTTCTCGCCGTACAAATAATGCCTCCAGATCTTCAGAGCGAAAATCACCGCCGCCAACTCAAGATCATGAACAGGGTAGTTCACCTCATGTGGCTTCAGCTACCGCGATGCATACGCCACGACTCTCTCATGCTGCATCAACACAGCACCGAGACCTACCCCAGAAGCATCCGTACATACTACGAAACCGCCCGAGCCAAATGGTAACACCAAAACTGGAGCAGTGGTAAGCAACCTCTTCAGCTTCACGAAGCTCCGCTCACACTCCTCCGTCCAGACGAACGGCACCTCTTTCCGCGTAAGCCTGGTCATCGGGGCTACAATACGAGAAAAATCCTGAATGAACCGCCGATAATAGCCTGCGAGCCCCAAGAAACTCCGAATCTCCGTGACAGAACTCGGCCTCGGCCACTGTACCACAGCCTCGACCTTAGCTGGGTCCACGGAAATACCATCACCAGAAATCACGTGCCCCAAAAAGTGCACCTCACGAAGCCAGAACTCACACTTGCTGAGCTTGGCATACAGCTGGTGATCGCGCAAGGTCTGCAACACTGCTCTCAGATGCTGCACATGCTCCTCAGCAGACCGCGAATACACAAGGATGTTGTCCACAAACACGACCACGAACTGGTCTAAGTACGGACGAAACACCCTATGCATCAAATCCATGAACGCTGCGGGGGCATTGGTGAGCCCGAACGACATCACCAAGAACTCATAATGCCCATACCTCGACCGAAACGCTGTCTTCTCCACATCCGACTCTCGAATCCGCAGCTGATAGTAGCCTGATCTCAAATCGATCCTCGAAAACACCCAGGCCGACTGAAGCTGATCGAACAAGTCATCAATCCGAGGCAATGGATACTTATTCTTAACAGTCGCCCGGTTCAACTGACGGTAGTCGATGCACAGCCTCAAACTACCATCCTTCTACTTCACAAACAACACCGGCGCACCCCACGGGGAATAACTAGGATGAATATACCCCTTGGCCAGCAACTCCTGCAACTGTGCCTTCTGCTCTCGCAACTCAGCAGGCGCCATCCGATAAGGGGCCTTCGACATAGGCGCCGTACCCGGCACCACCTCAATCACAAAATCAATCTCTCACTGCGGTGGCAACCCTTGTAGCTCCTCGGGAAAAACATCAAGAAACTCACACACGACGGGAATATCCTCTACATCAGGACACTGCCGATCCACCAAAACCACGGATGCGAGAAAGCCCTGACAACCCGCATCAAGCAAGCGACGCGCACGGATAGTCGAAATAAGCAAGCGGGAAGAGGAGGACCGAATACCTTGAAAATAGAAGGTGGGTCCACGAAGCTGTCGGAAGTAGACCTTCTTCAAGCCGCAATCCACCAAGGCATGATGAGCCTCGAGCCAATCCATGCCCAAAATCACATCGAAGTCCTGAAGCGGTAACGCATAGAGTCTAGTTGGCAAACTCCGCCCTTCCACCCACACAGGTACCTTCTCAAAGCAGTACGGGGCGATCATGAAGTCACCGGTAGGCAACTCTACCGCCAAGTCACAGGACACCTCGGTCACTGGGTCCTCCACGCTCTGAGCAAAATCCTCTAAGATGAACGAATGAGAAGCACCTGAATCAAACAAAACACGAGCCGCACGACCCAAAATCGAGAGAGTACCTTCCACCAAATGCGACGCCTCAGCCTCTGCCCTGGTCATGTGAGTCACTCTGCCTCGGGATCTCTGCCTCCCTACGGTAGCTGACCGTGACAACTGAGGAAACTGTCTCTGCTGCTGGTACTGCTGCGGCTGTGATGACAACTGCTGGGGTTGAAACTGCTGCTACAGCTGAAACTCATGCGGCTGGCTCGGTCTCTGCGGACAGTCACGTGCCATATGTCCTGGCTGATCGCACCTGAAGCAAATCACGGGCGTTGAACACGGTCTGCCTGGATGAGAACCACCGCACCTAGGACAACCGCCCCGCGAACCAGTCATCGAACCCTGGCGCTGAAAAGCCACCGGCTGCTGAACACTTCCCAACGACTCCTGCTTCGACTCCTTGCGATCCTGACGCCTCTTGCCAAAACCAGCTTCCTTAAGCAGCTTCTTAAGCTTCGACTTGAAGGACGACCCTAGCGCATGAGCCGTAGACTGCGTCGCCACTGATCCACCTGCTGAGAGCTAGACGGTACTCTGCTGCTGCATCCCTGACGGCTGGCTGAAATCTGCCTGCGCCTGACTAGCACTGCCCTGCCCTCGAACCTTCTGCAAGTCTCTCTCCAACGCCGCTGCTGCCTTACATGCCGCATCCAAAGTGGTCAACCCCGATGCAAGAAGATGATGCCTCAACTCTAGCCTCAGGCCACCCACAAACTGATCGGTCTTCACCTCCTCATCTGCCATGATGTGAGGAACATAACGGCCCAACTCGATAAACCTAGCACGGTACTGCATCACCGTCATGTCACCTTGGGTCAGCTCCATAAACTCACGCAGCCTCTGCGACCTGACAAAGGACGGACAGAAGGCAAGCTAGAAGGCCGTGACGAACTCCTGCCACACAATCTGCCAAAGAGGACGAGACTGGAGCACTGAACCCCACTCTGACGTCCACTAAGTACGGGCCGCTCCCTGAAGATGATGAGTAGCCAACGCCACCTGCTCCTCCTCAGGACACTCCATCACGCTGAAAATCCGCCGAACATCATCCAGCCACTCTCTGGCCACCTCAGGATCTGGCTGCCCAATGAAAGAAGGAGGCTGGAACAACAAAAACTCCTTCAACACGCGACCATGACCACCACGAGCCTGGCCCTCACCAGCCTCACCGCCTTGCTGCTGACCTCCCTGCTGTCGCTGAAACACATACTCAAACATGCCTCGGAAGAAATCGTCCATCCCCGGAGCTCTCGCATCTCCAGCTACACCCTCGGAAACTAAAGCCCTGCTCTGCTCCTCCGGACCACCGCTAGACTCTCCCTGCTGGGGACGAGCCCTCCTCCGTGGTGCCATAACGCACCTGACATCAAGAAAATAACCACAAATCAATAAAACACGCGCGGCCCTAAGCCAGTCGCCGACTATACAGGACATTCATGGACCTTCTGGACCACCACAATTCGTTTCAAATTCCGATGTACCTCCACAACCTATGCTCTGATACCAGCTATGACGACCCGGGATCCGAGTACCGGAGAGGAACTGACGCGTCTCGAATCTCGGCCCGCCAACCCACGAGCCCGAAGACTCGGAAGGGTAGAAGGGAGTGGTGTGGGGGTACAAGAGAGGCTGAAACAACCGCAGAGATAGCACAATAATCTAAAAATAAAATGCACAGAATAATATAAATAAATAAACTGCTACAAGGTCTACAGAGTCTCATGTCCAAATAAAAGTACAGTCAACAGAAAGGAAAGTACAACTACACGGGGCATCCCCCGGCTCTGGCAGACTGGCGACTAACCTTGGCTAGAAGAACCACGCTGAAACTCGGCCGCGCCTCTCGAAGACCCCACCTCACCTGAAAAGTAGGGGTGAGCCTCATTTCATTGGCCCAGCAGGGATCCCGCGAATCCCCACCTCGCGCGGAAAACGAGAAAGCAGAAGGCAACCCTACCTAGCAAGAGTACGGTGGAACCGACAAGCTAAAGTAAATAAACGGAAAAGCCATCTACTCTAACAGTACCATACTACCAAACCTCGGTCCAATAAAACTCGAGTCCACGCCTGCCAGTGAACAGGAGCACTACCCACCAGAAGAACGACCGGATGCGTCCCCTAACGTCTTACACCGCGTGACAAGTGTCCAGCTACGATGCCCCGGGCGTGAGACTCAGACACGCAACAAGAACCACAACAAGGACTAGCTGGGGTCACGCTCGTCAGCGCGTATCCTAAGCCCCCTACGTGTGCACACACAGACCATCTGCTCTAGGTCGGGTCCTCTAGCTGGTTTTCCCCCCTACCGGACTCTGGTGGCAAAGGCAAGGGGCCCTACGGTAACCAGCCTAAAAACCACCTCTCACTGGGTCTCGCTCTCCACCACTCCCAGGTGGGTCCGCACACGCGTGCGCAGGAAGCTACGACTAGTGGACAGGTCACTGAAAGTAAGGACTCGACTCACGAAACCCACCGACTAACACACTAACATAGAATCTTGGTAACCAAACGGTAGGTACGGATGCCGGGGACACGCATGAGGTCTGACCGTCCCTCAAGTCACGCGGCACCCCCACCGAGGTAACTGATTCTCCGGGGACCCCCGGGCGCCCCCGTGGCTTTCCCTGGGTGCCCACGGCAACCCTCGGGCCACACGCCATGACCGGGTCCAAAACTCACCCAACCGGAGGCTAAGCTACCCAAGGAACACGGTTTCAGGGGAGGGGGAAGGTCGTGCTAGGCACCCCTAGTGTGACTCTGGAGAATGCGCTGGCATGGGCTAGCGCGATCTGCCAGATCACGCTGCCCAAGGCTAGCGCGTTCACGCCTGAACGTGCTAGTCTTGGATAGCGTGATCATGCGATCACGCTACCCATCCATGGCGCGTTCCGAACCGCCAGAGCGGTCATCCCTTCCGATGAACGCGCCCGGACGACACGGCGCGTTCATTAAGAACGCGCCACTGGAATATAGCGCGACAACGGGCCGAGCCCGGTTCGTGAAATACGCCCGAAAATCGTAAAACCACGCCCATTCACCCCCTCTGGTGAAGGGAAAACAACGGGGAATCACCCCCCGACGTCCTAGCATGCATCTAGTGCCCCAAATCAATCAAAAACCCCCATGAATCAATGAATCCGACGCTCAAACCCCAAGCATGAAAATAACCCTCCCGGCATGGATTTAGCCCCACTCGGCCTCTCCACGGCCTAGAAATCACGGGGATTGCTGTAAAGAGGGTAAGGATCCGTTCCCCTACCTTAAAGAAGCTCAAAAACCACCGGATCGCCGCCGATCGTCGAATCTTGCTCGAACACGAACTCCTCTCCCACGCACCAATGGGGGCACCGTCACGATCCTCTCGCCACCGCCGTCGTCACCGCGCCGCCATCGAGGTCCACCACCCGTCGCCGGAGGGGAAGGGGCGCCGCGAAGTCCAACGGGCAAGGGGGGTTGCAACGGTCGGCCGTGGCTCACTAGAGGAGGAAAGAAAGAGAAAAAGAAGAAAAAGGGGAAAAAGAAAAAGGAAAGAAAATAGGGGGGTATTTATAGAAAATCAGAAAAATTTGAAAAATCCAAAAAAATAGAAAAAACACACCTCCTCGATCCTCGTGACGCCCCGATCGCAACGGTACAACCCTCGTCTAGGTGAACGGTCCGGTTCACCCGCAACGAGGTTCTGAAGGGTCTGCCGAAACCCGTACACGGAAATCGGAAAACACATACGGAAAAGCCGCGGATGCACTTCGGGCCTCCGAAATAACTCCGGTTCGCGCCGATCCGAACACGATAGATGTCCGGAACAAAATTTCGGACCCAACGGAGCCAGACACTCCGAGAAACCAGATCCGGGACCCACGACGAAGGATCCAAAGGGTCCGGGACATTACATTGTACGTCCCAGCCGAGGAGTAGGTGAGGCGTGCAGTGTTACGGGAGGCTCATGGGAGTTGGTACACTGTGCACCCGGGTGCGACGAAGATGTATCGGAACTTGAAGAGGCAGTTCTGGTGGCCAGGCATGAAGAGAGATATTACCGAGTATGTGGCCCGATGCCTGACCTGTCAGCAGGTGAAGGCGGATCATCAGCGACCAGAAGGTACTCTTCAGCCCTTGGATGTTCCTGTGTGAAAATGGGACCACGTGACCACGGATTTTTAGGTGGGATTGTCGAGGACTCTGAGTGGGCAGGATAGTATTTGGTTGCTGGTGGATAGGCTGACGAAAGTGGCTCGGTTGTTATCGATCAAAGTCAGCTGGAGCGTGACCAAGTTGGCTCGTCTTTATGTGGAGCGGATCGTTCCTTTGCATGGGATTCTCATTTTCATTGTGTCAGATCGAGATCCGCGTTTCACTTCTGGATTCTGGAGGAGTTTCCAGAGAGCTCTTGGCACAGAGTTAGCATTTAGTTCAACGTATCATCCTCAGTCAGATGGTTAGTCGGAGAGGTCCATTCAGACGTTGGAGGATATGTTGAGATCCTGTTGCCTGGAATGGCAAGGGAGTTAGATTCACCATCTACCATTGGTGGAGTTTGTCTATAACAACGGCTATCATTCGAGCATTGGGATGGCTCCTTATGAGGCGTTGTACGGGCGTCCTTGTCGGACTCCACTCGATTGGTCTGAGGTTGGTGAGCGTGTTGTGACGGGATCGGAGCTGGTGCAGCAGTGCATTGATGTGGTGCATCTGGTTCATCAGAACATGTTGGTGGCGCAGAGTCGGCAGAAGAGCTATGCCGATCGGCGCAGGCAGCCCCTTAGTTTCGTGGTCAGTGACCGAGTATTTTTTAGGGTCTCTCCCATAAAGGGCGTGATGAGATTTGGACAGCGTGTGAAGTTGAGTCCCCGCTATGTTGGTCCTTTCCTCATCACGGAGCACATTGGTGATGTTGCTTATCGATTGCAGCTACCTCCTAAGTTTGCAGCGGTGCATGATGTGTTTCATGTCTCGATATTGAGAAAGTATATGCCCGATGTTTCTCATGTGTTGGAGGATTCGGTGTGGCCCGAGGTGACTCCCGATCTGTCTCTACCGGAGTTCCCTATCCGTATTGAGGATCGGCGAGAGCAGCACCTGCGCAACAAGGTTATTCCTTTGGTTAAGGTGGTGTGGCAGCGGCACTCTGATGGTGAGGCTTCTTGGGAGCGTGAGGACGAGATGCGTCAGCAGTTCCCTTACCTGTTCGAGTGAGTATCCCTTTCTTTTCTTCCCCTGTACTTGTTTTAAAATTTTGAGGATGAAATTTGCTTAAGGGCGGAGGGCTGTAATAACCCGGATCCTTCATATCCTTCTTTTTGAGTCTCGGATCTGCTTTCTCAGAGTGTCCGACTCCGTTGTGTCCAAAATTGTGTTTCAGCCATCTTTCCTGTTCGGATCCGTGCGATCCGCATCAGTTTCGGAGGCCCGGAGCGTGTTCCATGGCTTTTTTCACGTGTTTTCCTATTTCCCGTGTGTGTTTCGACTGGACCTACGGAACTCTGTAGCGGGTGAACTGGGCCGTTCACCTAGGCACGGGTGGTACCGTTGCGATCGCTACGTTTCGAGGATCGCAAAAATATAATTTTTGATTTTTTGATATTTTCTATAATTTCTAGATTTTCTATAAATACCCCAAACCCTTTTTCCTTTTCTACCTTTTCTTCTTCTTCTTCCTCCTTCCTCTTCCTCCCCAACGTGGCCGCCCCCTTCTCTTCCCCTCTCCCGACGACGACCGTGGCGACCCTCTCTCCGGCTGCAGACGGCGGCGGGGCGACGGCGGTAGCAGTGTGACGATCCCGGTGGCGTGCGGCGTTCGTGGGAAGCGGGAGAAGAAACGAGGGTTTCAAGCGTTCTTCACGGTTTATGGACGATCTGGCGTGCCTCGAGGCGAGATTGAGGTAGGGTGACGATCCCGACACTCCCGTGTTCCATTCCCGTGATTTCTAGCCCGGTGTGAGGCCGAGAGGGGTCGTTTCCATGTCGGGAGGGAAAAACCATGACTTGGGGAGAGTTCGCCCGATCTACCGTTTTAACCCGCGATTTCATGATTGGATGGCCAAGATGCATGCTAGGGGTCCCTGGGGAGCTTCCCCCTTGTTTTCCCCCTCTCCCATGGAGGTATGGGGGCGTGGTTGGAATGTTTGGGACTTACCCGCCGTCTCACCCTCGGGACGGTGCGGCGGTCGTTCCAGTGACCGCCACAACGTGTGACGCCCCAGGGTGGGTGCGTCACAGCCTACTATTTTGTCGGCAGGGTGGCCCGTGGGCCTGACGGTCCCACGATAGACCGCCAGAGGGTGTTACGCCCTCAGGTTAGACCGTCAGAGTGACGATCCGACCGTTGGTTTCCAACCGTTACTTTTTGACCGTTAGAATTCAAGGCCTCTGACGCACCCAGGGTGGGGCGTCAGAGCCTTATGATGCCCCTGTGTGGGAGCGTCAGAGCCGACGCGTCCCCACCTTCTAACGCTCCTAAGCAGGACCATTAGAGCCTGTGACGCCCCGAGCGGTGTGTGTCACAGCCGGTTTCTTCTCACTTTCTGACCCACTAGGTTGGGTGCGTTAGGGCCTGTGACGTACCAGGGCTGGCGCGTCACAGCCGGTTTTGCACCGAGTGTCTGACGCGCCTGTGTTGGGCCGTCAGGCCACTGTGACGGCCTAGAGGTAGACCGTCAGAGCCTGTGGCGCACCAGTGTTGGACCGCCAGGCTTTGGGCTGCACCAGGTGGTTCGCAGTCCCGTTTCTTGTCAAACCGTAGTCACCGAGAGCTAATGTCGGTACGAGAAACGACCCTTGTACTTTGTCCGGTTTATACGTTGTTTTCCGTTGGCTAGAGAGTCTACACTTTCAGTGACCCTCCACTACTCGTAGCCTTCCGACACGCGTGTGGTCTCACCAAGGAGTGGTGGCGAGGCTACCCGAGAGACGGTTTTAGGCTGGTTACCGTGGGCCTCCTACTATGGCGGCTCGAGTCCGGGCCGGGTGGATGAACCAGCTAGAGGGCCTGACTTAGCGCAGTAAGTCAGTGTGTGCACACGTGGTCGGGGACTTCGGACGCGTGCTGATGAGCGCTACCCCGACTAGACCCTTGTTAGTGCTACTTGTGAGTGTCTCAGTTTTCGCCCGGGACGAGTAGGGAGACACGGCGGCGCGGTGTAAGTCGTCAAGGGACGCATCCGGCTGTGCTTCTAGTGGGTCGGTACTCCAATCTTTGTCTGGTAGTGACTCTTGGGTTTTCTTTGGCCTTTGACGAGTTGTCTCGGTTTTTGTGCCGTGTGTTCGGTACTAGCCGTAGTTGTGGCTCACAGTTACTTTCTGCGTAGTTTCTCGGTTTGCGAGGTGGGGACTGGATGATCCCTACTGAGCTTTGTGTTTTGAGACTCATTCCCTGCGTGTTTTTCGTGTTTCAGGTGAGACGCGGCTTCAGGGGAGCGCTTCTGAGGCTCCACGTGGTTCTGGTGCCCAGGGTTAGTTGCCAATTTCCAGTTCCGGGGTATGTCCCATGTAGTTATACTTTTCACTTTGGACTGTACTAGTTCTGGACTACTGTCTTTTTAGACTGCTGTTATTATTGTGGACCATGTAATTTAATTAATGTAATTTATTTATTTTCTATTTATTCATATAAACTGTATAATTCTGTAATTATTTTAGATTCTTGTGCATCTCCACACCATCCTTTCAACCCTTCCGAGTCTTCGGGCGCGTAGGTGGCGGTTCGAGATTCGGGTTATCGGGCTTTCCTGGTGTTCGGATATTGGGTCATTACAATCGTGATGGGTGCGTTCTACAAACGTGGTGTTGATGTAGGCCGCGTTATGAAGACAACAGCGGGATGTGCAGATCTGTTCCTTCCTTGCTCCAAGGCCGGCCAAGGTGCAAGGGCCTCACGTCTTCTTCTTCTTATGCCTACAAAACAATGAAAACCACCAAAAGAAAGCCCATTAGAACGCAATTAAGTGCATAACCTATCCTCATTTTCAATGAAAATATACAAAAAGAGAGCTAGATCACCTGGGGGTTTTGGTGGTTTTAAACCTCTATGGGAAGGCAAAAATTAGGTTTGGTGTGTGTGTATGTGCATGTATTTGATAAAGAAACTAATTTAAAGAGATGATGCGATGCTATGCGAAGATGAGAGTGAAATAAGAGACGATAAGGGAGAAGAAGAGGAAGAACAAAGAAAAACAAAATGAAAATGCCCTATAATAGTCCCTAAGTGACAGAAGGTCGAGGGATTAGGGGACTATAATGAGGCATAGCCTCACCCTCCCCTCGTGGTCGAATCCCCCGAGTTGCATCCTCTAGAATCGACGGCCAAGGGTCGAATTTATAGGAGAAAGAGAACCTAGAAACCCTAGATCGGAGTCCAAAAGATTTGAGGATTTGGAGGCCCAAAATTAGTTAATCATGTCGATTATTGAGGGGGAAAGATTCCTAAAAGGATTAGGAAGTTTCCTTGACTGAATCGAGCTCCGAAACTTACCCAGAATAGGTTCTAAAGAGATCAAAATTGGAAAGAACGAGTTTCGGTCGGACTGGGTTTCCAAATGAGAATGCGGTCAAGAACAGGACCGTGATAATTAAAGAAGGCGGTTTCACGATCAACTGCGATCCAGGTTGACTAGTCAAAGTCAGTTGGTCAAAGAGTCAAAGACTTATAAGAATGTGGCCTGACTTTGACCGCGATCATTAATGCGGCCACAAGATATACCGCGTTAATGAAAGAATTGGCGTCTTGACATCTGACGTAAATTTAAAACAATTTATTTTTAAAAGAATTGTCACCTTTGTAAAAAGTCGTTAATTTAATTGGCGTCTGACATTAATTCATATGAATGCGGTTGTATTTTATTGCGCGATAATAACACGGTGGCAGATGTGACTGCGTTCCTACTGGGCTGGTCAAGACATCAGGTCGATATCTAGGGCACAAAGATTGGACTTAACGGCTGAAGATGGACAGAAAGATCTCACAAATGGTCCAGAAAATCAACCAATTAATGATCAATTGAGCAGTTAACAGAGAGAACAAGAAAAATGGCTCAACTCGTGGGTCGAAAATGGGTGTCTACACATACCACCTACTATCTTTTGTACATAAAGCTCTCATAGTGTCAAAGTTTCTCTTCCATTGTGCTTTTTGCTAATGACTGGATGACTAGATAGATATGGCGAATGTTACTCCTTGTTTGCTTTTTGATTATGGCAAAGGAGGAGAGAATATGGTTTATTGCAAATATGAATGTGAGATTTGATTGTGATGAATGTGAGATTTGATTGTGGTTGCAATTGATGAACATTTTGAGTCTCTTTCTTGAACTTGCAATAAAGTTTTGCCATCATCAAAAGGGGGAGATTGTTCTGCCCCGCGTGCTTTTGATAATGACAAAACCTTATGTGTGAATGGATCATGAATTGCATGTGAAATCATGTTATGTTCTGAAGAGAAAATTGTTAAATTCGATTCTCCTCATGGTGTGAATGATCGATTCATATATTCATGACAATCTCACTCTAAACAATGAATGTGTCACGCCCCGACGTAGAAAAATCGGAACGTAGCAACTTATATCAATCATGTCAATCAGAGCATACATTGCCACAAGAGACTAAACTATCAAGCTAAATAATAAAGAAACAATTAACCCATCTTTATTAATAATCAAAATAGAAAGTATTCAATTACACCCGACTCCTTGTGGACTTCTATCTCATTAATGGAAAATACAATCAACTCTAGATAACAACTAATCCAAACTTGACTCGAACGTAAACTCTAAATGGCTCGCTACTGGAATCACTCGTTCCCGTCCCCATCGAAACGCACGACCTCATCATAACTACCTGAAACGGATTGGAAAGTAGGGGTGAGCAAACCTCCGTATGATTTTATATCTCTATCATCACGCATAATTAAAGTGATTAACCATTTATGAATAACGTTGTAACAAAAGCGATGATAAATAACTGACAAGAGATAGATAGGAAAAAGAACATGAGCTTTCAAGTAAAGAGTAAACACAAGTATAATCAAGAACTTTTCATGTCATGAAATGATCAATGGAATTGGCCATATCAAGCACGCATCTCATGTCACACAGGAATTTCAAGTAATTGAGAAAAGTGAAAATGTCACAGACCAATCACGCTAGTCATGCACTTCGGTGCAATGCCACACCTTGTCATTACAAACTACCCGGGGCACAAGTACTTTCGGGCGCTCCTCCAAGGACCAGATCGGGCCCTTTATGATGCGTTGGCATTGAAGGTTTGGATCAATGATCCTAGTCTAGACATTCATCACATTAAATGGCCAAGAGTTCCAAGGTTAAGCTCACGAACTTACTTCTAAGATCAAGAGAAATTTCAACAAAATTGGAATGACATCAAGTAGAAAGACTATGAGTCTTTAGGTAACAAGGATGTAAACAAGGATCACGCATGATCTCACAGTTTAAGGCCAACCTTGATAACTGCTTCATGATGATAAAACAAGAAAAACCTTATTAATATCTTATCTGTAACGGTCTATAACAGGGCCGTTATAGGAACGTGACGGTCGTACACAGGGCAGTTACGATTATGTGACGGTCCAATCTTGGGCCGTTACAAGACACAGACCAGTTTAATTGAGCTAGTCCTAAAACACGATTCAAATCACGTTCATGGGTTCATGTCTTTAAGGTACAACCTGCCCGGCGTCCTGGTGGGAATCCCAGGCTCACGGGGTCTTACGGAGGTCTCATAATAGTGGTCCTAGTCCGACGGAAGGAATATCCGACGGAGAGTCCCATCTATTACAAGAATTGAGGCTAATAAACACAGAAACCAAGACGGTGCGGTCAGTCAATCCCACCGGAGTGGCATGACTGTCAAACAATAATGCTAAGATCAAATATATCTTACATAAATCAAAATTTGTACAAGTGTTAACTAAGGGTTTTTATCAAATTCTTCATGATCATTCAACTTAGGATTTTCTAAACATCTTTCATGTAGAATAATGAAAAATTAATGTTTATGATCATACTACAATATTAACATCACGCTCTGCCTTGTTTATAGATCAAGATATCTTACTAACATAGCAAGTTTCTGATTTTAAGAACGCATAGACAATAGTTTAAAAACACTGTCAGGAGAATGTGACGGTCTAAAGAAGGGGAGTTATAAGAATGTAACGGTCTATAGTAGGTGCGTTACGTAACAGAAAATAAATAGATTAAAAATTCAAACTTTTAATACACAGAGGCATGTGACGGTCTGTCGTGGGGTTGTCAGGCTCAGGTGATGGTCTATCGAGCGGCCGTCAGGCTGTAACGACTTCTGAAAGATGCGTCACATGACCTGGAAACCCGCCAACGATGAACTTCGACATGTTACACTAAACCTTTGATTGCTCATGATAGAATGAATAAAAATTAGGGAAAATGCTACCATTCTAAAGAGCATAAAAATTCGTATAAAATAGCATGCTTTCATTTAGATCTAACACAACAAGATTCAATCTTTAACTAATAATCATGAAAGTTATCCTTTTGGTACACCTCGGAGTAAAACGTAAAATTCGAACAGCATGATGAACGAAAATTGGGCACTTAGGTATCAAAAGAAAGAGCTCATGGAGACGCACAAGATGGTATTATTATATCTCTGTTTGGCCTGAGAGACACATACCTTTGCTTGAAGGAAAGAAGAACAAAAAAGGAAGGGTCGTCGGAACCCTAGGTACCGCTCCTAGAACGCCCAAATTCTCCCTCGTCCGGTCACGATCAGTCCCGCCGCCTGTTGCCGGTGCAAATAGGGTTCTGGGGTGTCGAAAGCCCTCTATAAATAGAACCTATAGGGACTCCTAGCGATCGGATTTGGTCGAAGAGTCCTAAGAAGAAACTCCAGCGAAAACTTCGGATAAGGTTCTAATCCACCGCCGCCGCCGCCAGTAGAAGCATCTAGACTTAGTGTCAGGCCCCGAGCGCGGAAGGAACCCCGGGAGAGCGTGACGAGTTTATATCAATCATGTCAATCAGAGCAAATAGAATTTCAACATCAACATAGAGTGCACAATAAGACAAGAACTTAAAACATAACCAAATACTGATACCATTGATAACCTCCTAATCCATTAAACAATGTCACAACTCCAGGACTTAACAAGTCTAAATAGGCCCACAAGCCTCTATTATTACAATTCTTGCAATGACATAAGTTCCAAAAACAAGACTCCAAGAATAAACTAGGGACGACATGACACGATAGAGTGCAATAGTATGATGCTTGTAGGTTCTACGCTCGTCTTACTCCTGCCCATCCGAGTCCGAGTCAGGGTCTGCATTACCTGAAAAGTTGGGGAAAAGAACTTGATGAGCGAACGCTCAGTAGGAATTATATCTCAAGAACTAGCAATTGGTTTAATTAATTACTTCTTCCAAATGAAAATGTAAGTCTAGCATGTAAAACATGTAAAATAGGACGATACATGTTTGAACATAATAACGCGAGGAAATAACATGTGCGGTTGATCCAAGATAGGGAATTTCAAGTATTCAAGATTTCAAGTATTTGAACAAGTACCGAGTATATCATCAAAGTTTTCATGTCATGAGATAATGGCTATTAACAAGCAACTACTTTGCCCATTCCGGGCCACGCAAGTCAAGTCAATCAAGTGAAGCACGCGAGAGAGAGAGAGAGAGAGAGAGAGAGAGAGAGATTGTGGAGTGTCGTAGATTCAAGCAAGCACTTCGGTGCAATGCCACACCGCGATCAATATAACTCCCATGGGCACAAGTACTTTCGGGTGCTCCTCCCAGGACCAGACCGGGCCCTATATGCGCGGAGATTATTACATGTAATATCTAGACAACCACTTTAGTGATAGCCATGGAATTCCAAGAACAAACTCATGTAGGATGTCAAGGTAGATTCGTGGATAGGTTCCACGGAATTCAAGAAGAACATTAGATAGTCAACGATAAAACCAACGAGAACCATGACATGTTGATAACCTGGGTAGAATCGGTACCTTAACTAGGTAGCCGAGATAACTTGAGTTGATAACTAAACTTGTCACCAATCAAGGGACATGAATCAAGCTGAGAGATTGACCCCATCTATAAGGGACTCAATCCAAGACATCGCCTAGTGGGATATCATCATTCCACTGGCTAGGATTTTTCTCTCACGGACCAAGATGGCGACATGAGAGGGCCGGTTTACCACAAGTCGTGGCAATCAAAAAGGTACAAGGTGTTTAAGGTACAACCAGCTCAGTCGGCCTTGAGGGAATCCAAGGCTACGAGGAGACTTACGAAGGTCCCAATGACTAACTCGCCAGTCCAAAGGAACGGAATGTCTAATGGAGGGCTTGTATGTCACCTAGAATTAGTGGGTAATGCGACAAATCATCGTGAAACATGGGACTATACTCACGGATGATATATATATATATATATATATATATATATATATATATATATATATATATATATATATATATATATATATATATATAACCCTCGGTTCACAGCAAGCCGTGGAAAATAAATATGCAGGAAATTCACGACTTATGCCAAGTCACTATTTAATAAATTCACGACCTTCTCTGGGCCGTTTCTTTACTAATTGACGACTGTTGGAACAGTCGTCCCATCTGTAATTTCTATTATTGCTGCAATTTACCCAATTCTGTATTTCAAGAAAACGCGCCTTAGGCAGGGGCGTTATTTCACAAAGAAGCGACTTGCACGGTGTCGTTAATTACCATTTTCCAGAATTTAATAACTTTTAGAAATTTCAGGAAAGTAACGACTTATCCTAAGCCATTAATTTAAAATAGCGCCATTGGGTGGGGCGTCACTTTCATAAAAGACGACCTACTGGCTGTCGTTAATTCATTCCTTTCCAGGATAAACATGAGTATTTATCAATTTCTTAAAATTAACGACTCTTGGGTCGGGCGTCAGAACATGAATTAGCGCCCTAGAGAGGGTCGCCTCTTTCCAAAATTTCGCAGAAAGCTTTGGAAACGTAGTAAAGCTATATGCATGGATGAACAGATGATATTATTATGAATCTTATGCTAGTTTGGGCTACAATCCTTGAGAAAACCTACCTTTTGTTGAAGATCGAATGTTGAATAAGAAGAAGAAGAAGCCAATAAATACGATGCTCTGTTTCTTTACGCAGGAACAGGGGATGGAGGAAACCCCTTCATGCAACTGCAAAACGGAAGCAGATGGAAGAAGTGGATGAATGGCTCCCACTGCTTCCACAGCAACAGGAAGAAGAATGCAGAGGTTGAAGAACTTCCACGTTCTTCACGAACACGGCAACAAGATGAAGCCTCACGCCCCTTCACGGTCGTCAACGAAGTGCAGCAGCATCAACAGGCCAGGCCTGTTCGATCGGGAAGTGCTTTTATAGAGGAGGAAAGGCCTTAATGGGGTGATAGAACTAATGGTGGCAACATTCTGGAGGGTTCTAATGCTCGATATTGGAAAGCTTTACGTGTGGGATTGGCAGGGTTTAGAACCTACCATGCATGGTCGGCTCCCCTTCCAGCCGCCTGCTATGACCGAGCCTGGTTTTCCTTATTTCACTCTCAAGACAATGACGGCAGAGATAAGGGCGTCTTCACCTTAAGTAGCGCCTTAACAGAGGGCGTCTTTTCATTAAGTGGCGCCTTAACCTAGGTCGTCTCTTAATTTTTCTATATTTTGCCGCTTTATTTCCAATTTCCTTCGTACGAATTAGCACCCATGCTAAAGGCGTTATTTTCTTTTCTATATTTAGCCGTTAATTTTCTTGGTATGAATTAGCGCCCATATACACGGGCGTTACTATTCTAAATAGCGCCCAGGTGAAGGGCGTCTTTTTCTTCCGAATTTTCTCGAGATAAATTAGCGCCTTAATGAAAGGCGTTATTTCATTTTGGCCCATTTATATCTTTTAAACGGAAAGCCCATTATCAGTTTGGGTTATTTTCTATTTATCGAATTTTTATTTTATTTAATTCCCGACCAAATTTGCACAAATAGATTTTATTTATTTAAAAATCTATCTTATTCTTTTAAAATTTTCAGGGGTGCTACACTTAGGATTTTCGAAGAGAAAGTAAAGACCTATCAATGGGCTAGGGTTTGGCTTGAATTGGAGCACAATTGGGCTAGAATTTGACCCAAATTGCGATGGTTAAACTAGGTCTTCTAACCCACGAGAAACTGCTAAAAACGTGAAATTGGGCCTATATGAATTTTATTTTGGGCTCTTACCTGAAGACAAAGTTGTTACAAATTCAATTTTACACTAGTTTCATATTTTTCCAAAATTTTAATAATTTATTTAGAAATTGAGCCAATAAATAATTAATTTATATGGAAATATTTTTAGTAGAAAAAGATAGGATGCTACACCCTCCCCCACTTAAGGAATTTGGTCCTCAAATTCACTGAATCTGCTAACAACCAACCTTAAAACAAATCGGGATATAGTTTCCTGATTGCATCCTCGGACTCCCATGTTGCTTCTTCCGCTTTACGCCGACTCCACTGGACCTTGACCATCGGAATGGATCGGTTCCTGAGTTGCTGCTGCTTGAAGTCCAATATCTTGATAGGCTTCTCTTCATAAGATAAGTCTTTCTTCAATTCCAAATCAGCATGTTGGATAATGTGCGAAGGGTCATACACATACTTCCGAAACATAGATACATGGAACACATCGTGAATATCAGCTAACTGTAGTGGTAGGGCTAATCTATAGGCAACTTCGCCTACCCTCTCTAAGATCTCAAATGGGCCAACAAACCTTGGGCTTAACTTGCCTCGAATTCCAAATCTTCTAATTCCTCTTGATGGTGACACTTTCTGAAATACATGATTCCCAATCTGAAATTCTAGCTCCCTTCTTCTATTATCTGCATAGCTCTTTTGTCTGGACTGGGCGACCTTCGAACGGTCTCTGATAACTTGAATGTTCTTTGACGATTCTGAGATAAGATCTGCCCCAAGCCATTGCTTCTCACCAATTTCTTCCCAATAAAGAGGGGATCTACAACTCCTGCCATACACGGCCTCAAATGGTGCCATCTGAATGCTGGATTGATAACTATTATTGTATGCAAATTCAATCAAAGGTAAATGTTCATGCCAACCGCCTCCAAAATCAATTATACAAGCTCTCAACATGTCTTTAACAATCTGGTTTGCTCTCTCAGTCTGTCCGTCAGTCTGAGGGTGAAAAGGTATACTGAAGTTCAGACGAGTGCCTAATGATGCTTGCAGTCCTTTCCAAAAGTGAGATGTAAACCTGGGCTCTTTCAGATATGATGGACACAGGCACTCCATGCAATCTTATTATTTCCTTTACATACAGGGCAGCCAAAATATCCACGGTCCACGTTGACTTAATGGGAAAAAAGTGTGCAGACTTTGTCAGTCGGTCAATGATCACCCAAATTCCATCAAGGCCTCCTCGTGTTCGGGGTAAACCCATAATAAAATCCATACCGACACTTTCCCACTTCCACTGTGGTATTTCGAAAGGCTTTAACTTCCCAACAGGTCTGAAATGCTCTGCTTTAACTTGTTGACATACTAAACACCTGCTTACAAAATCGGCCACTTCTCTCTTCATGTTCGACCACCAGAAAGTCCTCTTCAAATCTCTGTACATCTTTGTAGCTCCATGATGTATAGTATACTTAGATCTGTGCGCTTCTTCAAGAATCTTCTTTTTTATTTTCATGGAATCAGGGACACATGTTCTCCCTCGAAACATAATCTCCCATCATTAGCTAATATAAAATCTGGTCGATTAGCCATCTGTTCTTTAATTTCAACAAGCACTGGGTCATTATCCTGCAACTGCTTAATTTCTGCTAGTAATTCTGAACGAAACTGGACATGAGCCACCAAGATTCGATCTTCCTTTTCTGTAATATCTAAACTGGCAAACTGTTCTAACAACTTCCACTCTAGAATCATCAAACTGGCTAGTCTAGCTGTCGGCTTCCTGCTTAAAGCATCTGCTACAACATTCCCTTTTCCTGGATGATATTCAATGGAGAAGTCGAAATCCTTTAAGTACTCTAACCACCTTCTCTGTCTCATATTTAGCTCCTTTTGAGAAAATAGATATTTAAGCTATTATGGTCTGAGTACACGGTGAAAGTTTCTCCATAAAGATAATGCCTCCATATCTTAAGAGCAAATACAACAGCGGCTAATTCCAGATCATGCACAGGGTAATTCTTCTCATGTTTTCTCAACTACCTGGAGGAATAAGCTATCGCTCTCCCTCGTTGCATCAATACGTAACCTAAACCGATTCCCGAAGCATCGGTATAAACTTCAAAACCTCCTTCACCTAAGGGTAAGGCCAAAACTGGGGCAGTGGTCAAGCACTCCTTCAAAGTCTGAAAACTCCTTTCACAATCATCCGTCCATTCAAAACAATTCTCCTTACGAGTTAACCTCGTCACCTCGTCAAAGGCACTGCAATCTTGGAAAAATCCTTGACGAACCTTCGATAATAGCCTGCCAAGCCTAAGAAGCTTCTGATCTCAATTACATTCACAGGTCTTTCCCAATTACGTACAACCTCAACTTTAGAAGGGTCTACCGCAATTCCCTCTTTAGAAATAATGTGGCCTAGAAAAGATACCTCTTATAACCAGAACTCACATTTACTAAACTTGGCGTATAGCTGATGCTCTTTTAATATTTGCAACGCCATTCTCAAGTGCTGTTCGTGCTCCTCCTTGCTCCTTGAATATATCAGAACATCATCGATAAATACCACGACCCACTGATCCAAGTAGGGCCGAAACACACTATTCATTAGCTGCATAAAAGCTGCAGGAGCATTTGTTAGTCCAAACGGCATCACCACAAATTCAAAATACCCATACCTGCTACGGAATGACGTCTTAAAAATATCTTCATCTTTTATCCTCAATTCATGATACCCAGATCTGATATCGATCTTTGAGAAATACTGGGCTCCTGATATCTGATCAAATAATTCATCGATCCTTGGTACTGGGTACTTGTTCTTCACGGTGAGCTGATTCAACTGACGATAATCGATACACAGCCTCAAGGAACCATCTTTCTTCCTTACAAAAAGAATAGGAGCACCCCACGGGAAGTACTCGACGAATGAACCCTCTTTCTAGCAAGTCTAACAACTGCACCTTCAGTTCTCTTAACTCAGCAGAGGACATATGATAGGGGGCTCTAAAAATAGGCGAGGCACCAGGAATCAGATCAATAGAGAAAACAACCTCCCTTTCAGGGGGAAGACCTGGTAATTCATCTGGAAATACCACTGGAAAATCTTGAATAACAGGGATATCCTTCAACTCCACTTGCTTCTTATCATTTAAAGAAATCAAAGCCAAGAATGCTGGATACCCCTTTCTTAACAACTTATCTGCCCGAAGTGCCGAAATGAGTGGCACGGACTTTGATAGCCTGGAACCAGAGAAAGAAAGCTCCGGACGTCCAGGGAAAGACACTACTCCTGACTTACAATGAACACTAGCACCATGCTTAGATAACCAATCAGTCCCTAAGATTACATCATAATCTTTCAACTTCATGCATACTAGATCAGCAGATAAATTATAACCATTGATCAAAACATCACTAGAAGGATAATAGTATTTAATCTCGGATCCCGAACCAATAGGGGTGGATATCGTAAGGTGAGAATCCAATAACACAGGTTCCACAGATAAATTCTTAGCAAATTTCAGAGATATAAAAGAATGAGTGGCTCCAGTGTCGAAAAGTATGAATGCTGACTTGGAAAGAATAGTAAGAGTACCTTCGATAATACCTCCTTCCTCGGTAGTCGGGTTCTCGGTCTCTGCCTCCTGGAGGGCTTGGAGCCTGCCTTGCCACTTTTAACTTCTTTGCGACTTATCAGATGCTGTCGGTTCATTAATAAGGGGACATTCTGGAATTCGGTGGTCCCTGCTACCACACCTTAAGCAAGCGCCTAACTTGCGCCAACATTCTTCCATCTTGTGACCTGGACGGTCACAGTACTTACAAACTGCCTTAGACGGCACAAATGGTCCAACCTTCTTCTTGCCTTCCTTGGGTTTCTTATTTTTAGAAAAACTTGGCCCGCCATTAGGCCTCTTCTGACCATTACCAGGTTTAAAATTCCCGGAACTTGTAGTCTGTTCCTTCTTCTTATCTCGACCTCTTATCCGGTCAGTCATTTCCATTGTGTCCTCCAAAACTTGTGCTTTCCTTACTATCTCGGCATAGATATGGATTTCCAAGGGTGCTAATTGATTGATATACTGAAGCTTCAAACCATTCAAAAATCTTTTAGCCTTCATTTTCTCAGTGGACACCAAGTGTGGGGCATACTTACATAATCTGGAAAACTGGGCTTCATATTCCGCAACCGACAAGTTTCTTTGTTTCAAAGTAGCAAACTCGGCCGCTTTCTTCTCCTGCACCCGATCTAAGAAGTACTTGCTATTGAAAAACTCCTTGAACTCATCCCACGTGGCACGCCTATTTCCAAGCGTGGCTTCCACGGCTTCCCACCAAGCACGAGCATCGCATTCTAATTGCAAAGTCGCTAGCAAGACATGATCCTGGTCTCCAACCCTGCATAACCCTAAAGATTCTCTCCGTCTCCTTCAGTCAGTTCTCAGCCTCATCCGGGTCTGAAGATCCACTGAAACGCTGGGGATTCATGCCTTGAAAGTTTCGATGTAGATTGCCTGCTCCTTGCTGTCCGCCGCCTTGGGCAACTTGCTGTAAGGCCTGGGTCAGGCCCTACACTGTACGTTGCATGTCTCGCCATTGAGCGCGTTCTGCCGCCATCACGGAAAATTCCTACAACATAAAAGAACTAATTAAGAATGTTCTATTGGATCTATCTTCTTATAGCTAGTTAATTAATTAACTAATCTTAGCCCAAGTCTCTACCCAACTTACTGGGTCGGATTCTGACTTTAATAATGTTAAATGTTCTATAACACTGCTTGCAACCTAGGGTCTAAAGAAAACCTAGGCTCTGATACCACAAAAACTATCACGTCCCGACGCGGAAAAATCGGAACGTAGCAGCTTATATCAATCATGTCAATCAGAGCATACATTGCCACAAGAGACTAAACCATCAAGCTAAATAATAAAGAAACAATTAACCCATCTTTATTAATAATCAAAATAGAAAGTATTCAATTACACCCGACTCCTTGTGGACATATATCTCATTAATGGAAAATACAATCAACTCTAGATAACAACTAATCAAAACTTGACTCGAACGTAAACTCTAAATGGCTCGCTGCTGGAATCACTCGTTCCCGTCCCCATCGGAATGCACGTCCTCATCAGAACTATCTGAAAAGGATTGGAAAGTAGGGGTGAGCAAAGCTTCGTAGGATTTTATATCTCTATCATCAGGCATAATTAAAGTGATTAACCATTTATGAATAACGTTGTAACAAAAGTGATGATAAATAACTGACAAGAGATAGATAGGAAAAAGAACATGAGCTTTCAAGTAAAGAGTAAACACAAGTATAATCAAGAACTTTTCATGTCATGAAATGATAAATGGAATTGGCCACATCAAGCACGCATCTCATGTCACACAGGAATTTCAAGTAATTGAGTAAAAGTGGAAATGTCACAGACCAATCACGCTAGTCATGTACTTCGGTGCAATGCCACACCTTGTCATTACAAACTCCCCGGGGCACAAGTACTTTCGGGTGCTCCTCCTAAGACCAGACCGGGCCCTTTATGATGCGTTGGCATTGAAGGTTTGGATCAATGATCCTAGTCTAGACATTCATCACATTAAATGGCCAAGAGTTCCAAGGTTAAGCTCACGAACTTACTTCTAAGATCAAGAGAAATTTCAACAAAATTGGAATGACATCAAGTAGAAAGACTATGAGTCTTTAGGTAACAAGGATGTAAACAAGGATCACGCATGATCTCACAGTTCAAGGCCAACCTTGATAACTGCTTCATGATGATAAAACAAGAAAAACCTTATTAATATCTTATCTGTAACGGTCTATAACAAGGCCGTTACAGGAACATGACGGTCGTACACAGGGCCGTTACGATTATGTGACGGTCCAATCTTGGGCCGTTACAGGACACAGACCAGTTTAATTGAGCTGGTCCTAAAACACGATTCAAACCACGTTCATGGGTTCAGGTCTTTAAGGTACAACCTGCCCGGCGTCTTGGTGGGAATCCCAGGCTCACGGGGTCTTATAGAGGTCTCATAATAGTGGTCCTAATCCGACGGAAGGAATATCCGGCGGAGAGTCCCATCTATTACAAGAATTGAGGCTAATAAACACGGAAACCAAGACGGTGCGGTCAGTCAATCCCACCGGAGTGGCATGACTGTCAAACAATAATGCTAAGATCAAATATATCTTACATAAATCAAAATTTGTACAAGTGTTAACTAAGGGTTTTTATCAAATTCTTCATGATCATTCAACTTAGGATTTTCTAAACATCTTTCATGTAGAATAATGAAAAATTAATGTTTATGATCATACTACAATATTAACATCACGTTCTGCCTTGTTTATAGATCAAGATATCTTACTAACATAGCAAGTTTCTGGTTTTAAGAACGCATAAACAATAGTTAAAAAACAATGTCAGGAGAACGTGACGGTCTAAAGAAGGGGAGTTATAAGAATGTAACGGTCTATAGTAGGTGCGTTACGTAACAGAAAATAAATAGATTAAAATTTCAAAATTTTAAAACACAGGGGCATGTGACGGTCTGTCGTGGGGCCGTCAGGCTCAGGTGACGGTCTATCGAGCGGCCGTCAGGCTGTAACGGCTTCTGAAAGATGCATCACATGACCTGGAAACCCGCCAACGATGAACTTCGACATGTTACACTAAAACTTCGATTGCTCATGATAGAATGAATAAAAATTAGGGAAAATGCTACCATTCGAAAGAGCATAAAAATTCGTATAAAATAGCATGCTTTCATTTAGATCTAACACAACAAGATCCAATCTTTAACTAATAATCATGAAAGTTATCCTTTTGGTACACCTCGGAGTAAAACGTAAAATTCGAACAGCATGATGAACAAAAATTTGGCACTTAGGTATCAAAAGAAAGAGCTCATGGAGACACACAAGATGGTATTATTATATCTCTGTTCGGCCTAAGAGACACCTACCTTTGCTTGAAGGAAAGAAGAACGGAAAAGGAAGGGTCGCCGGAACCCTAGGTACCGCTCCTAGAACGCCCAAATTCTCCCTCGTCCGGTCACGATCAGTCCCGCCGCCTGTTGTCGGTGCAAATAGGGTTCTGGGGTGTCGAAAGCCCTCTATAAATAGAACCTATAGGGACTCCTAGCGATCGGATTTGGTCGAAGAGTCTAAGAAGAAACTCCGGTGAAAGCTTCAGATAAGGTTCTAATCCACCGCCGCCGCCGCCGGTAGAAGCATCTAGACTTAGGATTTTCGAAGAGAAAGCAAAGACCTATCAATGGGCTTGGGTTTGGCTCGAATTGGAGCACAATTGGGCTAGAATTTGGCCTAAATTGTGATGGTTAAACTAGGTCTTCTAACTCACGAGAAACATCTAAAAACGTGAAATTGGGCCTATACGAATTTTATTTTGGGCTCTTACCTAAAGACAAAGTTGTTACAAATTCAATTTTACACTAGTTTCATATTTTTCTAAAATTTTAATAATTTCTTTAGAAATTGAGCCAATAAATAATTAATTTATATGGAAATATTTTTAGTAGAAAAAGACAGGATGCTACAGAATGGATGAGTTTTCACTTCATATTTTGGCTCATTGAGTGAATTACTGTTAATCTTTCTCCAACTGATTAACAGGTCTAAAAAGTGCCCAAGGATGTCAAGGATTATAATCTAAGGTATATGGTCTTTACACTAGAAGAAAAATGGGAAATTCCGACGTCTATTTACCGTCGCAAATACGTCAGAAATACGTCGCAATGTGAATTTTCGACGTATTTTCGACGTACGTGCGACGGAATATGGACGTCGGAACTATTTCGTCGTAAATTTCCGACGTACTAAAATAGCGTCCCAATGCGTTCGAAGTTACCGACGAAACTATGTCGTCGAAATTATGGTGGCTATTTATGTCGGTAATTAATAATACAAAAATTAATTAATCATTGCGACGGAACATAATTTAGTTGAAAATAGGTCTAAATTCTTCGACGTATTTCCGACAGATATATTATGTCGTCGCAAACATATGGGCTAAATTAGTTCCGACGAAAGTTATTTTGATCGCAAATATGTCCTTAATTGTCGACGAATTTCTATCGGATAAATAATATGTTGAAAACCTGTGGGTCAAATTAGTTCTGACGAACTATTATTGCGTAGAAAATACGTCGTTAATGCTTGACCAATTTGAGATGGATAATAATACGTCGGAACTAGTTTGAATCAAATTGCTTCCGACGAAACTAACTTTGGTCGAAACGACATCGTTAATTTTTGACGTATTTGAGACAGATAATTAATACGTCGAAACTAATGTGTATCAAATTTGTTCCGACGAACATTTAGTTGGTCGAAAATACGTCTGAACTTTTCGACCGATTTACGCTGGAAAATAAATACATCAGGAAATAAGTGAGAGAAATTGGTTCCGACGAATTGTTAGTTGGTCGAAATTCAGTCGAAAACTTTCTCCACATATTTTTGTATATATTTTAAAATTTTAAAAACCTGTTTAAAGCTATAATTATACACCACAATCGACTCAACTTAACATAAAATACGCAATAAACACGATATACAACACACAATAGGATAAATTCCTATTATAAATTAGAATAAAGAATGTTCACAACACATAAATCTTTGAATAAAAAAAGTTACAGTTACATTAATTGAAATGTATCATTTTTTAATAATATCATTAAAAAAAATCAAGAGATATCCGCTGCATCATCCTCATTCGTCATTCGTAGCATCTCTACCATCACCAGCTGCAGGAGGATCCTACATCACAAAAAATAATAATAAATAGATTTTAATAAATATAATTATTAATAAATATAGTTAAATATCTTTTTGATTTTCTAAGGCCGAAAGTAGATAACATGAAGATGATTTCTTTCACTCTCAAAGGTGAATTCTTTGAACTAAGTAGTAATGTTATTGTTTTACCCTGTGGTTTTGATGATGTCTAACACTATGAATCATATTATGATAATGGTTTTTTATATCATGAATTTGATGTGTGCTGGCTAATGTCGATATGTTTTCTAATGCCTTGAACAATATTTCCATATGAAGGCTTGAAGAGTTGTAATGGCAATGCTATGAATGCTTGAACTGTTATGTCTGTATACTTGAAGAATCTCTGTTTGAAGAACTGTAATATCTGAAGAAATCAAGTAAGCATAAGCATGGTAGTGTCACAGCAGCCCTAGAAGCAACTCTGCAGAAGAAGCCTCCAATCGCTGAAGGAACAAGCTAACATATCAGCTTAAGATAGACTCTATACCCGCTGAAGAATAAGGGTGAAAAATATCCCTTAAGACTGACAAATGTGCATTACGGGTGACAGATACTACCTTAAGGGTGACAAATAGATGGACTAGGTGAATAATAGGCAACAGTGGCAACAAATAGCAGTGCAAAGGTGAATAATAGGCAGCAGGTGTGAAACAGCTGAAATCCAAGAACCTCAAGCCGACTCGGGAGGGCTTACAAGTCGACTTCTGACAGACGAATTCACAGAATGAAGAAGACTTTTTAGCTACGGATTAAGGGTGAAATGGGTGGACAAAGCAAACAAATGGATGTATAGCAGTTTCAAATGGCTGTTCAGTGGTGTAAAGTGACTCATGTCGCTGACATTTGAAGAATGATGAAACTGGTTGAAGAGAATGATTCCCTATGTGCTTCAGAGGAAGAGAGGACTGGTCCTCTGGTTGTGGGTAACTGGGTGTTACTCACGGTTCCTTCTAATTTGATCAGAAGAAGAGAGGAGAGTGTTCTTCTAGGTCAAGCTGTAAGTCAGCGTTTGTTTGTAGACTGAGTCTGCGGTTATTGCTGTTGCAAGGGGAAGCCACACTCAGGTTTGAGTGTGGGGTGGACGTAGATCTGCGTGGCAGATCGAATCACCTAAAAATTCTATGTGCCGTGATTTTCATTGGTGTGATTGGCCCTTATCATCTAAGGCCTCCATTCACAGGTTTGCGTATGAACTGATCTTCCCTATACGCTAAGTGGTTGTATTGCATTCTGTTAGATCTGTCTGATCTGAGTGGATTTTGTGAAGTAGCATTCTCTTAGTTGGTGCATTCTTGTCACTTTCATTTATATTGTTCTCACAGATATCATCTGAGCTCGTAGTTTGATAGCTGAATGTTAAATTATCTTAGGCTTAAAAATTGAGATTAAAATTTATATAGGATCTATGCTGCTGCGCACACATTATCATATACTTGCTTCCAACTTTGCCTATAGGGCACACAACATTGGTATCATAGATTCTCCTCTATTATAACTCTAAAGGCCAAATCATTAAAAATTAAATTAAATACTCACATGAGAGGGCTGTGTTGTGCTTGAGGGTGCTCCCTGAGGCAAAATCCTCGCCTGGGCCAGGAGGGTAGCAACCACACGAGCAAAGCGTGCCTCCATGCGTTCCTCAACTAGTTCTACTGCATGTTCGACGATGGATGTAATCTGCATCGTAGAAGTGCCGATGGAGGGAGTAGAGAAGGAATTGCTACCGGGATAGGACGAAGCTGAGCCCGGACAAGATGCTAGAATCGGGCTGGTGTCCAAGCTCTGCCCAAGACCGTATACTCGTCCTTTCTTCGGTGGGCCGGCTGCTGCTACCCATGCGTCAGGATCTAGCTGCGGCCACTGTGTCTCCTCTTCCCCGTACTTTTTAGTCATATGTCTGTCATATGACTCCTGCAAATTGAATAAAAAATATTGTAAATTTCATATTAATCAATCATATTTAAAAATTGAAATAGAAAAGAAATGTGTATGTATAATCTTACCACTACCAAGCGAGCTCTCTCGCTCACATACTGATCGATCCCCTTCTTCTGGTGAACTGTAGCAAATAAATAACAGTACGAGACCGTACCACCCCTCTTCTTTTCCCGTTACACATGTTATAGAGAATAAATAAGGACATATAAGAAATTTAATATAATAAAATTAAGATTATTACTTACCAATCTCTCCTTTTGGGTCGCGAAGGAAACAGATCTAGAAGTATGGAGATGCACGTCTGGATGTAATGCACGTGCGGCTTTGGCTTTTTCGGATTTGGCGATCCAATTAGGCTCGGCCCATCTATCATAGAGGTCCTCCCAGTGCTCCCTCCTCATCCATGTGGGGCCGTGTGCCTTCCAAAGGCCACGGTCCTCGCTCCCCCCGGCTAGAGCCTTGGCACGTTCCCGACAGCCATGTAAATGATGCTTATAATTTACAGTTGCTATGAACTCTCATACACGTCGAGCTCGTCCGGCGTCAGCTCGCCTCACAAACTGATATCCTTGCTGTCAAGAATTCAAATTTTATAAGTTAGTGGATTGAAATTGTGGAGTTGGGAAATATGTAATTTAAAAGATTAAATCATATACCAGGAACTCGTCATACAATCGATCACGGATATCCTGAGGAAACTTTCGAAATGACTTATATGGGCCAGTCACATGTCGCTCAATAATGTTGGTAATAAAACGAGAAGCCTTACTGGGCTCTACTTTTTCCCTGCAATTACATGTGTTAAAATGATAGCCAACAGTTATATAGTTGTTGGATAGGTAACGAACATAATTCATGAGTTTAAATGTTTACCCAGAGGCCCAACATGGCTTGCGTCCCTCTTGCAACACCACCTGCTCGCCCTCGTGATGGTTAACAGCATCGTCTGCCGGTTGTGTGCCCGGCTGGGCGGACGAGCCAACTATCGCAGGTGGTTTGCCTGATGTACCTGTTACAAGTAAAATAGAAGTAGTTAATCAGAATTTAGCACATTGTTAAAAATAAAATTATTCAACAAGTAAACATATAGATTTTTTATCATTTAACTAAGAATTTAAATAAACATATCAGTAGAATGTGATGGAAGGGGTGTACTCTGTAGACCAGATGTAGAGGCACTCAAACCTGTAAACAGAAAATATCGTTAGCAAAACAAAGTGCATATTCACTACTCACTTATGTAAGGCTTCAAATAAACATACCCGCAGCACGTGGTGGGGGCGGTGTAGACTGTGTACCTGTTGTAGAGACATAAAATATCGTTACCCAAACAAAGTGCATAATCACTACTCATTCATCTAAGAATTGAAATAAACATACCTGCAGCAGGTGGTGGGGGGTGGTGTAGACTGTGTACCTGGTGCAGAGACATAAAATATCATTACCCAAACAAAGTGCATAATCACTACTTATTCATCTAAGAATTGAAATAAACATACCCGTAGCAGATGGTGGGGGCGGTGTAGACTGTGTACATGGTGCAGAGACATAAAATATCATTACCCAAACAAAGTACATAATCACTACTCTGTGATCTAAGAATTAAAATAAACATACCCGCAGCAGGTGGTGGGGGCGGTGTAATATGTGTATCTGGTGCAGAGACATAAAATATCATTACCCAAACAAAGTGCATAATCAGTACTCATTCATCTAAGAATTGAAATAAACATACCCACAGCAGGTGGTGGGGGCGGTGTAGACTGTGTACATGGTGCAGAGACATAAAAAATCATTACCCAAACAAAGTGCATAATCACTACTCATTCATCTAAGAATTGAAATAAACATACCCGCAGTAGGTGGTGGGGGCAGTGTAGACTGTGTACCTAGTGCAGAGACATAAAATATCATTACCTAAACAAAGTGCATATTCACTACTCTGTGATCTAAGAATTTAAATAAACATCCCAGTAGAACCCCTCTCGGAACCACCTCTCCTCGAAGATCCGCTACAGCCTCGAACCATCTAATTATTGACAACATTTAAAGTAGTGCATATTAGTCGACAACTAATTACGAGGAGAGGTGGTAAGTAATAATGATAAGTGTATATATGTTAAATTTCTTACAAAATATTCAATCAGTATATATTTCATCTTCAGATGTCGAAGATATATCAACCTCATTGTCATCTTCGTCATCTTCCTCATTCTCACTAGATTCATACACTTCCTCCTCAGAGGACTCCTCCTGCCCAATAATTAGTTCATTTAGCTCAGTTGAATCGACTTCTTCGACTTCGTCCTCGATACACAACTAAAGTATATCGTCAGATTCGATCAGATGAAGATTAGAAGCAACCAACTCTGCAGTGTCACCCTGGTCTGATTGAAAATATTCGGCACTAGAATCCTCTGAGACAGCTTCAGTCAGATGTAACTCATCATTAGGCGCAAGCCTTGGTTTTACCCTACAGACTGCCCACCAATCTTTATTCTTGGACGATGAATAACTTGAATAATACACTTGTTGGGCTTGTGCGGCCAAAATGAACGGCTTATAGGTATTCAATTTGGATCTATATTTGACATCGACAATCCCATATATTGCGTCGTTTCGAACTGAATTATGATCAAACCAATGTCACTTAAAAAGGAATATATAGTTGTGTTGTCCGAAATACTGTAATTCTATGACCTCCTCAAGAATACCATAGTAATCGAGATCATTTTCATTATATATACTACATTTCACGCATATGCCGCTATTCATCGTAGACTTATTTCGTCCATAATCTCTGGTGTGAAATCTATAACCATTCACAAAAAATCCTGGATAGACATGCACGACCTTCGAAGGTCCATAACTTATCACCCGGACTCTTTCATCAGTAACATGACCTTCTTCAACCTATGAAGGCTTTAACCACGTTACTTTAAATTGAACTTGCATACACATCAAGCTTTGTGGAATTGGTAGATTGGCACTTACTTGACCTTTAAGCCATCTGGCAAAAGATCTCTCTCGTTCATTTTGAACCTCCAACTCATTGAGGTGTGGACATCGAGTAATTAATTCTAAATCAAATTACCTGCAATGATGAATGCAACATCACCGTAAATGGGAGGAAGAACGTCAAGATGCTTATAAATTTCAGCACTTGTGGAGTTGAGGACTCACTCAACATAAGGTTCAATCTCAGCACAGTTCAGGAGAACATAGATCTCTGCGGCCAACAACTCCCTGTCCTCTAATATGCTATTCGAACAACGTCCGAATACACGACCTGGATACTTAAATATGGACAACCGGTCGGACGGACCCACCTCTCCTCCATCATCATTACGTGGAGGTCGATTGCGGCGAGCTTGAATTTCGGGTTCGAAGTACATCGAACAGAAGTTTAAAATTTCTTCAATAATATATGCCTCGGTAATCGAACCTTCTACTTTAGCCTTGTTGCGAACCTTCATTTTCAGGGCATGTATAAACCTATGCCAATAATTCATGTGACAATGACATATAGTGACAATGACAGACACATGTAACTACTATCAATTAATCAGTAAATACATACTGATTACCTCTCAAATGGATACATCCATCGAAATTGTACTGGTCCTCCAACTTTGGCCTCGTATGGCAAATGGATAATCAGGTGCTCCATGGAATCGAAGAACGCAGGGGGAAATATCTTCTCCAACTTGCATACCGTCATTACCACATTCTGTTCCATAGTTTGCACGTCCCCAAGTTTGAGTTATGATGCACATAGAATCCTGAAAAACTGACTCAACTCAGTCAATGCTCCCCATATAGGCTTTGGCAATATGTCACGGAATGCAATGGGCAGAAGTCTCTCCATGAACACATGGCAGTCATGACTTTTCAACCCATATATTTTTCCCTCATTGACATTCACACAACGGGCTATGTTAGACACATATCCATCAAGGAATCTTAATTGCTTCAGCCACTGGCACAGTTCATTGATCTGTGTGTCTTTCAACACGTAAGCTGCTTTAGGTTGCACAACTTTACCCCGTACCGGCCGCAATTCCAACTCTGGTCATTTGTAAAGTATCTTCAAGTCCGCTCGCGCCTTGGCATTGTCCTTTATTTTGGCTTTCACGTTCATGATGGTGTTGAACACATTATCAAAGACATTCTTCTCAACATGCATGATGTCCAGGTTGTGCCGTATCAAAAGGGCTGACCAGTAAGGCAATTCCCAGAAGATACTTTTCTTCACCCAATTGTGTTCCTCTCCAAATCCACGAAGATGTCGTGTACCACCCGACAATTGCACTATATCTGGTAAGTTTTGCACCTCTAATGCCATTTGTCGACCAGAGATCCGTTCCAAGTTTGCTTCATCCATTTCAACTGTGTTCTTAATGAATGAGTCCTTTTGCCTTCGGAAAGGATGGTCATTTGGTAGAAACCGTAGATGACAATCGAACCAGCATGATTTCTTACCATGTTTCAGGACAAAGGATTTGGTATCAGCCATACAGTAAGGACATGCCAACCTCCCGTGTGTGCTCCAGCCAGAGAGCATTCCATATGCAGGGAAGTCACTTATTGTCCACATCAATGCAGCCTTCATAGTTAAATTTTGTTTTCTGTACGCATCATAAGTAACAACTCCATCATTCCATAATCTTTTCAACTCATCAATCAGTGGCCTGAGATATATGTCCAAATTTTTTCCTGGATTTTTTGGACCTGGAATCACCAAAGTTAAGAAAAGGTTCTCACGCTTCATGCACATGCCCGGCGGAAGGTTGTACGGCGTCATGAAGACTGGCCAACATGAGTAAGACGCTACTGAACCTCCAAATGGGTTGAAGTCGTCTGTGCATAAACCTAACCTAACATTGCGTGGCTCGTGACCAAAAGCAGTATAGTTACGACTGAAATGAGCCCAAGCTTCACCGTCAGCGGGATGACTGATTATATCATCTACACGACGTACTCTTTCCACGTGCCATATCATATGTCGAGCTGTCTTTGACGACATATACATCCGCTATAATTTGGGCGTGAGAGGGAAGTATCGCAGTGACCTGTAAGGCACATCCTTCTGCTTTGATTTGTACCCTCTCTTAGGTTTAAATCTATCATGATGACAAATATCACATGATATTTTATCTACATTATCTACATAATATAGCATACAGTGATTAGGGCATGCATCTATTTTTTAGTATCCAAGCCCTAAATCATTGACCATCTTCTTTGCACGGGAAAAATTTTCAGGCAGCTTCTCATCCATAGGCAGCATACTCTTGATAAGGAGGAGCATACGGTCAAAACAACTCTCACTAAGGTGAAATTCGGATATCAAATTCAACAACTGTGAGATAGCAGATAAGCGAGTGTGATTTTCACAACCATCCCACAGCGGCTCATCAGCATCCGGAAGTAATTGATAAATCTTTCAGCCGACTTGTTTGGTGGTTCTTCGTTGTACACGTGTTCCCCTTGTACATTAAAGTTAGGGCCAGCAGCATCGATTACCATGTCTGCGTAGGTACTTGTGCCTCCAACATTTCCGGGTGCATGCGACCACAAGTCCTCACCGTGACACACCCAATTCATATAACCTTTCATGAACCCTTTCCTGTATAAATGAACTTGCACATTCCATAGCGAAAGAAATTTCTTGTTTTTACAGCGTAAACAAGGACACCAGATGTTACCACGCTGGTCCACTGCTGTTGGATGTCCCAATACAAACTGAATAAAACTATCAACTCCATCCTTAAACTCCTCGGACACCACTCCGTCAACTACTCTGTGATTCATCCATGAACGATCAACTCTAGCCATATTTACCTAACAAATTAAAAAATTCATATCAATATGTCTTATCACTACTTCTAAGAAAATATCGACAACATCTCTCCTAAATATTGAATATTTTCCACATTTGTACATCCCGTTTGGTCACATATACATCCATATCCACATCCACTTTCACTTCCATATTCACACACCCACGTTGACATCGACATCATATTCTGGAAAAAATCATTATCATACTCGCATTCACATACACATTTTTTCACATATCGGCATCCACAGCTATCTACAAATGTAATTCACATCCAAGCATACTAATCACATATATCATAACAAAAGGCTTGAACAGGCAAAAATGGAACAAAGGGTCATATCCACATTGTGACACACATTTATATCCACATCCCTCTTCCCACCCTCCCAATAAAATAGGGGCTTGGAATTTCATCTGATGTTGTAAGAGTACAGCAGGTGATAAGGAGAAAAGGTTCGTCTTGTAGACCAGGCATGAAAAGTGAGAGTGTGTGAGAGTTTGTGTCTGCGTGTGTGTGTGTGTGAGAGTGAGCGTGAGAAAGGGCGGGAGCTCACCGCTGCTGCCGGAGGTCACCGCCGCTTCTGCGCCCTCGCTATCGGTGCCGCCTCCGCTCGTCCCTCACCGGCGTCCCTAGGTAGCTCCGCCGCGCCCGCCGCCCTCGCCACTCCGCCACCCGCCGGTGAGAGAGTGAGAGGGGGATGCAGTGGTTGAATGAGGAGGAAGGGGGAAGGACTAATGAGGACAGGAGAGGGGACATTTTTTCTAATTCTTGTCTCTTTCTATTTGGCGCCATATTTTCATTTGGCGCCATGTTTTTATCAATTCATTTGTGATTCTTTGTCATTCATTCACTTCTTCTAATAGGATAAAATCTCTCTCAGTAAAAAATATCATTACATCTAAAAAAATATTATTTATTATTTAGATATCTGAAGATCTATAATTTAAACATTTTCAACTTCTTTATGGTCAATAAGTCAATTATATAAAAAGAAGAGAGAACGTGTTGAAAAGCCTAGATACCTTGAAAGCCCAACATCGGGGTGCGCACGAAAAGGTATTCGGAGCCGTATCGGTCACATGTTGACCATTTCTTTATTGTTCTGTGCCCCCCTCAAACTCATGTGTCGTTAATTTACCGTCACGTCTATATTTAATGAATTTTCGAGAGCTAGGGCTCCTTGATAGCGGGGAATATTAATGCCACGTGGAAGCACTCAGGATATATAATAGTCAAATATCATTGTATCTTTCATCGATTTTACTCATGATAGGGCGTGCCAATCACGTGTCTGACAATGTGTTCAATTTCAAAGGCTGGGATGGTCTGGACTAACCGAAGGTGCGCTCCTTCTGATCACTAAGCAGATCAACGATGGTGGGCATTCGGTCGGGACTGGCGACCCGCCGTGCCATAAAGGTCGGTCACGGCGATAAAAGAGGGGAAACGTTTGATTAATCGCCACGCCAAGCAATGGGGCTGCATGGCCAATAAGTCGATTCGATTATTTAAAAACAAGAGAGAACGTGTTGAAAAGCCTAGCTACCTATAAAGGCCCACAGCGGCGTGTGCACGAAAAGGTATTCGGAGCCGTATCGATCACATGTTGTGACCATTTCCTTATTGTTTCGTGCCCCCCTCAAACTCATGTATCGTGAATTTACCGTCACGTCTTTATATAATGAATTTTCGGGAGATAGGGCTCCTCGATCGACGGGAATATTAATTCCATGTGGAAGCACTCAGGATATAGGATAATTAATAGTCAAATATCATTGTATCTTTCATCGATTTTACTCACGATACGGCATGCCAATCACGTGTCTGACAATGTGTTCAAGTTCCAAGGCTAGGATGGTCTGGACTAACCGAAGGTGCCCTCCTTATGATAACTAAGCAGACGATGGTGGGCATTCGGTCGGGACTGGTGACCCGCCATGCCATAAAGGTCGTTCACGATGATAAAAGAGGGGAAAACGTTTGATTAATCGTCACGCCAAGCAATGGGGCTGCATGGTCGATAAGTCGATTCGATTATATAAAAAGAAGAGAGAACATGTTGAAAAGCCTAGCTACCTTGAAAGCCCGACATCAGGGTGCGCGCGAAAAGGTATTCAAAGCCGTATCGGTCACATGTTGACCATTTCCTTACTGTTCCGTGCCCCCCTGAAACTCATGTGCCGTGAATTTACTGTCACGTCTATATATCGCCAACATTTCGAGAGATATGGCTCCTCGATCGCGGGGAATATTAATGCCATGTGGAAGCAATCAATGACTTGTCACTCCATCCTTGAGTCACGTGCACATCATTCGGGACAGGTGTGGCTGTCCCTGCAGAACCGGTCGTCCCGGCCACGGCTCGAGACGGGATGGTACATTGCGTACCGATACGGAAAACTATAATATATATAAATATATAATGGAATAAATTAAACTATTTGAAATGACATCTTGTGTCATTTGGTTAATTGTTCGGCCGTTTGAACGGGTTTCTCCGGGTTCAAATCTTAGCTTCAGCGTAAGGTTTCTGTAATTTTTTTGAATATAACTTATTCAAAAAAGTAAATGAATACACGGCAGAACTCTGTTTTCGAACCCGGCACGTTACGATTAACAACGATACACTAAAGGAACTTAGTCTAGTGCCCCGCTCTACGTCTCAAGTGCTGAGCCATTATTCACCCTTGCAAGGTCACTCTTTGTCTTAACAGCTAATTTTCAGACTTAACATCTATTTGTCACCCTTCCGTGCTGCAACATTGCCGTCGCGCTAACTCATTTTTCACCCTTAGCGACTTATTTGTAGCTGCTGTCTTGCAAATTTTCACCGTTGTTCCCACATTTGTCACCCTTAACATCCATTTGTTTGCCTTATATATCTCTTTGTCACCGAGATCATCTTCATTTGTCACCCTTAGGAGAGTATTTGTTACCTTCAGTCTTCTTCTGTTGTTCTTCCATGTTTGTCGTTTTCTGTGTCCACTGTCGCTGGCCGAAGCTTGACCATTCTTTGACTGGACGTTAACAGTTGCAAAAGCTTGACTTTGACTATTGACTTTGCCTGGAGTATTGGGGCATTCGGTCAACATATTGTTGAAGTTATTTGTCACCCTGTTCTAGTGAGCACGTCTCTTTCTCCTCAAGTTTCTCATGTTCTTTTTCACCTTCAGCTTCCTTCTCACTTTTTACCAATGTGAAGTTATTTGTTATCCCAGTTGAGCATTTGTCACCCGTACTCACCTAATTGTCACCACTAAACTTCAGAAACCGTCGCCCTTACTACACTGCCTGAAAGCCGCGCGTCGGGCTTGTCTCTATTGAGCCTTATTTGTCACCGTTAGCAGGCTATTGTTTACCCTTGCTACCCCATTGTCACCCGTGTAGACACATTTGTCACCCTTAACCTCTAATTGGCCCACGTGGAAAACGGGACACGTCGGCCACGCGTGGGTGTTGTTCGCGTATTGCTACCGATCCAACGCCGTAGGCCACATCAACAGAAATGATGACGCCGAATGGCCGAACTGGACCTTGAAACTAAAAATCCCCAATTCCTTATATACCCTTCCCGCCATGTCTCACCTCTTACGAAACCTACCAGAAGGTGGTTTGTCTCTCCATCGTGCTCAGCGTCTCATCTTCCTCGCGGTGCCTTTTGCGGCCTCTCAGCCATGGAGCCGAAGAAGACACCCATGCAACGCTCTGTCCGCCGTAAAGTGGATGTCCCACTTGCATCTCAGAACATTGTACCGGTTCCTACGACCGAAGAAGAAACGTTTGAGGTACCTAGGGTTTCTAAGGCCTCCACTTCAGGATGACAAGTTAAAGGTACTGTGGTTCCTTATCTCCCTTACATATCTATTTGCCCCCCCTATCGACCTATTTATTTGTCACGCTTATCTACCAATTTGTGTCAGATTTAGACCTACCTGTCACCGTATTTCATACATTTGTCACCATTAAGAACCTATTTGCCACACCTAAACTCCCTTGTCTATATATACATTTGTCACCCTTGTCTTACTGTTAATATTTTTGATATTTCTTGATCCGTCAATTAATTAACTGGATTTCTTGTTTACACGTTAATTTTTTGAATCTAGTGAACACGCGGGTCATCTGGGCCGGTGTTCTATGGACATTTACATGAAGGATAGGGATCAGATGGCATTTAGGGAATGCCACAAGTCATTGATGAGGACCACACCCTTTGGTCCATATGTTGACAATGCTTCTCCCGTATTCTTCACCATGACACTATTGGAGGAGATTATTTGCGCCCATAGTGGAGGAAATTACTTATGTATGGGTAGTAAGGAGGTCGCATTCAGTATGGAAGATGTGGGCATAATTTTAGGATTACCTTGCTCTGATCAGCCGGTTCAACATTATGGATCCGTAATTCAGAAGTCAAAGTTACATAATTGATTTGGATTTGTAACAACATTTGACCGGAAGAAAGTGTTGTTGACACCCGTTTTATGACCAATAAGTCGGGTCATCTCTTTATTCATTATATATGATGCTCCGAGTTGTTCACTCTTCATCGAGTCTCTTTGTTTAGTTGAAGATCATTTCTTGGGTCTTGACTCCTTGATCGGATGTGGCTCTTTGTGGCATTTCATTTTGACTAAAGCTTAGCAAAACCTTCATTCCTTCTTTTGAACTCCATTGATAATAACGGTCTGTTCCAGGCGCGTTTCTTCCTTCTAACGGATGGGTCCTGGGCCGTTACTCCTTGAAGAGTCCTGAAGCTTGAGGTCTTGTTCCAAAGCTTATCCTTTGGCCTATATGTTGAATATAACGGTCTGTCGTGCAGCCCGTTGTTTCATTATGACGCCCTATGACTTGGCCGTTGCTTTCTTTACAGAGTCCTATTGTTTTGATCTTCTTCCTGTTGATCTTATCTCTTTGGGATAAGGTTGAAAGTAACGGATGTCCCTTGATGCGTTATTTCACTGTGGCAGTCTATCGTGCAGCCGTTACTTCCTTCAGAGAGTCCTAGCAGTTCAGGCCTTTTCTCTGCTACTCCGTGGTCGAGATAAGAACTTGGATTGACGATATCTCTTCCAAATCTGATCCTCAGGACCTTCTGTTTAATTCTATGGACTCTTGGTGATGTTATCTTCAAGGATTTGCTAAGAGTTATCCCTTTATCTTGCTGGATTTTCCTCTGCTCGACCTGAGGGTTTGAGGGTCTATAAATAGAACCCTTGACTTCATGCTAAAAGGGGGGAAATTCTGGAGTTTGCGACGAAGTGCTGCCACATTTTAGAGTCACGTTTGATCAAGGAGAAGTGCTTCTCACGTTCGTTTGCTGCCTGGTGAAGGGAGTATTTGTTCCTCTTGGTTTCAAAGTTCATATTTACATATTGAATTCCTTTTCCATCTCCCTTCCATCATAAGCATTATTTCTCTCTTTTCTCTACATTTTTCACTGGTTTTCATCATCTAAACTTCCTCCCAATCTTTTAAAACGCCCAGAGGGGTTAAAAAACCAAAACCTCCCGGTATTTCCCTTTCCTTTTGATGATATTGTGTTTGTTGAAGAATTGACGCTATATTGTCTAAAGGGCTAATTTGGGTTATCTCTTCTTGCTTTCCACGTCTTTGGCAGGTTTACAGGTCCACCAGCACGAGGCCCAAGTCTTCTAGCCGGCTGGAAGACTTAGAGTTAAAAGGATTCACGCTTTGCTACTGCAGGTTATTTGACGGTCTGGTTCAGGCGCGTCATTATCTTCCAGCGGTCTATCGAGCGACCATCACTTCCAAGTGACGCACAGGGTTCTGACCGTTACTTTCAGCTGACCTGCAGGTTTCTTTGATCTTTCCTCTCCCGTGGCCGGGTGCTTCATCCACCTATTTCCAAGGTATTTTCAGGTTTTTGGCTTGTTTTTACTTTGGTGGCGATCACATCTTTCTTAAGTATTGGGCATTAGCTTTCTCTTTCGCCTCTCACATCTTTTATTTCCTTGCTTGTTCTACCCCTTGCGGTGTGTTTCTATTTACTCCTTGCTCCACGCCCCGGCGTGTGTTTTTCCTTTATTCCTTAGCTTAGTTTGGTTGAGATAGCATGCCCATGCTACAGCTTGCTTTGGTTGCCTAGGTTCATGATCACATGTTCATAGGTTGAGTGCAGATCTTTGATTATTTGCTTGTCATCTTGCTACATATCATCATTAAGACCCCAAGAAAAAGAAGATAGAGAAGCAAAATAAAATCAACAAGTGTGCTCTCTCATCCAGCAAATTGTTGGGTCCGATGAAGAGCCGGATGTGGCAGACACTGTCCGACTGTGGATTGTACTCATGCTGTCCACTTTCCTTTGCCCATGGTCGGCAACTTCTTGTCCACAACAGATGCTGTCATGCTTAGATGACATTGAGAGAGTTTCATATTACAATTGGACAGCCGCCGTTCAACAGGTAACGATGCACAAGTTTGAGGAATTAGTGTCAGCGGTCCAGAAACGGCGGTCAGGTACAATTGACCGTGCTAAGAGAAGAGCCGGGAATGCATCCCAGGCCCATACCCCCATATTTGGTTGTTCTGCCGCACTTGCTATAAGTTTTTTTATTTTTGTTGTGTAATAATGTGTAAATCATTAATTCTTTTTTGATAACGGAGAATCTAGCAGAGTGGTACGGAGAGCTAAGGGATTAATTCTATTGCATTGTAAAATAACTTGATATATTTCATATTACATGTCTGGTTTTTTGAGCACACGCGGGTGAGGCAGCCAGTAAGGCAGGTGGCATTTCCCCGACTATTTAGGTGGGGGACATTTGTAGATAGGAAATTAAAATTCTCCATTGGATCCCTACGAGACCAACAGGTATTATGAGTACTAAAATTAACTTCTTCTTTGTCATTCAACATTAATGAATAACCGGAGTGATGTGGTTTGAAATTCAGGTGATCGAAGAACTCCTCGTTGAGCCAAGTGAAAGGGTGATGGTGTACGGTGAAATGATGATGGCCAGATCGAGCCGCCATTATACATCCTCATCAGAGAGATACATGCCTGTGCTACAGGATATTGCCGCTACATTGAAGATCCAGCAACGGCTACTTGAGAAAATGAAGGCCTTCTATCTGACTAATGTGGAAGGGGCTCACATTCCCGCTGATGCAGCACCTCCTGGCCCCATCGAACAGGCGACGGATGATGGCAAGCGACCGCAGACACCCCCTAGTGAGGAAGTGCAGGGGGCTGAAACTGTTGAGGAAAATATCTGTCAAACTTTGGTGGACATTGCCGCCGATGTCCCAGCTCCAAGGCCCCTTCCACAAATTACGGATGATACTGTGCCATGTAAGGCAGCTCCTGAAGAGGATGTGCAAGGCGATATCGAAGGTCTGGTGGAGGCGACCAATGGGCATGGTGACCGTCGTCCAGGTGTCTTTTGTCAGTCCCTTCATGAACGGGACGAGAAGCCCGTGAGGAAAAGGCGGGCACCTCCAAAGAAAATAGGACAGGAGAAGAAGAAGGTGAGTTTACGTTGTTCCTACTTCTTACAGTATAGAATCTAAGATTGGTACATTGGCATACATGTAGAAGGGAGATGAAGCCGACGACATCAGAATTCTCCTACAGAATACTGATTGGATCTTCAAAGGCCGGCTGAATCCGAAAGATAACAATGCTGTGAATGAATTCATTGTTGCTTGTGTCTCGGGAGATATTGAGTAAGTTGTCCTCTTATACTTTATGTAATTATCCTGATTTGCCTTACTCTGACTGCCAATAACTAAATTTTTGTCCAATATAGTGACGCCATATTATCATTAGAGAATGGGATTGTTTTGAGACGTCGTCATGTCATTGATCTATTATACGGCCGGATGATAGATGATACGGTACTCTCTTTCATTAATTGTGCAATTTTACTCCTCGCCCTACCCTGAACTTGTGTTTCTACTGCTAATAGAATCGTGATTGTTAATTTACAGGTGATCGATGTCACGATGTACCTCCTCAAATCAAGACGCAATGAATCTGGCATCTTTCAACAGTAGGTCTATTTTCCCACCATTTTAGTGAATCACATCAATAGCACACCAGCGGCCGACTCCGTAAAATCAAACAAATTGTTGGAGTGCGCCTTCGAGAATGTTGAATTAACCGAACTACAGAAGAACAAATATTTATTCTTCGTGTTACACTCATCAAATCACTGGCATTTACTTGCTGTTGACACGGAAAATCGCCACTTTGTCTCATACAATTCCATGAGAGTCATGGCCATCCATGATGCCACTACAAGAAAATGTGTACTTTTTCTTATCCATGTACCTGTATTAAAGATATCTTTAATATGTCTTTTAGGTATTCCTTAATAATGTCAAATATTTTATTTGCAGGCTACAGTTGTACGGGGGTTTATGAAAAACTATGGGCCTGCATTCAAGGGAGTTGAGAATTGGGAACTTGTATTCGACAACGAATGTCCCCAACAGGAGGATCGAAGCCTCAACTGTGCCATTTATGTATTGAAATATGTTGATGAATTGTCAAAGAAGATGAAGGTATCATGGACATTTAATGAGGGTGATTGTAATATGATTAGAGCCCGGTTTGGGGCCCAACTCCTTAACTTTGGAAATAGAAGATCTTAAACAATTTCACGTCTCAAACCTCAGAATGTGACATACCTGTGTTGATTGATATTTCTTTTTTCATACATTTTGATCTTCAAAGTTTCATATGTTTTAATGTCGTTAATGTGTGCCTGATAATGTGTATTCATGAATATCAATGAGTTTTCTGAAGATAGATTCAAGTTTGGTTAAGGAATTGGGCTGAAGTGTGAAAAGATGAAGGCTTTACTTGCACAAGTGTTGACTAGAGTGGAATGAAGATATGCACCGACCTCACAGACTAGAATGTGAATGTGCACCGACCTGATAGTGCTATGTGCACAGACCTTATGTTTCTATCGCTAACGCATGTGCACCGACCTGATGCTTCTAACACTAACGCATGTGCACAGACCTTATGCCTATCTCTAACACATGTGCATCGACCTTACATGCTATCGCTAACACATGTGCATCGACCTGACCTTGCAAAATGCAAATGTGCACAGACCTCATGCACAGACCTTATGCCTTAGTCATTTGTCACCGCTAGTTGTGCATTTGTTACCACTAAAGTGCCATTTGTCACCCTTACCACATATTTATCACTCTTACCACATGACTACATGAGCAGCCGTTGCCTTCTCTTCTTACCTGCTTGGCTTTGTCTGGGGAGCATAGTGGTGACTAGTCTATTTATTGACCTTGGACTTTGACTGGGACTTCATAACTGTTCAACAAAAAGTTGAGCTTGGCTGGAGACTTCTTTGACTTGCGTTGACCTTGACCAGTCAACATTGACTATCTTGGCATTGACCAAGTCCCTTCGTTGTTCTTCTGATTGCTGTAGAAACTCTTGATACACTGTTCATATTTTTATCCTCCTGTGAACTTGACTCCTTCTTTCAGCTTCTTCTGCTTTTCATTTGTTAGCTCTAGAATCTATTTTTCACCCTTACCAGTGTATTTGGCTACTACGCAGATCTCGTTGTCGCCACTGATAGGGTATTTACACCCTTATCCACTGGCTTTGCTTCATGCGTCGACGTTGAGGTTTTCACAATTTAAACGCTGCAAGCTATTTTTCAGACATACGCAGCTATTTGTCACTGCTATCGGACATTTGTCAGCACTAGGCAACTATTTGTCACCCTTATACTCCCCGTCGCCACTGACCTATCGTCAAACCGTGGTATAAATCGGGGTACCCCATGTGGGTTACGTAACACCCTTATCCTCCTTTCTCCACTCGCGAAACCCTCGACGCCGTGCTCTGCCATCGCACTCTCGCTGCTGCTTCACTGTGGATGTGCGTTCCCGGGGCCAACGTCAACGGCGATCGTCACGGTAGATTGCAACGTCAGAAGGGTGGTTGGGGAACCTAATTACGCCTACACCCTCCCTTGTCCAATCACCTCTGCAATACGCTCCGATCAAGCGACGATCGTTTGGCTAGGGTTCCTGACGTTCCCCTTGCTTTCTGCTCCCGAGGGGCTGTGTTACCACCTCCATTGCAGCGATGTGTTAAATCGACACACCAATCCCGCCCGTCTCCTCTGCGTCCTCCTCTCGGTCCCTTGTCATCATTGGTTCCTGCTGCAGATGCCCTCTTCCTTTTTTTTATTCGTCAGGGAATTGAGGTTCAGAAAATGGGAATGTATAAATGCTATGTAGTGTGGGTTGGTCGCAAACCCGATTTATATTATAGTTGGCCCCAATGCTTTGTCCAAGTGAATGGATACCCTGGAGCTCGTTATAAGGGTTTTCACTCGGTAGAGGAAGCACATGCTGCTATAAATGGGGTTGGCAATAGCAGCAATGCGTATGTTGATCATCCTCAACTTACATATCATGCACTACGCCAGCAGACGACTACAGAAATGTCAAATGTGCCTTGTATTGTTGTTGTTCTATTATGTACTCTAGTAGTGTTGCTCCTCTTCATATTAGTTGCTTTGTTATTACTGTTGTTGTCTGGGTAGGGAAATAATGTACTGGACATTTTACTCATTGTCAATGACTTGGCTTGATCCCACTGTAAATGAGTAGAATTGGAGGTAAATCTCATTTTTTGAACTTACATGAGTTTAATCAGCGTCGTTTGATGACTATGAAAGTTTCTGATCCGTGTTGGTAGAGTTAGGAAACCAATACATGGTTAAACCCTTCAAACGAACTTGAGTTTCTTCAAGTTTCACTGCCATGAGCTATTTGTCACCGTTACAGATTTATTTGTCACTGCTACCGACTATTTGTCACTCAGAACATCTATTTGTCACCCTTATCGCTAGCCAGCCGTCGCCTTTGTTTCGCTACAAAACAAACATTTTACTTCTGTTATCCATCAAACCTTTTACTTATGTTATCCATTTATACACAAACTACACAACTCAACATAAAACACACATCCCCCGATGTAATCCACACAACATATAAATCAATGAATAAAATAAATTACAATTACATTAATTCAAATGTGTCATTTTTTACAATTACAATTACAATTACAAATCAACAGATATCCATTGGATCATCCTCCACCATCACCAGTTGCAGAAGAATCCCCTCTCTCAGACGACTCCTCTTGCCCAACAACCAACTCTGCAGTGTCACCCCCGTCTGATTGAAAAGTTTCGACACTAGAATCCTCTGAGACAATAATTTTTTAGAATACTCGCTCCATTCAAACCATAATTTTGAAATAAGCTCTTTTCTGAAGCAGGTATCATGATCTCTCTCTTCCGGAGAATCAGCATCGACCAGCCTGTATGTGTAAACCTTTCTCATCTGTCCTGGTCTAAAAGCACGAACAATAGCTTTGATATCTCGCCAAGCCATTGGTCCTACTTTTAGACCAGGATAGACGAGGAAGGTTTACACATATAGGCTGGTCGCTACTGATTCTCCGGAAGAGAGAGATCATGATACCTGCTTCAGAAAAGAGCTTATTTCAAAATTGTGGTTTGAATGGAGCGAGTATTCTAAAAAATTCGACATCATCTCCCTTAAAAAAATTTGACAGCATTATCCAATTTTTAACATCCTGAAAAAATATATTAAACAAAACATAAATACATCCAACATGTGAACTGAGATGAAATTAGGAATCATGGTAGTCACACCTTGGATGTGATGTTATAGAGGCCCTGCGCGGGCGGCGGTGGCGGAATGGCGATGGGCGGCCGACGACGGCGGCTACAGCGATGCTAGACGGCAGCCGGTGGGCGGGTCCGGCAGGAACACCAGTCGGCTGCCATGGCACGGCACCGGAGGGGCAGCGGTGCTATACGGCGTGGGTGCAAGGGGGAGCGTGATGGTGGGCTGGTCGGCACTCACGAGGTGCTGGTTCGTGGAGGAGATGGAGGGTGCGCAGGGCACCCGTGGGCACACGGGGACAAGGTGGCGATGGTCTGCGGCGAGGGGGGAAAAGCAAGGGATGGGAGAAAAACAAATGACTTCTAAGGGTAAGAAATACGTCGTAAGGGTGACAAATAGGTTGTAAGGGTGACAAATACTTCTAAGGGTTACAAATAGGTCCTAAGGGTGACAAATAGCTTCTAAGGGTAAAAAATGGGTGTCTAAATGTGAAAAATAGCTTGTAGTGGTGACAAATGAGCGAGAGAGAGAGAGAGGGGGGGCTCCTTGCACACGTCTCATCCTCCTGCAGTCCTGGTGCTGCCAACTACTCCTGAGTTGAGGTTTTTAATGTTACTAAAGGCAGTGGAAGAACTAAAGTCGGTGGAAGACGAAGTGTCTCTCCCAACTAAAGGCTGGTTTTAATTTTACTAAAGGCAGTGGAAGACCTCAAGTCGGTGGAAGACGAATGTCTCTCCCAACTAAATGTTGGTTTTAATTTTACAAGTCAAATTGTTAAAATAGGCCAGTTATTATAGTTTCGGGAAGTGTAACAATCTTCCATCTTATCATATTTTTTATATTTTATATTAAAAAATTATATTTTATAATATATTATTTACATCTATATAGCATATGATATATAATATAATATTACGAATGGATATTTTATGAAACGAATATTATAACATCCGTTTCCGCGTTGATTCAAATTTGAATATTATCCGTATCCGAAAAAATAAATACTATTTAGAATATTATCCACTAATTAATACGGATTCGAATTCGAATATTATCCCGCTAAACTATTGATATATTTATATTTATATTTGTTATTTCTTACACACGGGAGGAAAAGTAAGGGATGTGGGAAAAACAAATGGCTTCTAAGGGTAAGAAATACATCGTAAGGGTAACAAATAGTCCTAAGGGTGACAAATAGCTTCTAAGGGTAATAAATGGGTGTCTAAACATGAAAAATAGCCTGTAGTGGTGACAAATGAAAGAGACAGAGAGAGAGAGAGAGAGAGAGAGAGAGGGGGAGGCATTAACAAACAGAAAAAATGGTGGCTCCTGGAAGAAGTCTCAACCTCCTACAGTCCTGCACTCATATGGAGGTCAGTGCATGTCTGCATGTAAGCACATAAGGTCGGTGCACATGTTCAGTGTTGCATTTCAGGTCAGTGCACAGGAACAAAATGATGCATGCAAAGGTCGGTGCACATTGTCACTGTTGCACACTAAGGTCTGAGCATATGTGCATGAGCACACACTAAGGTCTGAGCATATGTGCAATTTTAGATCTGAGCATATGTGCAATTTTAGGTCTGAACATATGAAAGGCAGGTCGAGTTAGAAAGACATGTAGAGTTTAATCAGTGTCGTTTGATGATTAGGAAAGCTTCAGATTCGTGTTGGTTTCTTCAAGTTTCACTGCCATGAGCTATTTGTCACCGTTACATAGTTATTTGTCACTTCTAATGGGCTATTTGTCACTCATAACGAGATATTTGTCACCCTTATCCTACGCTAGGCGTCATGTTTGTTTCGCTTCATAACATATTGTGACTTCTGTTATCGATTTATCACCCTTACGAGACATTTGTCAGCCTTGAAGCCTATTTGTCACCACTGATGACTATTTGTCACCACTATACGGTGTTATCCGTTGCAGTATCTCTCTCCGGCCTCTCGTCTACTATGCGGTTGATGTATCTGGACGAAAGGAACCTCGGTCGAAGCGATCTCATGATCGGCAAAAAGGAAGGACCGAGAGTCAGAAAAGTTGGGGGAGATGGAACGATCTTTGCGTTCCCGTCGCTTCGATTTCCACAAAGTTGGGGAGGCACGAACACTCTTTTACCCTCTGGGGGTTTCGTCTCCTTCCTATAAATAGAGACTCTGTGGGGAACACGAAGGACATCCTGAGTTCCTTTGGCGGTCAAAGACACTCTTGTGAAGATGTCGTCGTCTGAGAAGTCAGTTACCGCCAAATGTCTGTGCTTCCGAAAGGAAGCCCTGCCGATGCCGGACCAGCCATCAAGGGAAAGCAGCGATAGTGATGTTTCGGAGGAATACAAGCAGGGGTACCTGCAAGGGTTGCGGGACGTCTTGGCGAAGGTGGACCGCCTGTTTTGTAACAAGGGGGTGACGAGCCTCCACCCTGACAGGTTCCGTCCCAAAGAGGACGAGTAACCGTTTGTACCCTCTCCCCCTATCAATATACTTTCTTTTCCTGCAACCTTTCTTTGCATGATGGATGTTTGATCTTTGTGTGATGTGGTTGCCATCAAATGAAGGATAACATCCATCGTAGGTAGGGGTTACCTTTACGAAGCGGAGTTCTTCCCCTATAAGTAGCAGGGTTTGTCGATGGTTCTAATATTAGTAGGGCTTATCTTCATGCTCATAGTTCATCACTAGGATCCATTTGTCACCCTTCATGCGCATTTGTCCCCCTGTTGATCTATTTGTCACCACTAATAGGTATTTTTCACTCTTAGCATGCAGTAGCCGTCGCCTTTGCTCCTGGGAGACGTCGTCTTTGTGCATTTTTTACCGTTAAGAGCCTTTTGTCATCCCTCGTGCGCATTTGTCGCCCCTATTAACCTATTTGTCACCCCTAATGTGCATTTGTTGCCTCTGTCAACTTATTTGTCACTAATAATATGCATTCATCACCCTCATCATACATTTTACTCTGCTGCTCTCACATACGGAAGGTGAACCCAAAGAGAAAATAAATATAATAATAATAATAATCCATAAAAATGATAATCAATAAATACATGACTTTCTGACGAACCATGAAAATGATATTCAATTAATATAATAATGATAAAAGTCTAATAGAAGGTCACTGCTGCTGAAGAAAGTCTTCAGAATATAAGGTTGAGGGACATGTTGGTAGGTCGTGGGTTATTAAAGGATTCCAAATATGTGACAACTACTGAACAACCAGGGCCTAATAGTATATGTGCTACGAACTATTATCTGTTTCGTGAACTTGCTCAATTTCTTACCTTGTTATAATGTAGTGTGTCTGTTGTATTTGGACTACGTTGTTTCCACCTACTCTGTTGTATGTCCTTCATTCGTGACTTTTGTCATGTTTACATATTCACCTTGTGGTATTGTCCATTTCGTAGGGGCATACCCTCACATCCCTTGGTTTTCATGCTCTGTTTAGAGAGTTGGATGGCAACATCACAACCTTTGGTTTTCAACTTTTATGATTTTTTTTCATTTTTGTATTTACTTTTTTTATAATTATACTATTATATTTATTAATTATCACTGTTAGACAAAAAGAAGAACATGTTTTGAAGTTTTGGAGCCAGACAGTCAGATAAGCCAAAATCAAGCGCGACGGCTAACACCGCATAGTGGTGACAAATAGTCATCAGTGGTGACAAATAGGCTACGAGGCTGACAAATGTCTCTCAAGGGTGATAAATGGATAACATAAGTCACAATATGTTATGAAGCGAAACAAACCTGACGCCTAGCGTAGGATAAGGGTGATAAATTTCTCGTTATGAGTGACAAATAGCCATTAGAAGTGACAAATAACTATGTAACGGTGACAAATTACTTTTGACAGTGAAACTTGAAGAAACTCAAGTTTGTTTGTAGGGTTTAACCGTGTATGGGCTTCCTAATAATTCTACCAACACGGATCTGAAGCTTTCCTAGTCATCAAATGACACTAATGAAACTCATCTAAGATCAAGGAACGAGATTATCTCCAGTTCTACTAATTTACGGTGCCTGATAAGCGTCTGAACAGATAAACTGCTATGTTTACAGATGAAAAAGTTTTTTATCAGGATTCTGTCAAGAGTCCCTCTTTGTCATAACAACCTCTGGGGGTCTCCATACCGTGCGAAGAGGGAGTGTTTACATAACGAAGAAAACCACGTACAGACAAAAAAAAATGAGAAGAAAGGGCGTGCAACTAGAAGAACCAGGGTGACTATCGTGTGTCTACGAGAAGAAGGTGACTCGAGCAACATCAAAGGGAATTCAAAGGGATAAAATCTTTTATTTTTCTGAATTCCCATTGGTCCACTTGCCAATAACCATAAAATAATTACAAAACTGACGAAAAACCATAAAAGTGCTAATTAATAAATATAAGAATATGATAATGTTTATTAATAATACGAAGGGTGGAAAATTATTTAATCATTTATCGAAATATTTCGACGGATAATGGTTTGTTGGAGATACGTCGGTAAATTTCCGATGAATGTTCGACCTTAAATTTATCCGTCGTAAACTATTCATATATTTTAAACTACATTTATTTATTTTCGACGAAACAGATTTTTGTCGGACATACGTCCGAAATATTCGATGTTAATTTTGACGTTAATGTTTTCTGTCGAAAGTTTAGGACATATTTTCGAGAGAGAAAATTTTGTCAAAAAATAGTCGGTAATTACCGACGAATTTCTGACATAATATATTTCCGTCAGAAAGATAAAACATTCCGACGTATTGCCAACGAAAACTTTTTAGTTGGAAAATACTATCGGTATTTTCATTTTTCTTGTAGTGTTAATTTGGTTGAACCAAGGGCTAATTGCACTTAATTATGTGCTTTTCAGGTGAAGATGTTGACCTGAGCAAAGCGTCGGTCGACCTGAACTGCCCAGCAGAAGAAAACCTACTGAAAACAACAAGGAAGGTTGGGCCGGTCGACCGACGGAACTGGTCCGGTCGACTGGATTTCCCAGAAGCCAGTAGACTCGATCTCTACAGAGATCGATCGACTAATGAGTGAAAATCGATCGACCGATGGGCCGGTCGACCGAACTCCAAGAACCGGTCGACTTATTCCGATAGGGATCTCACATGTGTGAAGGTGAATCTGACGTGGCTCGCACGTGTGGCTTCCTCTAGGTCAGATAAAATGTCTAAAATACCCCTAACTCATTCCCTAACATGTGAGAAGGTTTTAAGATAGTTCTAGAAGGGGTATGAAGGTCATTTGGCCCCCATTTCCCTATATAACATCTTATTGCGAATTTGGGAGATTTGATCCAAGAAGATAGAAGAAAAAGTCTTGGAGAAGAAGGAGAAGGGGAAGAAGAGGAGGAGCGCCCCCTACTGCCAAGAGGAGATCTACACCGATTTCAAGCGTTTTCATATGTTCTGGGTCGCATTCAAGGGTCGATCCAGGTCAAGGATCATCATCCGGTCATCCTCGCAGCTATTTGAGCATCTGGCGGAGCCATCTAAAGGGGGAATCATACTTCATGAATTTTCTATTGATTGATCTGAAAATCATGTGTTATTTGATCTTGATTTGATAGAACATACTTGTATTAACAGAGATATTTGAAGCGTGTGGTCGGATTGTGCGGTGTGCAGATGCGAGTGTGTCTGGTTTGCTACGATTTCTAGCATGTGTCTGTGAGCTGCGTTTCAGCAGCGTATGTGTGTGCTTTGGGCTTCGTCCCCGTGTGTGTGTGTGTTTTAGGGTTTGTCCCCGTGGTTACAACGTAGTAAACCTCACCGAGTTTTGATGAGGGGTGGACATAGGGAGCCCAGTTATGGTCCCGAGCCACCTTAAAAACCATTGTGCCTTTGTGTGGTTTGCCTATGTGACTGTTCCATTTCATCTACCTCCATTCACAGGTTCTTTGTTGAATGCTATTGATCTTAATTTCGCTTAATCAACCGGTCTATTGTTGAGCTTGAATGCAATTTAGAAAGCTTTATAACTTGTGAAGATTCTGGTGTGTGCTCAATCTGAGTGTCATCTAGTTAAAATTTTTAAATAGGGAGAAATCAATTCACCCCCTCTCTTGATTATATTTGCACTAAGGGACCCAACAATAGGGAAGGGGGGAAAGTTGTACAAGAGACGATCATACTAGGATCTCATTGTAAGAATTAAAAATGGCGGGAATAGGGATTTAAAGAATTTCAAAATGGTGAGAATTGTTTTTAAAATCCCATTGATGGTGTCGGCTCATATTTCCCCCTAGTTTAAATGCCTTTTAGCCTAGTGATGTTAACATTAGCAAGTATATTTTATAGCTATGGATGGTGGAGACTACGCAGGATGGATTCAATGTAGAGTGGACACCTAGACCCAAAATATAACACCCCAGTTAATTAATAAATGTTAAAATTAAAATAAAATTTATACTTGAAATGAAAAAAATTAGGAAAAAGAAATATATGAAATTGTGTTGTGAATTAAGCCTAGTAATTTGCTTAAAAATTTGAACATGATAAAATTTATGTGAATAAATAAAAGGGAATGAAAGAAGAACAAATTAGTGATATAGTGAATAAATAATTGATTTAAGTTCCAACTAAATTCTAAGTAAGCCAATCGATTGCACCGGTTAAAATATTTATATACATTTGAATTTTTAATTAACTTGGTATCTAATAACTTCAACAATCTTCCTTATTTAAATGTTACTATAGTATTTAGTTGTTATAAAAAGCGTCAAACTACATAAATAAGAGCGAATAACTCGCTATGATATGCATTCAATTTAAATGACAATAAAGGAAACTTAGTAATTTGGAGATACAATCATAGTAACCCAGATTTCAAATAAATAAAATACTTGAATAATTATGATTCCTAGAATGAAATAAAGATAATTCCATCCAATAATTTTGAACTAAATAAGAATCATGTATTAATTGTAAATTAAGGAATAGGCTAATAAAAATTAGTATAATAATGATTCAGTCCAAGTAAAAATAAAATGTTCTCATAATATTATTATAGGTTAAAAACTAATTAATTGGGCCTAATTCCATAATAATACCCTAGTCTAATTAGGGTTAGAGGGCTATAACAATCCGGAATAAAATAATGAATAAATTAAGAATATTTAATTACCTTCTCAAATTCGAAGTGAGAAAAAAAAATTAAATATGAAAAAATATAAACCTATAGAAAAGTAAATTTCTAACATAATTGTTGAAGTGGATAACCCTAGAAGAAAATTTGAAATAGGAGTTTTGGGTTAAATTAGGGCTTAATGGGTTAAGTCGGAGTTTAGGGAAAACCCACCCAATCTATCCTAATTGGACCTCGAACCTTGATCTAATGGGCCCAAATCAGAGCCTAAACCCTAGCCCATTCATGAGGGTCGACCAACCTTCGAAACCTAGCCCTAGGAAACCCTAATTTGGGGGCGCGGTGCTAGATGAGGTAGATTACGAATTTTTTGATGATTTTGTTCTCGAATTTCTATTGATCAATCGAGGACTCTTCGAGTCTCCCTAACCCTATAAATAGAGGGCCACGCTCCCAAAGAAACCCCCCCAGAGAAACCCTTTTTGCTCTGGGAGAAGGCGGCTATTGACAACCATTTTCGGCCCACAAGTCGTGTTATTTCTCTTATTTATCTCTGTGATGTCCTAAATTAACCACTATTTTGAAGACTTCTTTGAGCTTATCTCGAGCCCATTTCTGGCCATTTTTCAAGCCCATTGAGCCTTAGAAGCTCTTATCTTTGATTTCCCAGCTTTCGGGCCCGTTCTGGGTCGATTCGGAGCTCAAACGGACGTCCGGGGCCCAAAATCGTAAAGATGGAAATTTGTTGCCAACGGTCGGTCGATCGACCGTTTCTTGGGCCAAGCGGTCGGTCCACCGACCACTAGGCTGCAGAATAGTCCTGCATGCACAGGACTCTTCCCGATTTCTGCTAGACGTGGCCTCCTTTTAGGGTCCATAACTTCTAGAATCCTCCTTCGAACCGAGTCCCGTTTGTTTTTACCTCTTGTCCTTTATATTATATTGAGTTTGATCCATAGAACTCGATTTTTAGTGGACTATATCCTTAGGAAACGGGGAGGAAACTTATGGATTTATGTAATTTTTGTACATATCAAACTCTATTTTCTGCTCGATGGGCCCTCCTTTCAACACGAATATCCTCTAGAATCCTCCTCCAAATTGAGTCCTACTTGTTTCTATCTCTTATCCCCACTGTTATCTCGAGATTGATCCAAAGAACTCGAGTTTTGGTGGACTACATCTCTTCAAAGCATGGGAGAAAGTTCTGGATTTCTGCACTCCTATATAAACTGCCCAGTTCGCAGTTGCGAAGGGGGGCTCTTTCTGGACGTGGGGCGAAGCCATGCTACATCTCCAACTCACAACTTCAACCCCATCGTGAAGAGGGAAGTATTAAATTTCCATTCCATCGTTCTCGGCTTGATTTCATGGTCTATTCTCTTAGTTATTCATCCTCAATTTCACAAATCATCACAGTTTACACAGTTTTCTGCTACACATGCACTTTTCTCCATATTGTGTCGCATATTCCTGTAGTTGTGTTGCGTGTTTTCTCCTCCTATTTGTTTCATTATCATCACAACACACACACCTATCTTTTGCACCCTTCCACAGGGGTTAAAAACCTCCCCCTGGTGCGTTCTCCCTCAATCTTTACCCCTACTTTATCACTGCGGGATTTGATGCTACACTCATGTTCTAATGGATTTTTCTCTTCTGTTTTCATCTTTGTTTTGCAGGAGAGCATGAATAAAACGTGAGGCCCTCTTCTTCTCGCCGGCTGGAAGACGAAGAGGTTTTGATTCCATAAGGTTCCCGCACCCGTCTCTTAAGTGCGATCAACTCTTCATCATTTTCCAAGGTACACGGCGCCATCCCTTCATCTCTTCATCTCTTGGCATTGTTGCAACCTTGGTGGCGATCACGGTTTACTTCTATATCTCCATCGCCCTTTTCTTTGCTCATATTGTTGCATGTTCATGCACATATTAGTTTAGGGGTGGGGTAGAATAAACATCAACAACCTCTATTTTTTGGTGATCACGGTGGGACGACTAGTGTCCATCATGTTATTCATGCTTTTTTGCATGTTGGGTGTGTGTATGTGCATGTTTAGATAGTATTTCCCCCTTTTTTCTGCTGTTCTGGGTGTTTTCGGGTCTGTCCGAGCCATGCGATTGTCTCCAGGACTGCCAGACGAGCCTAGTGGTCATCATTGGGCCGCTAGGGCCTTTCTGGTAGCCTTGCGGTCGTTTGGTAGACCGCAAGGGGGGCAAAAATGGTCATCTAGTAGACCACTTTCTGATTCTGGCAATTCTGGCACAGTGCTCACAGGGCCATGTTCGTTGATGCATAACTTGGCCTCCCGGGGTCAAATTGCCCTATTCTTGAGCCCGTTACGTAGACCTTTGTATTGTCTTTCCATCCATATTTATATGCATCATTTGAGTCATGTTTGCATAGTTTAATCTTACTTTCATTTTTGAGTTTTCTGCATAAAGTTTGCAGGCAGACCCAGGGATAGGTTCATAGGTACATCTTTCCTTGATGATTTGATTACATTCCCAAAGTCTGATTGCTTGTTTCTTGGTCCCATCTTATTCCCTTTGTATTGTCTTTCCACCAATATATTATTTGCATTATTTGGGTCACATTTGCATAGTTAAATATTGTCATCATTTTTACATTTTATGCATAAAGTCTGTAGGCAGACCCAGGGACAGGTTCACAGGTACGTCTTTTCACGATGATTTGATTACCTTCCCGAGGTCTGATTGCTTGGTTCTTGGTCCCATATTGTTACCCTTTGTATTGTCTTTACATCCATATCTTATTTGCATCATTTGGGTCACATTTGCATAGTTAAAAGTTCTCTCCTTTTTTACATTTTGTGCATACGGTTTGCGCACAGGCCCACAGGGGTAACTTTCTTGGACGATTTAATTGGCCTCCCGAGGTCGGATCGCCCTGTTCTTAGGCCCATTGTGTAGACCTTTGTATTATCTTTCCATCCATATCTTATTTGTATTATTTGTGTCACGTTTGCATAGTCAAATCTTGCCTCCATTTTTGGGTTTGTGCATAGAATCTGCATGCAGGTCCAGGGGCAGACTCACAGGTACACTTTGCATTGGTGATCTAATTATCTTCCGGGTTCTAATTGAGTCTTTTTCTGGTCATGCCTTATTGTCCTTTGTATTATCTTCGTTTTCATATATTGTTTGCATCCATATCATAGTATTTACATAATTAAATCTTGCCTTCATTTTTCACTTTTATGCTAGATTTCTGCGTGCACCCCGGTGTACATAGGATCATGCATTGCATATCATAGTTGCATTCCCCCTTGGTAAGTGATCATCTCGCCTCCATATTCCTTGGGGTCGACTAGGTGATCTTATCCGGAACCTCCGTAAGTCCCCATGAGCTGTGGATTCCCACACGGACGTCGGGCCAGTTGTACCTTTTCTACCCCTTAGGTTTGCATTTGCATAAGTGTGAGGGAGTTAACCTTACTCAACCCTCTTTTAAAATATTTCCCATCATATCAACTTGTTTGACTTGGGTGAAAACTCTCACATTGCATTGTTTGCGTTATTTGGGCATGTCCAAGCCCATTAGTGGTGTTTTGTGTTGCATCCACATGTTTTGTTGTTGATTGGCCCATTCAGTTTAGCCCATTTTATGTGTCCATTGTCTAGTCCCATTCTCCCTTGGTCTTTGCATTAGTGGGTCAGCCCCTTCTTATTCTCAAGCCCATTAAGTCATTGCTTCCCCACCTGTATTATCCTTGATATTCTTATATTAAGTCTCCATTTACCCTCATGGAGCATCATTCTAACCCCTTGTATCATCATTCTTCTCAATTTTCTTCCTATTCCCGCGTAGAATCCTCTTCCCACGCGGGCCCATCTTCCCGTGGTCCCTCTGATCCATCCAAGGAACTGGAAAATCTCATGGCCCTTCTATCATGCCTTGTTCGCCAAATGGACCCGGTCCAGGCCCAACACCTTATTGTAAATCATCTTCATGGGCCTTCCTCTCTCAATGGGCCTTCTTCTCCTAATGGGCATTATCCTTCTAATGGACCTCATTCTTCCTCTGCTTATGCTACCAGCCCAATGGGTCTTTATGCTAATGTTTCTTCTAGACCCGCATACCCTTCCACTCTTGGAAAGGGCCCTTCTTCTTCCCAGCTCGGATCCTCTCATCCGGCCTAATATCATGTTCCTGGTCTGAGTTCACAATCTTTTGCTCAGGTTGGCCCATATTCTTCTTGATCTCTCCCTACCTAGGAGATGATTGCTCAAACCTAACGCTAGCTTGATGAACTCTAACATCGGATCGATCCTAAACCTTTATTGAGTGTCTCGTTTGCATTCCAAAATCTTTGGCTCCAGCTATCTTCACAAATTCTCGCATATCGCAGTTATGGTGGAGTCGGTGACCCGTATGTACACTCGAAGGAGTGTATTTATGAGTCAGCCCAATTTTGACATGACCAGTGCTTGATGGCCTATCTATTCGGTCTGTCTTTGGAAGACCCAGCTCGGGATTGGTTCTTCTCTCTTCCGCAAGAGCAGATTGTGAATTTTCAAGTTGTCCAAGACAAATTTATTTTGCAATTTCAGGACCAGGTTGGGCCCAGATATTCCATGGTGGATCTGGCCCATGAGAAGATGAAGCCCGATGAGGAGTTCTCTACCTTTGCCGACCGCTGGCATCACCTCACCGCAAAAGTCCCGGGGTATATTCCGGAGGGAGAGCATATCAAAATGCTCATTTCCAACGCAACGTCCGAGTATTGGTTTGTCTTAGCCCTTAATGATATTACCTCCTGGCAACAACTCTATAGTCGAGTCCGCTTCATCCACCAACAACTCCAATATTACCTTGACCCTGAGTCTCATTCACCTTCTACGCCCACATACGCCTCATATCCATCATCTCCCATGAGTCAGCCCTCCACGAGTCAACCCTCCACCACATATCCTTCCATGAGTCAGTCTTCCGCTCCTACATACCCGTACACCCCCGCATACCAATCTTCCAAAAGTCAGCCTTGCGCTTCCTCGCACCCCCATGTGTCCCCGCCTACGTCTCCACCCCTGGTCAAGAGAATACCACACCCCGCGCAAGTGGATGCCATCCACTACATACCTCCCCACTCTGCTCATCATGCACCTTCACCGATTCCCTCCACTAGTTGCCATGCGCCATTGCCTACGCAACCCCCACAACCATCTTTATTACCTTCCCATGTCTCTCGGCATCCACCTTGCCCGAAGCAGGCTCCTCACTATCCTCCAATGCCGGAGTGTTTCACGGAAATTTTTCAGGCTTTGTTGGCCACCCACGTGTTGCCACTCCCTCCGGTTGTGCCTTACTAACCCGCGGTATGAGATATGCTCCAATTTTGTGATTTTCATCGCCAATAGGGGCATTTGGTAGAGGATTGCCCCGAATTCCGTGAGTATGTTTATGGCCTGGAAGATAATAAAATGATCGATTGGGTCGCCATTCACAAGGTTAGTCTATATCTTCACAGGAAGCAACAGCAGCTGTCTCCATCACTACAAGGCCAGGGGCACCCCTGTGATTCTTCATCTGGCGTTGTGCCCGCTCCGTCGTCTACTCCCTCACCTGTTCCCTCACCTAGGCCATCGCCTACCCTATCGTCATCTGCTCCATCACCTACCCCATTACCTTCACCATCTCCTACCCCGTCTTCATTGCCCTCACCTACCCAAGCCCTTGCTCTGGCTAGTGTCTTCCCTTCCTCCGTTCATTCTACTATCACCGCTTCCACTACCAACACCACCCGACGCGTTGTGTCGATACGTCGATGATGGACGCCGCGGCCATCCCCTTTGCCTTCATCACCGCCTCCATCTCCACTACCCTCATTGCCTACGCCATCTCCACCACCCTTACCATCGCCTAAATGATGCGGGACGAGACCACGGACACGACAAGCTCGTGACTGTCCCTTAACGAGGGAAGCGTCGGACGTGCGCGGTTGAGAAACCGGCAGTGAGCTAGGGTGGTAGGCTCTCACTTGTGCCCGGATCGGGTCACGGGACGGTAACGCTCTCTCTCGCAGCAGCGGTGATATAAATATAAAGCGAGCTAATTGTCCCTACACATGCTCTCTAGCAGCGGCATAAATAAATATATACAAAATACCGAGAAGGGAGTGAAAACGATACCTCCACGCGCTCGGCGTGGGGAAGACGGACCCAGCCAAAACTCGTACTCCCGGGATAAATATTACACAATGATGACAGCAATGAAATATCGCCCACTCCACGCAGGGGGGTAAAGGGCTACACAAATGGGCCCGGGAGGACCGAATTCGGGTTGACGGGCGGCTTCTCGCGTCTCTTCGGCAGCACCCGAACTTGTGGCTATGGGGCCCACGCGCTGTCCGGAGGGGCCGTGTGGGACCCGGTGGCACTGCTGTAGTGGGAACACTTAGGGAAGGGATCCTCGGGCTGACGGCAAGCTGGTTCGCCGGCCGGAGGCCGGGCGGCTCCGTTCGGCGCCGGTCGGAATAACCGGCCACGGATCTCCAGCTTTTGGTTTTCAACCGCGCTCCAGCGAGAATGGACGCTGCGATCAGCCCCGATGTCGGATCGACACGAAACTGGCGCCGTTGGAAAGCTCTCTTCAAATACTTCAAACTAGGCCTGGAGATCAGACCTAGATCTGCACGGATATTGGCTTTAATGAATTTTTGAGTTGCTATTGTACAGTGACCGGATTCTCAGATCTGCAGGGAACTTGTCTGAGAACTGCCTTTGACCACTATGAAGACCTCAGATTCAGACTTCGACCTCTTCATGAAAGTTGTAGGACATTGAGCTAGGAAAACAGGACTATTTTTTATGAAAGGTTTAGTGTAGGCTGTGAGTTGTTATGATTTTTGGACTGGAAGGTGGACGGATCTAGGAATCGATTGAAAGCACTGTAGCAGAGATATAACACGAATTTTAAAAAATGGATAGTGGGAGGATCAAAAATCAAGAAAAATGGTGGATGTAGGGGATGATGAACAGAACGCCCAGTAAAATTGGGAGCCCCAATAAAAATAAAAAAGAAGGTCGGAGATGGGAAACTCAGAGCTGATGTCACTGTAGACAGAGACAGGACAGATCTGGGAGTGATTGAAGACCGAAATTGCAAAAATATCAAACGAAGGATTTTCGATCTGAATGTTTTTGTGGATGATGGGATGGAAGATAGAAACGCACCATAAAAATTACAAACCACGAAGAGGCCGTGGCTGGTATCAAGAATTTCGGGAAGACACCTCTATCTAGCAGGACAGAAAATCGAAGACGGATCGCGGCGGCTCGAAGGCGGCACGAACGGCGGCGGTGGCGGCACAGATGATCACCGGAGATAGAGGGGAGGGGATAGGAGGTAGAAACCACTCTAGAATTGGAGGTTGGAGGAGATGAACACCAGGGGAGAGGGGAGGGGCTCAAGAATCACTCTTGATTTTCCAACAATTTTCTCTTCATTAATGCTAACAAATGGAAAATACAACCTTTTATATGCCATGTGTCAAATCTAATCTACACCATTAGATCTAGGGGTGGGGAATGGAGGGCCTAGATTGGATGTGAATAACACACAAAAAATAATAAAATAGTAAGGGGAGAGGGGCACCCCCTTGACCAAGGTAATGAGGTTGAATGGGTAGGTAGCCTACCTTTGAAAAGTTTAACCCCTTGTCTCCCATGTGGTCAATTGGCATTCAACCCTTCTAGATGGCCACCTAGGATGGTTGACCAGCCCCAGATAGGTGACATGGACCAATGGGAAAGGGCTGAGGGCCCCCTAGCTGGACCTACTACACCATTGCATAAAAACCCACACAATCCATGGGAATGACTCATTGGCTTATAAAGCCTTACATTTGCGTACATACTTTCCGAAGGATATAAACACAAACTAAAAAGACATAAATGCAAAAGAAAAAGTACATGCTCGGTGTCGATTCCCATCAACTCTCCCGGGTGGGAGGAACTAGACCCCGTCGAGTAGGGGTAGGGATGCTCGAGTATTCCGGCGGATCCGTCACCGTGCCAAGTAACGCGGGTACGCTCCACTCCAAGTGATCGTCACCTGCTCATTCCATATATACTCGATATGCGTGAACTGCTATGGGCTAGAGGTGGACACTCCGGGTGGGGCACTCTCAAAAGGGAAGGGAGCAGGCTCGAAGACTCACTAGGAATCACCGCTGAGTCCCTATAGGTGACTGATCCGGGTATAGATGTGGAACCGATCCCATACTCATCGAATGAGTCCACTCGCCTCTTACGCATAAGAGAACGACAACGAGCTTGCACAAGACACATGCAGACTCACCAAACACTAACACACATATGCAAACAACATAAATAAGAAACGGACTCATGCATGACTCTAGACAAAACTAGTGTTAGTCAGACCCGTACATGGATGACGGCGGACTAGGACACCCGAATATGTGCCATACATGCATTTGACGTAACCGGAGATGGGTGGCATGGGGTACACCTAAATGTCCAAGTATGACCCAGTCATGCATGGACGGCCCTTTGGATTTGGGGAACTTGAGCGAGCTAGAAGACCCGGATGTGGAAGAGCCGGGTGTGGGTGTATCGAGTATGGGTTTGGTGGGTATGGAGGACCCGACCCGTAGGAAAGGGGTATGAAGCTGGACTTCCCCGAAGAAGTGAAGGGAATATGAAGGGTCTAGGGATCCACTAGGGAAGGGGTCAAAGGGATCAAAGAAGGTATGACCCCTTATGGTGGGTTCCAACATGACATGGTCCCAATCGTGAAATTCTTGAAGGTGCGGGTGGTCACCTTCCTCCGTCATGGTAGATGGGACCGTGTATAGGAAATATGACTCCTCCCTCGGAAGCAAAGTCATGAAGTCGGGCTCATCCGGTAGCGGGAGAAGTAGAAGAACCTCCGTGGTGATACAACCCACGGTGCACTCGGAGGTAATGGACCCGAAGGCCGGATGGGTGAAGCTACGACTCGTGGGTTGGTCGAAGTCTCGGGCCAACATATGTGTCAACTTCCATTGCGTGTCTAGTCCCATAACAAGATCGTCCAACGTGTCAACATGGTGACTAGATCGAAATGTGATATGGAATGAGTTGACCGGCACTAAAGGTAAGGTGGGGTCAATGGATGGGAAGGGATGTGGGACCAAGCCATCCTTGAGCCAACTAAGAAGCGGCTCGGCGATGAAAAGCGTACCCGTTAGAAACACGGGTGGCTGGGGCTTGGGTGGCTCCAAATGACAGGGTTCTGAATTAAGATCGGAAGGTGAGGGTGACAATGGAGCACTCTCGGGTGGTGAAGGAATTGGGTTAGGTAGTCCGATCGGTTCGGGACTCGGTTGGGAGGTAGATGTTTGCCAAAGGGTTCGACCTCTAGAGCGAGAAAAATGAGACTCAAAGGGCTCGACCTCTAGAGCGACCTTATAAGATTACGCCAGCGAGAACGCGTCGCGGACAAGACATTCAAGTTGGAAGTGAAACCGCAAACCTCTCCGGAACTGAAATGCGGTCGTGGTGCTCTCCTCTCCCAAGCCATATTCCAACCGGTACTTATCATAGTCCCGGATGTACTCGGACACGGACCTATCACCTTGGACGGGTCGACATGGGTTGGCCATTGGTGCCGAAAAGGTGGGAATGGATCCCTAGGAATGGGTGTGCAAGACCATTTTTTTTTTAAGTTTAAAAGTAAAATGTGATGCTAACTAATGCACCTAGACATAACCAAAACTCGGTACGCGGCGGAGATAACCGATCCGAAGACCACTCGCGCAAGTGTGCGACCTTCCCGATAGGCGTAGCCTAACGTTCGGACAACACCTTTTGATATACCGGGTTATTGGGATGCAATGCAAAAGATATTTTTTTGTTTGTTTTAAAACAATGATGACTCTAAACACGACTTAGACGTAAATGACTAATGAATGACACTCTTTTTTTTTGACACCCTAGACTCAAACTCTCTCTAATATCAAATTGATGCGGGACGAGACCACGGACACGACAAGCTAGTGACTGTCCCTTAACGAGGGAAGCGTCGGACGTGCGCGGTTGAGAAACCGGCAGTGAGCTAGGGTGGTCGGCTCTCACTTGTGCCCGGATCGGGTCACGGGACGGTAACGCTCTCTCTCGCAGCAGCGGTGATATAAATATAAAGCGAGCTAATTATCCCTACACATGCTCTCTAGCAGCGGCATAAACAAATATATATGAAGTAAGTAAAATACCGAGAAGGGAGCGAAAACGATACCTCCACGCGCTCGGCGTGGGGAAGACGGACCCGGCCGAAACTCGTACTCCCGGGATAAATATTACACAATGATGACAGCAATGAAATATCGCCCACTCCACGCAGGGAGGTAAAGGGCTACACAAATGGGCCCGGGAGGACCGAATTCGGGTTGACGGGCGGCTTCTCGCGTCTCTTCGGCAGCACCCGAACTTGTGACTGTGGGGCCCACGCGCTGTCCGGAGGGGCCGTGTGGGACCCGGTGGCACTGCTGTAGTGGGAACACTTAGGGAAGGGATCCCCGGGCTGGCGGCACGCTGGTTCGCCGGCCGGAGGCCGGGCGGCTCCGTTCGGCGCCGGTCGGAATAACCGGCCACGGATCTGCAGCTTCTGGTTTTCAGCGCGCGCTCCGGCGAGAATGGACGCTGCGATCAGCCCCGATGTCGGATCGACACGAAACGGGCGCCGTTGGAAAGCTCTCTTCAAATACTTCAACCTAGGCCTGGAGATCAGACCTGGATCTGCACGGATATTGGCTTTAATAAATTTTTAAGTTGCTGTTGTACAGTGACCGGATTCTCAGATCTGCAGGGAACTTGTCTGAGAATTACCTTTGACCACTATGAAGACCTCGGATTCAGACTTCGACCTCTTCATGAAAGTTGTAGGACATTGAGCTAGGAAAACGGGACTATTTTTTATGAAAGGTTTAGTGTAGGCTGTGAGTTGTTATGATTTTTGGACTGGAAGGTGGACGGATCTAGGAATCGACTGAAAGCACTGTAGCAGAGATATAACATGAATTTTAAAAAATGGATAGAGGGAGGATCAAAAATCAAGAAAAATGGTGGATGTAGGAGATGATGGACAGAACACCCAGTAAAATTAAGAGCCCCAATACAAATAAAAAAGAAGGTCGGAGATGAGAAACTCAGAGCTGATGTCACTGTAGACAGAGACAGGACAGATCTGGGAGTGAATGAAGACCGAAATTGCAAAAATATCAAACGAAGGATTTTCGATCTGAATGTTTTTGTGGATGATGGGATGGAAGATAGAAACGCACCGTAAAAATTACAAACCACGAAGAGGCCGTGGCTGGTATCAAGAATTTCGGGAAGACACCTCTATCCAGCAGGACAGAAAACCGAAGACGGATTCGCGGCGGCTCGAAGGCGGCACGAACGGCGGCGACGGCGGCACAGATGATCACCGGAGATAGAGGGGAGGGGATAGGAGGTAGAAACCACTCTAGAATTGGAGGTTGGAGGAGATGAACACCAGGGGAGAGGAGAGGGGCTCAAGAATCACTCTTGATTTTCCAACAATTTTCTCTTCATTAATGCTAACAAATGGAAAATACAACCTTTTATATGCCATGTGTCAAATCTAATCTACACCATTAGATCTAGGGGTGGGGAATGGAGGGCCTAGATTGGATGTGAATAACACACAAAAAATAATAAAATAGTAAGGGGAGAGGGGCACCCCCTTGACCAAGGTAATGAGGTTGAATGGGTAGGTAGCCTACCTTTAAAAAGTTTAACCCCTTGTCTCCCATGTGGTCAATTGGCATTCAACCCTTCTAGATGGCCACCTAGGATGGTTGACCAGCCCCAGATAGGTGACATGGACCAATGGGAAAGGGCTGAGGGCCCCCTAGCTGGACCTACTACACAATTGCATAAAAACCCACACAATCCATGGGAATGACTCATTGGCTTATAAAGCCTTACATTTGCGTACATACTTTCCCAAGGATATAAACATAAACTAAAAGGACATAAATGCAAAAGAAACAGTACATGCTCGGTGTTGATTCCCATCACTAAATCTCCATCATCTCCGCCTCCACCTTTACCTTCACCCGAGCCTATCATCGCCACATCGCCTACGCCTCCACTTGACATCACCATCCCCGTTGAAACCTCCGCGTCTTCCGAACCTATTCCTATCCACATTCCTCCACCTACTTCTACCCCACGGAGCGGGCGTGCGTTACCCATGGTGTCCCTCGGGTTCGGTCCCCAGGGAGATGATGAGCTGAGTCTGGATGATTTTGTGCCGGCTGGGCATTTCAAAATTCAAGATTTTATCTGCCGGATGCCAATTCGTGTCCTGGTCCCTGGCTATTTTGGGGTTGATGAGCCTCAACTTCGAATGATGGTTGCCAACAAGAGTTCCCTCGCATTGGTGCCAGATTCTTCAAGAGCGAGACCGGTGGCAATCTCTTTGCTCCCCGGAGAGTTCACCGTTGATGCTATTATTTCTCCTCGCTCCGTTGCTGTTCAGATAACTAGCCAAAAGGGGTTCTTCACCCGAGTTGTGCTAACGCATACGGTTGCCAAGCAGGTTGTGAGTTCTATACTCAAAGGGAAATTGGCCGTATCTTCTGCACTGTCCAAGGACATTCTGCACATTCTATGCAATCTCCCTCAATTTATCAAGCCGGCCATCTCAACGCCGTGTATTACTCTTCCTCAGCTTCATCCTTCTCTACTAGCAAGGGAGTTATGCTTCATGCTGGATTGCCGAGTGGAATTTCCGAATCTCCTGCTGCTAGTGCCAAGTGACAAAGCTCCATGATTTTCTGATGCTCATCCATCTAAGGAGTTCACTGTTCAAGAATGTCCACATTTTGTTAGCACTGGATGGCTAGGGGCAACCGCCCCAGCGAGGCTGCATGTTCATGACCGAGCCTGGCCATCTGCTAGGTGGGCCCGTTATTTGAGAAGGTATTGCAAGGCAAGAGGCCCAAGGGTCCGAGTCCATGGCAGGTGGGTCCATTATTAAAAGATTTTTGCTAAGAAGAGGCGGTGACGCAAGTTCAAGGGCCGAAAGTTGTGCATTCAGGGGATCACTTCTCTTTCCTCTTCCTTCCATTCATTCTTTCTTCTGCTCAACTCCCACCCTTGGGTGGTGTATTTGTCTCCCTCTAATCTTGCTTCTATAATCTTCTCCTCTCTTCTCGGGGCCGCGAATTGCCATTCCTCTTCTTCCCATCCGGAGTCTCCGGATTCTCCCCCCTATCACGATTTTAGGCCTCGGCCTATGTCATCCTTTCATCCCAATTTCGGGACGTCACCTGATCCTTCTTCCCCGGGACTCCTGGGTGTTGCAGCAGATTCTTCTTCGACCCTATCGGATGACCATGATTCTCCTTCTCCGACCCTGTCGGATGACCACTATTCTGATTCTTCTCCGACTACATCGGATGATCTCTCCTTTTCTTCCTTATCTTTGCCACAATCTACTCATCATCTCTCTATTCCTTCTGTCTCACCCTTTCAGGGTTCTTGCCCTTTTTCTTGCTGCTTTCGACGCTTTAACCCGCCTTGATCTCAGTTAATCTCTGTTCATTCTATATTCTGTTCCTTGTTATCAGGGTCTCTGTGCCTTAACGAGGGAGTTCTAGCCCTCGTCTCTTTTCCTTTTATCCCTCTTCGTCCAGTTTGATGTCTGCCGCTCCTCCGTGTCGAGGAATCTTAGAACCTTGTTATTCTCCCATCTTTGTCCTGTCAAGCCAGGAATACAAAGCTCGCGCTATGCGAAGTTCGCAGATCAAGATTGCTTCACGATATTGCTGCGTTCACTCCATGGATTGCAAGGTATCTTTATCTTGCGCAAGAATATGCTGTCATTTTCAATATTTACTCCTGCACATGATTATAATGTTGTTTTCTCAAACATGGCTTGAGTGGCTTTAGTTGAGTTTGATTAATTTAATCAAAATGAGTTCGCTTCTGCAGCATCCTTAGGCTGGTGATAGCTCCATGTTGGGAGTCTAGTTTCTTTCCATGATCGTTAAGGGTGACCTTTTGTATGGGTTTTCAGACACTTCACGGCAAGCCATAGTTGATCTCTCTAAGGCACACCGTTGCTGCTTTGGCCATACTTTGGATATGCACGAAGTCTTTTCTTTTCTCTGCTCGGCCAAGTGCAGCAGCAAGAGATGGATGGATGAGATGACCAACCTAGACACTCACTAATACGAGAGAGGTCTCAAATAGGGGTAGTCTTGACCCTCAGAAGTGAGCTATCATGCTAAATCTAGCCAATAAGGGGTGTCAAAAGAAAAATTAAAATGAATCAATGCAAGATTATGAATCAAAGGCATGGCAAGAGTGGCAGTACAGTTCCCCGCGGGACGTCATGAGCCCGGTCGCATACGTGCCTGATAAATATGGGTCTCAAAATCAAAGACACAAAGCCCCGGCACAACAGGCCTACTCTTTGATGGGTAGTGCCCTGGAAGGAATTCAAGTCCTGATGTTTCTCACCCTCCATAAAGCTTGTCTCCAAATTTTCTTCTGCTTCTCCCTCTTAGGCTGGGTTGAGTCTCGGGTATGGCCCTAGTAGGGGCACCGTTCTTTAAAGGCGGTTGGCTATGGCGAGCCACCCTCACATGCACGTCATACTTAAGGAAAGCCTTTAATAAGAGGGGTCGGAACGACGATCCCTGGCCAGTAGTTCGAGCCCGTCTTTGGGTGCTGCAGATTGCTATTTCAAAATTTTTTAAAAAATGAGATATTGACAAAATTCCAAAAAATGAGATATTGTCAAAAATCTAAAAAAAGTAGATATTATCAAAAGTCCAAAAATCAAATATTGTTCACAAAAACCCAAAAAAATCAAATATTGTTCAAAATCTAAAAAAATCAGAAAAATTGAAAAATCTAAAAATATTTATCATTTATTCATACATTCTATTTATTTATGATGACGGATATGATCTGTTTATTAAGTGTGCAGGTTGCATGTGGTCAAAGTTTCCTTGCTCCTTATCATTTGCTCTATCTGCCTCCTGTTCACGACTTCTGATCTGTTCTCTCCTTCTTCAATCTACTCTCTCGATCTGTTCTAAAGCTTGTGTCCTTCTCAGCTATTGCCTCACTTCATCATATCTCCATGAGAGGGCTTTATCTCACGATTATAAACCTGGCGATTCTGCTTCATTCAGATCTTGGGTTTTGATTGAAGAGTGTATTTGTCATGTCTTTTGTCTCACCGTATCCTTGTCACATGTCTATGTCCCTCCGTGTCGTTACTCGTGTCTTTATCCCTCTATGTCTATCATGTTTTTTCGTCACACTGTGTTATCGTCCCACGTGTGTCTTATCCTACCATGCTATGTGTTGTTGTTGTCCCCCGTGGTGTTGTCGTCCCATGTGTCTTTCTCCCACCATATCTTGTCCCATCGTGTATGCTATCCCACCGTGTTGTGGTGTTCTCTTACCCCACCGTGTTCCTCATTCCTACGCATGCTTATTGTTTGTTCATGTGATGTCTTACATATGGTGTTCATGTGATTTCATCCTTCGCTATGTTATGTTATGTTATCTTTCATTCATCTTTGTGATGTTGTGTTATGTTAATGCTTGTTCTTTTGTTGTTTTGGTTGTCTTATTCAAAAATCTAAAAAAATGTCATTTCGCTTGACAGGTAAGTCAGGTATGGCTCTCTATCCCTTCTCATTATTACATTACTATTTGGTATCTATATTATTATAGCCTCTCAAGGACCGGCTGGTTGTCCGTGTGTTCTCGGATCTTATGTTCCCCCTTAACAAAAATGTTAATGATCTAAGAGCATACGGTTAATCGTTGGATAAGCCGCTCAGTTGAGTCGGGTGGGGGATGATGGATCCTGTCTTGACCCCGCTTTGGCTCAGTTTAGCAATAATATCCTTGAGTACTTTCTATTTTTATTCTTTCTTTGCATTCATTTTGATGATTTCTTTATTTAGCCCAGCATGCATCATGTCATTTTTGAGCATTCATGTCTCGTGATTCTTTCAAAGTTTCTCCTCAGCAATAGTTAATTGCACTTCAATTCTCTTGGATAAGAGATCTTCATTCCACTCTGAATTTGAACGATCTCTCTGATCTGCCCACTTGGCCTGGTTGGCCGACGTGATTCTTGTCTGGATTTTATCTCAGTCTTATTCTCCTTTCTAGCTTTCAGTTGTATTCCTTCCGATCCCCTCATTGTCCATGGATTGTGTCCCCGATGAGGTTGGTCGTGTTTCCTTTCCCTTAGTTTAGTTCTCCAGGCATGTCTCATCCGCGTCATCCATTCCGTGTGGTTAGTTCAGCATTTTTGGGAGAATTCATGTCGCTTGTTGGTTGTGACGGGTGTCTTTTACCTTGATGCCCGCTTATCAGTTCTCTCCGCTTCATCTCTACTTCATCTCCATTTCTCGTTGCTATCGCTTTTGCACCATCTCCTTTTCATTTCGCCTCCGTGCCGCTTTTGCTCGTTCCCTTGCAAAGCGAACATCAAGGAGGGGCATCTGTTGACAGCCGTTTTCAGCCCACAAGTCACGTTATTTCTCTTATTTATCTCCGTGATGCCCTGAATTAACCATTGTTTTGAAGCCTTCTTTGAGCGCCCATTTCTTGGCCATTTTTCAAGCCCATTGAGCCTTGGAAGCTCTTATCTTTGATTCCCCAGCTTCTGAACCCATTCCGGGTCGATTTGGAGCTCAAACGCACGTCCGTGGCCCAAATTCGCAAAGTTGGAAATTTGTTGCAAACGGTCGGTCGACCGACCGTTTCTTGGGCCAAGCGGTCGGTCGACCGACCGCTAGGCTGTAGAAGAGTCCTGCATGCGCAGGACTCTTCCCGATTTCTGCTCGACGTGGCCTCCTTCCAGGGTCCATAACTTCTAGAATCCTCCTCCGAATTGAGTCTCGTTTGTTTCTGCCTCTTGTCCTTTATATTACATCGAGTTTGATCTATAGAACTCGAATTTTAGTGGACTATATACTTGGAAAATGGGGAGGAAAATCTGAATTTATGTAATTTCTGCACAGATCAAACTCCATTTTCTACTCGATGGGCCCTCCTTTCCACGCAAATATCCTCTAGAATCCTCCTCCAAATTGAGTCCTACTTGTTTCTATCTCTTATCCCCTATGTTATCTCGAGATTGATCCAAAGAACTCGAGTTTTGGTGGACTACATCTCGTAAAATCATGGGAGAAAGTTCTGAATTTCTGCACTCCTATATAAATTGCCCAGTTCGCAGTTACGAAGGGGGGCTCTTTCTGGACGTGGGGCGAAGCCATGCTACATCTGCAACCCACAACTTCGACCCCATCGTGAAGAGGGAAGTATTAGCTTTCCATTCTATCTTTCTGGACTTAATTTCGTGGTCTATTCTCTTAGTTATTCATCCCTCAATTTTACAAATCATCACAGTTTACACAGTTTTCTGCTACACATACACTTTTCTCCATTTTGCGTCGCATATTCCCGCAGTTGTGCTACGTGTTTTCTCCTCCTATATGTTTCATCTTCATCACAACACACACACCTATCTTTTGCACCCTTCCATAGGGGTTAACAATCTCCGCCCGGTGCGTTCTCCCTCAATCTTTACTCCTACTTTATCACTGCAGGATTTGATGCTACACTCATGTTCTAATGGTGTTTTCTCTTGTGTTTTCATATTTATTTTGTAGGAGAGCATGAATAAAACGTGAGGCCCTCTTCTTCTAGCTGGCTGGAAGATGAGGAGGTTTTGATTCCACAAGATTCCCACACCCGTCTCTTGAGCGCGATCAACTCTTCATCATTTTCCAAGGTACACGGTGCCATCTCTTCATCTCTTGGCGTTGTTGCAACCTTGGTGGCGATCACGGTTTACTTCTATATCTCCATCGCCCTTTTCTTTGCTCATATTGTTGCATGTTCATGCACATATTAGTTTAGGGGCGGGCTAGAATAAACATCAACAGCGGCGCGCGTGGTCAAGGGTGTATCGGGCGGTGGAAGGCGAGGCGTCTAGGGTTCTGGCGTCCATCTTCCTTTTCTTCTTAAATCAATTAGAGTATGTGTTTCCTCAGGTAAAACCTTTAATTTTTATACTCAAAATGATCATTCGCATGTCTAGATTATATTGGTATATGTTTCCCCAATTTTTACTATGCATATTGAAAGTATTTTATCCCGCATCGACGAGGTGTTGTCGTTTTATACATTTTCTACCGGAACAAGGGCTCTGTTTCAGATCGCGGTTCATGCAGCAACCGCATTCTTATGATCGTGGCTGCCCGATAGACCGTGATCTAGCACTTGAAATTTTTTATTATTTATTATATCTGACAAGATCGTGGTTCCATCCCTGATCGCATTATTCATGTCGCAGCACTGTGACGACCACGTTCTGGCACGAGTTCCTAGGAACCCAGTGCCACTGTCTAGCATGTTAAGTGAAGGTTAATGAGTCTACATGCATGTTTTCATATCTGCATGCCATCTGAACCAATTAACGAATCTAGGGAATATATATTACAACCTCATTTCTCTTAGGTCATGAGCTTTATTCTTAAGCCCTTTGATTCTTATTCTCACCTTACCTCTAATGATCATGTTATGTTTAAAAGAGTAGTAACCTCCTGATTACCTGGAAACAACTCATGCATCATGTTTTGATTTATTGCCTGATAGTTTTCATGATTGTATCCTCAAGATTTTCTTGGGATACATTGCACGAATTTATTGTTTTAAGGTTTTATCACTCCGGTGACGTTAACCTACCGCTTTCTATTGATTTCTATAGTAAGATAGGAACACTACTCTTGGGGTAGTTGGAACGCTCCGCCGGATATTTCTTCCATCGGAGTGGAACCACTACCACAAGGCCTCCATAAGTCTCCGCGAGCCTGGGATTCCTACTAGGACGTCGAGCGGGTTGTACCTTAAAAACCCTGAAACCCTTGGAATCCACATCCTACGGGATAGGATGGGGTTCAACCGATTTTGAGTTGGCGGTACGAGGTTGTGATCAAATTCTACCAACTCTATCCTGAACGCGGCCTTCTTCGAACCGTGGTCACCAGATCGTAGACGGCCGATTGACCGCGTTCTCCTTCTCGTGGGCCAGCATGACTGCCCGCTTCAGTCGACTGAGATCATGTTCTATCGACCGATATCATGCCTCTGTCGACTGATTCCTGACTGGGTCGACAGACTTTCGTCGCTATCACAAACCCTGTTCTCTCTTCTGAGCGCGGACATGCCCCGACCGCGCCTATGAGACCGCGGTGCCTATGTTGACCGCGTCCTTGCCCAATTTCTCGAACTTCGTATTTCTTGCGTTGCATTGCGAGATCCGAGCTTTGTTTAGGTTTTAGCCTCTCTAGGCTACTACCTTGATATGTTCACAACCCCTTAATGTATATTCCAGAACTTGCTACAAGAATCGCCTTGAATCTTGGTTCTTAAGTCATATTCCTATGACTATCTCTTGATCTAATGAACTTGAGTTTCTTCTAAGGAAATTGTCTCAACCCTTAATGTATTTTTGATTACATGAGCTTGACCTTGGAATTCTTGGCCATTAAATAACGTGGATGTCTAGATTTTTTTGAACTCTGATTCACCCCTCAATGCCAATGCATCATTAAGAGCCTGATCTGGTCCTGGGAGGAGAGCCCGAAAGTTCTAATGCCCATGGGAGTTATAATGATAAGGTGTGACATTGTACCGAAGTACTTGCTAGCGTGTTAAGTCTATAACATTCTACTTCTGCATGAACGTTATACATTCATTTGACATGATTACATGAAAGTGCTTGCTTGACTTGACTTGATAAATGGCCAAATTTCTGAATATTGATCACTTGTGCATGTTCATTATATAGCCATCATGATATTTGTTCTCATGCCTTACTCAAATTGAATTTTCTATACTTGATCTCATCTATTCCTGGTAAGCTTGACTCTATTGTGACTAAAGTCTTCGATTTTTACTTATATATGGAATTGTTCCGTTCATGCATTAATTGTAAATTAAGGAATAAGCTAACAAAAATTCGTATAATAATGATTCAGTCCAAGTAAAAATGAAATTTTATCATAATATTACAATAGGTTAAAACATAATCAATTGGGCCTAATTCAGTAATCAAACCCTAGTCTAATTAGGTTATAAAGTTGTAACAATCCAGAATAAAATTAAGAATATTTAATTATCTTCTCAAATTCGAAGTGAGAAAAATAATAAAAATATGATAAAAATATAAACATATAGAAAAGTAAATTTCTAACATAATTTCTAAAGTGGATAACCCTAGAAGAAAATTTGAAATAGGAGTTTTGCGCTAAATTAGGGCTTATTGGGTTAAATCGGAGTTTAGGGAAAACTTGGACCTCGAACCTTGACCTAATGGGCTCAAATCAGAGCCTAAACCCTAGCCCATCCATGAGGGTCGACCAACCTTCGAAACCCAGCCCTAGGAAACCCTAATTTGGGGGCGGCGATGCGAGATGAGGTAGATTATGAATTTTTTGCCGATTTTGTTCCCAGATTTCTATTGATCGATCGAGGACTCTTCGAGTTTCCCTAACCCTATAAATAGAGGGCCACGCTCCCAGAGAAACCCTATTTGCTCTGGGAAAAGGCGGCGTGCTTGGTCGAGGGTGTATCGGGCGATGGAAGACGAGGCGTCTAGGGTTCTGGCGTCCATCTTCCCTTTCTTCTTAAATCGATTAGAGTAGGTGTTTCCTCAAGCAAAACCCCTAATTTTTATACTCAAAATGATCATTCGCATGTCTAGATTATATTGGTATATGTTTCCACAATTTTTACTATGCATATTGAAAGTATTTTATCCCGCATCGACGAGGTGTTGTCGTTTTATACATTTTCTGCCGGAACAAGGGCTCTGTTTCAGATCGCGGTTCATGCAGTAACCGCATTCTTATGATCGTGGCTGCCCGATAGATCACGATCTGGCACTTGAAATTTTTTATTATTTATTATATCTGACAAGATCGTGGTTCCATCCTTGACCGCATTATTCATGTCGCGGCGTTGTGACGACCACGTTCTAGCACGGGTTCCCTCGAACCCAGTGCCCTGTCCAACGTGTTAAGTGAAGGTTAATGAGTCTACATACATGTTTTCATGTCTACATGCCATTTAAACCAATTAACGAATCTAGGGAATATATATTACACCCTCATTTCTCTAAGTTCATGAGCTTTATTCTTAAGCCCTTTGATTCTTATTCTCACCTTACCTCTAATGATCATGTTATGTTTAAAAGAGTAGTAACCTCATGGTTACTTGGAAACAACTCATGGCATCATGTTTTGATTTATTGCTTGATAGTTCTCATGATTGTATCTTCAAGATTTTCTTGGGATACATTGCACGAATTTATTGTTTTAAGGTTTTATCACTCCGGTGACATTAACCTACCGCTTTCTATTGATTTTTGTAGTGAGATAGGAACACTACTCTTGGGGTAGTTGGAACCCTCTGCTGGATATTCCTTCCGTCGGACTGGAACCACTACCACAAGGCCTCCGTAAGTCTCCGCCAGCCTGGGATTCCCACTAGGACGCTGAGCGAGTTGCTCCCTAAAAACCCTGAAGCCCCTGGAATCCACGTCCTACGGGATAGGATGGAGTTCAACTGACTTTTGAGTGGGTGGTACGAGGTTGTGACCCAATTCTACCAACTCTGTCTTGAACGCGGCCTTTTTCGAACCGTGGTCACCAGATCGCGAACGGCTGATTGACCGTGTTCTCCTTCTCGTCGGCCAGCATGACTGCCCGCTTCAGTCGACTGAGATCATGTTCTGTCGACCAATATCATGCCTCTGTCGACTGATTCCTGACAGGGTCGACATCCTTCCCTCGCTATCACGAACCCTATTCTCTCTTCTGAACGCGGACATGCCCCGACCGCGCCTATGAGACCGCGGTGCCTATGTTGACTGCGTCCTTGCCCAATTTCTCGAACTTCGTATTTCTTGCGTTGCATTGCGAGATCCAAGCTTTGTTTAGGTTTTAGCCTCTCTAGGCTACTACCCTGATATGTTCATAACCCCTTAATGTATATTCCAGAACTTGCTATAAGAATCACCTTGAATCTTGGTTCTTAAGTCATATTCCTATGACTATCTCTTGATCTAATGAACTTGAGTTCCTTCTAAGGAAATTGTCTCAACCCTTAATGCCATTTTGATTACATGAGCTTGACCTTAGAATTCTTGGCCATTAAATAACATGGATGTCTAGATTTTTGGATCTCTGATTCACCTCTCAATGCCAACGTATCATTAAGGGCATTATCTGGTCCTTGGAGGAGCGCCCGAAAGTTCTAATGCCCATGGAAGTTATAATGACAAGGTGTGGCATTGTATCGAATTACTTGCTAGCGTGTTAAGTCTACAACATTCCACTTCTGCATGAACGTTATACATTCATTTGACATGAATACATGAAAGTGCTTGCTTGACTTGACTTGATAAATAGCCAAATCTCTGAATATTGATCACTTGTGCATGTTCATTATATAGCCATCATGATATTTGTTCTCATGCCTTACTCAAATTGAATTTTCTATACTTGATCTCATCCATTCCTGGTAAGCTTGACTCTATTGTGACTAAAGTCTTCAATTTTTACTTATATATGGAATTGTTCCGTTCCTGCATATAGTACTCTTCCACACTATTAAAATGTTTAGTACTTAAATTCTGCCTAGCGATAGGAATGTAAATCCAACTGAGCTTCTTGCTCACCCACGTTTCTTTACCATTTTTTTCAGGTATTTCGAACGATGGAGTGCATACAATCAGGAATGGGCATGAGTGATCGAGTGCACCTAGAGCTTTAGAGACCCGAGTCTTTTTCTTGTTTTCGTGACTCTAGTTATAGTCGAGAGTCTTATTCCTTTGCTAACCTTTTTCCTTTCATTGAGTCCATTATTGTAAGTCGAGTCAAAGTTTGCAATTTTGTTATTAATAAAAATTATATTTTGTTAAGTGTAGACACGTCAAAATTGACGTTACTATGAGTACATCTCATATTACCTTGTAATGCCCCAATTTTGACCCTCAAATTAGCTTTGTTTGAGGGGTTTTCCCCACTTTTCTTGGATTTCTCCCTTTTTTCTCTCTTTTCCTATTTTTCCCTATTTTTTTGGATTTTTCTGGATTTTCTGGGTATTTTTCTCCTATTTTTCTGAAATAACGACTTGACGTGGGGCGTCTTTTAAATAACGACTTACACTTGGGCGTTTCTAAAAAAATTAACGACTATAGTGGAGGGCGTCCATTCTTTCAAGTTCCTATTTTTCTAGATTTTTCTGGGAATTTTTCGGAATTTTTTAAGAATTAACAACTTAACCATGGACGTTATTTTAAATTTGAAAAGAATAAAAAAAATCGAAAATTGAATTCACGCCTTACACACGGTCGTCACTTTTTCAAATTGATTTTTTAATATTATTTTTCACTCTCTTCCAGAGGTGATTTGGAGGCCTTCCGGGTGTCAGAAAAATTCCCAAAAATAGTCGTTGGAATCAGGGCGATGAGATGCACCTCCACCTAAAAAATAGGAAAATAATATTGAGAAATGAAAAATAGCCCTATTTTGAATATTTTGAATTAACGTCCTTGGTTAGGGCGCGTTTTAATTAACGCCTTTGACTCAGACGTGTTTCACAATTTTTAAATAAATTCTAAAATTTGATTTTTGAATTAACGCCCTTATCTAAGTCGTGTTTTTAAAAGACGCCCTATGGCAGGTCGTCAATTCTTGAATTGACGCCTTTGTCCAGGTCGTGTTTCATTTTTGTGTTCCGAACGAGCGCAGCCTTTCCCCAGAGAGTCCCTGCTTCGTTTGGTCACCTTGCCCGTTCTTATCTTCCCCCCTTGGGCTCTTGCCCGTTCTTATCCTTCCATCTTTTGATTAGATTCTATTTAATAGAGCTTTCTGTAGCTCTGTATGGTTGGACTCCTCTTCTTCGGATCCCTCCTTTTTCGATTCCCCCTCTTCCTCTCACGTATTTCCCTTTCCCCTTCTTCTCTGTTTGTTTTTCCTTTTCTTGTTTTGTGCTTGCAGGTGCTGTTGTTTCTGGCCGAAGGAGGGCTTCACATGCTCATGTCTTTATCCCACTGAAGGCTTCTCCCTATTGAATATCAAAGCCTCGAAGCACAGGCTCATGCTTTGTTTTTATTATTCTTATTTTTATTGCATTAGTTCATGCATGCTACATCATCTTTATTCTGTCAACTCTTCATCTCAACCACGTTGAGCATTTCCCCTTTAGTGCAGCTCTTGCACTCTTTCCCCTTATTCTATTTTACATGCATTCATCACATCTCCCACCCTTCTGCATAGGGGTTTAAGGGCCAACACCCACAAGGTGTGTTTTAATCATATTTGCATGCTCATCTATTTACTATGGATTTGATACTACACACCATGTTCTAATTCAATTCTTTTGTGGTGTTTGTCTTTTTTTTGCAAGGGTAATAAAAGCAAGAACTCTCTTCATCGGCCGGCCGATTTGAAGGGAAAGGAAGCACTCACATCCCCGCATCTTTTAAGGTACTTTTCGCGATCATTCCTCCCATGTTCTTATTGATTATATTTTTTTGAGACCTAGCGTCTCTGGCGATCACAAATTCCCCTTAGCACCTCGTGCATATATTTTCCTCCATATTGATGATTATTGCATGTCTTTTCTTTGATATTTTTCTTAAGTGGATTATTTCTAATTAGAGATCTACAAATTGGCGATCACGGTGGGACACTTTGTGTTCTTCTTTCATTACCCCTTTCCCCTTAGGCACCCGCGTGTGCCATCTCCCTTATTTGCACCCTCGGTGCGTCTCCCTTTTGTGCCCCTCGGACACCCTCCATTGTGCTTTGCACTCTTCCCTAAGTGATTGGTCAGTTTGTTGTTTTTTTTCTTTAGAATTCCACTTATTCAAGAAATTGATGAGCATGCTTATTCTGTTGATTGCCATGATCACGTGATTGTGAGTGTTTGTCGTTTCTGGCCGGGGAAGATTTTCTGGAAAAGAGTGAATTAACGCCCCTGTCAGAGGCGTTCTTTATTTAACGCCCTAACCAAGGGCGTCTTATTCATATTTTACGCCCTCTGATAGGGCGTTTTCCAACATATATCCTGATTTCCCTTGGTTTTATTACGCTGCCTTTGAATTCACGCCCTTCTCCAGGGCGTTCTTTATTGATTAGCGCCGCACATTAAGGCGTTTCTTGTGATTTGACGCCCTCTGGCAGGGGCGTCCTTTTATTGATAGCGCCTCAGTCTAAGGCGCATTTTTTGTCCCTGGTCCCTCGCTTTGATTCACGACAGTCACATCGTCGTGTCTTTGGTTAGTAGCGCCCCCAGCCATGGCGTGTTTTTACTGTGGGTTTTTTTTCATGCTGATTGATGCCTATATTTATTGATTGATCATATTGTGCTGATTGGCTTATTTTCCCTGCTGCATTCATCTTTGCATCAGTTTGAGAGACCTCCTCTCTCTTCATTAGGATTCCACACACCCTCTTGGAATCGGGACGACCCTCCATTGAGCATTCCATCTCTTTGGACCGAAAATCCCTTTTCCAAGCCTCCGTAAGTCCCCGCACCCGTGGATTCCCTCACGGACGCCGGGCAGGTTGTACCCTTTTAAAGTCCCGAGTTAGTTGGCCTATACGTGGTGAGAAAGGGTTCCTAGTTGGCATTGGAGTTCAAACCGTATTGAAACTAGGTTCCCCCCCCCCCCTTGTGTGAATCATTCAAAACTTTGATAAAATCTTTAATTCACCAAGGTTCAAACAAATCAAATCAAGGTAACCATCTCTTTTGTGTGCTTCTTTGCATATTATTTTGAACTTTGATTGCATTATGGCTTACTATAAACAAGGTAACATGTTTAATTCAATTCATGAGGATGCACAACCTAGCACATCCTATTCCCCTCAACTGCAACATGTTCATCAAAATTCTCACCATTCTTTCAAAGGGCCACGTCCTCATTCTTATGGTCATGCCCGACCCATGGGCAATGTCCAATCCAATGGTCCTTCAACTCAATTTCGAGCCACTACTCCCTCGGGATCCTCTCGTCCCAATGATGAGAAGGTCTCCCAGATCATTCATGCATTAGATCATCTTACCCCTCAACATATCCAAGCCCGTAAGGCTGCCGTTGAGGGTACATCTCATGCATCTCTCCCTCCTTCCAATTCTATACGGGTGGCCCATCACCCACCTCCTTCCAATTCTATTCGGGTGGCCCATCACCCATCTCCCTCCAATTCTATTCGGGTGGCCCATCATCCATCTCCCTCCAATTCTACACGGGTGGCCCATCACCCCCCTCCTCCTTCCAATCCTGATCGGGTAGCTCATTACCCATCTCCTCCTGTTCATTCTACTCGGGTGGCCCATCACCCGCCTCCTTCTATTCCTCCTCCCTCACGGCCCCAAGGCCCATTTATTCATTGCAATCCGGCCCATCCGGGTTCTTCTACGGGAAGGCCCATTAATCCACCTCCACGGCCTTTTTATACGGCCCCTCCTCCTTCAAGGCCCTGCCAACCTTCTGTTGTTCAGGTCACACCCCTCCAGCAAACTCTCCTCGATAAAATCACTTCGATGGAGGAACAATTAAAGAGGGTCACAGCTCCTCCTACTCCAGTCAATCCTCTTCATGCTTTCTTGGATGATATTACGAAGATGGAGAATGAATGGAAGGATAGGAGGGATGATTATGACTTCGGCATTTCAAGCAAGCAGGGGCCGACATTTGAAGAATCCGAGGCAGTGTACGATGATGATGAAGCTCCGCAGGCACCCCTTCCGAGTTTCCTTAATTTCCTGCTCCCCCCACTATCATTTGATGAACCCCCTGCTCAGGACGAAGCCACCGTCCCCGATCCAACCCCCATTTATGAGACTAACTGGTGTTACGATGATGGGTCGATACTTCAATCACCCACACCGGCACATTTTGAGTCTCCCCCTTCCATTAAACCTCCATCAATTACACCTCCTCCAGTTACGCCATTAACCTTCACACCAACCTCCCCTAAACCTTCCATTAAATCTCCACTAATTACACCTCCACTCCTTAAACCATTAACCTCTACACCATCGGCCTCCATTGAGCCTACCATTAAACCTTCTCCAATTAACCTCCCATTATCGCCACCTCGGCCTTCCATTATCCCTTTAAAACCCACTTTGCTTATTCCGCCATTTGACCCTTTACCCTTACCCGTGGTTAGTCCTGAGTAGGACTCCCCCCTTTTTGCACTCGAGCCAATCCCGACTGCTTCCGAGCAAAAGGAGAAACTCGACGTGTTTGAACCTCCGCTTACGCTCACCCATTTTCCAACGCTTTCCATCATGCCTCCACCATTCACGGAGCCTTCCGCCTCCGCCTCACCTCCCTTTACTACTCGGAATGGGGGGCCTTTTGCAAATACTTGCGCCAAGGATGATCAAGAGCCAGGCAAGAAGGATTTGGCCGTGGCTATGCCGTTCAAGATACAGGAATTCATTTGCCGGATGTCAATCCGGGTTATTGAGCCAAGCACGGTCGAAGAATCGCCGCCATGCCGAGCGCTGATACCGTCTAAGGGCCGGGCAGGGCACCCCTTGTTCCTACTTTCGAATTCCGAATTCATTATTCCTTACAAGGGGCGAATGCCCATTTTATTCAACATTCCATATATACCACATTCAATGGGCAACACGATGCTTCCCGTTCCAACTCCCCAACTCCCTCACATTGTTGATCTTTGCCTTCCAAGGGGGTTGCCACTTATTGAAGCTCCTCTTATTGGGCCAATTGGCTATACACTTTCACTGCCGTGGAGGGGTAGTTATCTTGGTGCTAAGGGCCCGTCCCCCATTTGTTCCACCTTCTATTCATCCATTTCCCTCACATTTTCTTCATGGGCTACTCCAAGGGTTAGGAGGAGGATCTCATCCTCTCGCCCTTCATATTCTTCATATTCTTTGCATTTCATGCATTCTCTTGCATTCATGCATTCATTGCATGCATCCCATTGCACACATTTGCACCTCCTGCTTTCCGGGTTTCTAAACCCGTATCTTCCCCGCCTTCCGGCACCTCCGGATATTCCGCACTTCCCATCTTATTCATCTTCATCTTTCTTTAATTCACTCCCCCTGGGGCATCGCATCCCCTTTCCTGCTATCTCCCTGGAACCTCCAGGAATTTTATCCCTCTTCTTTGGGCATCTCACCCTTTCTGATTCTATTCCTCCGGAACCTCCGGACTTTCCCCTCGGGCACGACGCCCCTTTCCACCTTTTCCATCTGATTCCTCCGGAACCTCCGGATTCTCCGTTTTATTCTCTCTATTCTCTTCCCGGGCATAACGCCCCTTTCTATCTCATTCCTCCGGATCCTCCGGACTTTCCCCTCGGGCAACGCGCCCCTTTCCATCTTATTCCTCCGGAACCTCCAGATTTTTCTCCTAATCCTCCTTCATTCCTTTCTCTGTTCCTCGGGCATCGCGCCCCTTTCCATCTTATTCCCCCGGAACCTCCGGATTCCCCATCTGATTATCTCAGTCTTTTCCTTGGGCATCACGCCCCTTTCCATCCTCTTCCTCCGGAACCTCCGGATCTTTCACCCCTCTCTTTGTCCCTTGGGCATCGCGCCCCTTTCCACCTCATTTCTCCGAAACCTCCGGACCTTCTTGGGCATCGCGTCCCTCCTTCCATCATTCCTCCGGAACCTCCGGATTCTCCGTCTTATTCTCTCTATCATTTTCCAGGGCATCACGCTCCTTTCCATCTCATTCCTCCGGAACCTCCGGACCATCCATCTTTCTTCCGATTCATCTTTCTGCTCCTCCGGGATATCACATCCTTCATTTTCTTCCTCCTTTTTCATCATCGTTTTCTCTATTTCTTCCCAGGGCATCGCGTCCTTTCTTTCGTTATCCCTCCGGAGCCTCCTGATTTTTCCTCCTATCATGATTCACCTCCACTACCTCAGGACCCACCAGGTCCGCCTCTTTCCATCTATCAATTTCTTCTTCTGATTCCCCCTAATCCTGGGTCCGACCCAGCTTCTTCCACATCCACTGCCTTGGGCATCTGCCCATTCTCCCATTACTTTCGAGGCTTTAGTCCTCACTCCTCCTTCTAATTCTTCGCTTCTTCTGTAGACTGTCCCATGTGATCAGGGTCTCCGCGCCTTAGTGAGGGAGTTCTAGCCCTCGCCTCTTTTCCTTTTTTCTTTATTCGTCTGAGTCTGGTTTGAGCACCACTCATTCTTGTTAAGCCACTCCCAAAATCCTTTGCTTCCAATCCTTTTAACTGCCAAAGAGGACAAATCCCACGATGATCAACCTCGCCTCTGGCAGCTGCTTTAACAAAGGTTGCAAGGTAATATATTGACGTGAGTATGCATTTATATGATATCATTACCTCATTACTTCACGCATGATTTTCAAAATCAAGTGCTTCTTAACGAGATTAAGAGTGGTGTTTTAAACATTTATCTTAAACTTTTGTTTAATTAAAATCATTCTCAAAAGAGTCTTTAGGCTTATTTTTGCAGCACCTTTGGTAATAAAAACCCCGCGCTGGGAATTCAACATTCTCTCCCTGCTTGTTAAGATCAACCCTCAGCTGGGCACCTCACACACTTCACGGCGTCCTTAGCCGGCTCCTTTGGTTAAACACCGTTGCTACCTTGGCCATGCCATGAGTATATCTGAAAGTCTTTTCTCTTCTTTACTCGGCCGCATGCAGGGGCAAGAGGTTGACGGATGAGATGACCAACCTTGGTAATCCCCAATACGAGAGGAGTCTCAAATAGGGGCAGTCTTGACTCAAAATCAATATGAGTTTTCATGATATACATCTCACCAAAAGGGCTATTATGAAAATCAAGTCAAAATTTCGATAAAAGTAAAATTGTGAATTATGGCATGACAAGAGTGGCAAAGTCCCCGCAGGAAAAACCCTGGTCGTATGCATGTCGAGGGTCTAAAAATCAAAGGCACAAAGCCCCGGCGCAACAGACTACCTCTTTGAGGGAACACCTTGGAAAGAATTCAAGTCTTGATATCTCCCATCCTGTATAAAGCTTATCTCCAATTATTCTTCTCTTCTCCCTCCAAGACCGAATGTTTCTCGGGTATGGCCTTGGTAGGGGCACCGTTGACCATAGGCAGTCGGTTATAGGACGCCACTTTCAATGCACGCCCGGCTTTGGGCAGTTTTAAGCAAAAGGGGAAGGAACGAGGACCCCTAGTCAGTGGTTTGAAACACCATTGGATGCTGCATTAGCTATGTCTAAACCAAAATTTAAAAAAAATGAATATTGCAAAAATCAAACAAAATCAGATATTTCTACCAAAAATTCACAAAAAATTGAATATCTTTTACAAAACTTCACAAAAATTTGCATATTGATAAAATTCATAAAAATTTGAATATCTTTTTCAAAACTCATAAAAATTTGCATATTTCAAAATCCAAAAAAATTGCATTGTATTTTCTGATGGTGTTTTGCAGGAACAGCTTTGCAGAGACCAAAAGCACGGGATGAGTCCTATCTCCACTTATTGCTATCAATCTATTGATTCTTCCCAATATTCTCATGACATGCCACCCAGGGGCATCATCTCCCTATATCATTCTGATTATCATCATTCTGATTATCATATCTCATGATTATTCATCTCCAAATCTTTCAATCAACTCCTGCTCGTTTCATCTGATTACTCCGCCGATGGGCATTATCAGATCTGATCATTCAACTCCAAATCTTGATTAGCCAAGATTGGCATCCTCATGACAAACAACAAACAATGATGTTTTTGCAATGTCGTGATTTAACTCGTGCTATACAGGCCATGTACATGATTGATGCTTTGATGATTGTTATGCTTAAATGCCTCATTCATTGTTTGTTATCTTTTATATCTTGGCTAATGAATTTTTGAGCGCAGGATAAGAAGCTCTTGGTCCCGCCGACTGGGCATCATCATCAAAGTCCCACGGTGCTTGCAGCTCATTTCTGAGTTCCCCCATACTTATTGCTCCACCATCTCTGTAACGACCCGAGAATCCGATTACCGGGAAGGCTCGATAACCCGAGACTCGCACCGCCACCCACGAGTCCGAAGACTCGGAAGGGTTAAAAGGATGGTGTGGAAACTACATAGTTATCACAAGTAATTGCAGAAATTAAACAGTTATGATATTAAGCAGGAAATAAGATAACAATTTACATGGTCCACAAAATAAAACCACAACAACAGTCCACGACTAGTACAGTGACAAGAAAGAAAAGTACAGCTACACGGGGCATCCCCCGGCACAGACCTCTGGCACTATCTCTGGGCACCCGCACCACGCTGCGCTCCTGACGCGCTCCCCGAAGGTGGCGTCTCACCTGAAACACGGTGAAAACATGCAGGGAATGAGTCTCGGAACAAGACTCAGTAGGGATCACTCGAACCCTACCTCGCAAAGCGAGAAACCACTACTCTAGCGGTAGGAGAGTACCTCGGAAAGGAAAGCCCTGTACTCTACAAAGCAAGACTCTACGGCACGCAAACCGACACACGTGCTACGAAGAGAAGACCGAAGCTCAACGGTCACCGACAAACCCGAAGGTCGGAAACACACGACTGACAGTCTGACACTCCGTACTCGACAGGAGTACCACCCACTAGAAGCACAGCCGGTAGCGTCCCCTGACGTCTTACACCGCACCGCAGGTGAACCGCCTGACGTGGTAGGTCCTACCCGAGGCGCAAACACCGAAAAGTAACTCACAACAAGTGACTAGCTGGGGTCACGCCCGTCGACGTGGGTCCAACCGCCCCCAACCACGTGTGCACACACAGACCACGCGTCCTAGGTCTGGCCCTCTGACCGGTTTTCCCCCGCAGCCGGACTCTGGCTACGACGAGGGGCCTACGGTAACCGGTCCACAAACCGTCTCGAAAGGTGGGTGCCCGTACACCACTCCCAGGTGAGACCAGCACCGCGTACCGGTGGGCTACGACTAGTGGAGGGTCGCTAAAGGAGTAGACTCTCAAGTCACGGAAAACAACGCCCAAGCCCGACAACATGTGGGAATCACCCCACGCACTAGTCCCGTCACACGGAGACCACAGTCGGAGAAAAGTAAGGTTGCCACCCACATGGGGCAACCCAGGAAGTGGCGGTCTACCCTCAGAACATGGAAAAACCCCAAAAATGCCCAAACATGCCTCTCTCGGCCTCCCCGCGGCCTACAAACCACGGAAAAGAACGGCGAAGAGCTAGGGAACGTCACCCTACCTCAATGGAGCAAATGCTTCGCCGGATCGTCCACGAATCGCGAAGAACGCTTGAAAACCCTCGTTCTTCCTTAAGCTTCCCACGCTCGCCGCACGCCCCTATGACCGCCTCGCCGCCGCCCGCGTCACCGCGCCGTCGCCCCGCCGCCGTCTGCAGCCGGAGGGGAGCTCGCCGTGGCCAACCGGGAGGAAGAGAGGGAGAGGGAGGGAGACACGGTGGAGGAGGAAGGAGGAAGAAGAAGAGAGGAAGAAGAAGATGGTGGGGGAGAGAGAAAAGAAAAAGGGTTTTATAGAAAAACCCGGAAAATCCAGAAAATTCCAAAAATTAGGAAATTACACCCCCACGATCCTCGGAACGTACCGATCGTAACGGTACCACTCGTGCCCGTGTGAACAGCCCGGTTCACCCGCAGCGAGCGTCCGAAGAGAAAAGCCGAAACCCGCGCCGGAAATCGGAAATCACGCACGGAAAAAGCCGCGGAACGCCTCCGGGCCTCCGAAAGGACTCCGGATCGCGCCGATCCGAACACGAAAGATGTCCGAAATGAAATTTCGGACACAACAGAGTCGAACGCTCCGAAAACCAGATCCGAGACCCACGAAGAAGGATCCGAAATATCCGGGATATTACAGCCCTCCCCCCTTAAGGAATTTCGTCCTCGAAATTGAGAACAACCAGAGGGGAAAGAAGAGGAAGACTCACTCAAACAGATACGGGAACTGCTGACGCATCTCGTCCTCACGTTCCCAAGAAGCCTCACCACCAGAGTGTCGCTGCCACACGACCTTTACCAAGGGAATGACCTTGTTCCGCAGGCGCTGCTCTCGCCTATCCTCCACGCGGATCGGAAACTCTGGGAGAGAAAGATCTGGAGTCACCTCAGGCCAAACGGAAAACTCGAGCACATGAGAGTCATCGGGCATATACTTCCGTAACTTCGAGACGTGGAACACGTCATGCACCGACGCCAACTCAGGAGGCAACTGCAACCGGTAAGCAACCTCACCGATGCGCTCCACAATCGCGAAAGGACCAATATAGCGGGGACTCAGCTTCCCACGCCGTCCAAAACGCATCACCCCCTTCATCGGAGAAACTCTCAAGAACACATGATCGCCCACAGTGAACTCGAGGGGCTGCCTCCTACGGTCAGCATAGCTCTTCTGCCGACTCTGGGCCGCCAGCATGTTCTGACGAACCAGGTGCACAACATCCACACATTGCTGCACCAATTCCGGTCCCGTCAAAACACGCTCACCCACCTCAAACCAATCGAGTGGAGTCCGACAAGGACGCCCGTACAATGCCTCATAAGGAGCCATGCCGATGCTCGGATGATAGTTGTTGTTATAGGTAAACTCCACCAACAGTAGGTGATGTATCCAACTCCCCTGCCACTCCAGGCAGCAGGATCTCAGCATGTCCTCCAAAGTCTAAATGGTCCTCTCAGACTGACCATCTGACTGAGGATGATATGCCGAGCTAAATGCCAACTCCGTGCCAAGAGCTCGCTGGAAACTCCTCCAGAATCCAGAAGTGAAGCGCGGATCCCGATCCGACACGATCGAAATGGGAACCCCATGCAACGGAACGATCCGCTCCACATAAAGACGAGCCAACTTAGGCACGCTCCAGCTGACCTTGACCGGTAGCAACCGAGTCACCTTCGTCAGCCGATCCACCAGCAACCAAATACTGTCCTGCCCACTCGGGGTTCTTGGCAACCCCACCACAAAATCCGTGGTCACATGGTCCCACTTCCAAGTAGGAACATCCAAGGGCTGGAGAGTACCGCCTGGTCGCTGATGCTCCGCCTTCACCTGCTGACAGATCAGGCACCTGGCCACAAATTCTGCGACATCTCTCTTCATGCCAGGCCACCAGAACTGCCTCCGCAAGTTCCGATACATCTTCGTCGCACCCGGGTGTACAGTGTACCTGCTCCCATGAGCCTCGCGTAACACCGCACGACGAACCTGCTCCTCAGCTGGGACGTACAACCTGCCACGAAACCTCGCAGCACCGTCCTCGCCGAGCTCTACGTCAGCCATAGCCAAAATCCGGGGCAACTCAGGGTCCGCATGTTGAGCCTCTGTCACCTGACGACGGATAGCGGGAGTGACAGTCAGACTCGCAAGCACAGCCAACCCTGGCTCCTGGGGAATCTTGAGCCTGAAAGATACCTCGGGCACTTGTTCCCAGAGCCTCCACCTCCTCAACATCAAGGCACTGACCGCAACCTTTCGACTCAAGGCATCGGCGACGACATTCATCATGCCTGGCTGATAAGACAGGGTGAAGTCATAGTCCTTCATGAACTCCATCCAACGCCTTTGCCTGAGGTTCAGGTCCTTCTGCGAGAACACGTACCTCAAGCTCTGATGGTCAGTGAACACCTCGAACTTCTCACCGTACAGATAATGCCTCCAGATCTTCAGCGCGAAGATCACAGCCGCCAACTCAAGGTCATGGGTAGGGTAGTTCTCCTCGTGAGGCTTTAGCTGCCGAGATGCATAAGCCACCACTCTACCATGCTGCATCAGAATAGCACCCAGTCCAACGCCGGAAGCATTTGTACACACCACGAAACCTCCCGATCCAGAAGGTAAAACCAACACCGGAGCCGAGGTGAGTAATCTCTTCAGCTCCCTGAAGCTCTGCTCACACTCCTCGGACCAAACGAAAGGTATATCCTTCCGCGTGAGCCTAGTCATCGGGGTCGCAATGCGGGAAAAATCCTGGATAAACCGACGATAATAACCCGCAAGCCCCAAGAAACTCCGGATCTCCATCACCGACCTCGGCCTCGGCCATTGCATCACAGCCTCGACCTTGGCGGGATCCACGGAAATGCCATCACCAGAAATCACGTGCCCCAGAAAGTGCACCTCGCTGAGCCAAAACTCGCACTTGCTGAGCTTCGCATACAACTGGTGATCTCGCAACGTATGCAGTACCACACTCAAATGGTACGCGTGCTCCTCAGCAGACCGCGAATAAACAAGGATGTCATCCACGAAAATGACCACAAACTGGTCCAAATACGGATGAAACACCCTCTGCACCAAGTCCATAAAGGCAGCTGGGGCATTGGTGAGCCCAAACGGCATCACCAGAAACTCATAATGCCCGTACCTCGAACTGAATGCAGTCTTCTCCACATCGGACTCGTGAATCCTCAGCTGATAGTAACCTGACCGCAAATCAATCCGCGAGAACACTCGCGCAGACTGAAGCTGGTCGAACAAGTCATCGATCCGCGGCAACGGATACTTGTTCTTAACGGTCACTTCATTCAGCTGCCGATAGTCAATGCACAGCCACAGACTACCGTCCTTCTTCTTCACAAACAACACGGGCGCACCCCAAGGGGAAAAACTCGGACGAATGTACCCCTTGGCCAGCAGCTCCTGCAACTGCGCCCTCAACTCCCTCAGTTCAGCGGGGGCCATACGGTAGGGAGCCTTCGCCAAAGGTCCCGTACCAGGTACAACCTCGATCACAAAATCGATCTCCCGCTGGGGAGGTAATCCAGGCAACTCCTCAGGAAAAATATCGGGAAACTCGCACACCACCGCGATGTCCTCGACATCCGGCTCCATCCGGTCAGACACAACCACTGACGCGAGAAAACCCTGACAACCTGAATCAAGCAACCGACGGGCTCGAATAGCAGAGATAAGGAATCGAGAAGAGGTGGAACGGATACCTTGGAAATAGAAGGTCCTCTTGCTCGGATGCTGGAAGTAGACCCTCTTCATCCCACAATCCACCACCGCTCCATGAGTCTCGAGCCAATCCATGCCTAGAATCACATCGTAATCCCGAAGCTGCAACGCATACAATCTGCCTGGCATACTTCGGCCATCGATCCACACCGGAACCTGGTCGAAGCAATACGGAGTGACCATAAAGTCACCCGAAGGCAACTCCACCACCAATTCACAAGACAACTGGGTCACCGGCTCCTCGACGCTCGACGCGAAATCCTCCGAAATAAACGAATGAGACGCGCCAAAATCAAACAAAACCCGAGCCGCACAACCCAAAATCTGAACGGTACCTTCCACGAGCTGCGACGCCACTGCCTCTGCCCTGGTCAAGTGCGTGATCTGGCCTCGAGCCCTCTGCCTGCCTCCCACGCTGGCTGACCTGGGTAGCGGCGGATACTGTCCCTACTGCTGCTGCTGCTGCCTCTGCTGCTGGGGAAATTGCTGCTGCGGCGGTCTCTGTGGACAGTCACGCGCCATGTGCCCTGGCTGGTCACACCGAAAACAGATAATCGGCGCCGTGCACTGCCTGCCTGGGTGGGTCCCACCACACCGTGGACAAGGTCCTCGTGATCCACCCCCTGATCCCTGACGCTGCAAAGGAATCGGTTGCTGCACACTGCCCGATGAAGCTTGTCCCTGATCCTTGGGCTTCTTACGGAAACCCTTCTTCAAGAACTTCTTGACCTTCGAGCTAAAAGACGCAGATCCTGTCACTGAAGCTGCCGATGCCGGTACTCCTGAACCACCCGACGCATGCTGGAAGAAACCCTGCTGCTGGGTAGCCGACTGCTGGCTGCGACCTGACACGGACTGCCCCTGGCTGATCGGTCCTCGAGTCCTCTGCATATCCATCTCCAAGGAAATCGCAACACGAGACGCTGTCTCTAGATCAGTGGCCCCATTCGTGATCAAATGGTGCCTCAGCTCCAGCCTCAAGCCCTGTACAAACTGCGTGGTCCTCACCCTCTCATGCTCCATGACATGAGGTGCGTACCGACCCAGCTCGACAAATCGGGCCCTGTACTGCAACACGGACATGTCACCCTGCACCAGCTCCAGAAACTCCCGCATCCGCTGCGTAGCAACGACGTCTGGACAGTACGTACGCTCGAAAGCACTGACAAAGTCACCCCACTCGACCTGCTCAAGTGGACGAAGCTGAAAGGACGTCTTGCACTCGGAAGACCACCACCTCCGAGCCGTACCCTGCAACTGGTTGTAGGCCAACACCACTCTGTCCTCGGCAGTACTTTTCGCAGAACTGAACACCCGCTCCATCTCATCGAGCCAATCACGAGCCGCATCAGGGTCTGCCTGGCCGCTAAAGTAAGGTGGATGGAACTGCATGAAGTCCCTCACTGCTCGGCCCGGCCCACCCCTGACTGACGAGCCCTCAGCAGCCTCTCCGCCAAACTGCTGAGACATGAGATGGTACATGCCACGGAAGAAATCCTCGGCCCCCGGAGCTCTCGCAGCATCCGCGGCCTCGGTAGCTCCCGAAACTCTGCTATGCTCCTCCTGGTCCCTCTGGACCCCCTGCTGGATCTCCTGACCTCCAGCCGACTGCCCCTGCTGAGAGCGAGAACTCCTCCTCGGCGCCATCCTCGCTCCTGAAGCACAAGACAGAAAACACGAAAACGGCAATGTCAGAATAAAACACGCGGTGCCCAAGGCCAGCGTCACCTGTACATCATCGCCATGGACTAGTGGACCACTACAATTACCTATGATTCCCATGTAATTCCACAACCGCGCTTTGATACCAGCTGTAACGACCCGAGAATCCGATTACCGGGAAGGCCCGATAACCCGAGACTCGCACCGCCACCCACGAGTCCGAAGACTCGGAAGGGTTAAAAGGATGGTGTGGAAACTACATAGTTATCACAAGTAATTGCAGAAATTAAACAGTTATGATATTAAGCAGGAAATAAGATAACAATTTACATGGTCCACAAAATAAAACCACAACAACAGTCCACGACTAGTACAGTGACAAGAAAGAAAAGTACAGCTACAAGGGGCATCCCCCGGCACAGACCTCTGGCACTATCTCTGGGCACCCGCACCACGCTGCGCTCCTGACGCGCTCCCCGAAGGTGGCGTCTCACCTGAAACACGGTGAAAACACGTAGGGAATGAGTCTCGGAACAAGACTCAGTAGGGATCACTCGAACCCTACCTCGCAAAGCGAGAAACCACTACTCTAGCGGTAGGAGAGTACCTCGGAAAGGAAAGCCCTGTACTCTACAAAGTAAGACTCTACGGCACGCAAACCGACACACGTGCTACGAAGAGAAGACCGAAGCTCAACGGTCACCGACAAACCCGAAGGTCGGAAACACATGACTGACAGTCTGACACTCCGTACTCGGCAGGAGTACCACCCACTAGAAGCACAGCCGGTAGCGTCCCCTGACGTCTTACACCGCACCGCAGGTGAACCGCCTGACGTGGTAGGTCCTACCCGAGGCGCAAACACCGAAAAGTAACTCACAACAAGTGACTAGCTGGGGTCACGCCCGTCGACGTGGGTCCAACCGCCCCCAACCACGTGTGCACACACAGACCACGCGTCCTAGGTCTGGCCCTCTGACCGGTTTTCCCCCGCAGCCGGACTCTGGCTACGACGAGGGGCCTACGATAACCGGTCCACAAATCGTCTCGAAAGGTGGGTGCCCGTACACCACTCCCAGGTGAGACCAGCACCGCGTACTGGTGGGCTACGACTAGTGGAGGGTCGCTAAAGGAGTAGACTCTCAAGTCACGGAAAACAACGCCCAAGCCCGACAACGTGTGGGAATCACCCCACGCACTAGTCCCGTCACACGGAGACCACGGTCGGAGAAAAGTAAGGTTGCCACCCACATGGGGCAACCCAGGAAGTGGCGGTCTACCCTCAGAACATGGAAAAACCCCAAAAATGCCCAAACATGCCTCTCTCGGCCTCCCCGCGGCCTACAAACCACGGAAAAGAACGGCGAAGAGCTAGGGAACGTCACCCTACCTCAATGGAGCAAATGCTCCGCCGGATCGTCCACGAATCGCGAAGAACGCTTGAAAACCCTCGTTCTTCCTTAAGCTTCCCACGCTCGCCGCACGCCCCCACGACCGCCTCGCCGCCGCCCGCGTCACCGCGTCGTCGCCCCGCCGCCGTCTGCAGCCGGAGGGGAGCTCGCCGTGGCCAACCGGGAGGAAGAGAGGGAGAGGGAGGGAGACACGGTGGAGGAGGAAGGAGGAAGAAGAAGAGAGGAAGAAGAAGATGGTGGGGGAGAGAGAAAAGAAAAAGGGTTTTATAGAAAAACCCAGAAAATCCAAAAAATTCCAAAAATTAGGAAATTACACCCCCACGATTCTCGGAACGTACCGATCGCAACGGTACCACTCGTGCCCGTGTGAACAGCCCGGTTCACCCGCAGCGAGCGTTCGGAGAGAAAAGCCGAAACCCGCGCCGAAAATCGGAAATCACGCACGGAAAAAGCCGCGGAACGCCTCCGGGCCTCCGAAACGACTCCGGATCGCGCCGATCCGAACACGAAAGATGTCCGAAACGAAATTTCGGACACAACAGAGTCGAACGCTCCGAAAACCAGATCCGAGACCCACGAAGAAGGATCCGAAAGGTCCGGGATATTACAATCTCTCCTTGTATGCATTTTTTCTATATGTTACATATGTTACTAGATTATATCAAGGACCTTGTGGCTTTGGTAAATCTGGGATTTGAGTTCCCCTTCATCAAAAACAATGATGATTCCAGAGAAGTCTTAGTCACACGGATAGGCCGTTGAGCCGTCTAAGGCTGGGGACGATGGTTCCCTTTTTACGAGTTGGTGCATGGATAAACGGGCTTCGGCTTAGTATCGGCTCGCAGAATGGGTTTCTTGACCCAGTCTTGACAGTTTAACAATATTATCCTTGATTATTTTATATTTTCGTTTGATTTATTTTTCCTTTAAACCCAGCATGCATTCATGTAGGAATTTGAAACAATTATGAAAAATCATTCTGATGAGCTGACTTTGAGGGTTGAATTGATATTAATCTTTTCCAGATATGAGATATTCCATGCCGAATTGTGTCTTCAGTGCGTTTTGTCGCTGTTTTGGGTCATTTTCTCGAAAGCTCCTTGTTTGGATTTCTATCATTTTATTTCAACATTTTCCCTTTGATCCACCTTGGCTGCAGCACGTCCACTGGCTGGTAACCGCTCCCCAATGGTGAAACTTACAGGTTTGTGACCTGAGGTACTTCCACCGCGCTGGAAGTCGATCATTTTTTTATCTCCTTCGTGCACCGCGTGCACATTCTCCCCTTTTATCCAAACATTGTTGATTTCAGTGGATTTCTCGAGATTTGCTTCATCTCGAGCTTTTGATTTGATTCTCATCAAGTGATGTTGATTGCGTGTCTCATCACACCTTGGCATCTACTTTTCAGTTTGCTACGCTCCCTTGCAAAGCAGACGCCAAGACGGGGCAGCTGTAGACACGCCAAAATTGACGTTACTATGAGTACATCTCATATTACCTTGTAATGCCCTAATTTTGACCCTCAAATTAGCTTTGTTTGAGGGGTTTTCCCCACTTTTCTTGGATTTCTCCCTTTTTTCTCTCTTTTCCTATTTTTCCCTATTTTTCTGGATTTTTCTGGATTTTCTGGGTATTTTTCCCCTATTTTTCTGAAATATCGACTTGACGTGGGGCGTCTTTTAAATAACGACTTACACTTGGGTGTTTCTAAAAAAATTAACGACTATAGTGGAGGGCGTCCATTCTTTCAAATTCCTATTTTTCTGGATTTTTATGGGATTTTTTTGAATTTTTTGAGAATTAACGACTTAATCATGGACGTTATTTTAAATTTGAAAAGAATAAAAAAAATCGAAAATTGAATTCACGCCTTACACACGGTCGTCACTTTTTCAAAATGATTTTTTAATATTATTTTTCACTCTCTTCCAGAGGTGATTTGCTGGCCTTCCGGGTGTCAGAAAAATTCACAAAAATAGTCGTTGGAATCAAAGCGATGAGATGCACCTCCACCTAAAAAATGGGAAAATAATATTAAGAAATGAAAAATAGCCCTATTTTGAATATTTTGAATTAACGTCCTTGGTTAGGGCGCGTTTTAATTAACGCCTTTAACTCAGACGTGTTTCACAATTTTCAAATAAATTCTAAAATTTGATTTTTGAATTAACGCCCTTATCTAAGTCGTGTTTTTAAAAGACGCCCTATGGCAGGTCGTCAATTCTTGAATTGACGCCTTTGTCTAGGTCGTGTTTCATTTTTGTGTTCCGAACGAGCACAGCCTTTCCCCAGAGAGTCCCTGCTTCGTTTGGTCACCTTGCCCGTTCTTATCTTTCCCCCTTGGGCTCTTGCCCGTTCTTATCCTTCCATCTTTTGATTAGATTCTATTTAATAGAGCTTTCTGTAGCTCTGTATGGTTGGACTCCTCTTCTTCGGATCCCTCCTTTTTCGATTCCCCCTCTTCCTCTCACGTATTTCCCTTTCCCCTTCTTCTCTATTTGTTTTTCCTTTTCTTGTTTTGTGCTTGCAGGTGCTGTTGTTTCTGGCCGAAGGAGGGCTTCACATGCTCATGTCTTTATCCCACTGAAGGCTTCTCCCTATTGAATATCAAAGCCTCGAAGCACAGGCTCATGCTTTGTTTTTATTATTCTTATTTTTATTGCATTAGTTCATGCATGCTACATCATCTTTATTCTGTCAACTCTTCATCTCAACCACGTTGAGCATTTCCCCTTTAGTGCAGCTCTTGCACTCTTTCCCCTTATTCTATTTTGCATGCATTCATCACATCTCCCACCCTTCTGCATAGGGGTTTAAGGGCCAACACCCACAAGGTGTGTTTTAATCATATTTGCATGCTCATCTATTTACTATGGATTTGATACTACACACCATGTTCTAATTCAATTCTTTTGTGGTGTTTGTCTTTTTTTTGCAAGGGTAATAAAAACAAGAACTCTCTTCATCGGCCGGCCGATTTGAAGGGAAAGGAAGCACTCACATCCCCGCATCTTTTGAGGTACTTTTCGCGATCATTCCTCCCATGTTCTTATTGATTATATTTTTTTGAGACCTAGCGTCTCTGGCGATCACAAATTCCCCTTAGCACCTCGTGCATATATTTTCCTCCATATTGATGATTATTGCATGTCTTTTCTTTGATATTTTTCTTAAGTGGATTATTTCTAATTAGAGATCTACATTAAGTTTTGGCCTTTGTGTGTTCAATGGTGTTCTCTTTTATTGTCGAGTGTGTCGCTCTGATTATCATGACTGTTTAGCTGTCACGTTCCGGGCAAGTCTATTACTATCGATTCGGAGCATGACACAAAATGACTATATCTAGGGTAAAAAAGACTAATTAAATTCTAAGTTAATTACAAAAACAATTCTCTTACATGCATAATTATATAGTAATTATTTTATTTTAATATTATTTCTAACAAATTTACCATGTTGTAATATTTAAAAAAATTATCACTCTCGATCATCGGCCATCGTTAACATTTTATCTCTCTCATTTAACCCTAGTTAGACTTTAACTAAATCCAAGAAAGGGCCCAAATATCTCTATTTTTTCTTAATCCCACTCTTTCTCTTTCTCTCTATCTCTCTATGTGTGGCACAATGTACCAGTCAAAATAATAGTTTTATAAGGTTATTTTCATCTAAAAAATTAATGTTATATATTGAAATTGAATATTCTTTGCATCTTTCATGGAGGTTACTAGATGGATGTTGTTAGCACAACATTGATATAATAAGGTTATTAAAAAAAGAGTTATTTGTGAAGTGCTATGTGTGTGGTTTGATGACAACAAAACTTCAAATATGCGTAAAGGAGTCAAAAAGTATTTACTGTCTAACCTCTCTTTAACCCTCCTTGAGTTGTGTCTAACCAGGTTCCAAGAAGTTGCTTGAGTTCAGTCTCATCAGGCTCCAAGAAGCTCACAATGTGCTCGATGAATTGCTGCTATGATCAGTAAGAAGCTCACAAGCTAGCAGCAACCAACAACCATCAGGCCAGTAGCAATAGAAGCCAGCATCTCTTAAACAGAAATGGGAGTGCTAGTAAGGGGCGTTGTATGTGCTCAAACAACGGAGCAAAGGGCCTTCTTTTTATTCAAATAAAGTTGAAAAAGGCTGAGTGAAGCTCAAGGTGCAAAGCCCTTGGATGCACAAGATTCAAGAAATGCAGAAAGGCTTCGTCAAAAGGAAGAAAAATTAAATTGCATAAGGCTGCGTCAACCTCATGCTCAAAGTAGCGTCGACTCCCTTGCTTACAAAGGAAGAAAAGCCCAAACGGGCATCAGGCTGCGTCGACCACTTGGCACTACTGCGTCGACTCCAGACACCTTTAGTGGCATGACCAAGTGTACATCAACCGATGTGTCGACCCCACCTCTTTGGTGCGTTGACTCCAAATGAACACCCAGCAAGCACAGATGTAGTCTTCGAAGCTGCGTCAACCTCACCATCATGATGCGTCGACCTCATCAAGCTCCAGCAGCAGCTAGACAGACACCCGTCGTTGGATGCGTCGACCCCATAGTCTCAGGGCATCGACGCAAGGGCTTCCCAGAAACCGTTGTAAACGCGGTTCTCAAAGGATGCATTGACGCACCCTCCATGATGCATCGACTCCATGAAGGCCAGCTCGCCAACAATCCAAGAATCCATGAAGCTGCGTCGATGCAATAACCTTTCTGCGTCGACGCACCTGAGTCTTTTCAGCCTATTTCTGTCCCAACAGTAATTGTCTCAAAGATAGTCCAAAGACCAAAAATAAGTGCCGTAAACCTCCAAAAACATGTATTTCGAGGTCTGGAAAAGGTTCCTAGGATAGAGCTCTTCTACATTTCTATCATAAGGAAGTTAGTACAGCTTTTTGAAGGAAGATCTGTCAGTTAACCTTTGAGGGAAAGGTCAGCTTTTATGGTACTCTACCTTTCTGGCCGCAACCAATCAGATTTCAGTCCAAGAAAGGTACCTGGGATAGAACACTGCCCTTTTCTGTCCTGAGCCAATCAGGAGGCAGGTCTGGAAGAGCTCCAAGTTCAAGACCATCATTTCTTTTCCAACAAATCAAATGGGAGGATCTTGGAGGGAAAATTATTGTGCCTATGCTCTCTATCTGTGCTGGACCAATCAAGAAAGAGGTTTGTCCAAGAAGCTTATTTTATTCCAGCAAATCAAATGCAGATCTCTTGGAGGGAAAATCCTCCACCAGCTCTTCTTTATATACATGAAGCTTCTGATGAAGAAGCTATTGCTGCTTTAGAGAAGAATAGTGCTAAAAGAGAAAAGAAATAGTGAGCAGCCCAGCTTTTGGTTTGACCTAGTCCAGAGTTGAAAAGAGGAAGAGAAGTGCAGTGGAGTGGCCTTAGCGAGTTAAGAGTAGAAAGGAAAGAAGAAGAGCCTGAGTAGCCATTAGATCCGATTTCAGATCTGTTACTACAGCTTCAAGACCTAGTTCTGAAGCTACATTGGTTTTTAGTTGTTTCACCTTTGTGTTTTCTTTGTTTCTAAACCTTGAACCTGTAGTGTGTTGTGCTGCTGTTGCAGCAGTGTGTCCGGTGCTCTGCTTAGAGATCGGAGGTGATTTTTGGCTGGTCTACAGCCGTGTGCGTGTTTGGGACCTTACTCCCGTGTTTTGCTGCACTTGCAGCGTGTGTGCTTTTATCTTTGGGGTTCGTCCCTATTGCTACAGTTTTTGCAGCGTGAGGACTTTGTCCTCGTGAGGAGCTTGCTCCTCGTGTGTGTGGGGTTTGTCCCCGTTAAGCTGTGTTAGCGGAAGCTGTGAATCACCGTTTGTGTGTGTGGGGTTCGTCCCCATCAAGCTATGTGTCAGCAGAAGCTGTGAATCAGTGGTCAAGCTATTAGTCAGCGGTCAAGCTATTAGTCAGCGATGTTCAAGCTGTTAGTCAGCAGTGTTCAAGCTATTAGTCATCGGGAAGCCTCACCCGATTTTTGTGAGGGGTGGATGTAGGTCTGCGGGTTTACATACTGAATCACCTTAAAAATCCATGAGCAGTGGGTTGTGATTTGTGTGATTGCTCCATGTTTTCTGTCCCCATTCACAGGTTTGTGTACTAGCTTCAACGCATACAATTTTAGTTGTTCTCTAATGCACACACTAACATTTTGTTCACACACACACCAGGAGCTTGATGAGCTTGTGGACGCACTTTCGGGACTTTCATTCTTTTTGTGAGTTTATTCGTCTGTTCGTTCGTTTATTCGGTTTATTAGTGCGAGGGAGTGCCAGTCACCTAGGTGACGATTTATGCGGACTTAAAGAAGCCCGTGGTGCGCTCGATCTGACGAATCAGACGATTGTGTAGTCCGTGTCGGGACTGAGAACCCGTCGTACCATAAAGGCTACGACTCATAATAATGAAAGTGAGAGTAGGAATCTCGGATTGTGTTTAAACAAACCCCACCTTGGGGCGTAAACGTGCATAGATGCAAGCAAGTCGGTCGCTAACGGACCATTTTTATTGTTCGGACAGAAGTCCATGCTAGTAACGTGAGAGACGGTGATAAAACCGTATGAATGTCTGCCGTTGGTATGGCAAGTTAATGTGATGGCGGGATTAGATCCCGGTATGTATATCGATCACTGACGGACCATTCATTGTTCGGACGAGAGTCTGTATTTGAAGCATCGAGAAAGCCGCGCGAATGTCTGCCGTAGATACGGAAAGTTTAATGTGGGGTTGCAGGATTGAAACCGGTAGAAGCGAGTCGATTTAATGAACTGTTTGGCCCGAAATGTGTTCGGATCATGGCCATATCGGGAATTCCGAGGCCCACGTTCGATACCACGAGGCATCATTATTTTCCCTTCATTGCACATAGTCCGGGGGAAGTGAATTATTAAGTATAGCGTCCGAACTCGCAACCGTGCGTCATCATAACGCGGACGACCTGCGCGGTCAGGTCATGGGGATCATCGAATTAAGTTGTTTACTCTCATTCCATTCTTTTCATTTTATCTATTGATTTAGGCATTCTTCTCTTGTTTATCCTTTAATTTCAATCATTTTCTTTCATTTAGTTTATTGTGTTTTCCCTTTTATATATATATATATATAAGTCACGCCGTATTAAAAGGATGGAGAGGGGAGGCGCGCCGTATTAAATGGCGCCGGGTTAAAGAGATACCAAGAGGAATAAGGGGCCAGGGGCCGCACCGGGTAAGGGCGCGCCGGGTTAAGGGTTAAAGGGGCCGTGCCGTATTAAGTGGCGTTGGGGAGGATATATGGGCATCCATGGGGGCGTGCAGACTTAGACAGCGCCGGATTAGGTGAAACCCGGGGGAAGTGCCATGGCGCGCTGTTTTTGATGGCGCCGGTTTAGGTGGACACCAAGGGGCGTAAATAGTAATGTGCACCGTATTTGGCGGCGCCGGATTAAGGACTCAAGGGGGAGTTTTGAGTATGGGCTAAAACGGCGCGGGGAAATAGTAACCGCATCGGAATAAGAGGAAAAATGGGATTCTTGAGTGTGGGTTTAAAACGGCACGGGGGAATAGTAACTGTGCCGGATTAGCCCGCGCCGGATTAGTTTCTCCCGAGCTTTGTTCGTTCACTATGTTTTCTTTCTTTTCACCCGTAGGTGGGTTTGATGATTGGTTTGTTCATCCAATTAGTGGATTAAGTTGGTAAAGAGGGGGTTCAAGAATTTGAGTGGTTTATTAGGATGGATCGGCATGGATGTTAAGTATTTCATTCGGGGGTTTGTTCACAGAAGTTTCAGTTTGTTCTTCAGAGGTTTGGTTCGTTCACTTATTCTTGAGTGTTCCTAACCCCTGGCGAAAATCGGACAGCATCTCTCCCGGACTGAGGCTTTCCAAAGATAACCGAAGATCACCAAACGGAGTATTCTGGGGTGATCCTCTAAAGTCGGAGTGGCCTCACGGCGGTCCGATAACCCATATGTGAGTGTGGAGAGCTCGAGGGCTAGCCTACAAGAGCCACCACAACTCACAGGTGATGATCAATGAGACGGGACGAGTATTTGCAAGAAGATAACTCTCTTATTCATCCACAAACATGGGGAAGATTGAAATACAGCAGGGGATCTAACCCGAAAGCAAAAGGAAACAAAGGGGGAGGAAGACAGGAAAGCACTCACGGAGAGGGGGATAGAGCATAAGCTCTTCTCCCTTCCCAAACCCTCTTCTCACCCTCACCTCTCTTCTTCTCTTCTTCTCTTCTGCTCTCTGCAACCCTTGAATCCGTGGAGCCATGGAAGTAGAATCCCAGCCGAACCCTTTCCTTCTCTTCCTTGGCCCTTTTTATACTTCTGTTCTCCCGTAGAGGATGTAGGGGAGGTATCTTCTGGGGAAGAAAGCTCCCAGAAGCTTCTTCCTATCTTTCCCCCCGACAGAGGAGTTGGTAGCTGGCTCTTTATGACTTCCCAGGGCTTGGCCAACGGATTGTTGGGTGATGTCGGGAGACTTCTCTACTTCATGCGACTCTCAGTTCGTCTGTATGCGGTAAACACGGGGCCGAAAGCAAGATGGGATGGCATAGGTTGACACGGCGCCACACTTTGCGCGTCGGATTAAGGCACGCCGGGTTCACAAACAAAAAGCATAGCGCCGTTTTAACAATGCAACAGTAGGGTGAAGATGGGCACGCCGTATTAAGCATTTGGCAAGTGCAAAGATAGCACGCCGGTTTAAGGATGAAATGGCAATGAGCATGCCGTTTTAATGCCAAGGAAGGAGGGGGGCAAAGGCCATGGGGCGCGCCGGTTTTGGCGGCGCCGGAGTAGCACATTGAAAGGGGAAATGGCATGGGGCGCGCCGTTATTGGCGGCGCTGGGTTGAGGCCACTTTGGGTGAAATGAGCGCGCCGTATTAAGCTTTGCAAGAAGGAGCAAGTCGGAGAGGGGCGCGCCGTTTTAGACGGCGCCGGAATAAGGAGTTTGCAAAGGAAGAGGCCATGGGTGCGCCAATTTAAACGGCACCGGATTAGCCACTCATGAATAGTGCATGAATAGTGATGAATAGTGCTATGAATAGTGATGAATAGTGCATGAACAGTGCCATGAATAGTGATGCGCGACGGTTTAGGGCGCAACGGTTTAAGTTGTGCCGGTTTAACATCCAAAGGAGAAGAGTGGCGCGCCGTTTTAGGGCGCGCCGGTTTAACATGCGCATTGATTTGGGCTTTAACTCGACATTTCTGCCGTCTGGATGACCGTATGTATTCCCGGAATGCTCCGTGGTGTTTGGTTTGAAGCCCTTGAGCCCCGGTTTAGAATTTCGGATGATTGTTAGCACATGCTGAACTCGTGTCCAAACTCGCGGGTTTTCTCTTGATTTGGGCTTCGACATAGCCGATTGGAGAGCCGTGGCCACGCCTTCTACTTGAGGGGCTTTCTTATTGGGTAGCAGGCCACTAAGTGAGTTCTCGTCCTGATCGGGCAAGATATGGGGTTTATTCGGCATTTCCATCTTCGACGTGCTCTCTAGAGTGCCGAGACATACGCGCCGCATAGCAATGTTTTTGTCGTCCACAGAGCTGTAGATCTGTCTAACTGCTGAACTCAAAATGAGACTGCGTCAACTCCACTGTGTTGGTGCATCGACCTTAGCCACTACCTAAACCGCATTCCCTTGACAGTCTATGCATGGTGTCTTGCTCCACTGTTTGAACTGTTCTTGTTGAAACCATTGTCCGTATTGAATAGTGTCTCATTTGCATATCAAGCTGAAGATTGAGTCTCAACTGGTTTAGCTTTTAATTGGGACAAAATTTTTTAAAAGGATCTATTCAACCCCCCCCCCTTCTAGATCTGTTTCACTCAAGGGACCCAACAATTGGTATCAGAGCAGGTTCTCTGCCAAACAGATCCAACGATCTGCAGAGAAGATCCCAGTGCATTTGCTCTAATGGGTTTTCCCGTTGAACAAGTTTCAATGATTTCCCCGCCAGTATTTGATAGTTCTGATTTTACCATATGGCTAGGAAAGATGTGTGCTTTTGTTAACTCTCTTGATTGAAGATTATAGAATCTCATATATCATGGTCCTCATAAGCTGCCATCAGATACATCTGAATGGTCTACTGAACATAGAAACATGTTGATAATCTTGCTGTGTTCAATTTGTTAAAAGCTACAGTAGATGTTACCAGGTTCTCTTTTGTTTCTAGCTGCAGCACTGCCACGGGAGATTCTAAATGGCTTGGCTAGGATTCATGAAGGAGAAAGGCATGACTGCCTAATGGCCGATAGCCCAGATCAGCCGAGTGACCCGTCTTCATCTCGGGTAAGCTCTGACTCAGAAGATTTTACCTTCGAAGACCTTATGGATGCTTATGATGAGTTAGCTAAGCAATACAAGAAGTTAAAGTCTGAAAATAGAAAGTTGAAAAAGAAGTTTGAAAACAGATCTTGTGAGAGCTCCTCTTGTAAAAATCGTTATGCTTTTGAGGAGCTCAATGAAACTCTTATGATTGACTTAGATATGCATAAAGAAAACATTAGCTGTTTGAAAGATGAAAATGGAACCCTCCAAGCTGAAATATCTAAGCTGGAAGAGATTCAAAGACAACTTCAAAATAAACTGAAATCAATCTCTAATGAACAAACAACGCTTGATGGGTTGATTCATGATGTGAGGCTGTTTGAGGAAAATGAAAAGCTAAAGGAACAAAATGACATGTTTATTGAAAAGCTAGCTGCCTTTGAGAAAGGTACGAATGTAGTTGATGATTGTTCTGAAAATATGCATGCCTTAGAACAAGAAATTGAAAACTACAAAAATGTGAATGTCATGCTCAATGAGTAACTTGTTGCATGCGAAAAGGACATTGCTGATTCTGAATTGCAAATCTCTTTGTTAGAAGAGGAAGTTAAGGATTTGAACGATTCTCTATCTAAGTTTGTTCTGGGCAAAGAAAATTTTGACAGACTTTTGGGGACTAGAGTGAATTTTCAAAAAGAATGGTTGGGATACAATCCAGTAAACAAAAAGCCCTTCAAAAGTAAGTTGTACACTTCCTTTGTCTCTGGCTCAAGTGAAGCCAGTACCTCAAGTGGTCCCCCAAACCAGTCTTCAGCCCAGAAAAATCAAAAACAAGACAAAATTAGAAAAAGAAAACACAAAAGTAAAAATAGAAAAATAAGTTTGTTTGTGTTGATATGCATGCTAGGAAAATCAATGCTAAACACCATGCTTCCCATAAAATGAATGTTAATTGTTTCTATTGTTGTATGCATGGTCATATTATGCATAATTACTTTATCAAGAAAAATGATGAATAAAGAGTATGCAAGAACAGAATAAACAGTGGAAAAGGCAAGGGCAAGGGTCAGGTCGACACTGGGAGGAAGTATGCTCAGCACACTCCTATTCAAACGCCCAGGAATGGTCCAATGGGTCGACGCACTCCTCAGGGCAGGTCGACACACCCCAAGGCCAGCAGAAGAAGCCTTCCTTTTTGTTGCTTTCATTGTGGAAAAATTGGCCACACAGTCAAGGACTGTTGGCATCTAAAAGGAAGGACTCATTCTCGTGCCAAGAATATTAAATTCCTTGTTCACCCACAAAAATTTGATGCACATGCACATAGGAAGAATGTCAAATCATTTGTGTGCTATTTTTATTGTGGTGAATATGGACATGTGTTTAATGATTGTCCTTGGATGAGAAGTGATGAATTGAATGCAGAAAGGAAAAAAAATTGCATGATAGACATGGAGATAACCATCAAGGACCCAAGAAAACTTGAGTATCTAAAAATTTCAAATGAGAATCTTGGATGCAAGAGTGCCTTGGAGCTGAACAAAGGATCAGTAGGAAATTAAAGCTCAAGGCACATGTTTGTAAATGAAAATTTTCAGTTTATGTTAATTATGCATGTTAGGTTCTCTTGTTAGTTGTTGCAGTTAAGCTCTGTCTTGCCTTCAATAAATTCTGCACAATTTGAGAAACTCCTCACTGATTTATTGAAAAACTTCTCCCTGGTTGACCATGAAGACTCTGTCATGATGATCAAATTGATGTGATGATGAGTTTCCTGCCTACAAAGTTTATGGTTTGGCCTGCTACTCTCCTAGCAGCCATATGAGCAATTGCCTTTGATGATGTCCGTCATGGCTGCAATGAAATCCAATTCATCATTCATGTTGTCACTTGATATTCTAGTTGCATGTCCTAGCTTCAATGAGCTTTGGACTAAGGGGGAGTATGAGATTCCTTTTGGTTGTTAGGTCTGAAATGGTTTGCAAATGCATCCTGAGTCTCCAATGAGTTATAATTGAACATTATTATGTCTTTTCATGCACTTTCATGCATATCATGCTAAAGGAAGTTTGAAAATTCTGCTCTACATGTTAGAATGTGATGCACCATCATGTCATGACCCTTTAGTATATAGAATGGTGATTTGTGGAAGGTTGGATTAAGTCCAACTGGAAACTATCACTATGCGTGAGAGGATCTTCGGATCAAGTTCTCCGCCCTGTACTGTGGGTCAAGTGCTCATGTAAGTCGTAGGTTGCATACTCCCTTGTTAAGTCCCGTAAAGGCATTTTGAAATTCATTCACAAGTTAAGGGGGAGTCAGCATAGAAGAACTTAGTATGCATGCTTGCATACTGCCCATTCTAAACTTCAGCATCATGCTGATATCTGAAATGACTGCACACTCTCAGGGGGAGCTTGATTCTTCATGATAAATTGCTCATACTTGCTGTTATATATATTCCTTTGTGTGCTTCATGAACATTGAATCTCTTGAGGAGAAGGTTGAGCATTAAGTAAAATCGAAAAGCAAGTTTTGTTGTGTGGTTCAATTGAATTGCAAAATGAAAAACCTGCCATGATTAATGGTTAATTAAATTTCAAAAAAGTGTGTGTTTGCTGAAAAACTTACTCCCTTTGAATGTTCAGTGTGCTGACTACATTGTGCGTCGACGCACAGACCTTGGTGAGTCGATGCAATAGTTGCATTATCCTTGTATCTGTGTTTTGTCTATGCATTATGCGTCGACCCCTTCACGTGCCTGCGTCGACGTACCAGTTCATCTGATGATTTGCTCATTTCTTTCAATCTTCATCTTCGAACTGCTCTGTGCTCACCCATGCATATAACATCTGAGTTCACTGCCTACTTCCACTCTCTACCCAAGTGCATTCCATGCATACATCAACTTTTGTATCATGCTTATGAAATGTTGTGTTCCATATTGGGTCTGAGATGTATTGAAATATGAAACTCCTTGGTATTTCTAAAGATCCGTCATCTACTTCTACATGCCTGGCTACCTGCCCTAATTCCGTTGAATGCCTTGAACTCTTGGGAGAATTTCTATATGTTGCTGAGTTCATTCATCAGAGTACATTTCAAAAGAGGAATCTTATTTTATGGAGTTCTATGATTGCCCAGGACATGAAACATGTTGGTTTAAATTTAATGATTTCTTGAGCTTCAAAGCTAAATGGTCTTGAAAGTGGCTATATTCAAACTCAATGGACCTAAACTAGTTTATCATGTTGTGACATTATATGCCTTCTTAACTCTGAAAGTTTATTTTAAGTACAAAGGCATCTTTGTTTGAGGAACTTCATTTAAGTATTGTCTTTAAACATCATGAAATTTGGAAAAACCTTCTTAAGGGCAACTCATAATGAAAGCAATGACTTCAGTCACATTAAGTAACTGGGGATACTGTCGTCTCATAAATGTGTATCCTCACGTAAAAAGGTGTGTACTTAAATCAATGCTCTAAGGCAGAGCAATGGAAAAAGTCTCACTAAGAAACCGAGTCCATTCATCAATGAAGTGGAGTGGACGGAGTCATGAAGTACCTTGCTACCTCTGCTCTAAATGAAGCAGAATGGTGAGCTACACTGAGTAACTGGGGATGATGGCGTCTGATCAACGTGCATCCTCACGTCAAAAGGTGCATGTTACACCTGAATGCTCTTGCAAAATGTAAAAAAAGAAATCTTTAAGAAAACAAGTGGTATCAAAAGAAAAATCTGAAAATGGTAGCACCGCATGGATAAAATCGAAAACTTTAAGGTGTTTAACTTCAATACTAATTGTAGTTTCTTTCGAAGGGACTAATGGTATTGAATAAGTAGGATGAAAGGAGGTTAACCTGGTCTTTAATATGCAATATTGGTTTAGTTCTATTAATTTTGAATGCAGAAATTTTCAACATTAATAATTAAGAAACTCAGAATTCATCAGATTTAAACCAATCGGAAAGATAAGGGCTCATCATTAGTAGCTTTATAACTGAAGACTCTGAAAAATCTCTAACTCTACATTGATGAACATTATTTCAATCTAAAAATCCTCTCAGCCATTTGCTATCAGAACCATGGTTTTCCAAACCGTTTCGGGACGGCCCAAACCGGCCGTCCCGGACCGTCGCAGGCAGATTACGGGACGGACGGGTTGTGGGATGCTACCGGGATGATATATATAATATATTATATTTTATAATCAAATCTAATTGGTGGGTCAGTTGATTTAAGTCGTTTCACCCCAATCGGGACATCCTGTGTTCGAATCTGATTTGAAGACGCATCAAAATTTCAAATTTTTTTCACTTTTCTCTAAACTATTTAATGCAAAAAAACGTTAAAACTCCGCTTGTTGGTAACAAAAATTGAACCCTCGCCCTCTCATTCACGCATAAGACCACTTACCCAACTGAGTTACAATTTTTTTCATAATATTTTACATATTATATATATATATATATATATATATATATATAGCTTACGAGACAGAGCAGGACGGAGCGGTACAATATCGTACCGTACCGTCCCAGCAAAAAATTGGGACGGCCGGTACGACCGAGCCGACAAACCCTAATCAGAACAATTCATTGTTGATTTCTAACTGCTCTCTATTTAGGCTGATTCTCTGCTTACGTCTGTTTGTTTATTGCCACTTGGTATCTGAAAAATCCACAATCTTAACAAGCAAGTGGTATCAGTTTACTGTCTAGCCTTCTCTGTTGGAAATTTTGCTCATGTAATGGCTAGAGTCGACTTCAAGACTCTACCCTCTCTAGCCTCCTGCTCAAGTGTCGACCCCAAGGGTCGACCCCCTTTTGTCCAGACTGATGTCTGGGTGGTCTTGGCTTTTGTCAAAAAGACAATTGGTCTCTCTGTTGCTTCCCAAAAAATTCTACACTCTGCATTAGTAACTTCCTTGATGCCAGTTCTACCATGGAATGCTTCAGTGAATATCTTTTGGCATTAATTGGATCCATCCCTTGGCTGTCAAAGTTTGCTTCGTTATTCACCAACAAGCAGCAAGTGGTATAAGCTTTCTGGTGTCAACCATTAGTATCAGCCTTCTTGTCTCAACCCCTTCTACCAGCGGTATCTGCTCTACTACTCTCCTTAGTGCCAGCTATGCTTTTGAATCCAATAAGTGCTCATTCATCAAGTGGTATCATTTGGTATCAGCATCCTTGGCACCTGAACTTTTAATCACTTCATACTCCATGTGCTCAAATTCTCACCATGAAATTCACTTCAATCTAAGCTCTCTTTGCTGGTGTGAGAATTGTGGAGTCATTGATATTAAAAATAGGGAGAGAATGCTAAAGGGGGAGAGAATTCCATATTTATCTGCTTTTTGATATGCCAAAGGGGGAGAAGAAATATGTGCTTATCATCAAAGTTTTGTCATCATCAAAAAGGGGGAGATTAAAGTGCTATGTAGGAGTTTTGATGACAACAAAACATCATATATGCGTAAAGGAGTCAAAAAGCATTTACTGTCAAACCTCTCTTTAACCCTCCTTGAGTTGAGTCTAACCAGGTTCCAAGAATTTGCTTGAGTTCAGTCTCATCAGGCTCCAAGAAGCTCACAATGTGCTCGATGAATTGTTGCTATGATCAGTAAGAAGCTCACAAGCTAGCAGCAACCAACAACCATAAGGCCAACAGCAGTAGAAGCCAACATCTTCTAAACAAAAATGGGAGTGATAGTAAGGGGCGTTGTACGTGCTCAAACAAAGGAGCAAAGGGCCTTCATTTTATTCAAATAAAGTTGAAAATGGTTGAGTGAATCCCAAGGTGCAAAGCCCTTGCATGCACAAGATTCAAGAAATGTAGAAAGGCTTTGTCAAAAGAAAGAAAAATCAAATTTCACAAGGCTACGTCGACCTCATGCTCAAAGCAGCGTCGAGCCCCTTGCTTACAAAGGAAGAAAAGCCCAAACGGGTATCAGGCTGCATCGACCCCTTAGCACTACTGCGTCGACTCCAGATTCCTTCGATGGCAGGACCAAGTGTACATCAAATGATGCGTTGACCCCACCTCTTTGGCATGTCGACTCCAAATGAACTCCCAACAAGCACAGAAGCAGTCTTCGAAGCTGCGTCGACCTCACCATCATGATGCGTCGACCTCATCAAGCTCCAACAGCAGTCAGACAGACGCCCGTCCTTGGATGCATCGACCCCATAGTCTCAGGGCGTCGACGCAAGGGCTTCCCAGAAACCGTTGTAAACGCGGTTCACAAAGGATGCGTTGACGCACCCTCCATGATGCGTCGACTCCATGAAGGCCAGCTCACCAGCAATCCAAGAATCCATGAAGCTGCGTCGACGCAATGACCTTGCTGCGTTGACGCACCAGAGTCTTTTCAGCCTATTTCTGTCCCAACAGCAATTATCTCAAAGATCGTCTAGAGACCAAAAATAAGTGACGTAAACCTCCAAAACACGTATTTCAAGGTCTGGAAAAGGTTCCTATTACCTTTCTATCATAAGGAAGTTAGTACACCTTTTTGGATGAAGATCTATCAGTTATCCTTTGAGTGAAAGGTCAGCTTTTATGGTACTCTGCCTTTCTGGCCACAACCAATTAGATTTCAGTCTAAGAAAGGTATATGGGACAGAGGACTGTCCTTTTCTGTCCTGAGCCAATCCGGAGGCAGGTCTGGAAGAGCTCCAAGTTCAAGACCATCATTTCTTTTCCAACAAATCAAATGGGAGGATCTTGGAGGGAAAATTATTGTGCCTCTGCTCTCTATCTGCGGTGGACCAATCAAGGAAGAGGTTTGTCCAAGAACCTTATTTTATTCCAGCCAATCAAATGCAGATCTCTTGGAGGGAAAATCCTCCACCAGCTCTTCTATATATATATATATATATATATGAAGCTTCTGATGAAGAAGCTATTGCTGCTTTAGAGAAGAATAGAGCTAAAAGAGAAAAGAAATAGTGAGCAGCCCAGCTTCTGGTTTGACCTAGTCCAGAGCTAAAAAGAGGAAGAGAAGTGCAGTGGAGTGGCCTAAGCAAGCTAAGAGCAGAAAGGAAAGAAGGAGAGCTTGAGCAGCCATTAGATCCGATTCCATATCGGTTACTACGGCTTCAAGACCCGGTTCTGAAGCTACATTGATTTTTAGTTGTTTCACCTTTGTGTTTGTTTGTTTCTAAACCTTGAACCTGTAGTGCATTGTGCTGCTGTTGCAGTAGTGTGTCCGGTGCTCTGCTTAGAGACCGGAGGTGGTTTTTGGCTGGTCTACAGCCGTGTGTGTGTTTGGGACCTTGCTCCCGGGTTTTGCTACACTTGCAGCGTGTGTGTTTTTATCTTTGGGGTTTGTCCCCATTGCTGCCGATTTTGCAGCGTGAGGACTTTGTCCTAGTGAGGAGCTTGCTCCTCGTGTGTGTGGGGTTCGTCCCCGTCAAGCTGTGTGTTAGCGGAAGTTGTGAATCAGCGTTTGTGTGTGTGGGGTTCGTCCCCGTCAAGCTGTGTGTCAGCGGAAGCTGTGAATCAACAGTCAAGCTGTTAGTCAGCGATCAAGCTGTTAGTCAGCGGTGTTCAAGCTGTTAGTCAGCGGGAAGCCTCACCGGGTTTTTGTGAGGGGTGGATATAGGTCTACGGATTTGCAGACTGAACCACCTTAAAAATCCCTGTGCAGTGGGTTGTGATTTGTGTGATTGCTCCATATTTTCTTTCCCCATTCACAGGTTCGTGTGCTAGCTTCAATGCATAAAATTTTAGTTATTCTCCAACGCACACACTAACATTCTGTTCACACGTACACCATGAGCTTGATGACCAGTAGATCTGTCTAACTGCTGAACTCACAATGAGGCTGCGTCGACTCCACTGTGTTGCTGCGTCGACCTCAGCCACTTCCTAAACCGCATTCCCTTGACACTCTATGCATGGTTTCTTGCTCCACTGTTTGAACTGTTCTTGTTGAAACCATTGTCTGTATTGAATAGTGTCTCATTTGCATATCAAGCTAAAGATTAAGTCTCAACTGGTTTAGCTTTCAATTGGGGCAAAATTTTTTAAAAGGATCTATTCAACCCCCCCTTCTAGATCCGTTGCACCCAAGGGACCCAACATTTTGTATAACCACCTTGTGTTCACCTAAAATTGAAATTTTGTTTTCATGCAAATTTGAACTGAATGGACAACAAAAAAACTCATGATTTAGATTCACATTGTTGAAAATTGTGCTAATTAATTCCAAATTTAGATTCACAAAAACTCATGATTTAGATTTTGTTTAACGTGTTTAACTAATGAACCTTGTAGAGGGGACTTTTCTCACCTTCCCGATGGCCCAACAACACCACATGGCTCACTAATAGCATGGACCACTATCGTCATCCCACTTTTTCGTAGAGCGACACGAGAGCCCATGTGCCCCTTTGCTCGGCCTAGTGCTGGGATGAAATCTCACGTGTCCTTCGCCAGGCTAAAGGTTGGAAGAGAAAGCACCTAAACACTAGCCTGGGGAAACCTAGAGCTCTATCTCACCCCCGAGGCATCAGGAGACTTTGGGAGATAACTCGGCCCCAACCCCCCAAAGGTCTAGAGCTCTAGCTCAGCCCCGAGACATCAGGGGGCCTCGAGGAGATAACTTGGTCCTGAGCCATCACCCCTGCTCCAGACATCACTGCCCCAAAGCCAAGCGGATACACTAAGAGCTGTAGCCTAGGGATTTGACCCCCACAATGGGCACTGCCACGACAGGGGAACGCATGTAAAGGCAGCCCTCCAGACACATCTGCCTATCCACGTTTTATGCCACTACCTCCCTCTCGACTACGATGATAGGTCATGATGATGACCTTGCAAATCATCAAAAGATCCCGCACATTACCAAGGTAACCCTCCCGTTACCACACCTCCCTAGGTAGATCGTGCACGTATCACCGAAGTGGAAGACCTCCTAATCCTCCCATGTGGCGCGGAGTAGAGAGCAGGATCCTTGAGACATCCCACGCCTATCTCACATCTAGGACTATCAATGGGTCGGACCGGCACGATAGGCCCCCGGGTCTAGCCTGATTTTAGGTCTAGCCACAAGGCCTTTTCTAGCCCGCGAGCCCTTAGTCGGGCTTAAAAATTCGGCCCGTTCTCTTTTTTTTCCTTCAAATATTTTAAAAATTACTTAGTTAAAATTATATTGTTTTACTTAATTAGAAAATTAAAAACTTTATTTTCAAATAAATTAAGTAATTAACATCAAAACTCTAATTAATTTAATGAGATTATAAATTTTATATTATTTAATATGTTATTTTTATTATTTTTTTTTATTTAAGTTTTCGGATCAGGCTAGATCTTAGTCGGACTTTACATTTTTGTACTAGTGTTGGGCCCAGCTCGACTCAGCCCAACATAGCTTGGGCCCGAGCTGGACTAAGGCTTTAATATTGATGAGTCGGGCTCGGGCTGAGTCGACCTAAGCCCGACCCGGGCCCGGCCCATTGACAGCCCTACCCGCATCCCAAGGTCTTATGAAATTTGCGGGATATCGTGATGATCACAACCACCCTTCACCATCGGCTATAAAAGGGGACCTCTGTTGCCTCCTCCAGGTACGCACCAAGTAGCCTCCAACCAACACAAGAGAAACACCCCCCCCCCCTTTCATCTCATCTTTGACTTAAGTAATGGAGAGTTTTTCTCAAGAAAAGATCTCAGAGACCCCTGATCCTTGTCTTTCTCTGGTGACATTCTTTGGCTAAGATGTTCTTCTCAATAAATCTCCGTGTCATCCGACGGCACAGAGAAGTTGCGAGTTTTCAACTACTACAGATCTATAGGGCGCCTCTGGCAATAAGATTACAGTCTCAAAATTTTTACCTCTAAAAGCTATTTCAAAAGTGCTATTGTCTCATCGGATTATGGGAAAATATGGAATATGAAATTCAGGGAGAGAGAGAGAGAGAGAAAGAGATTTTTAAAAATCTTTAAAAGTTACATTTTCTTTATTTTTTCTCCCTCTAGAGATTATAGAATAAATTTATAATTTCATCTTGTTGCCAAACTCGCCTTAATATGTTTCACCTGTGTAAGTAGGATTGGTTTTGGTTGATTATAAAGATTTGAACTGTGGCCAAATTTATTTATTTTTCAACTCACAAGATTTGAGGAGCATATATGGCTCAAGTTAGGGGTCAGACGAAACGAAGGAAACAAAAGAAAAATAAATATCTGAGTGAAGTATTGGCTCCGCCACCAGTTTTGAACAAGTAGTCAACCTATTTTCGCCGTGTACACCTAGTTACAAGTACTCGACATATTTATGCAGTGTATACCAAGTTATAAAATCAATTTTGCATCCTCTTCCATGCATGTGCCTCGTGGATGGCAAAAGATCTATCATATCAATCTTATGTCCCATGAGTCACATCACTTGGGCTTATCCGACCACCACCATCATCGTCGTCATCGTCGATCACACTGTCCAGTACCGGATCTGAAGTTAGTCTGTGAAACCTGATCTTCCCACTATTTATTTAAAAATCACATTTTTTTCTTCCTTTTGGCTACCTACGTTGACGACGTATATGTTGAAGATTATTCACCCTTCCTCCTCAAAACCCTCGTCGGGTTCCATCTGCATGGTGCCTTAAAATTCATGGTCTATCCTTGTAAGGTTCTAAAGATGTGCAGAGACGGGCCGGGGAGACCTCTGCACATTGAGAACTTTTCAATGGCTTCCTGCGCAGATCTTTGGAAATCCGCCCGCATCTGAAGAAACCCACAGTAGCAGGAGGGCCGAGCCCTGGATCTCCACCGACTCCCTAGAATGATCGGCACAGCTTTCCGTGGGGGACAAATTGCCCAGGCAGGAGGAGGAAGACGGGCTCCCCAGAATCGTACGGCACCGAGGGTGCAGCAGCAGCCTTATGCGGCTGCAACAAGCCCATGTCTCGTTTCACAGGCCAACAGTAGAACCAGAGGTGTGCTGCAGTGAAACGATGGATAAGAGCATGATCGGGCTTCAGAATGGGGTCATCTAAAAACACTACGGCCCTCGGGACGTTGCAGAGATGTGTCGTTTTTATAACGGAATATTAATACTCAGACAGGGCAGTTTTCCGTCTTATCTGGACTTATCCGTCTTCAAATTGCATCGAGCAGACAGGGTAGTTGATTTGGGGTCAAATAGGGTGAGAGTTAACGGTGGATAATTTATTCTATAAGGGCCGCTTTGATAGTGGGTAACTAGGGATTAGCCCGATTTTTATTCCTGGGATTTAATGCGGGTTTCCAAACCCACCCATCGACGTGGGTTAACTCCTCCCGACACATGAAATGCCCTCGCCTTCTATTTCCGTACTCGGGCGCCGCTAATCTTCAATCTAGTGTTATCACACTGATGACAATTATTTGGAACAATAATCACACTATTATTAACATTTGACACAAATTATTTTATAAAATAAGTTAATTAATAATAAAAAAGTTACATCAATAATAAGCAATTTATAATAAATAATTTACATTTTAACATTTATTTAATGTCACAAAGAAAGGGATATTTCAGGTACATCATCAGTCATCATTGCCGGTTTCACCCAAAACCTACCGAATCACACTAATTTAAAAATAGGTTAACTCACTTTCTCAATTCCGGGTTAACTTCTCCCTTATCAAAATGAAAGTGAGTTAACTCTAGGACAAGTTAATCGGGTTGACTTATTCACCTTTTAATCTAACCCTCTATCAAAGTGATACTAAAAATAGTTGAATAAGCTACTCATAGTCAAGTAGAGTAAGATGCTGTAAATTTTTTAATTATGATATTTTTATTTTATTTTTTCTTATACTAACTGGGATAGAGTTAAATTATCAAACTTGATTAAATTTAACCCTTTAGCTCCGCTTTGGCAGGGGATTAACTTTAATCTGGATTATTTTAAGTGGGGTAAATTAATTCAGAGTTATTCTTATTTACTTTGTTTACGAGTGAGTTAAATGAGTGGATTAATCTAGTAAATAGGAAATCTGATTTGGTAAAAAAGTGAGTTAAGGTTGGGACTTCTGTATAAATGACAAAAATAACCCTACCGTGTACGTGTGTGTGCGAGAGAGAGAGAGAGAGAGAGGGGGGGCACCACTGGCAAGGGAGGGGGAGAGGTGGCCCCGGAGGGGGAGGGGGAGGTCTGGACGGGAGAGGGGGAGGGGGCGGGGATGTTGACGGCGACGGAGAAGGAGGGGTCGGTGGGTGAGGGGGGAGCGACGCCGCAGGGGGAGGTCTGGAGGGGGGGATGGCGACGTCAACGGAGGGGGAACGGCCAGCGGGTGAGGGGGAAGGGGAGGGGAGGCGCCGGCCACGGAAGGGGAAGGGCCGGCGGCGGAGGGGAAGGTGGGTGAGGGGGAGGGGCAGCGCCGGCCAAGGAGGACGTGGCATCGGCGTGGGCACTGCCAGTGAGGGGGAGGGGGAAGCACGGGAGGGGGGCGGAGGGGAAGCACAGGAGGGGGACGGAGGGGAAGCGCCGGCAGGGGAGGAGACGGGTAGCACCAGAGGGCGAGGTCTGGAAGGGGCATCGGCGACGGAGGGGAAGGGCCAGTGGGTGGTCGGGAGGGGAAGAGAGAACCACCGGGAGGGGAGGAGGATGGGGCAGCGCCGGAGGGGAGGGGAGGAGGGGGGGCCTCGGCGACGGAGGGGAAGGGCCAGTGGGTGAGGGGGAGGGGGAGGGGGAGGTAGAACCGCCGAGAGGGGAGGAGGATGGGGCAGCACCGGAGGGGGAGGGACAACGACGATGATGGAAGAGACAGCATCGGTTGAGGTGTCGACTTCGAGCTTCGCATGCGATAGGCGAGTGACAGCAGGGGTACAAGTGGCATTTCATGTGGAGGATTAAGTTACCCCACCTCCAGAGGTGGGGTAGCTTAACTAGAGTTAAATCATGATAACCCCTGTTTAATCGGATTACAGAATCTTGAGCTTGCCAAATTAAATTGAGTTAAGTTTGGAATAAAAGAGGCTTAATCTTGGGTTAATTCTCAAACAAAGCGGAGCTTAATATTTTACTCAGACTTGCCCTAAAATTTCTTACTTATTCTATTATCAAAGTGATCCTATTATAATTGAACATTGACGAAGGTAAGCACATGCTTTTGATTTCATTTTATTACTAAGTGTGTACGTTTCATTTTCGATGCGAGTTACATCCTCTGATTCTAAACTTATTTTGTTATATATATATGTGTGTGTGTGTGTGTGTGTGAGAGAGAGATTATCCAACAAACATAAATTCATGATTCAAAAAATCATATATAACCTTATAAAAAAGGGGGGGAAATAATCAAGCAACGATGGCAATTTTGAAAAAATTGGGGCGGACGAGGGAGAAGTGGACAGGGAAGCATAGAGACATGTTGAGAGTAGTAGTCAATTTAGAAAAGCTTGTGTATAAATTGGTTGGTCTTCGGACGAGGTTATGGGCTCTAGAGGATTGTTTAATGTGTGAAACATGTATCATTAACATTCCTACGAGACTTACAAATTTGGAGATGCGGTTCATAGGCATGCTAAATTGTAGCAATTATTCTAAAATATGTTTTTTAAAATATTTGTGTGTTTCATGATTTACATAAATTTCTGAGTATTTATTTGACTGTAGGCGAGAAGATAGTCTCTCATACTTTTACACACTTTTAATATTTATTTGTTGGGGAAGATCATCTGACCACCCGTGGAAGCCTGCAAACACTAAAAGAACGGCATGAGAAGGAGCCCTAGACGTTATCCCAGGGGACAACCCTCCAATACTTAAGTCAGGACCGTATTATGTGGGAATCAAGGGAGGATGGATAAGAGGGAGAAGGATGAAAGCAGAGCAATCAAGCCTGGAGTGGGGATTGAACTTCCGGAGATGCTCGCTACACCTAGCGGGTGCTCGGAGAGTACTCGGTAGGCGGGAGGCGTGCTCGGAAGTGGATTGAGACTCTCCTCTATAGATAACTCTCTTTGTCTGTATGTGTAGACCTCTGTTTCTACCGGTTTGTCTGTCTGTCTCTCTGTGTGTGTGTGTCCCTAGTCGAAGGTCCATTTATAGAGGTTGTCCTGGCGGTGGAGACCTATTTCTTAATAGGAAGGGCGTGAGTCGTGAGGCAACATCTCCCCGCCATTGTGGGGGGTTTCCCATTGTGTGTCCATTCAGCCGGGGCTAGACGATCTTTAGGTAAGTCTCACGGCACCCGTGAGACGTGCTCGCCTTTACTGGAGTGGAGGCTGATGATGGTGGGAGTAACGTTAGGTCGTTGGAGGGTCATTCGGCGTCTGATATGTCGGGATTGATGCTCTCTGTGGGCTGGCGAATCTGTTGTCTGGTCTTATTAGACAGCCTAGTGTGGGCCGTCGGCTGTCGGGGGTCTATCATGTGCTATGCGGACCTTGGGCCGACACGGGTCTAACGTTAATAGGCCGCGCATGGGCCATATGGATTTTGCCTTCCTCACTAGCCCCCCACTCTCAGACGCCGAGCACTTTCGGGGTTTGAGAGGCAGTCCCGGTGGGCCCTTCGCGAGAGAGTCTCTAGGAGGGTCTCCTCGTACCAACCGGTCCGGTGGGCCCTGCCCCCTACTCGGCTTCTTGGTGTTCAAGGCACCGTTCGTCGAGGTGTCAGGCGGCGTTGTTGTCATCGTGACGCTGCCATTTTTGTCTGGGGGCGCGGGTGCGAACGGTCGCCTAGGTTCAACGGCCGTCTTTGGCGGTAATGAGTGTTCCTTTTTCCCTAGTGCTGCCTCGAAGTGGTCAATCCGCCATCAAAGTCTATAAGTGCCAGCGTGGGGATCCTTAGGAAGCTTCACTTGCTTCTCTTACCTTTGACGTGGGTGGCTAGCACTTCCACATCGTCTACCTTCTGCCTGGTGAGGATTCTTCCATCCTTCTTTGCTTCCAGGTCCATGGCGCCCCGTAGAATGATTCTTCGTGCTGATCCCGTGTCCTCCATAGAGGAGGAAGCCAGTTGCGTTGGTGTCCCAAGCACTTCGGGTGCCAGTCCCAGTCATCCTCGCTCTCCACCCTTAGTCGCTTATAGGGTGATCCACGGCCTCCGTGAGGCCTTTCAGATCTCTGCCGACTACGATATTATCTTCCCCGATGCTGAGGATTGCTTGGGGGTTATTACCCGAATGGTATTACCATCCGATAGAATCCTTTCGGGCAGGTTTCCGTCTCCCCGTGCACTCCTTCATGGAGTCTGTCCTCCATTATTATGGTCGGTACCCAGGGGACCTTTCCCCTAATTCTTGGTGCATCCTGTGCGACTTTGTATATATCTGTAACCAAGCTTCGATTACGCCCAATGTTTTCATCTTCCGGCAATTCTACAGCCTCCAGCGCTGCCTTGCTGTGGAGTCTTCATTTTTCTACCTTCGGGCTAGGAAGGGTAGGTCTATCATACTCGTTTCTTCCCTTGTCTCAAACATCAAGCGCTGGTCTGAGCGCTTCGTCTTTATCATGAAGGTAGGGGGTAGAGGCCATCCAATCGACTGGAGTTTTGCCGCGAATGTCTTTCCCCCTAGGGCTGACAGGTCACCGGCTCCATCCGCGGAGGAGGTGAGGGCAATTAAAGCTATCCTTCGCCACCCCCTCGGCGATGCCGACACGAGACTTACCCCGGCAGCCTCCGAGAGTTGGGGTTGAGCCCTCCGTTGCCTCATGGTATAAATTTTTGTTGTTTCCTTGGTATTTTTGTCTTCTATTGTGATGACCTTCTAGTGTTATGCTGCAAGGGCACTGGTATTGTCGGAGCTACAGTTCGAGATAGTCGAGCTGTCGGCGAACGCCCCTCACCCTCTTGATCATATAGAACCCAGTGTCGACCAGGTTTCCATCGCTTCTCCGTAGCAAGCAATCGTCCTTGAGCTGGGGCGCTTACCATATCTTCTCCCGGTGACTATTCCAGTGGAGTGCTTGCATCTCCCTTCTGCATCACCGTCTGCTGTGCCCGTGCCCAACGCCGATTCGGGCATCCGTGTGGCTAGCCAGAGGGTCGCCTCTGGGAGTTCGTCGAGCACACCCGTCGAGATTCCTCTAATGGTGGGGGAACAACGCCGTCGGATGGACCTTTCTGCGGTGGCGGCGCTAGATTGCCAGAGTCGCCAGGGGAAGAGGAGGACGATCGCCGCCGAAGCTCCTCGCAGACAGACACCACCTCCCCTCAATCTACGTCCCCTCCAACCTTGAACCAGTGGAGACACCGATTCTAGTGCCTTCTCCCCTAGCCTACCCGTCGCAAACAGGGGCTGCCCCGCCGGTCCCTGCTGGGGGGCCACTTGATAAAGGTAAGGGGCCCTACCCCGATGCAGCTACCAACTATATGCTGCCTGAAGATGCTCCGGGGGTCGTCTCTTCTCAGTTCGAGGCCTATGTCCTGATGGACAAGGGTGTGCGGTTGACTGACCGTAATGGAATCTTCTCCCCCGAGGCTCACGAGGAGCTGTATAATTTGGCGGCCAAGAACTTGTGCTCGGTCGCCAGGGCCTTCGGCCTGTGGGGGTACCACTTCTAGGGGATCGCCAGGCAGCTAACCGACAGCAATGCAACACGGTCAGGGCTGGAGGCCCAACTCCGGGGGCTAACGGGCGAGGAAACCAAGCTCGAAGAACTCCTGGAGTAGCAAGGGCGAACCTTGGCAGAGGCCGAGCCTGATCGAGAAGCCTTCCAGGTCCAGGTCCGGACACTGGGGGGGTTCTTGCATGAGGCGACCAAGCGGCCTGACGCAGCTGACGTTCGGGTGGCCGAGTTGAGGGTCTCAGTGGCTGAGGCGGAGGAGAGGGCCTAGGCGGCAGTGGCCCAAGTTGTCGAGCTGGAGGCAGCGGTGGCCACAGTTGTCGAGGAGGCCATGGAGTGCTTCTGAGCGTCCTCAGAATACCAGGTCGAGCTGAACACGATTGTTGTTGAAGTCTGTGGTCCGGCGAGGGACCTCGGCTTCCAGGAGGGATGGTCGGCCGCCCTCCAAGCTGCTGCTCACAGCATGGGCATCCCAGTGCCGACTGTAACGACCCAAAACCTGGATATCGAGAAAACCTGGTACCACTTGGACCCTGAGACGCCACCCAAGAGCGGTAAGGCTCCGAAGGGTTAAAAAAGGGGTGTTGCGGGAATGTATAGAAATCTAAAATAAGTGCAGAATTTAAAGAACTGAAATTTAAATGTTTCCATTATCTATAGGTTACATAATTTACATGATCGCTACATAAACACCAGTCCAGAAGTACAAGACCCAGAAGTACAACTCAACAAAAGAAGAGTACAAAGTCTTGGGGCATACCCCGGCTGACAAATGCTGGCGAAGCTAAGACACTCAGATGATGCTCAACGCCACCGAACGGCAAAAGGGAACGTCAAACCTGAAAGAAAAAGGGTGAGCCTCATTTCACTGGCTCAATAGGGGTCCCACAGATCCCTACCTCATAATAAAAATCATAGAAATAACCAAGTAATCGTAATGACGTTTAACAATATCAAATAACGAAAGCTGTGTAGGAATATCAATAAATGAGCAATTAAACAACACAGCTAAACATGAATTACTACATGAATTACATATAAATTGAACTACCTAATTAAACACGTGAATAATTCAATTTCCATTAGAGTCTAATTTCCACAATCTAAGTGACAGGAGAAGTAAACCACTAGAAGCAAGACCAGATGCATCCACTGACGTCTTATACTGCGTCTCGGGTGTCTCCAACTCGCCTCGAACGTTGTAACAGAGACACTATAACAGTAACTAAGAAACGAGGACTAGTCAGGGTCACGCTCGTCAGCGCGGATCCAATGCCCCTGACAATGTGTGCACACACATGCTCAATGCCTTGAGCCAGGCCTCTAGGTAGTTTTCCCCCCCAATCGGACTCTACTGCAAGGCAAGGGGGCCCACGGAAACTAGCCTAAAAAGCGTATATTGGGACTGCCCCACCACCACTCCCGGGTGGGCCGACACGAAGTGTCATCAAGCTAGGACTAGTGGGTTAGTCACGAAGGTTGGAGAAACCAACTCAAATGGGATATAAACACGTGACACGAATTACCACGGCCTGTGAAAATATCAATGGTTCAGTCCAGGATGTGGACGACGAAATCGTGGCAAGGAGAGAGTATGAATAGGAAAGGTGGTGGAAAATACGACCTGAAGGAAACATTCTAGTGGAATACAGAGAAACTAGACTTATCCAATTTCTGATATGGGGCGGAGATAGAGATCTGAAGATCTCTCACGTAAACTAACTACCTCCTCAACAGGCGTGGCCTATTGTTTCGGGAGCAGCTTTTAATATACCGGGTATTGGGGTAGAATATGTTGGGACTCTAGGCAACGAAGGAGTGCAAGATGTTGACACGAATAACGACGAGGATGTGAGTGGCGTCACAAGAACGGGGAATAGGGGGGATACAAATTGGGTGATGAAACGCTGGGAAAATACCCGACGAGGGTTGTCTCTACCGGGTTCGAACGGGGAAACACACGAGACGGGAAAACACACGAAATGGAAATGTACAACAGAATGAAACCACCGTGAGAAGTTGTTCTGCATGGGATTTGAGCAAATAATAAAAATAACAGGAAAGAAATGACAAAATAAAAATTACTGAATGAAACCTCCGCGAGGAACTTGTTCCATTCACGGGATTTGAATGGAAATTACAGAATAAAACCTCCGCGAGGAACTTGTTCCATTCACAGGATTTAGGCGAAAATAAAAAGTAACAGGAATGAGATGGCAGAATGAAACCTGTGCGAAGAACTTGTTCCATTCACGGGATTTGAATGAAAATTACATAATGAAACCTCCGCGAGGAACTTGTTCCATTCACGGGATTTGGGCAAAACTAAAAAATAACAGGAATGAGATAACAGAATGAAAATTAGATAATGAAACATTCGCGAGAACTTGTTCCATTCACGGGATTTGAATGAAAATTACAGAATGAAATCTCCGCGAGGAACTTGTTCCATTCACGGGGTTTGACTCTCCGCGATTTTTCTTATGGGAACGAAGAAGCTGAAGAGTTTGGGCGTTGGGATGGTGTGATCGCCAGGGGCTGAGAACCCCACAATGGAAAGAGTTGATCGCGTCCGGTCACGAGAGTTGAAACAGTGTGGGTCTTTTCTTCCTCTTCTGTCAGCCGGCCGACGAAGAGGACTTCCTTCGATTACCCTAATTGATGTTGTTCTCTTTTATATTATTTTATTTTTTTTATTTTTTTATTTTTATTTTAAGAGAGATTTAGAGAGAGAAAGAGAGAGAAAATCAGGAGAGATGAGAAAAATAAAGGGAGAATAAGATGTAAAAGATATATATAGAGAGAGAGATATAGAGAATAATAATACAAATACTAAAGATTACTAAGGATATATATTATATACATAGAAAGGGAAAAAAAGAAAAAAAATTTTTTATTATTTTGAGGAGAATCAAGAGAGAGAAAGAGAGAGAGAGAGTTTATTATTATTATTATTTTTAAAAGAGACATTTAAGAAAGATAATATAGATAAAAATAGGAGATGGTGAGGGTAAAAAATATAGGAATAAATAATAAAAATCGAGGGGGGGAGATAAAAGTGGAGAGAGGAGTGAGGGTTTAATAATAATAAAAATACATATTAAAAAAATAAAATAAATTAGGGTGTGTGCGCGATGGGTAGAGAGGGATAGAGAGAAGAGAGAGGGGAGAGAGAGAGAGAGAGATCGTGGAAGAGAGAGAGAGGGCGAGAGAGAGAAGAGAGATCTTGTGATAAAAGAAAAAAATAATAATAAAATAAGAGAGAGAGAGAGACAACGAGAGAGAAGAGAGAGAGAGAGAGAGGGAGAGAGAAAGAGAGCGAGAGAGAGAAAGAGAGTGGGGAAGGGAGAGAGAAAAATGGAGAGAGAGATGAAGAGAGTGGGGAAGAGAGAGAGAAAAATGGAGAGAGATAGAATCGCGTGGGAGGGAGAGTTAGAGAGAGACCGTGAGAGAGGGGGTGGGGGCGATGCACCGGCAAGGAGGGAGGAGCAGTAGGAGGTGCCTGGTGGCGATGGGCTCGACGGCGGCGAGGTGCAGCGACGAGGTGTATCGGCGAGGTGGTGACGGTGGCCGGCGGTAGCGGCGACGGGGTTGCCGTGGGGGGTAGCTGCGGCAGTGGCTAGGATGGTTGCATGTGGGAGGGGCCTCGCGATGCGACGTGATCCAGGGGAGCTTAGAGAGAGAGAGAGAGAGAGAGCGCGATGGTCGCGACAGTGGGTGGCTGCATATGGGTGCAGTGGCGACGACGGCAACGAGGTGGAGAGGGGAGTTGGGCTCGCGGGTTCGAGGGAGAAGGAGAGAAGGAACGGGGAGATGGAGGTTTAGAGAAAGAGAGAGAGAGACCGGTGGGATGGGGTGCGTGTGTTGGAGAGAGAGGGTGACGGGGAGATCGGACGGAGGGCGACGTCGGTGGTGAGATGGGAGAGAGGCGTTGGTTTGGCAAGGAGAAGGGGAGACGACGTGGTCGAGAGAGAGAGAGGGAGAGAGGGGTGTGCATGCATGCGAGGGCGCAGCCGAGAGGGGGTGACGACGCCGGTGTTGCTGGCGGGTGTTAGAGAGAGAGGGTGAGGCAGCGGGAGGGGGACGGAGCGGGAGTTAGCAGGTGGGGGGGGGGGCTGCGCGATGAGTGGAGAAGTTGAGGAGGAAGAGAGGGGAGCAGAGGGAGGGGTTCACGGTGGCAGTGGGGGTGGGCTCAAGGGGTGTTTAGTGGCGAGAGAGAGAGGGAGATGAAGAGGGTGGAGAAGTCATGGCGACGAGGTGGAGAGGGGGAGTTGGGCTACGGTTGTGTTGGAGAGAGGTCGAGAGTGGGGTGGCGGGGTGAAAGTCACCGGCGTCTGTGAGAGGGTGCAGCCGGGAAGTGAGAGGGAGAGTAGCAGTGTGGGAGAGGGCGGCGGGGAGGAGAAGGGATGGGAGGTTAGAGAGGGAGAAGTGGGGTGAGGAGGCGGCAGCAGCGGGGGATTGCGGCGTAATGGGCATGCAACGGAGAGAGGGAGGTCAGCCGGCAGCGGCCTGCGGCAGTGTAGTGACGGTGAAGTTGCAGGCGGAGGGTGCAGTTGGTGGGGAGAGGGAGAGAGGGTGGCCGGTGAGAGGCGTTCGACGGTGGCGGTGAAGAGGTGAGGTCGGAGGTGGGGGAGTTGGTGAGAGGGGGTTAACATGGTGAGGGCCGGGGGTGGCCGACGTGGTGGCAGGGGAGAGTTAGAGAGAGAAGGGAAGGGGAGGCCCACGTGTGCATGCGGTGTCCGGTGGAAGAGGAGAGGAGGAGGGCGGTGGTCGCGGCGAGGAAGGTGGTCGCCGGTGATGGGTGCGGTCGACGGCGGGGGTGGTGTCGGTGGTAGCGTGAGCGAAGAGGGCTGGAGATGGTGAGAGAGGCTAGAGTGAGGGCGTGGGTTGTGTGAAGATGAAGAGAGAGGGAGAGATGGCAGGTTGCGGCAGTGGCTAGTGAAGAGAAGGAGAGAGTGGGATATGGCGGGGGGTCCTCGCTATGGTGAGAGGGTGCTGCGGCTGGCGACGGGTGGCGTTAACAGAGAGAGAGGAAAGGTGAGGGCGGAGCGGCGGTTGGCGGTTACATGCAGAGGGGGCTGTCGCGGCGGCATTGAGAGAGAGGAAAAGGGAGGGTGGTCCGCGGGTGTGTTGGCCGGCGGTGGAGGGAGAGGAGGAGACGGGGGGTGGTCGCGGTCGCTGGGTGGCGTTAGAGAGAAAAGAGAGGAAGGGAGAGAGGGGGAGGGTGTTCGGTTGTGGCTAGGTGGATGAGGTCGCCGTCGACATGGGGTGGAGAGGGAGTGGCTGCGGCGGTGCGGGTTGTCGCTGGCGGCGAGAGGGTGGTCGACGGTGGGGGTTGGTTGCGATGGGATGAGAAGTGGGGAGTGGGAGTGAGAGAGAGATGGCTGACGCTGGGTTTGGTTGCCGGCGGAGAGAGGGGCTGGAGGTGTGAGGTGGGATGGGTGAGTGAAGAGAGAAGAGCCTGAGATGGGGAGAGTGTGGGTTACGGTTGTGAGAGAGTTTTTGCAGTGGCAGTGGGTTGTGTGTGAGAAAAAAAATGAGAGGTGGAGAGAATAAGAGGGACAGTGAGAAAGAGAGGGAGAGATGGGAGGCTCGCCGGCGGAGTTACGATGAGGAGAGGGGGAGTGGGAGATATGCGTGTGGGTTGTAAGGAGGGAGTGGAGAGGTGGCTGCCGTAGGGAGTGGGAATGGGAGAGAGTCTGTCGCCGGTGTGTGAGAGATAAGAAGAGAAGAGATGGGAAAGGGTGGGTTCTGCTGCCGAGGGAGAATGAGAGAGTGAAAGAGGGCCTCCGAGGAAAGGTGATGGAATGGGATAGAATGAGAGGAGTTGAAAGTGGGATCCGAATGCCGGGGTTTCGGAAATGTTGGGTTTGAGAGAGTGGAATGAGGGTGTCTGTGAGAATAATGGAATGAGTTGTGAATAATGGAGAGATGGGTTGGCAGTGGGGTTACGTGAGAGATAGGGAGAAAGGGATTAGATGATTAGAGGGGAATAATTGGGAAGAGAGGGAGGTGGATACGTGTGGAGGGAGAGGATTATTGGGAGACAAGATGCACAAATAAATGGGGGTGTGGGTTGGTGTTGTGATAGGTATTTATATTATTTTATTATTATTTTGTTGGTTTATGTTTATATATATATATATATAGTTTTTGTTTGTTTTATATAAAAACACAACTATAAATATATATCATGTTGTTTCTTTTTTATTTGTATTGTGTATTTATGTGAAAGTAAAATTATTAAAAAATATATAAACACAACTATATATACTTATATTTTTTTGGGATTTGTATTTGTTTCTCCTTTTTTTATTTTTTTATTTTTTATTTTTTTATTTTAAGCTTTTATCAACATATTATTATTATTATTATTATTTTCACATGCAACCGGAATTATAGAAATCACTCGAATAAGTGGAAAGTGTAAGTCACTTTGGGGCATCACAGTGTAATATGAAATGTACCTGCAAAAAATTCAAAGATGGTGTGTCTGCACAGGACACAAGGCCGATCGAAACATTGTTGAAAACCAAGCTGGCAACAAGTGGCAGTCCTGTCTGGGCCGCCACCTGCAAGTGGCGGTCTGGGGGGGGGACCGCTACCTGAAGGTGGCGGTCATCCCATGACCGCTACCTGCTAACCGCCAGAGCCTCACAAGAGGCAGTTTCTGATAAGGCCGCTACCCCTTCTAGAGGCAAGGTAGCGGTCTGGTAGTGACCACTACCTGCCCGGTTGAACCAAAAGAAGCCCTATCTATTTCGAACCCATTCCCACTTGATCAAATCAAGGGGATTACATGAAATCAACTTGTTACCTGCTGTCATACATCATTTCTGCACCATTTAGGCTACAAAAACATACAAAACGGAGCATTAAACATGATTAAACATTTAGGGTTTTAAGGAACTACATCCCACATGCAATTTTCATGCAAAATAACCAATCTAGCATACTTCTAACCATCCTAAACGATAGGAAAACGCGAAAGAGCGAGGTAGTAATCCATTCCCCTACCTTAAACTGCTAAACCACGTTGTTTAGACGCGTTCCACAGCGCTAAAACCTCCTCCCACACATAAAAGATGACGACCACCCCACGAGCTTCCTTCCTCAGCCTCACGACCACTCTGTCGCTGTCCCGAGCCCGTCGAAAGCTCCTCCTCCAAGCCGACCACAGTTGGGTGAAGGGGGATCGCCAGAAGAACAAGGGAGAGAGAGGGGTCATGCGTGACGAGAGAGAGAGAGAACCGTAGGAGGGTTTCTCCCACCGTGGGTAGATTTAGGATTTGATTTTTTTTGTTAAATAAACTTTTTATTTCAAAAACCCCTTAAAGAGACCAATATTGTAAAATTGCCCTTGTAATTTTCATATGGATGAATAATTCACATATAACACACATAATTGACCATAAAAACCCACCAAATTCACGAAAATTTTCCAATTTCCAAACTCGATAAGAATTCGAACTTCCCGGGCCTTACAGTCCCTCCCCGCTAATAAAATTTCATCCTTGAAATTTAGGACTACAAGAGAAGGCACGGGGAGAAACTCACCCAAACAATTAAGATTCTTCTAATCATTCAAACCTCCATTACGATCTCCACACCGCCCTACCAAAGGCATTACCAAACCAAAAATAAATCTCAAATTCCTCGAGACATCAAACTTGAGTCCTAGTATTTACGAGCCTACCAGGCTTCTGCTGCGCGACTCGAATACAGGACACCTTACCAAGAAACAATCTCTAATTCCCACCACGCTCATAGGAACTCATAGGCACAAATTAAATAAATAGAACACAACAGAATCTAAGAGAGATGCACTCAAAGCATCAATCATCCTTTCAAAACCATACCTGCCGTATGAAAAGATACCTTCTCGACAAACCGGTCGCACATCTCACAGCACCAAGAACCTAGCCTCATCATATCAAAAAAAAATAATGTGGTTGCCGAGTTAGCTCCTCAGGATAGCCACATGCCAAAAGTCTTGCCTGATTGTACCTACAGTACCTCTCAGCATTAGAAGCGATCCATTGTAGTTGAGGCAAAACCCAAACATACGCATCGATATACAAAATCCATTGAAGAAAGATAAAATTTCATAAACTGGACAAGGTCAAACAAAAATCATCACCGAACCTTCTGGGATGAGTACCCATACGCCTACTCGACAAAATATATTACGCCCCCATTACCACCAAGCCACGCTAAGGAGACGGCTGAGGACACTCACGGTGATAGTGTCCCACCTGACCACATCGATGACATCTACGTAACGGGCATTGGCTTGCAATGTGGCCCACCTGAGCGCACGCAAAATAGCTCTTGGCTGCAAAGATTTTCGGGCAAGCCTGACTGAGATGGGGACCACCACATCTCTAACACTGTTCTCCCTGAACTTCTAACCTTTGTTGTGGTAATTGATCCACTGGTTGAAGTACACTCTCAGTCGAAGTCTGCCTCCGTGCTTGCCGCCTATTTTGACGGAGCCGAAGATCTCTCATTCGCCTGATCCTCTGCCTTCGATTTTCTCTCCGAGGTTGTCTAAGAGCAGGTGAAGGGGGTCTAGGTAACGCCGCTTGCTGAACGGGAAGCTGTTGTGGGTCACCTTGATGAAGTTGTGCCATTCGGGCCTGCTCCTGAACCCTCAGAAAGTCCATTTCCAAGATTGCCACAGTCTGAAAAGTTGTCTCCAAATTGTTGACACCTGCAGTCATAAGGGTACGACGGAGCTCTGACCTCAGCCCTGCGATGAATTGTTGGGTCAACATCGCTTGATTCGCCATGACAGGTGGTGCGAACCTGCTCAGCTCCCTGAATCTGGCCCAATAAATGGCAACTGGGAATCCCTCCTACCGCAATGCCAGAAATTGAGACGACCGCTAGAAGAAGTCAGCCGGTCCCGACACCTCTGGAACTACCGCTGTGGGCAAGGGTGGTATTTCGCCATGCTCTACTTGAGCCCTAGCTGCTTGCTCCGCCGTGGGCCGTGCCTCTTCATGCTACGCCATATGGACCTTAAACAGACAAAAGAACCATGTCACGCCCCGACGCGAAAAATCGGGACGCGACGAGTCGAGGCACTCATGTCGATCAGAGCATGTAATAAATTTAATTCTAAGACATCGAGATAAGTAGAAAATGACACTTTTATTCATCCAAATAATGGTTTTACAACATCATTCATAAGCCTTAAAAGGCATGTTACAATCTCCAAATACATAATTCTTGTAAGAGCAATAATGACCTACATAAACCTAAGTAAAACTAGATCTCTCATTCACTCTTGTCTATTCCCTTGTTCATTATCGAAACTTCCTGCAACATTAACCGAAAACGTAGGGTGAGCAAAAAGCTCAGTAGAATTTTATATCTCTAATCCAGGCAATCTTAAGGTAATTAACACTTTAGATAATTTTTCCATGTTGTGTCGAGAAGTAATTAGAACATGAGTAGGAATTTGATATAAGGAATTTCAAGTAAATAAGAAATTTTCAAGTAATTTGAGATAACAAGATATCAAGAGAAAATTCAAATAATAAATTTTGAACATGTGGAGAATTTCATGGAAATTTGGCCATTTCATACAAGTCAAATAATTCATGTAATTTTACGTAATTCAATTACAAGTAACAAGTAAACAGGTAAAGAAATATGGAATGCCGTAAATAAATCTAGCAAGTCAAGCACTTCGGTGCAATGCCACACCGTGATCAATCAACTCCCATGGGCACAAGTACTTTCGGACGCTCCCCCCAGGACCAGACCGGACCCCATTAATGCCAGGCATTGGGTCATGGATCAAAGATCCCAAGTACATTTAGACATCCACTTAAATTTCTTTATGGCCAACGAATTTCAAGGCAAAGCTCATTGTAAATAAGTACAGATCTGATAAAAAGTTATAGCCATTTCAACAAAGTAGAAAATAGATTTAAGGCATCATGTTTAACGACATTAAGTCGTGGAGATCAAAAGTGAAAGGTAAGTAGGAAAATTCATGTTAATAGAATTAATAGAATTATTTTAATTCCTTAACTTAATCTGGTGTACATTTGAATAAAAAGGTTTATTTATTCTATTAGAAATTTTAGAAATATCAGAGTCATACAATATCAAGGTTTAGCTAGGAAATATAAACTTATGAATTAAAATCATAAATTTTGACATTAGTATTTAATCATACATCAATTTACTAATAATATGATAAGAAATATATTTATCATGACGAAAATAATTTTTCTATTAAATAAAATAATCCTTCATTCCTTTTGAAAGAAAAGATATTTTGATCTGTCTGTGAACGCGATGTATCTAATGGGCGGGTTCTTAAATTATATATATATTTATATATGTACTCAAAATATTTTATTTTGACCCCCGGGCATTCCGGGTAACTTTTAGGAACGCGTTATACCCTGCTAGCGCGATCTGAAGATCGCGCCATCTGTGGGTAGCGCGATCTTGCATTCACATATATTATTTTATTTATATTTTTTTAAAAAAATGGACGGCGGGAAATAGAATATGTAAGAACGCGCCATGTCGGGTCAGCGCGTTCATGAACGCGCCCCTGATGGGCAGCACGTTCTAGTCCCGTGGAAAAATGGGAATACCCCTCCAATAAAATGACCATAACTTGCTTATTTCTTAACGAAATTTAGGGAAACAAGTATCAATAGAAAGAGCATTGAAAAATAGACAAGATAGCATGCTTTAATTGAAGTTTAGCCTGAGAGACACTTACCTTAGAGCGGATCTAAGAAGAGGCAAGAAAATATAAGAAAACCCTTGCTTCTCCAAATTCTTCCTTCAATTCTCCTCCAATCACCACAGCAGTATCCCCTTGGCTTCCAGGGATGATTTGAGGGTCGAATGGGATTCTATTTATAGCCAAAACTTGGTCAATTTTGTCAAGATTCCTTGCCTAACAATGTCAAACTTTCCAACTCCGAATTGGTAGAAAATTCTAATTTTTCATCTTAATCTAGCCTCCATTTGGTGTGAAACCTAGGTAAAAACGGCTGGTCCAAAGTGGGTTGTTAGGTAAGGGTTGATTTTTTATGTCACCCTTCTAGAAATTGGGTTATTATAATCCTTTTAAAAGGTATTTAACATGTGCTACGAATTTAAGGTCTAATTATCCTTTATTAAATCTTTTAACCACTAATCCAGCCCATTATGGATTACCCATTGGGCAAAAAGTAATCCTAATCCATTGTATGGACTTCAATTGGGCTTCTTATAATTTTTCTAGGGGTTAAAACAGTTAATCTCCATTTACTTCAAGTAAATTCAATAATCTAGTTTATTTCATATAGTAAAAATGTAATATAATTATTTCATGACGATTTTAATTATATAATTTATTTGAAAAAAATTTATTTCTCATTTTAAATTATCGGTTTCTACAAAATAATTCAGACAAAATACAAAACAACCTAAGCCAGCATTTGAGTGTACAGGACTTTCTGGACTAGTTCCTATACACCACCGCAACATTGCTCTGATACCATCTGTAAGGACCCAGAACCTAGATATCGGGAAAACCCGATACCACTTGGACCCTAAGACGCCACCCAAGAGCGGTAAGGCTCCGAAGGGTTAAAAAAGGGGTGTTGCAGGAATGTATAGAAATCTAAAATAAGTGCAAAATTTAAAGAACTAAAATTTAAATGTTTCCATTATCTATAGGTTACATAATTTACATGATCGCTACATAAACACCAGTCTAGATGTACAAGACCCAGAAGTACAACTCAACAAAAGAAGAGTACAAAGCCTTGGGGCATACCCCGGCTGACAAACGCTGGCGAAGCTAAGACACTCAGATGATGCTCAACGCCACCGAACGGCGAAAGGGAACGTCAAACTTGAAAGAAAAAGGATGGGCCTCATTTCATGGGCGCAGATCCCTATCTCACAGTAAAAATCACAGAAATAACCAAGTAATCGCAATGACATTTAACAATATCAAATAACGAAAGCTGTGTAGGAATATCAATAAATGAGCAATTAAACAACACAGCTAAACATGAATTACAACATGAATTACATATAAATTGAACTACCTAATTAAACACGAGAACAATTCAATTTCCATTAGAGTCTAATTTCTACAATCCAAGTGACAGGAGAAGTAAAGCACTAGAAGCAAGACCAGATGCATCCACTAATGTCTTATACTGCGTCTCGGGTGTCTCCCACTCGCCTCGAACACTGTAACTGAGACACCGTAACAATAACCAAGAAACAAGGACTAGTTAGGGTCACGCTTGTCAGCGTGGGTCCAATGCCCCTGACTACATGTGCACACACAGGCTCAATGCCTTGAGCCAAGCCTCTAGCTAGTTCTTTCCCCTAGTCGGACTCTACTGCAAGGTAAGGGGCCCACGGAAACTAGCCTAAAAATCATATATTGGGACTGCCCCGCCACCACTCCCGGGAGGGCCGACACGAATGTAGACACGCAAAAATGGATGCTATGTTGAGTAAATCTCATGTCATCACGTAACGCCCTAAAGTGGACTTCAATAGTGACTTAATATGAAGTTTTTCTAATTATTTGATAATTTCTCCATAGTAATTGTAATTTCTTGTCCTTTCAAATTGAAATTAACGCCTGGAGGAAGGGCGTCATTTAATTGACGACCTGAAAAGGGTCGTGATTCCATAAATGGACGACTGTTCAAACAGGCGTTGTTTCCTGGATTTTACGAATCCTAAAGAAAATTAAACTCAAAGAATTGACGTCCTCTTGAGGGGCGTTAATTATTTAACGCCCATTCAAACATGCGTCATTTCTAATTTTTAAATAAGGGAAGTCCTTCATTTCCATAAATAAATCCAGGAATTAACGACTATGTGAATGTCGTCATTTCAATTAACGCCCTTATTTAGGTCATCATTTTCACTTACGTCTCCCTTTCGTCTGCTTCTTTCCAGTAGTGATCCTTTCCCCATTATACACCTTGTGTTCGATTGGGAAGAGGGTTCCTTGTTAGAGGATTCATTGCCCTGTTTTAATCCTATGGATGTAAGGATTTTTGGCTTATAAATACCCCATGGTGGTCTTCTCGCGCGAGACAGTGAAGAAGGAGAACAACAACAGAAGAGAGTTAACAGAGAAAGGAGAGCATTTGTTTTTTTACAGGTTGTTCCCCTCTCAAGCTCTTCCTTCAGCGTGGTCTCTTTCCACAGGCGTTCCTCATCCACAAATCTTCATCCTGTTGCTGCAGTTGCCACGGCTCTCGTTCTTCCCCCTTTGCTACTGCACACACAGCAGAAAGGCCTCCCATCGTTTAGTGTTTTATTGTTATTAGCATCATCACGCACTCTTTCTAGCTCTCTCTCTGCTAGAAAAGTTATCACCATATCATCATATACTATTTTGTTTGCATCATTGCATCCATATAATCCCAACCTTGTTACTCCTTCATAGGGGTTTAAACCAACACACAAGGTGCGTTCATGCTTAAATTGATTGATTTCATATTTTTAGAGCATTGATACTACACGCTTGGCTAATCCATATCTTTATTTTTGTGTATTTGTGCGAAGGGTAATCAAGCTATAAACCCCCTTCATCGGCCGGCCGGTAGAAGGACGAAGGAAGAACTCCCAATCTCACCCGCTTCATACAAGGTACATGCGATCATCATTCTTCTTTTGTGGTAACCCCTCTGGCGATCATCCTCCATAGAGCATCTCATGCTCATCCTCTTTTCCTTCATATCCCACTCATTTTAGCATAATTATTCAATCGCGTAATCATTTTCATTTCTTATTTCTCTTTAAAAATGTCTATGTGACACGTTCACAAATTGGCAATCATGGTGGGACCCCTTTTGTTTTTAGTTTGATTACCCCTCCCTTCGGCGCCCTCGCGTGCCCCTCCTTCATGCTCCATGTAGCACACTCCTCTTGTGCACCACGTGCACGCCTCCCACTGGACTAGCCAATTTTGAAGTATCCATAGCATTTTTATTTGAAAAGAAAATTGATTTCTGTCTGTTATCAGGGCCTCCGGTTCGCTGGAACTAAATAACGCCCTCCATTCCGCCGTCATTTCTACATACAGCGACTGTTCAAACAGCCGCTGTTTCCATTTATTTTCCGCATTTTTAGCATTGTTATAATCCACGCCCCTCACAGAGGCGTCATTTTCTCATTTAACGCCTCACACCAAGGTGTCAATTACTCTGATTGTTATTGGTTTTGGTATTTCCCTGATTACTGTTCACAGTGTTTTAACGCCCCTTTACAGAGGCGTCATTTCTTCAAACAATTTCTTTTGGGTCATTTTCAGATTTCACTGTTCACCGTGAATAGCGACTAGAACACAATCGCTGATTTTTTTGATACAATGACCTCCTCCAGGTCGTCATTTTGTTCTATGCCCACAGAACCGTACTTGTTGCTACTCATTCACATATTGATTGCTATTACTGTCTATCTGATCATTATCTGCTTGATTTGCCTTGCATTAGACTGCATTTAGGGCATTTGGTTTGGGAGACCTCCTCTCCCCACACTTTGTAGGATCTTACCCCCTCTTGTTGAAGGAAGGACCCTCCTTTGAGCATTCTGTCTCATTGGACCGGGAATTCCTAAACCAAGCCTCCGTAAGTCCCCACACCCGTGGATTCCCTCACGGACGCCGGGCAAGTTGTACCATTGAAGTACCCGGAGTATAGTTGACCCATACGTTGGTGATGAGAGAGAAAGAACCTAGATACACGGAGATTATACCCGAACTTTCAACCAGGACCCACATTCAAAGGAGAGAACATATTATAAAACTCACCTTAATCTCCAAAGAAAACCTTAAAGCCTTGGGCTCATCATAACTCGAGTGTGTATTTTGTTTGATTGGGTGATTATCTTTGGCTTATACTTGCTTATTAGACATATTTCTTCCTCCTTAAGCATGAAACTCCGTTCAGGTAAAATCATCAACATGGCCAACTATGGGTATACTTATGATGGTTATGAGGAGGGTCAATCTGACCTATTTTATGAGATTCCCTCTCAGGATTCCATCTACTACGAGGGAAACTATGTTCCCTCTCCCACTCAGGTCCACATGATGGACACCACTTCTCCGGAGGTTGAGCCTTCTTCCCAAGCTCAACCTACCATCCAAAATACTTCTGGGGACACCTCCCCTTCTTTCAATTTCCATGATGTTCTCAAAGCTCTCACTCAACTGGACGATTCCCAACGCCAGGCGGCCCAAGCCGCATTAAAAGGAAAATCCGTCCCGTCATCTTCTAACCCTCCCCAGGCCGTAGGTGGCCACTCTTGTAATGCCCTAGATTTTTGGATCCTTGTTCGTGGGTCCCGGATCTGGTTTCTCGGAGTGTCCGATTCCGTTGTGTTCAAAATTTCGTTTCGGACATCTTTCGTGTTCAGATCGGCGCGATCCGGAGTTGTTTCGAAGGCCCGGAAGCGTTCCGTGACTTTTCCGCCTGTGTTTTTCGATTCCCGGTGTATGTTTCGGTAATTCCTTCGGAACCTCGTCGCGGGTGAACCGGGCCGTTCACCAGGGCGCGGGTGGTACCATTGCGATCGGTGCGTTCCGAGGATCACGGAAACGTGATTTTCTATTTTTTGATATTTATGAGAATTTCTGGATTTTCCTATATATATATAACCTTTTTCTCTCTCTCCCCTCTCATTTCTCTCCTCTCTCCCTCTCTCTTCTTACGCTCTCCCTCTCTCTCCAGCGGCTGACGGGGTGGAGCGTGGGCGAGGTGGGGACGGCGCGGGCGAGGCACGGGCGAGGATGGGTGAGGATCGAGGTGGTGGAGGCGCGGTGAAGCTCGGCCGTGGGTTCGTGGAACGGCGAGGCTTCAACGGCGTTTTCTTCGTGGATCGGCGTCCACGGTGCGTCGAATCTTCGGTGGAGGTAGGGAGATGGACCCTCAACCCGCATACTTCATTTCCCGCGAGTTTTGTAGGCCGTGGCGAGCCGAGCGGGTTTGTTTGGGCATTTTGGGAAAAATACATGTTTTGTGGTGTGTGAGCAGAATCATGTGCTTTGATCGTGTTTTTGGGGTTTAAATGGGTCCCCTCGGTGCTGGAGAGGTTGGGGAATGTTTTCCCTTTTGTTTCCCCTTCACATGGGGGTAAACGGGGCGTGGAATGGATTTCCCACCGTTTTCTTGTTCTTCCGATTTCAGACTGAGAACGCGCTAGTCTCAGGTTGCGCATTCTTGAAGGTCGCACCGCCCCGATAGGGCGCGTTCATCGGAGAAGATGAATAGTTAGACGGTTCCTGTCGCGCTATAGGGTCCTAGCGCGTTCTGCCTTGTCGCGCTAGGGGTTCCTAGCGCGATCTGCTTAGTCGCGCTAGGGGTTCCTAGTACGATCTGTCTTGTCGCGCTAGGTGATCCTAGCGTGATCTGTCCTGCTGTCTCATGCTCCCCTTGGGCCGTGTGTGTCCCGGACACCCCGTGGAGTTCCGTGACCATGTTTTGGGATGTCTGGAGGTTCTGTTTACCTCGATTAGCGTGCCCGGGAGTTTAAGGGTCCGGGTGACCTTCTAGTGTTCCGATTGTGTTGTGTTGGTCTCCGGTCGACCCGGTTGTGACCCAGTGGTCGACCTTTGGCCTTGTGAGTGTCCCGGACACCCCGTGGGTTTCATTACCATGTTTTGGGGTGTCTGGAGGTACCGTGTTACCTCGATAAGTGTGCCCGTGGGCTTGGTGGGTCTGGGTGACCCCAGGTGTTCTGGGCTTCCGTGTTCTTGTGTGAGTGCGGTGAGGTTTCCCCACAGGTCGTTGCTTCTCTGGAAGGTGGCTTCCGAGTGGGCCAAGCGTGTGGCCTTGGACGGTGAGTCTAGTCTCTCAGCCTGGGGCTGGAGTTTTCTTAAGTTCCCTCCTCGAGGGATGGGTCTCGGCAGTTGTGAACTGCCTTGTGAGTTATCACAATGTGGTTTTGGACCTAGGGATTAGGCCAGATTGACGGCTTAGTGCCGTCATGTGCAACGGTCTCGACTCCGAGTCTTGTGACTCAAAGACCGTTGAGTTTAGTAGGTCTAGTGGACCATCTAGAGTCTGGTGGCATCGTGCCACCTATTAATCCATGTTACTCGCAATGGGTGCGTGCGTGGTTTCCTGTGTCCACGTTCTGTGACACGTCCATTAGTCGTAGCCTTCTTACGGCACGCATGTGCTGACCCACCCGGGAGTAGTGGAGCGGCTGACCCGAGGGAGATGGTGAGTAGGCTGGTTACCGTAGGGCCCCCACGTACAGCCGAGTCCGGGCTTAGGGGGAATTACCAGCTAGAGGACAGGCCTAGGGCGTATGGTCTGGGTGTGCACACGAGGTTGGGGGCGTCGGACGGTGCCGGCAGGCGCGACCCCAACTAGTCCTTGTTCTGTGGTACTGGTTACTGAGTGTGTCTGAGTCTCCGCCTGGGGCGTTGTAGCTAGACACTTGTGACGCGGTGTAAGACGTCAGGGGATGCATCCGGTCATTCTTCTAGTGGGTGGTGCTTCTGTCACGCGACGTGAGTTGTCGTGTATCGGGTTCTGTTTCCATCCGTGAGACGGGATTTCGTGAGTGGTTTCGGGAGTGTTCCCGGAGTTGAGGTCTGGGGTTTCCGGTGAGCGTCACCGAGGGCCTTTCCCCAGACAGCGTTGTGTTCACGACGGTGAGGTCATGACCGTGTTCCCTGACCGTGTGGTCTTGGCTCGGGCCCTTGTGAGGGCAGGCCCCCGCTTCGAAGGTATCGTGGCGTTTTCCTAGTGACGTGACTAGGGCGGTTCGTGTCTGGTGGTCCCCGATCGTGGAATCGGGTGGTCGGGTGCGTGGCTTGGTTGTCCCCCAACGGGAGGCTAGGTCGTGTTTTCTGGTACAGTAGGAGTAGCTGTAGAGCCGAGGTTTTACCGGCCACCGTAGTTACTTTCCTACTTTCGTAGTTACTTCTTTCCGTGCCGCCGTTGTTTCTCAGTTGGGGTTCCGCGGGATCCCTACTGGGCCAGTGACAGGAGGCTCACCCCTGCGTTTCAGGTGCGGCGGTTCTACCTCGAGGTTCGAGGGCGTTGCGTGGAGGTTCTTAGTTGCCAGCTTGCCGGGCCGAGTGTTCACTTGGCATGTGGTACGTTTTACTACTTTAGACTGTACTTTCTGTTGGACTGGACTCTGTTGTAGTTATTGTTTATTTACTTCTGTTAATTATTGAATTATCCTACCTTATTTCCTATTTCCTTGTGCCTCCACACTCCTTTTAGACCTTCCGAGCCCTCCCGGCTCGTGGGCGGCGGTTCGAGTCTCGGGTTATCGGGCCTTCCCGGTAACCGGATTCTCGGGTCGTCACAGTTGGTATCAGAGGGTGGTTGTGGATGTACAAGGGAATTCGAGGTATTGCAGTGATCAGAGTTCGTAAGGTCCAGTACAGTCGGCAGCTGGCATAAGGGTTCATGCTTGTTTTCCGCTTTGTTCCTCGCTCGAGAGCTTGAGTGCGCTGTGTGGTGCGGTGAGGGTGGTTGCTGTTCGCTGCTTTCGTGCTGGAGTGGGGTCTGCGGATCGAGGTCGAGAGCCTTCTCCCTCATCGGTGGTGGCCCCGATTGTGTTGCGTTGGGCAGAGGTTGCCGGCGGGTGCGTCGCTGCGGTGTTGCGTTCGAGGTGTTTGCAGCGAGGTCAGGTGGCTGGTGAGGATTGCTGGTGGTTAAGTGGCAGTGGGCATGCTCCGAGGGAGTTGTTATTGGTGTTTGGCCACTCCAGCGTTGGTTTTACCCAGCCCCTGCGGTGTTGAGGTTGTGTTTTGAGGTGTTGGAGCGGGTGCTCTGGTCGAGGATTGTGCTCGGGTGAGCGGAAGGTTTTCTGTTGAGCTGCTGATTTGTAGATCCCGATGTCCTTGTCATGCTCTGTGGCGTCAGAAGTGACGTGTCGATCCTGATTGTTTTGCGGATTTCGAGGTAGGATTGGGCTGTGGTGGCCCAGTAAGTTCTTGCTCCTACGCTTCTGTGTGCGAATGGGTTGTGTTCGCCCAGGATTTGGCTCGAGATGAGAAGGTTCCGTGGCGAGTTCGGGACTCGAGGATGAGCGTCGGCGGTTGCCAGTTATGGCTCGTGTTGTGGCTCTTGGCATGGCGTGTTGCAGTTTGGGGAATTGCAACGGTGGTGCATCGAGAGATGTTGTAACCGTGGTCCGACGGGACACTTGGTAAGTGTTGTCGGAGGAGCTGACCTGACGGAAGTGATGGTTTTCTTGGTGCTGGAAGGTGCTGTTCCCAGCATGCGCGAGGCTCGAGGTCAGGTCGAGTGTGGAGTTTTCCTTCCGTTGGTCGGAGGTGTGATTGGGTTCTATTTTGGTCAGAGAGAATCGTGTTTGGCTAAGGTTCGTCGTCTTGCATTGTGCATCCAGATTGGTTGGCCTTCGTGCGCCATGAAGTCCGTGCGAGACGCGGTCCGTGTTTTGGCAATGTGGTTGCCTGTGACAAGTGTTGCCCGTTCCCTGATGTGTAAGGGTGTTGGTGCTGTTCCGGAAGGACGAGTGCCGGCTGGGCGGTGTTCGCGAGAATTACGGTTGGTGTTGTGGTTTTCGATGTGCGGAGGATCGGAGTCTGCGGGATTGCAGATGGTTGTCGGGATGGTGGATCCCGAGTTGGCGTTGTGGTGGCTGTGTGTGTAGATCAGAGTGCGCGGATCGTGGCGTTGGTGGCTACGGGCAGATTTCTTGAGAATGAGTAGAGCAGCGGAGGATTGGTTCATCGGTGTGTGTTGTCTCCGGCGGCGTGAGACGTGTTGTTGCCGTGCCGTTGCTTGAGATATTGTGTTTTATGGCATTGGCAGCAGGAGAGTTGGGGAAATATGCTAGCGAGGTTGCCGCATGAGTACCATGTTCTTGCGTTGGATGTTGCGTTCGCGGATAAGGTCGTGTTTCGGAGAAGTGTGTCGTAAATTGTAAGAGGTTGTGTGTCCCGTGGCTCTGTGATAAGAGTGGGAGTCGGGATTGGCAGGCGTCCTCTTGGATTAATTGAGATGGAGGTTTCGATGAGATAGGATTCGATGAGACAGGACGGTGGTCGATGCGTGTGTGTGGAGGTCTCTGATGAGACGTTGACGTGGGATATTGATCCTTAGTCTGCGGCCAGCAAGGGAGGATTCCCCGTCAGTCTGAGTCGAGTGATGTGAAGACCTAGGGGAGATGGAGTCGTTTGATTTTGTCGTACTCCCTTGAGAGGGAAGAGTTGGCATGATGATAGGTCTGGATGTGGTGTTGGTCTGTGCGTGAGTCAGAGGATGGCCTGTCATGAGTTGAATCGTGCCTGCTGGGCCGGTGGAGGTTTCCCGTTGACGAATGTCTGGTGACCAGTGGATGGTCTTTCATGGACAGAAGATGCTGGTTATAGGGGCTCGAGAATGGAGAGAGCCGCGTGCCAGCGAGGCCTTTTGGTGGCCGTTTCTGAGGTGTGTTTTCCCAGATGGGATCTGAGCTTTGTCAAAATTTGAGTTCTGACAGAGTTGGTCCCGTGCTGTTGTGGCGTTCGGCTTGCCGAGTGTGGAGTGGTCCTCGGCGTGGAGCCGACAAATTTGTGGTGGTCAGCTGGCAGAGAAGCTGGTGTTTGGTTGGTCCGCCGAGCGTGGGCGTTGACCGGTGGATTGGTTCTTGTGGCGAGGATTGCATTCCCTCGATGAGCGAGAGGGTGGCAGCGATGCCGTGAGTGGTTTCCGTTGTGTCTGAGGTGATACCAGACTTGCGCCTTTGTATTATGCCTGCTCTGGTGACCGATGTGTGTGCGGTGTGCGGAGCGTGGCGTCGTTCGTCATTATGGTCTGACTGTATCCCTCATGTTTGGTGCTTTTGCGAGAATCGATGTTTTTCTGTGCTGGGGCCCTGACAGCGTTGTCAGTTGGTGGAGGCGTTCTTCCCCTGCGACTTGGTGTTAGTCCTGAATTTCGAGGATGAAATTTCTTTAAGGGGGGAGGGCTGTAATGCCCCAGATTTTCGGATCCTTGTTCGTGGGTCCCGGATCTGATTTCTCGGAGTCTGACTCCGTTGTGTTTGAAATTTCGTTTCGGACATCTTTCGTGTTCGGATCGGTGCGATCCGGAGTTGTTTCGGAGGCCCGAAAGCGTTCCGCGGCTTTTCCGCGTGTGTTTTTCGATTCCCGGTGTGTGTTTCAGTAATTCCTTCGGAACCTCGTCACGAGTGAACCGGGCCGTTCACCAGGGCGCGGGTGGTACCGTTGTGATCGGTGCGTTCCGAGGATCGCAGAAACGTGATTTTCTATTTTTTGATATTTATGAGAATTTTCAGATTTTCCTATATATATAACTTTTTCTCTCTCTCGATCCCCTCTCATTTCTCTCTTCTCTCCCTCTCTCTTCTCACGCTCTCTCCTCTCTCCCTCTCTCTCCGGCGGCCGACGGGGTGGAGCGTGGGCGAGGTGGGGACGGCGCGGGCGAGGCACGGGCGATGATGGGTGAGGATAGAGGTGGTGGAGGCGCGGTGAAGCTCGGCCGTGGGTTCGTGGAACGACGAGGCTTCAACGGCGTTTTCTTCATGGATCGGCGTCCACGGTGCGTCGAATCTTCGGTGGAGGTAGGGAGATGGACCCTCAACCCGCGTACTTCATTTCCTGCAAGTTTTTTAGGCCGTGGCGAGCCGAGCGGGTTTGTTTGGGCGTTTTGGGGAAAATGCATGTTTTGGGGTGTGTGAGCAGAATCTTGTGTTTTGATCGTGTTTTTGGGGTTTAAATGGGTCCTCTCGGTGCTGGAGAGGTTGGGGAATGTTTTCTCTTTTGTTTCCCCTTCACCTGGGGGTGAACGGGGGTGTGGAATGAATTTCCCACCGTTTTCCCGTTCTTCCGGTTTCGGACTGAGAACGCGCTAGTCTTTGGTAGCGCGTTCTTGAAGGTTGTGCCGCCCCGATAGGGCACGTTCATCAGAGAAGATGAACAGTTAGGCGGTTCCTGTCGCGCTATAGGGTCCTAGCACATTCTGCTTTGTCGCGCTAGGGGTTCCTAGCGCGATCTGCTTAGTCGCGCTAGGGGATCCTAGCGCGATCTATCTTGTCGCGCTAGGTGATCCTAGCGCGATCTGTCCTGCTGTCTCGTGCTCCCCTTGGGCCGTGTGTGTCCTGGACACCCCGTGGAGTTCCGTGATTGTGTTTTGGGGTGTCTGGAGGTTTCGTTTACCTCGATTAGTGTGCCCAGGAATTTAAGGGTCCGGGTGGCCTTCTAGTGTTCCGATTGTGTTGTGTTGGTCTCTGGTCGACCCGGTTGTGACCCAGTGGTCGACCTTTGGCCTTGTGAGTGTCCCGGACACCCCGTGGGTTTCGTTACCGTGTTTTGGGGTGTCTGGAGGTACCGTGTTACCTCGATAAGTGTGCCCGTGGGTTTGGTGGGTCCGGGTGACCCCAGGTGTTCCGGGCTTCCGTGTTCTTGCTAGATCGAGTCACCGTGTATCGGTGTGAGTGCGGTGAGGTTTCCCTGCAGGTCGTTGCTTCTCTGGAAGGTGGCTTCCGAGTGGGCCAAGCGTGTGGCCTTGGATGGTGAGTCTAGTCTCTCAGCCTGGGGCTGGAGTTTTCTTAAGTTCCCTCCTCGAGGGATGGGTCTCGGCAGTTGTGAACTACCTTGTGAGTTATCGCATTGTGGTTTTGGACCTAGGGATTAGGCCAGATTGACGGCTTAGTGCTGTCATGTGCAACGGTCTCGATTCCGAGTCTTGTGACTCAAAGACCGTTGAGTTTAGTAGGTCTAGTGGACCATCTAGAGTCTGGTGGCGTCGTGCCACCTTTTACTCCGTGTTACTCGCAATGGGTGCGTGCGTGATTTCCTGTGTCCACGTTCTGTGACACGTCCACTAGTCGTAGCCTTCTTACGGCACGTGTGTGCTGACCCACCCGGGAGTGGTGGAGCGGCTGACCCGAGGGAGACGGTGAGTAGGCTGGTTACCGTAGGGCCCCCACGTACAGTCGAGTCCGGGCTTAGGGGGAATTACCAGCTAGAGGATAGGCCTAGGGCGTATGGTCTGGGTGTGCACATGAGGTTGGGGGCGTCGGACGGTGCCGGCAGGCGCGACCCCAATGTAGATCTCTTTTAAAATCCACACTTAAATATAAAGAGCAATAGATATGATGAAAGCAATAAAATAGCACGAGGTGCTAAAAGGAGGTTGTGATCGCCAGAGACACGAGGCCTCAAAAATATAACAATAAAAGCATGGGAGAGATGATCGCGAAAAATACCTCAAAAGTGCGGTGATGTGAGTGCTTCCTTTCTCTTCAAATCGGCCGGCCGATGAAGAGAGTCCTTCACTTGGTTACCCTTGCAAAAAGACACACAACAATAATAAAAGGAATTAGAAATAATGTGTGTGTAGCATCAATTCAATAAAAATATGTATGAGCATGATATCATATAAAAGAACATACCTTTAAGGGGATTGCCCTTAAACCCCTATGCAAAAAGGGTGGGAATATGATGATAAATGATATGAGAATATGATAAAAGGTGTACAAGAGTGCACTGTGAGGGGGTCTCAACGTGGTTGAGAAGGGGAGTTAATAGAATAATGATGCATGCATATGATGAAAATAAAAACAAAAGAGCATAGAGGGGAGATAAGAAAAATCTGTTTGCTTGGCTTTGATGCTCGATGGGGAGAAACTTCAAGAGGGATGAAGAGGTTGATCGTGAGAAGCCCTCCTTAGCCAAAGGCCACCTTCGGTTCCTGTAAAAAGAAACAAAAGAAACAAACAGAAGAAAAGGGAGCAGAAGAAGAAGAAGAAGAATAGAAGAAAAAGAGAAAAAAACAGAAGAGAAGGGAGCGGAAGAAGAAGAAGACAGCAGCAGAAGAAAGAAAAAAAAGGAAGAAGAAGAAGAAATAATAAAAACAACAGGGAAGAAAACCTCCGGCATCCAACCCCTTAACAGAGCTAAATGCTCTGTTTAAATAGAATTGGATGAGAGATAAGAAGGCAAGAGTCCTACGAAGGGGAAGGATAAGAATGGGAAAGAGCCCAAACGAAGCAGGAGTCTAATGAGGCAAGGACTCTCTGGGGAAAGGGGTTGCGTTCGTTCGGAACACGAAAGTGAAACACGACCTTGTTCAGGGCGTCAATTCAAGAATTGACGACCTTCAAGAGGGCGTCTTTTAAATACACGCCTTAGATCAGGGCGTTAATTTAAAAATCAAATTTTAGAATTTATTTGAAAAATTGTGAAACACGTCTGATTTAAAGGCGTTAATTAAAAAACGCCTTAACAAAGGACGTTAATTCAAAATATTCAAAATATGGCCATTTTTCAATTCTCAATATTATTTTCCCATTTTTTAGGTGAAGGTGCATCTCGTCGCCCTGATTCCAACGACTATTTTTGCGAATTTTTCTGACACCCGGAAGGTCACCGAATCGCCTCTGGAAGAGAGTGGAAAATAATATTAAAAAAATCAATTTGAAAAAGTGACGACCGTGAGTAAGGCGTGAATTCAATTTTTGATTTTTTTTATTCTTTTCAAATTCAAAGTAACGCCCATGGTCAAGTCGTTAATTCCCAAAAAAATTCGAAAAATTCCCAGAAAAATCCAAAAAAATGGAAATTTGAAAGAATGGACGCCCTGCAGTATAGTCGTCAATTTTTTAAGAAACGTCCATGTATAAGTCGTTATTTAAAAGACGCCCCCAGTAAAGTCGTTATTTCTGAAAAATAGGGGAAAATGCCCAGAAAATCCAAAAAAATCCAGAAAAATCCAGAAAAATAGGAAAAAATAGGAAAAGGGTGAAAAAAGGGAGAAATCTAAAAAAAGTGAGAAAAACCACTCAAATAGAACTAATTTGAGGGTCAAATTGGGATATTACAAGGCAATATGAGATGTTCTCACAGTAACGTCAATTTTGGCGTGTCTACAGCTGCCCCGCCTTGGCGTCTGCTTTGCAAGGGAGCAGAGCAAACTGAAAAGTAGATGCCAAGGTGTGATGAGACACGCAATCAACATCACTTGATGAGAATGAAATCAAAATCTCGAGATGAAGCAATCTCGGGAAATTCAATGAAATCAACAATGTTTGGATAAAATGGGGAGATGTGCACGCGGTGCACGAAGGAGATAAAAAATGATCAACTTCCAGCGCGGTGGAAGTACCCCAGGTCACAAACCTGTAGATTTCACCATTGGGGAGCGGTTACCAGCCATGTGGACGTGCTGCAGCCAAGGTGGATCAATGGGGAAAGTTTTGAAAAATAAGATGATAAAAATCCAAACAGGGAGCTTTCGAGAAAATGACCCAGAACAGCGTCAAAACGAACTGAGGACTCAATTCGGCATGGAATATCTCACATTGAAGATCAAGATCAATTTGACCCTCAAAAACAGCTTATCAGAATGATTTTTTCAACAATTGTTTCAAATTCCTACATGAATGCATGCTGGGTTTAAAGGGAAAAAATAAATCAAATGAAAATATAGAATAATCAAGGATAATATTGTTAAACTGCCAAGACTGGGTCAAGAAACCAATTTCGCGAGTTGATACTAAGCCGAAGCCCGTTTATCCACGCACCAACTCGTAAAAAGGAACCATCGTCCCCAGTCTTGGATGGCTCAACGGCCTATCCGTGTGACTAAGACTCCTCTGGAATTATCATTGTTTTTGATGAAGGGGAACTCAAATTCCAGATTTACCAAAGTCACAAGGTCCTTGATATAATCTAGTAGCGTATGTAATATATAGTAAAAATGCATACAGGGAGAGATGGTGGAGTAATAAGTATGGGGGAACTGAGAGATGAGGTGCAAGCACCGTGGGACTTTGATGATGATGCCCAGTCGGCGGGACCAAGAGCCTCTTCCTGCGCTCAAAAATTCATTAGCCAAGATATAACAAGCAATGAATAAGGCATTTAATCATAACAATCATCAAAGCATCAATCATAGCATGTATATGGCATGAATAGCATAAGTCAAATCATGGTATTGCAAATCGTCATTATTTGTTGTTTTATCATGAGGAGACAATCTGGCTAATCAAGATTTGGAGATGAATGATCAAAATGATAATGCCCAGTGGCAAAATTGACCAAGAGAAATCAGCAGGAGTTGATTGAAAGATCTGGAGATGAATAATCAGAATGATAATCAGGAGATATAACCAAAAAAGATATGAGGAGATGATAATCAAAAATGATTCCCAGGGTGGCATGTCATGAGAATATTGGGAAGAATCAATAGATTGATAGCAATAAGTGGAGATAGGACTCATCCCGTGTTCTTGGTCCTTGGAAAGTTGTTCCTGCAAAACACCATCAGACAAATACAATGCATTTTTTTTTTGGATTTTGAAATATGCAAATTTTTATGAGTTTTGAAAAAGATATTCAAATTTTTATGAATTTTTGGAAGATATTTGATTTTTTATGAATTTTGAAAATATTCAATTTTTGTTGGATTTTGCTCAGGAAATATTCAAAAAAAAATTTTTTTTGGATTGATTTTGCAATATTCAATTTTTTTGGATTTTGGTTTAGACATAGCTAATGCAGCATCCAAAGGTGTTTCAAACCACTGACTAGGGGTCCTCGTTCCTTCCCCTTTTGCTTAAAACTGCCCAAAGCCGGGCGTGCATTGAAAGTGGCGTCCTATAACCGACTGCCTATGGTCAACGGTGCCCCTACCAAGGTCATACCCGAGAAACATTCGGTCTTGGAGGGAGAAGAGAAGAATAACTGGAGATAAGCTTTATACAGGATGGGAGATATCAAGACTTGAATTCCTTCCAAGGTGTTAACCCTCAAAGAGGTAGTCTGTTGTGCCGGGGCTTTGTGCCTTTAATTTTTAGACCCTTGACATGCATACGACCAGGGTTTTCCCTGCGGGGACTTTGCCACTCTTGTCATGCCATAATTCCTAATTGCAATTATCAAAATTCTGATTTGATTTCCATAATAGCCCTTGTGGCAAGATTTATCATGAAATTCATATTTATTTTTCTTTTGGGTCAAGACTGCCCCTATTTGAGACTCCTCTCGTATTGGGATTTTCCAAGGTTGGTCATCTTATCCGTCAACCTCTTGCACCTGCATTTGGCCGAGTAAAGAAGAGAAAAAGACTTTCAGAAATTCATGGCATGGCCAAGGTAGGAACGGTGTTTTATCAAGGAGCCGGCTAAGGACGCCGTGAAGTGTGTGGAATGCCCAGCTAAGGGTTGCTCTTAACAAGCGGGGAGAGAATGTCGAATTCCCAACGCGGGGTTCTTATTAACCAAAGGTGCTGCATAGCAAGCCGAAAGACTCTTTTGAGAGTGATTTAATTAAACAAAAGCCTAAGATAAAGGTTTAAAACACCACTCTTAATCTCGTTAAGAAGCAATTGATTTTGAAAATCATGCGTGAAGTAATGAGAAAATGATATCATTAAAATGCATACTTACGCCAATATGTTACCTTGCGACCTTTGTAGAAGCAGCTGCCGCGAGAAGCGATCTTGATCATCGTGAGATTTGTCCTCTTTGGCAGTCAAAAGAATTGGAAGCAAAGGATTGAAAGTGGCTTAACAAGAAGGAGTGGTGCCAAGACCAGACTCAGATGAATAAGGAGAAAAGGAAGAGAGGCGAGGGCTAGAACTCCCTCACTAAGGTGTGGAGACCCTGATCACATGAAAGGTCTACAGAAGGAGAGGAGAATTAGAAGGAGGAGTGAGGACTAAAGCCTCGAAAACAATGGGAGAAGGGGCAAATGCCCAAGGCAGTGGATGTGGAAGAAGTTGGGTCGGACCCAGAATTAGGAGGAATCAGAAGAAGAAATTGGTAGATGGAAAGAGGTGGATCCGAAGGGTCCGGAGGTAAAGGAGGAGAATCGTGATAGGAGGAATCATCCGGGGGCTCCGGAGGGATAACGAAAGAAGGGACGCGATGCCCTGGGGAGAAATAGGGAAAAAGATGATGAAAAAGATGACGGAAAAGAAAGAAGAGAATAAAAGATATGGAGTCCCGGAGGAGCAAAAAGATGAATTGAAGGAAATATGGAAGGTCCGGAGGTTCCGGAGGAATGAAATCAGGAGGGTCGCGATGCCCTGGGAGATGATAGAGAGAATAAGACGGAGAATCCGGAGGTTCCGGAGGAATAAAATCAGGAAGGAGAAGGTGGAAAGGGGCGTCGTGCCCGAGGGAAAAGTCCGGAGGTTCTGAAGGAGGAGAATGAAAAGGGGTGTGATGCCCGAGGAAAAGATGGAGACAATCAGGTGGAGAATCCGGAGGTTCCGGAGGGATGAAATCAGTAAGGAGAAGATGGAAAGGGGCGTCGTGCCCGAGAGAAAGGTCCGGAGGTTCCGGAGAAATAGAATCAGAAAGGGCGAGATGCCCAAAGAGGAGGGATAAAATTCCTGGAGGTTCCAGGGAAATAGCAGGAAGAGGGACGCGATGCCCCAGGGATAGTGGATAAAAAGATGAAGATGAATAAGATGGGAAGTGCGGAATATCCGGAGGTGCCGGAAAGCGGGGAAGATACGGGTTTGGAAACCCGGGAAGCAGGAGGTGCAAATGCATGCAATGGGATGGATGCGATGAATGCAATGAATGCGCGAATGCAATGAGATGCAAAGAATATGGAGAATATGAAGGGCGAGAGGACGAGATCCTCCTCCTAACCCTGGGAATGGCCCATGGAAAAGATGTGATAGACAAGAAGGTGGATGAAATAGCGGAAGGCCTTTCGGCACCAAGATAACTGCCCCTCCACGGCAGTGAAAGAATACAGCCAAATGGCCTAATGGATGAAATACAAGCCCATGACAAAGCTTCAATAGTAAACGACAACTCCCTTGGAGGGTGAAAAGTAATGGTGTGAGGGAGTTGGAAAGTAGGGCTCAGAAGCATCATGTTGCCCGGGGGTTCAAGATTTGGAAGTTGGAACAGAGGGTGCCCTGCCTGGCCCTTACACAGCATCAGTGCTTGGCATGACGGTGACTTGGCCTCTTCAATCATGCCTGGCACAATAACCCGGATTGGCATCCGGCAAATGAACTCTTGCATTTTGAATAGCGCGGCCATGGCCAAATTCTTCTTTCGCAGCTCTTGATCATCCTCGGCACAAGTGTTTGTAGAAGCACTCCCCTTCCGAGTAGTAGAGGGAGGTGAAGCAGAGGCGGAAGGCTCCATGAATGGTGGGGGCGTAATGAAAGGCGTTGGAGAAAGGATAAGTAGAGGCGGAGGTATAAACATGTCGAGTTTCTCCCTTTGCTCGGAAGCAGTTGGGATTGGCTCGAGTGCAAAAAAGGGTGAATCCTGCTCAGGATTAGCCACGGGTAAAGGTGAAGGGTTATGTGGTGGAATAGGTGTTATAGGCATAGTGGAGGGTTTTGAGGTTAAAGGGGTAATGGAGGGTTGAAGTGGTGGGATGTTAATTGGGGAAGGTTTAATGGTGGGTTCAATGGAGGCCGATGGTGTGAAGGTTAATGGTTTAATGGGTGGAGGTGTCATTGGTGGAGGTTTGATGGAAGGTTCAGGGGAGGCCAGTGTTGCGGAGGTTAATGGTGTAACTGGAGGAGGTGTAATGGGTGGAGGGTTAATGGGTGAAGGTTTGGTGCGTAGGAAATGCCGAATGGGGCGAGCGGTGTTTGGAGTGGTGAAAAACTCAAGATGCGTCGGCGCGGGTGATTGGAGTATCGACCCATCGTCGTAACACCAAGAAGTCTCGGAAATAGGGGTTGGATCGGGGATGGTGGCTTCATCCTGAGCGAGGGGTTCATCGAATGAAAGTGGAGGGAGCGGGAAATTAAGGAAACTCGGAAGGGGTGCCTGCGGAGCTTCATCATCATCGTACGCTGCCTCAGATTCTTCAATTGCCGGCTCTTCCTCGCTTGGAATGCCGAAGTCATAATCATCCATCCTGTCTTTCCATTCATTCTCCATCTTTGTAATTTCGTCTAAAGCGGCATGGAGAGGATTGACTGGAGTAGGAGGAGCCGTGACCCTCCTTATTTGTTCCTCCATCAAAGTAATCTTATCGAGCAGAGTTTGCTGGAGGGGTGTAACATGAACAACAGGAGGTTGGCAGGGCCTTGAAGGAAGAGGGGCCGCATAAAAAGGCCGTGGAGGGGAGTTGACGGGATGACCCGTAAAAGAACCCGGACGGGCCGGATTGCAAGGAGTAAAAGGGCCTCGGGGCCGTGATGGAGGAGGAATAGAAGGAGGCGGGTGTCGGACCACCCGAGGAGGAGTGTGAATAGAAGGGGATGGGTAATGGGCTACCCGAGTAGAATGAACAGGAGGAGATGGGTAATGGGCTACCCGATCAGGATTGGAAGGAGATGGGTGATGGGCCACCCGAATAGAATTGGAAAGAGGTGGGTGATGGGCCACCCGTGTAGAATTGGAGGGAGATGCATGTGATGTACCCTCAACGGCGGCCTTAAGGGCTTGGATCTGTTGAGGGGTAAGATGATCTAATGCATGCAAGATTTGAGAGACTTTCCCGTCATTAGGATGAGACGGTCCCGTAGGAATAGTGGCTCGAAATTGAGGAGGGGGACCATGAAGATGGACATTACCCATGGGTCGGGCATGACCATGAGAATAAGGGCGTGGTCCCTTGAAAGAATGGTGAGAATGCTGATTAACATGTTGAAATTGAGGATATGAAGTGCTAGGCTGTGCATCCTCATGAATCGAATTGAACATGTTTCTATCATGGTAAGCCATTATATAATCAAAATTCTCAATAATTATGCAAATAAGCACACAAGTTGGAATGGTTACCGTGATTTTGATTTGTTTAAACCTTGGTGAATTAATGAATTTTAATAAAGTTTGGAAAGATTCACACAAGGAGAGTCCTAGTTTCAATATGATTCACTTCAATGCCAACTAGGAACTCTCACTCACCATGTATTAGGCCAACTATATCGGGACTCCAAAAAGGGTACAACCTGCCCGGCGTCCGTGAGGGAATCCACGGGTGCGGGGACTTATGGAGGCTTGGTTTAGGAATTTCCAATCCAAAGAGACGGAATGCTCAATGGAGGGTCATTCCTTCACCAAGGGGGTGTGTGGATCCTAATGAAGAGGAGGGGGCTCCCAAACCAATGCAAATATGAATGAAACAGGGTAAACAGGCCAACCACAATAATATAATCAATCAACAAAGATAAGCATGAAATATCATGAAAAATCACAGCCGGGGGGGTTCTGGAAACCCACAGTAAAAACACGCCCTGGAAGGGGACGCTACTAAACAAGGACACGACGGTGTGACCGTCGTGAATCAACGTGAGGGGCCAAGGGGTAGGGTAAAACACGCCTTAGTGTGAGGCGCTATAAATAAAAGGACGCCCTATCCAGCGGACGTCAAATCCAAGAAAACGCCTTTAAGGGAGGCGCTAATAAAGATAAAGACGCCCTTGCAACGGGCGTGAATTCACCAAGCAAGCAGAGATAATTGGAGACAGCTAGCAAACGCCCTGTCAGAAGGCGTTAACTTCAAACAACACGCCCTGGGTTAGGGCGTGAAATCAAAAGGCGCCTCCGATAGAGGCGTTAATTCTCAATCCACGGCCAACAGTAACAACCACTCACAGTCGCAGGCAATCAACAAATATAAGATATAAGCATGCTCATCAAAATTTTAAATAAGTGGAGATTTTAAAGAAAAATCAATAAATTGACAAATCACTTAGGGAAAAGGACAAAACCAATGGAGGGTGCCCGAGGGGCACAAAAGGGGGACGCACAGAGGGTGCAAATAAGGGAGATGGCACACGCGGGTGCCTAATTGGAAACGGGTAATAGATGAAGAACACAAAGGGTCCCACCGTGATCGCCAATTTGTAGATCTCTTTTAAAATCCACACTTAAATATAAAGAGCAATAGATATGATGAAAGCAATAAAATAGCACGAGGTGCTAAAAGGAGGTTGTGATCGCCAGAGACACGAGGCCTCAAAAATATAACAATAAAAGCATGGGAGAGATGATCGCGAAAAATACCTCAAAAGTGCGGTGATGTGAGTGCTTCCTTTCTCTTCAAATCGGCCGGCCGATGAAGAGAGTCCTTCACTTGGTTACCCTTGCAAAAAGACACACAACAATAATAAAAGGAATTAGAAATAATGTGTGTGTAGCATCAATTCAATAAAAATATGTATGAGCATGATATCATATAAAAGAACATACCTTTAAGGGGATTGCCCTTAAACCCCTATGCAAAAAGGGTGGGAATATGATGATAAATGATATGAGAATATGATAAAAGGTGTACAAGAGTGCACTGTGAGGGGGTCTCAACGTGGTTGAGAAGGGGAGTTAATAGAATAATGATGCATGCATATGATGAAAATAAAAACAAAAGAGCATAGAGGGGAGATAAGAAAAATCTGTTTGCTTGGCTTTGATGCTCGATGGGGAGAAACTTCAAGAGGGATGAAGAGGTTGATCGTGAGAAGCCCTCCTTAGCCAAAGGCCACCTTCGGTTCCTGTAAAAAGAAACAAAAGAAACAAACAGAAGAAAAGGGAGCAGAAGAAGAAGAAGAAGAATAGAAGAAAAAGAGAAAAAAACAGAAGAGAAGGGAGACGGAAGAAGAAGAAGACAGCAGCAGAAGAAAGAAAAAAAAGGAAGAAGAAGAAGAAATAATAAAAACAACAGGGAAGAAAACCTCCGGCATCCAACCCCTTAACAGAGCTAAATGCTCTGTTTAAATAGAATTGGATGAGAGATAAGAAGGCAAGAGTCCTACGAAGGGGAAGGATAAGAATGGGAAAGAGCCCAAACGAAGCAGGAGTCTAATGAGGCAAGGACTCTCTGGGGAAAGGGGTTGCGTTCGTTCGGAACACGAAAGTGAAACACGACCTTGTTCAGGGCGTCAATTCAAGAATTGACGACCTTCAAGAGGGCGTCTTTTAAATACACGCCTTAGATCAGGGCGTTAATTTAAAAATCAAATTTTAGAATTTATTTGAAAAATTGTGAAACACGTCTGATTTAAAGGCGTTAATTAAAAAACGCCTTAACAAAGGACGTTAATTCAAAATATTCAAAATATGGCCATTTTTCAATTCTCAATATTATTTTCCCATTTTTTAGGTGAAGGTGCATCTCGTCGCCCTGATTCCAACGACTATTTTTGCGAATTTTTCTGACACCCGGAAGGTCACCGAATCGCCTCTGGAAGAGAGTGGAAAATAATATTAAAAAAATCAATTTGAAAAAGTGACGACCGTGAGTAAGGCGTGAATTCAATTTTTGATTTTTTTTATTCTTTTCAAATTCAAAGTAACGCCCATGGTCAAGTCGTTAATTCCCAAAAAAATTCAAAAAATTCCCAGAAAAATCCAAAAAAATGGAAATTTGAAAGAATGGACGCCCTGCAGTATAGTCGTCAATTTTTTAAGAAACGTCCATGTATAAGTCGTTATTTAAAAGACGCCCCCAGTAAAGTCGTTATTTCTGAAAAATAGGGGAAAATGCCCAGAAAATCCAGAAAAATCCAGAAAAATAGGAAAAAATAGGAAAAGGATGAAAAAAAGGGAGAAATCTAAAAAAAGTGAGAAAAACCACTCAAATAGAACTAATTTGAGGGTCAAATTGGGATATTACAAGGCAATATGAGATGTTCTCACAGTAACGTCAATTTTGGCGTGTCTACACCCAACTAGTTCTTGTTCTGTGGTACTGGTTACTGAGTGTGTCTGAGTCTCCGCCTGGGGCGTTGTAGCTAGACACTTGTGACGCGGTATAAGACGTCAGGGGACGCATCCGGTTATTCTTCTAGTGGGTGGTGCTTTTGTCACGCGACGTGAGTTGTCGTGTATCGGGTTCTGTTTCCGTCCGTGAGACGGGATTTCGTGAGTGGTTTCGGGAGTGTTCCTGGAGTCGAGGTCTGGGGTTTCCGGTGAGCGTCATCGAGGGCCTTTCCCCAGACAGCGTTGTGTTCATGACGGTGAGGTCGTGACCGTGTTCCCTGACCGTGTGGTTTTGGCTCGGGCCCTTGTGAGGGCAGGCCTCCGCTTCGGAGGTATCGTGGCGTTTTCCTAGTGGCGTGGCTAGGGCGGTTCGTGTCTGGTGGTCCCCGATCGTGGAATCGGGTGGTCGGGTGCGTGGCTTGGTTGTCCCCCGACGGGAGGCTAGGTCGTGTTTTCTGGTACAGTAGGAGTAGCTGTAGAGCCGAGGTTTTACCGGCCACCGTAGTTACTTTCCTGCTTTCGTAGTTACTTCTTTCCGTGCCGCCGTTGTTTCTCAGTTGGGGTTTCGCGGGATCCCTACTGGGCCAGTGACAGGAGGCTCACCCTTGCGTTTCAGGTGCGGCGGTTCTACCTCGAGGTTCGAGGGCGTTGCGTGGAGGTTCTTAGTTGCCAGCTTGCCGGGCCGAGTGTTCACTTGGCATGTGGTACATTTTATTACTTTAGACTGTACTTTCTGTTGGACTGGACTATGTTGTAGTTATTATTTATTTACTTCTATTAATTGTTGAATTATCCTGCCTTATTTTCTATTTCCTTGTGCCTCCACACTCCTTTTAGCCCTTCCGAGCCCTCCCGGCTCGTGGGCGGCGGTTCGAGTCTCGGGTTATCGGGCCTTCCCGGTAACCGGATTCTCGGGTCGTTACAACTCTGTTAATTCTCCCAACGACCAGGCGGTCGCACCTAGGGTGCCCTCGCGCCCACCAACTCCTGTTATGACTACGCCGGCCCAACCGGCAAGTCACTCTATTGCTAGGCCTCAACAACCTCTTGTTCCTCAATTCTTGAGAAGGCCTATGCCGAACCAATACTTTTCTCGTCCGGCCCCAGCCGAGTCTGATAGTCACACTATACTCCTCCAAAAGATTGCTAGCACGGAGGAGCAGTTCAAGAAGGTCACTGCACCCAAGGCCGCTCCCAAAGTTACTCTTACCACTCTGCCAGTCTTTCACTTACCCCCATCTGAGATGCCAAATTTCCGGCGATATAATGGAATGGGTAATCCATACATCCATTTGAAAGACTTCTTATATGAGGCATCATTCTGGCATGACAACAAGACTCCTGTGGCTTATCTCTTTAGGCGGTCTTTAGATGGTCTGGCATTAGAATGGTTTTACTCCCTGGAGACTGTTGATGCCAGTGACTTTGATGCTGTTCAACGAAAGTTTCTGTAGAAGTACAAGGACCGTGTGGGCTGTTGAGTCTTGTTGAATCTTTACATGTTTTGATGATGACAACACTATAAGTCTTAGTGGTGTTCAAAAATATGTCTCTGTGAAAAATTAACAAAAATATTTTTCTGTGAAAGTGAACAAAGAATATTTTTTCTATGAAGAATAAACCTTCATTTCACTTCAGGTATTTTTCAGGGACTGTATTCGTGTTGGTTGGCACTTCGTCTTGTTTGTGTATAACACCTCGTGTTGTACTATTTGTCTTCGTGTCGTTTTCGTTTTAGTACTGTTTGTGTTTTCATTACGCCGTGTCATCCTCTCGTACTTCGTGTTGTTTTCAACTCATGTCGGTTACTGTTTCGTCTTCGTGTTGTTTTCAACTCGTGTCAATTCTTGTGTTTCATCTTCGTGTTGTTTACAACTCGTGTCGGTTACTATTTCATCTTCGTGTTGTTTTCAACTCGTGCCGGTTTCTGTTGTGTCTTCGTGTCGTTTTTGTTCCACTGCGTGCAGAACATTGCAGCACCTCGTGTTGCTTTCTGTGCCACCTCGTGTCGTTTCTGTGTGAACCTCGTGTCGCTTCTCTCTGTCCTCTAGTTGCATCTCGTGTCATCTTTTATGTCTTGCTTGTTGTTGCAACCACTTCATGTCGTTCTTCTTTTTACCTCGTGTTGTTTTATAACCTCACTTCGTGTCGTTCTCTTCGTTGTGTCTGTTCTGTCACAGTGTATCTCGTGTCATTTTTCTCTTACTTCGTGCTATTTTTCATCTGACCTTGTGTCATGCTCTCCCTATCTCGTACTGTAGTAATCTTGTCTACTTCGTGTCGTCCTTTTTCTACTTTGTGCTGTTCTCCTTCTACTTCGTGTTGTTTTATTTCTATCTCGTGTCGTTCTCTTAGTAGTGTTCATTGTGTCACCACTGCATCTCGTGTCGTTCTCTGTTTAGTGCACCTCGTGTCGTGTCCACTTACCTCATGCAGTTCTAGTTCTTGTGGCACTCAAGGTTAATGATTCTTATCTCTTTGCAGGTCCGAGGAAGAACATTCATCGGTGTCTGGGTGCACATGATCTGATACTGAAGGAACAAATACGAAAGGGGCACGTGGCAGGAAGGTTCTGGATCAAGCGTGTGAAGCACACGCACTCTGTAACCCATCCTCCTGCTGGCTGCTGATATAAAAAGAACAAAGGCTGGTCGAGCAAGGGAAGGCAGGTAAGCCAAAAAGAATAGAGGAGCAGAGATTAAAAAGAGGAAAAAGAGCAGAAGAACAGAAGAAGAAAAAGTGTGAGAAAGAGAGCTCGTGGAGAAGAAGGAAGAAGCTGCTTGAAGATCTGTCTTCACTGGACCGTGGATCAGATCCAGGCCAGTCAGCTCCGTTGGGAGCCACATTGTGCATTTCATTTTTCAGCGTTCTGTTTGCTGAAGTTATTCTCATTTCGTGTTTTTGTTTTCTTCCATTTTCATCTGGTTATCTTGTTCTTCCGATAGCCCTGTTGGGGATCGGGTTCCTCCTGTTGGTTCAGGAGAAGGGAGATCTGATCTCCGGGTTGCAAGTGACAGGTTGTCACTTGTGGGTTGCCCTCTGGTTAGAGGAAGGGAGGCTAGTCCTCCGGTTCTGGGCTTGTGGTTGCAAGTCCAGTGGTCCCTCCTGGTCTGGAGGAAGAGAGGTCTTCGACCTCTAGTTTCCAAGTGGCTGGGAGTCACTTGGGTGTCCCTCCGGTTGGGAGGAAGAGGGGAGGCTGTTCCCCTGGTCAAGCTGTGTGGCAGCAACTGTTTGCAGACTGAGTCTGCTTGGCTCTAGCGTTTGCTAGTGAAGCCTCACTCCGGTTGGGAGTGAGGGGTGGATGTAGGTCTGAAGGACCGAACCACCTAAAAATCTATTGAGCAGTGGCTTGTTTGTCTGATTTGCTTCCGCTAGATGCTTGAATAGGCGCGCTCCATGTGTTTGTATTTGAGTTGAATCGAATTGGTTCTATTCTGTGTCTTTATCTAGCATCCTAGTTTTAATTTGGCCATTATTCGTAGAAGGATTCATTCACCCCCCCCTCTGTATCCGGGCCAAGCACCCTAAGAGTTGGTATCAGAGCGGGTGTCTGCATATAAGGTCCAGCGACCTGCAGATTCGTTCTTGCGGTCTTAGGTACTTATTTTCCTTTAGTGCATCAATATTCCTGTTGCATTGAATATATCTGCTATTTTCTTCTATGGCTTGTCCACCTGTCTTCAGTGGTTTTGATTTCAACCACTGGCACAGTGCTTTACGTGCTTATGTTAAATCCGTTGACCCAGACCTGTGGAAAGTGATTTCACATGGTCCTCATAAACTACCAAAGAAAAGGTCCAAATGGACTGACAGTCACGAATCAATGTATGAGGAGAATCAGACAGCTATAAATCTGATGAAAGCAGCCACTGACAAAGCTTTTCACTCATGTTTCCTTGATTGCAGATCTGCAAGGGATATGTTGGAAATGATGAAGAGAGCCGGGAAAGGAAATCAAACAGGCTGCATGATGGCCAACAGAAGTGATCAAGGCAGCAATCAAACTGAAGAAGATGATGATGATGAGGTAAATCTCTTCGAGAATTTCTCTCTAGAAGATTGGGAGAATGCTTATACTAAATTATTTGAATCTCATGAACTGTTAAGAAAACAGTATAAAAAATTGAAGAAGGGTACTGGTTTAGATAGTTCAAGCTTTCCTTATAAAAATTGTGCTGAACTGAAAAATGCTAGTATGTCTGATAATCTAATGCTGAAAGAATTTGAACGCGTTAAATCTGACTTAAACAAGCTGAAAAATGAGAATGACTCTCTCAGAAAGTTCTCTAAAGAAAATGAAGAACAATTAGAGAAACTTAAACGAGAGAATGATTTGCTGATTGAAAAGTTTAATGCCATAAAATCTGTAAACATAGAACTACAGAAAGATTTTGAAAAACAACAAAAGGAATTGAGGGAGTTTGAAGCTAGGAGAGAAAGCATGGTTGACTCAGAAGATCAGCTTCTAATAAATGAGTTAATTCAAAATGATAAGCTTAAAGAAGAAGTTGAAAAGTTAAAATTGTTAAACAGTGCCATGTCTGAAAGACTTCTCACATTGGAGAAAGGAAAAGTCATCTGTACAAACGAAACTGATGAAGTAGATGAGCTGAGAAAGGAAATTGAAGAATACAAAACAGCTAATAAGGTTTTGAATGAAACTGTCAGTTGTAGTGAACAAGAGATCGCTAGTTATGAAATACACATTGCATCTCTTGATAATGAAATTCAGGATCTGAAAAACTCCTTGTCAAAGTTTGTGAGTGGTCAAGAAAATCTGGACAGGTTGTTAGGAATTAAGGTCAATACTCAAAAGGAAGGGTTGGGCTACAACAATGTCAATAAAAAGGTTTTTGAAAACAAGCTGACGACATCCTTTGTCAAAGCTTCTGATATAGCCACAACCTCAGAAAATAAACAACCAAATGTTCAGAAGAATCAGAACCAAACTGAAAAGTTGAAAAAGGTTGATGGATCCAAGTTAAAAACGGTTTTCATTAAATCTTCTGAACAGGAAAAGCCTTCCACTTCATCTCCAATTCAGTACAAGGCTAAGAAAATAGGAAAACAAGATAAAAATCAGAAAAGGACTGAAAATCAGAAAATAAATAAAAAGGGCCCATCAGCATTTGCTGATCACAGTCCTCACACACACTCACATGCATCTAAAAGGAAGAATATATGTCACTACTGTCATAAAGTTGGACATCTGATGCATGAGTGTAAGTTGATGGAGAAGGATGATAAGAATGCTAGGAGATCTTATGATAAAAATCCATCACCTCAGAAAAGAAATGTCACATGCTCTAAGTGTGGCAAATTAGGACACTCTATTGCTCATTGCTGGTTTGGTAGTGGTAAGAAAACCTTTTATTCATATCATGCTAAATTCCCTACAAACCAACATGTTTTTAATAAAAACAAATCTGTTTCAATGAGCCAGCATATCATTTGTTTTAACTGCAACAAAATGGGTCACAGGGCCTCTGAATACTGGTCAGGTCCTTTTAGAAGAAATTCTCTCATTTGCTCTCACTGTAGAAAGCATGGCCATACAGTCAAGGACTGTTGGCACATTCAGGGTAGAAATGTGAATTTCAAACATGCTAAATTCCCTGTAAGACAATTTACAAAACCTTCATGTCATCATTGTGGGAAGCCAGGTCACAGGGCTGCAATCTGTTGGCTGGCAGGATATCAAAACCAAACCAGTTTTGGTAAACAGAATTTTTACCCTGTTAACAAAAAATCTCATGTGTATGCACATAGAATTCATGCTAATAAGAATGTGCATAAATCAGATCTGAAAACTACTCCTAGAAATGTGCTGAGAAATCCTGCTAGAAATAATAATGTCATGTCAGGACCCAAGACCTCTTGGGTACCTGTTTGTGCAAAATAAACTTTGTTTTGCAGGTGTGCCTTGGGACTGGAATAAAAGGGGTAATGATCCAAGGCACTCAAGAATGAAAACCCCATTCTCACACTGTTCAGGTAATCTCTCTGCATGTCCCATTTTGAAACCTATTGCATATCTGGTTCGATGTATTCTTGCTCATCCTGCTCTTAGTTTCATCTAGTGCATACATATTGAATCTGTTCTTACATATTCATTCATCATCTGCAAGTTGCATTATTTTCTGAACATGCACTTTGAAAATTCATGAAAATCTGAATCGCTTATAGGACTGTTGTGTTTACCCTGTTATTCATGACCTCTATGGTATATCAAATGGTAAGCTACCGAAAAGGCAGGGAAATCTGTCTGGAGGTCCTTACTATGTGTGAGGTGGTCTTTCAGACCAATTGCTCCGCCTAGTACCATAAGTCATTCTGATGATCAGGGGAGCCTGTTTGTGCATAACTCAAACTCACATGTTTAATTTTCATGGCAAACACTGCATTCAATAATTAATTAATACCTCCAAGAGTCGTGTGTGAGATGTCCTTGAGTGGGCTGAAAAGGAGCTTGACAGGCCATTTGGTTTCTGAGGAATTGTGTCAGCCGATGCAGTTTATGTGGTGTTAAGATCTGTCATCTCATGAGGTTGCGTTTTGTTGCCCAAGAGCTTCTCTGGATGTGAGACAGAACTTCTTCAAGAATACTATATTTGGATGTGTCCTTAGTGCCTAATGTCTTGAGTGATCTCTCACTTGTTGGCTTGCTGATAGGAGTGCTGCTCATCTCATCTCATCTCTCTCTATTCGGTCAGCCACCTTCTTATCTCTCTCCTATCACTCTTGGTTCAGATATTCTCTCGAAGAAATTGTGTTTTCAGTCTTCTTGCTCTTATCAGATGTGTTCTGTATACCTTAAACCACCCAATATCTAGTGTAACAACTTACACCTGTTAATAAAGAACTTCAATGTATGGGGGTTATATTTGGTCCTTGATCCTTCTAAGTTATCCTCTCAAGTGTTGGTCAACATATTATAAAACTTCCTGTTAAATGAGAAAAACTTGTTGAGGATCTCGACTTAACTGAAACTTATGTGGAGAGAGCTCTGAGATAAAAAATTGTGTTAAGTAAGATATCTGTCTTTTGTCTAAAATCATGAGAAGTGCTACCAGGGAATACGCCATTATTTGTGGCAGAGCAATGGCTTTTGTGGAGAAATAGACACTCTAGATCAGAGAAGTCCAGAGTTTCTGTCATGATACAATTAGCTATCTCTGTGTAGAAATGTTAAAATAATAAAAAAAAGGGGGGGGGAAGTCCTCAAAGAAAATTTCATTGGCTTTGATTGGCATAAAGGTAGTCCGTCCTGAGTAACCAGGGTTTCTGGTGTCTGATAAACATGTCTCCTTGTGTAAAAACGGACTATTCTACCTTGTGCTCAACAAATTGGTTGACCCTGTATGCCTTCTCTTGTCCATTAAATGAAGAAATGAAATCTGCTTGACATCGATGTGTTATTTCGTTGCTTGACAAACATAAGGAGCAATTTAATCGTGACTCTCTCTAGTTTAAGCAACTTTAACAGCTAATTTTGTGATTATGCTGATTTAATATCTTGAGTTAACTGACCTTGGAATTTGGAAGAATATAACCCGTCCACATATTGAAGGGCTAACTTTAACAGGCAGTAGCTGCGTTACATCATGACTAAGGGTAATTTGGGTATTTCCAGAAAAAGTTTGATAAGAGTAAAAAGCAACCCGACAAAACCCTTCTTGTTTCACACGCCTTCAACCTCAAACCCTCATTTCCCCTTGCCGCTTCCTATTCATCCTCGTGCCGCTCCACCTTGAGCGTTTTTCTTCAAACTCATCTCCATCTCTTCCCGCTCACTTTCTTTCCCCACAGAGGTCTCTTCCTCTCTTGGGTCTAGCTTCACTTCCAATAGCAGCCTGCAAGAGAGAGTTGATACTCTGGAAGTTACGGCAGATGGATCAGCAAAGGTCAGCAGCTCCTGGTGAAAGGAAGAGGAAGGGAAAAGAAATAGTTGAAGAGCCTTCATCTAAGCAACAGAGATGTCTTGAGCCAGAACCTGCTGCGGATGTATCTTCAGAACAAGGTACCAGGATTTCTCAGTCTACCGTGTTCTTAGAAAGTGGGAAAATCATTCCTCCTAGAATAATAGATTTCGAAGATGAAACCATGGTCTCGAAGTTTCCAGAACTGTTGAAAATCTTTGAGTTTCAGGAGTGGAGAAATTTCTTAGAAAATCACCGTGTCTATTACCCTAGGCCGGTAATGGAATTTTACAATAATTTGTCCTTGAGCCGAGACAAGTCTGCCTTGTTATCATCTGTTAAAGGGGTCGAGATAACTGTTACATGTGACTCCCTTCACAAAGCCCTCGGTGTTCCAGATAAAGGGGAGGTAGAGGGAAGCTTTCGATACAGTCTCCATGAAGCTTTCTCAGTCATTACTGGTAAACCCAGTAATATTCATGATAAGGGGCAGTTGAAGCTAAAAGCTTATCAGACATCGTCATTTCCTCCTCTTCACAAGCTCCTTCAGAACGTCATTGCTTCCATTATCACCCCACAGACTGGGGCTAGAGGAAGAATTACAGACACACAGAGATTTCTACTATTTTGTCTGATTCAAAATGTAAAGATATGTCTGCCAGAGATCATTTTTACTGTCATGAAGGGATGCATTGGATCCAAGAGACACCTTCCCTATGCCGCCCATCTGACAGACATCTTCAAGCATTCAGAGATTTGCTTGGATGGAGAGGCCGCATCTGAAGTTAAAGCCCGAAACATATTAATATGAATTTTGTTTCAGTGTTTTTGGGCTTAGAGGGCTCTTCTATGGTGGGGCAAGTTAAGGCCCAAAAGGTCAGGGAATCACATACTCAGGGGGAGCATTTGGAACATTTTCAAGACTTAGCCCAAACTGGTGTGCAATTAGTTTCTGAGATTGCTCAACAGGAAACACCAGCTGAACAACCAGAGTCTATTTTGCCAGCTGCACCCACCGAAGTACCTTTTTCCTTTCAGAGGCTAGTCGAGGTTGCATCTGAGGAAATCAGGTTGTCTGACGAAAGCATTCAGACTGATCTAGATGCAAATATTGCTGGTCTATTTGATTCTTTTGGGAAGACATCTGAAGAGGTAATAGTGCCTGAGGAACAGCCAGCTAAAGAGCAAGACTGTACTGATCAAGAACTTACTGTTTTTGTTAATGTAATTTTAAGAGAAACTGTAGAGAGAAGCTTGGAAGAGGCTACCAACTTGGTTGCATCTGAAAGTCTTGAACAGGCATCTGTTGACAGCCCTGCAGATCAGGAACTCATGGAAGATAGAGGGGATAGTAGTCAAGAAAAGGTTCCTGTCATATAACTAGATTCAGAATCTTCAAGTGAAGAAGAGGCACCTGAAGGTGTAATTCCTCAGAAAGAAACTCAAGCTGAAGATGAAGATCAGGTCCCAGCTGAGAGTAGTCAAATGCCAGTACAAGAGGAAGCAGCTGAGAGAACTGTACCTGGCAGTGAATTTTTTGGTACACCTCTAGGTCCACCTAGACTTCTATCTGCACAGGCGCCCAACATTGAATCTGCTTGGGCGCCCAACATTGAAGAACTTCTTATAAACCTGACTCAGCAGATGCAGAAACAAGATAAGAAATTAGATGACCTGCTCACATATGTCACCCTCAACATAAATCAGGTACATTCCAGGCTACTGAAGCCTGAGATATCTCTCCTCACTGAATGGAAACGATTCCTTCTCAACAAAAGGCTTCAGATGATGCAAACAGATCCTGATGCAAGGTTTGCAGGAGGTGTGTTCAAAGATAGCTAAAGCACTGAGTGAGTTACAAGATGTTCAAATTTCCTCCTTCAAAATGTCTACCAACATTATAGATCACTGCTTTGAGATCAGAACATCTTTAGAACTTTTGAAGAAGTCATCCAGTGCCCTAGGTCCAGGTATTCAGCAGGTCTATGATAAATTGGCCGCCTTCTTAACAGAAATGACAATTCTGACTGACAGATATGAAACTGTCAATGTTCGCCAAGACGACATCATTTCTGAAGTGGCACATGTCAGAAGCGCTGTGGTGTATTGGCTAGCTGAACTGTCAAATGACCTAAAGGAATTTCAGTCTACCTTGGGTTCAGCACCTGGTCAAGCTTCTTCAGCAGAACTCCACCTCAAGAATATACTTCTGCTTCTCCAAGGGGGAGACCACCTCATGGCAGGCCGCGTGGCCCTTCTAGCAGACAAGCCAGATACTTTTCTTGAACAGACTATGCTCTGTATCTTGTTGCCCATTTTGAGGCTTTCTCTCTCACACTCTTGGACTTATTAATTAAAACTCATATCATTTGCATTGTTGCATTCTTATTGTTTCATTCTTTTTGATGATGTCAAAGGGGGAGAAATCAGGCCTTTGCTAGCTCGTTGAAAATGTTTAATGTTTGTTATTCATTGAGAATGGCTATTTCAGCCTTGAAGAAATCAGGCTTTTGCTAGCTCGTTGAGAATGTTTAATGTTTGTTTTTCATTGAGAATGGCTATTTAGTGCTTTTCTTTCTCTGCAAAGACTCAAGACTCATAGTGTTGCCATCCATCAAAAAGGGGGAGATTGTTGAGTCTTGTTGAATCTTTACATGTTTTGATGATGACAACACTATAAGTCTTAGTGGTGTTCAAAAATATGCCTCTGTGAAAAATTAACAAAAATATTTTTCTGTGAAAGTGAACAAAGAAGATTTTTTCTATGAAGAATAAACCTTCATTTCACTTCAGGTATTTTTCAGGGACTGTATTCGTGTTGGTTGGCACTTCGTCTTGTTTGTGTATAACACCTCGTGTTGTACTATTTGCCTTCGTGTCATTTTTATTTTAGTACTGTTTGTGTTTTCATTACGCCGTGTCATCCTCTCGTACTTCATGTTGTTTTCAACTCATGTCGGTTACTGTTTCATCTTCGTGTTGTTTTCAACTCGTGTCAATTCTTGTGTTTCATCTTCGTGTTGTTTTCAACTCGTGTCGGTTACTGTTTCGTCTTCGTGTTGTTTTCAACTCGTGCCGGTTTCAGTTGTGTCTTCGTGTCGTTTTTGTTCCACCGCGTGCAGAACATTGCAGCACCTCGTGTTGCTTTCTGTGGCACCTCGTGTCGTTTCTATGTGAACCTCGTGTCGCTTCTCTCTGTCCTCTAGTTGCATCTCGTGTCATCTTTTATGTCTTGCTTGTTGTTGCAACCACTTCGTGTCGTTCTTCTTTTTACCTCGTGTTGTTTTATAACCTCACTTCGTGTCGTTCTCTTCGTTGTGTCTGTTCTGTCACAGTGTATCTCGTGTCATTTTTTCCTTACTTCATGCTGTTTTTCATCTGACCTTGTGTCATGCTCTCCGCGTACTGTAGTAATCTTGTCTACTTCGTGTCGTCCTTTTTCTACTTTGTGCTGTTCTCCTTCTACTTCGTGTTGTTTTCTTTCTATCTCGTGTCGTTCTCTTAGTAGTGTTCATTGTGTCACCACTGCATCTCGTGTCGTTCTCTGTTTAGTGCACCTCGTGTCGTGTCCACTTACCTCATGCAGTTCTAGTTCTTGTGGCACTCAAGGTTAATGATTCTTATCTCTTTGCAGGTCCGAGGAAGAACATTCATCGGTGTCTGGGTGCACATGATCCGATACTGAAGGAACAAATACGAAAGGGGCACGTGGCAGGAAGGTTCTGGATCAAGCGTGTGAAGCACACGCACTCTGTAACCCATCCTCCTGCTGGCTGCTGATATAAAAAGAACAAAGGCTGGTCGAGCAAGGGAAGGCAGGAAGCCCAAAAAGAATAGAGGAGCAGAGATTAAAAAGAGGAAAAAGAGCAGAAGAACAGAAGAAGAAAAAGTGTGAGAAAGAGAGCTCGTGGAGAAGAAGGAAGAAGCTGCTTGAAGATCTGTCTTCACTGGACCGTGGATCAGATCCAGGCCAGTCAGCTCCGTTGGGAGCCACATTGTGCATTTCATTTTTCAGCGTTCTGTTTGCTGAAGTTATTCTCATTTCGTGTTTTTGTTTTCTTCCATTTTCATCTGGTTATCTTGTTCTTCCGATAGCCCTGTTGGGGATCGGGTTCCTCCTGTTGGTTCAGGAGAAGGGAGATCTGATCTCCGGGTTGCAAGTGACAGGTTGTCACTTGTGGGTTGCCCTCTGGTTAGAGGAAGGGAGGCTAGTCCTCCGGTTCTGGGCTTGTGGTTGCAAGTCCAGTGGTCCCTCCTGGTCTGGAGGAAGAGAGGTCTTTGACCTCTAGTTTCTAAGTGGCTGGGAGTCACTTGGGTGTCCCTCCGGTTGGGAGGAAGAGGGGAGGCTGTTCCCCTGGTCAAGCTGTGTGGCAGCAACTGTTTGCAGACTGAGTCTGCTTGGCTCTAGCGTTTGCTAGTGAAGCCTCACTCCGGTTGGGAGTGAGGGGTGGATGTAGGTTTGAAGGACCGAACCACCTAAAAAATCTATTGAGCAGTGGCTTGTTTGTCTGATTTGTTTCCGCTAGATGCTTGAATAGGCGCGCTCCATGTGTTTGTATTTGTGTTGAATCGAATTAGTTCTATTCTGTGTCGTTATCTAGCATCCTAATTTTAATTTGGCCATTATTCGTAGAAGGATTCATTCACCCCCCCTCTGTATCTGGGCCAAGCACCCTAACATGGGCCCCTCACTATCTATTACTGATTTGGTTGCCGAAAAGATGAAGCCCGAGGAGGACTTTGTTTTATTTGCTGATAGGTGGAGAGCCATGGCCGAAAAACTGAAAGACACACTGTCGGAAATGGAGCAAGTGAAGATGATTATATCAAACTCCGCTCCGCAATTCCGTCATATTCTAGCCATGAATAAGTTGAGCACCATGGAAGAGCTTTATGAAAGAGCAAGATACATACAGACACAGATGAAAGATTCACCCATTATGGGTATGTTTGAACCAAGACCGAAAATGATAAGAAAGAACATCAATGTCGGAAATACTGGCACTACTACCGAAGGTACTGTTACTAACGAGCAGGTGAGCGCATTTGGCAACTCCACACCTTTCCGCCACCCTCTGAACCAAAGATCACAACAACCTGCCTTCCAAAACCAAGTCCACCAGCCAAATAATAATCTTCCTCCGACCTTCCGGCCTCTTCCACCTCAAGAGCAACAACAACCTCACTTCCCACCGCAAAATCAACCCCCACAATACCACCAAGTGCCCCCGCCAGCCAATTATGCACCACAACAACCGCAGCAGCTGAGGAGACCGTTGGGGCCTAGAAGGGCCCAATACCCTTCATTACCAGAAAGTCTACCAGATATCTTCAATGCCCTCATGGCCGCCAACTTGCTCACCTTGCCTAAAGAAAGGATGGTGTGGCCGCAACATGTAGACACCTCTCGGTATTGCGTCTTCCATCGACAGCCGAGACACACTATCGACCATTGTTTTCACTTCAAAGATCATATACATGATATGAATGATCAAGGTGATATTGATTGGGATGAGATGAGGAGGTTCGTTGCTACATTGAAAGCACGAAGGCCTCCTCGGCAACCACAGGCTCAGCAGCCTCCGCAGTAACAGCAGCTCAGCAGCAACAGCAGGCTCATGCACCTCAGCCAAATATGGGGATTGTTAATAACCCACTACCGGAGCACCCGGTTCAAAATCAACAAGTAAACCCTGTTACCTCAATCCATGAAGTGGAGAGAGGGCAGGGCTGGCATGAAGAGCACGCCTCTGTCGGGGCCATTAATCAAAACTCTAGTCAACCACAACCACCACAATTATTGAGAAGACTTCAACCCGCACCTTCCTTCCAACTGCCACGTCTCCTCATACGTTCCACCACCACTCCAGGGCCACTTAACCCTAACCCTACTCCTTCACGGCCTCTATTTATATGCCAACCCACAAATTCTCCTTCACCTCAAAACCCCCCACCAAATAGACCTCTCCTTATCCGCCCCACGCCGGCATCCGTCTCCCCTCCTGTTTCACCACAACCTACCCCGTCCACCACTATGCTTCCGAGGCCCCTCCTTGTCACCCGGCCCCCACCTCCGTCTTCCAATAACCCCTAGCCGGCGAGGCCTCTTATAAGAACCCCTCCCTTTACCAATCCTACTCTAGCATCCAACCCACCTTCCACGGTCCCCCCTACCTCCTCTAATCCTTTACCTACTTCAGGCCCGACAGAGGCGCCGAAAACAATGGTGCTCCGTAGTGGACGGATGTTTCACATAGTGTTTCCCCAACGGGAGCAAGAGCCAGTACAAGAGCAAGGAGAACAAGAACAAGAGTCTGTACCAGGCACAGAGTATGATCTATTGAAGCATTTGGACAGAACACCGGCCCGTATTTCCATTCTGGAACTAATTAGAAGATCCACTACACATCAGTTGGCCCTGAAGCAATATCTGCAAAAAGTAATGGTGAATGAAGATATCCCAGTTGAACAAGTTACTGCAGTTTTAAGTTCAGCGAGCAATCAACCGGTCGTCACTTTTTATGAACATGAATTGGCCCCACAGCCAGCCCAAAAATATGCATTATGCATTACTATTGACATTAACAAGGTGGCAGTGAAACAATGTTTGGTTGATACCGGGGTATCAATTAATATTTTGCCACCAAGTACCTTGAAAATGTGTGGCATTCCGGAGAGTCAGATCCGGCCATCTACAATCACTGTCACACCCTACGATAATACAAAGAAGCCACCTCTAGGGATGATCACTTTAAAAGTTGGTTTGGGTCCAGTTTCAGTCACAGCGGATTTCCATATCCTAGACATGGACCCGACATTCAACGGCATCTTGGGCCGTCCTTACATTCAGGAACTTGATGCTGTGCCCTCCACGAACCATCAATGCATAAAATTTCCACACAAAGGGTGCATTATCAAAGTTACCAGCATGCCCATTTTGCCAACTGACGACATACATTCTGCTACCTCAGTTCCTTCAATGTGGCCGGCTAATAGGCCCATATTGTCGGTTTTGGATGTGGCCGATCTACGACAAGACTTGGCAAGGCCGTCTCCTTCAACCCCTCCTACTATGCAAATGTCGCCATAGCCATCCAAAGGCAAGAAGAAAAAAGGTTTGATAAACACCCCGGGATGGAACATTTTAATGAAAATGGGGTATAAAACTGGCAAAGGTTTGGGTGTTAATCTCCAGGGGAGAGTCAAGCCCGTCAGGCATCAAAAGATGATTCCCCGGGGTGGCCTAGGGTACAAAGGGCCAAACAAAGATGAAGAATGGCCATGGGCCGTCATGACTTCAACTCTCAAGACAGATCGGCAGCCTCTTACATGGACCTTACAAACACATTTTGTGAAAGGGGGCACCCAACAGGAAGGGCAAACCACAATAATTACTTCCATGCTGGACTGTCAAGATGTACATGCACGGCAGTTTGTGTTGTGACTCCTCTGTGTTGATAGTGTTGACATGTAACTTTACTTCATATGGCAACACATTATTTTGATTGATTGGCAACACTGTTTATGTTTTGATGAAATTACTTTTATCAGATTGTCTGTGTGTTCCATGCATTTTATCTTGTTTTCACACTGAACACACACTCAAAGTCTCACAGTCTATACATTACTACAGTAACGTAAGTCTGTACACTGTCCGTGTCTCTTGCAGCATCCTAGCAAGTGTGTACATTGCCTGTCGATTGCAAAGTTTATACATTGTTATGGGTCGACCCCCTGTTCTCATGAGTCGACTCATCTGTTTGTGCATAGTCTACACATTGCCCGTCGTTGCAAAGTCCATACATCCACAGTGCATTGCATAGTCTATACACTGCACGTTCAAGATCAAAGTATATACATTGCTACATTACCTGCTAGAGTGAAGTCTGTACAGCCGAAGCACACATATCAAGTCTATACTTTGAAGCTACTGTGCAAGTCCACACATTGGCCTTCAGGCTTGAAAGTCTGTACATTGGACTGTGTCAACTCATTGCATTGACATACACTGTAGCTTCAACTCATTACATTGGCTAAGTCTATACACTGTCCGTCTCATTTAGAGTCTAAGGCAAAGTCTGTACATTGGACGGTGTCAGGCGAAGTCTGTACATTGAGCGTCTCAATGAGCGTCTCATGTAAGTCCATACATTGGACTGTAGCATGCAATTGTCAATGGCATCTAAGTCTGTACATTCCTTAGCGTCTTGATCTTCCAAGTCTATACAGGCTTCTGTTTTACAAAGTCTGTACATTGGTCTCAGACTCCAAAGTCTATACATCGCCTGTTGACTGCAAAGTCTATGCAGAGCTCAAGAGTTCGAAGTCTATACATTCATTCACTGTAGCTTGCACGAGGTAAAGTCTGTACATTGGCTTCCATGCCTCAAGTCTATACATTGGACTGTTTGGCCAAGTCTGTACATCGCTGTTTGCCAAAGTCTGTACATTGGCATCTATTTCTTCGTTGCGATTCAAAGTCTGCACATTGGGTTATTTACCTACGTTCAGCTTCGAAGTCTATACATCGATGCCTTTACCTACGTTGCAGTTCAAAGTCTATATAGTCGATGTTTTCCATTGCTTCAAGTCTATACAGCCGTTCTTTTAGAAAGTCTATACATCGCTTGTCTTCATTCGAGTCTCATGAAATATGTACATCGTGCATCAGTTCTGAAGTCTATATATCGTCTGTCTTCATTTGAGTCTCACTAAAGTCTACACATTGCATCTTCTCACTGAAGTCTACACATTGCATATTCATTCATGAAGTCTACACATTACATCTTCATTTGCGAAGTCTGTACATTGCATTGATCTTCACTTAGTCTATACATTGACAGTCTTCATATCACCTAAGTCTGTACGGCGGTTGCTTCATACAGCAATTCTGTACATCGCTTTCACTTATATGAAGTCTATACAACGCAGTTCTTCTGATAAGTCTATACAGAGTTGTTATTTAATCTGATCATCTGATACTCTGTCTGACATGGATTCTCTACTGAGATTGCTGACATGGCTCGTGATCCCAGGAGGACGAGGTGACCAGATGCTGCCACGTGGATGGAAACACCTCGAATCTGGAGAATTCCTTGGGCGGGAAAACGTGGAAGCCACGCGCCCTTATCCACCTGCTGCTGTTATATATAGCAGTCTTCATCTTCTGTAAAAGGTTGATCGAAGTTGGCGAAGTCTATACATCCAGCCTGAAGCAGCAGCCACCGAGATCCATTGTGAGAGGAAGAAAAGCAGAGAAGAAGAAAAGGAGAGAAGAAGAAAGTGAGAAGAGATGAGTTGAGAGAGTTATATGAGAGCTTGTGAATCAATCTCTTGGTCCAGTTACCAGAGCTGATATTGCTCAACTTTGAGCTACAGTCGTTTTGGTTTTCTTCCATTCGATTGTGTTTTTCTTACTTTTCAGTCTTTGTTATTTTCTTTTGAAAACTCTTGTTCGATCAAGCTGTTAGTCAGCGGTGTCAAGCTGTGAGGCAGCGGTGTTGCAGAGGTGTTCCTCTGGTCGGCTAAGCTGTAGTGCCCAGCAGAGCAAGCTGTGAAGCTCAGCTGTTACAGAGGGTGTTCCTCTGGTCGGGATAAGCTGTAAGCCCTAGCCGTTGTTGGAAAGCTGTAGAGCCCAGCAGATTGAAGCTGTGTATCAGCAGTAATCCACATTCGAGTTGAATGTGGGGTGGACGTAGGTCGGATTGACCGAACCACCTAAAAGTCTTTGTGCCTCTCGTGTGTTTGATTGCTTATTCAGCAGATCTTGTGTGTTTCATTCGGTGCATTGGCTATGTTCTTCTAATTTCGCATTTGATTCTAGGCCTAATTTTTAAAATAGCCAGTTGATCTATTCACCCCCCCTCTAGATCCACATCCTGTGGTGATAGAGCCTTCCATCTAACCTCAACACTTGGTATCAGAGCTAGACTCTTCTACAGAGACTTACCGCCCGAAGAGGATAAGCACAGATGGACGGAAGAGGGATGATAGCTGAAGGACACTCCACATCCAAGCCCCCGTACTTCGATGGAACCAACTACGCATACTGGAAGCACCGTATGCAGGTATTCTTGAGGGCTAAAGATTATGAAATTTGGAAGGTGGTTAGCAAGGGACCTTTCGAGCTGTCCCCAAATGAAGATGTATGGACCAAGGAGGAAATTAGAAGGTCCACGCTCAACTGGAGTGCAATCAATGCAATCCAGTGCTCTCTGCATCCCACCGAGTTCTCACGAATATCTGCCTACTCCTCAGCGAAGGAAATGTGGGATGCACTTGAAGTCATCTATGAGGGGACTTCACAAGTCACAGAGACTAAGACTAATCTACTGGTTTCAGAATACGAAGCTTTCAAGATGAAGCCTAATGAGACGATCAAAGAAATGTATGCTCGGCTGACTATTATCACAAATGGTCTCAGAGGCTTCGGGAAAAAATATTCTGAGTATGATGTAGTCAGGAAGATCTTGCGATCCTTGACTCCAATTTGGCACACCAAGACCACAGTTATGGAAGAGTCAAGAGATCTGCACAATACTAAGGCAGATGAGCTGATCGGATCTCTAATGGCTTATGAGATGAATTTGCCGAAGATAGAGGAGGCTGACAGAAAGAGGAAGCCTATAGCTCTGAAGGCTGGTGCTAGCAGATCCAGTTGATCCAGCTCCAACGGATCATCAACTGAAGAGAGCTTGTCTGAAGAAGAAGTGGCAAATGCTGATATTGCCATGATTACTAGGGAATTCCGGAGATTTCTCAAGAAGGAAGGAAGAAGATTCAGCCGAAGAAATCCCAACAGTGGCCGCCGAGACACAAGGTATAAATCAAACCCTGTAAAGAAAGCTGAGACTAATGTTTGCTATCAATGCAGGAAGGCTGGTCACTTTAAAGCTGAATGTCCAACAAATCAGAACCTCAAGGACAAGTCCAAGAAAAAGAACAAAAAAGGGAAAGTTATGGTGAGTACCTGGAGTGATGAGGACGAGGGATCTTTGAGCGTCACTTCGGACAGTGAAGTTGAAGCTGAGAAGCCAATCTGTCTCATGGCAACCAGCTCAGAAGATAGAGAGGAAGAATCTGATGAGGTATCCTCTCGCTATGAAAATTTTACTATTACTGATTGGATGGTTGCTTATGTTGAACTTACTGATAGAGTAGATGAGGTCAGAAAAGAAAACAGGCATCTACGAAGAAAAATTAAAATCATGCAAAATGATACTTCATTGTCTGATAAAATTACCTGCTTAGAAACTGAGAACAGTAAGCTGAAACTCACATGTTCTGAATTTGAAGAAATCAATAAAGAACTGAAAATTTCTAAGGAAGAAAATGTGAGATTAGACAATGAAATTGATGCATGGAAACTAAAAATTCAGAATTATGAAAATGAGATAAAAATTATTTCTGAAAAATATGAAGCTGTCCTCAATGTGAATAATGAGTTTAAAAAATCTATTGATGAAGTTCAGAAAGATAATGAGGATAAGCTAAAAACAATTGAGAAAATGACCCAAGGATCTGAAAATTTAGATGCATTATTGGGGTCAAAGGTAAATTTCAGAAGAGAGGGCCTAGGATTCAACTCTAGTGCAACTAAAAGCTTTGGAATGAAAACTATTTCCTTTGTTGCACAAAAGGAGAAAGGACCTCTGATCAACATGAATTCTAATAATGCTGTAAAGACAAATTTGAATTTGAAAAGGCTAAATGCAGAGGAGAAGGGCAAACAGAAAGTAGGTGAGCCTAGTAGAATTGGGACTTCCAAACCTAGCTCTAGTGCTCAACCCAAGGTTAGGGGTCAGCCTGCTCAGGTAAACAAACTCCATGTCAATGCCAAAAAGTCTTCACCACCATCATCATAAAAAAGGACCCAACTAAAACCTATGAATAGGTCAGCAGGGTCAAGGGTGCAAGGAAGATAAAATATTTTCAGAAGTCAGCCCAACAAATTCAATCCACCTAGAGTTCAGTCCTACTACCCCACACAGCCAATCTATCCTAATGGGTGCGGGTGGACTAGAACTCAAGGGATGCATACAGGGTGTGTTCATCAACCTACACACTTTTACAGACCCTATGTCAGAAATTGGGAAAATGGGTATGGTAGTCGGATGCCTAGGAATTACCAACATTTCCACAGCCAGCCCAGGAACTACTATGGCCAAAACTTTATGAATGCAACCTGGCCGAAGCATTGGCACAACAACAATAATTCTGTGAATAACTCTGTTGGTGCAAATAAAAAGAAAATCAAGAAAAATAAGAAAAGGCAAAATAAAAAGAAATCTGGAAAATCCACTGAGCAGAACTGCTTTAAACAAATGTGGATTCCTAAAAATCTGCTGTCTTGTTTTAACTGCTTTTCATCTTCTCTGGAGCCCAATCAGACTTGGGTTCCAAACTCTTTGCCCTAATTGTGTGTGCAGGTATGCCTGGCAGCCAAGAGCAACTTGTGGTACTTGGACAGTGGCTGCTCCAGGCATATGATAGGAGATAAGGCTAAGTTTTGCATGCTAACTAAAAAGCTAGGAGGCCTTGTCACCTTTGGAAGCAACACAAAGGGTAGGATCATTGGATCAGGTAAGGTAGGTAAGTGTTCTACCTGCTGCATTGATGATGTTATGCTGGTTGAAGGGTTAGCTTATAATTTACTTAGTATCAGCCAGTTGTGTGATAAAGGACATAAAGTCTTATTTGATTCTCAATGCTGCAAGATTTTTAAACCTGATTCTGAAATTGTCAAATTTTCTGGAAAAAGAATAAATAACACATACATGATAGATTTAGATGATATTCAGCATTCTAACCTATGTCTTACTGCCAGTAGAGAAGATTTAGCATTTCTATGGCAACGTAGGTTAGGCCATGCGAGTTATACTATTTTGCATAAACTAAACAAGCATAGCATGGTTAGAGGACTCCCTGAAGTCTCTTTTAAAAAGGACAATAAATTTTGTAATGCATGCATTCAGTCCAAGTTGACTAGAAAATCATTCAAATCTAGGACAGAAAACCTATCCACTAAACCTTATGAATTGATACACATGGACCTATTTGGGCCAACCAGGTCTGTCAGTTTATCAGGGAAGAGGTATGGGTTTGTCTTAGTAGATGATTTTTCTAGGTATACTTGGGTATTTTTTCTGTCACATAAGAATGATGCATTCTCAGAATTTCAGGAGTTCTGTATAAGAATAAATCAGAAATTTGAAAATATTTTGACTGATCATGGAGGTGAGTTTGAAAACTCACACTTTGAATAATTTTGCAGGTCAAGTGGGATTCATCATAAGTTCTCCTCACCCAGGACACCTGAGCAGAATGGTGTTGTAGAGAGGAGGAACAGAACTCTAGTGGAAATGGGCCGAACTCTCTTAGTTGAAGGTCAACTGCCAAGAAAATTCTGGGCTGAAGCAGTCAACACAGCCTGTTATGTAATTAACAGGGCAATGGTAAGACCTTCCACCCAGAAAACCCCTTATGAGATTTTGAGAGGTAAGAAACCTTCAATCGCCCACTTCAAGGTCTTTGGTTGTAAATATTTTATACATATAAATGACAAGAGGGACCTTGATAAATTTGAGCCAAAAGGTGAACCAGGAATCTTCCTCGGTTATTCTGAAAACACCCGGGCTTATAGAGTGTTCAATTTAAACTCAAAAATTGTTGAAGAATCTCCACACATTATCTTTGATGAAACCTTGATGGAAACTAACCATGGTTATTGCAGGAACGAAGATGGGAACATGATGCGGGACGAGACCACGGACACGACAAGCTCGCGGTTGTCCCTTAACGAGGGAAGCGTCGGACGTGCGCGGTTGAGAAACCGGCAATGAGCTAGGGTGATCGGCTCTCTCGTGTGCCCGGATCGGGTCACGGGACGGTCTCGCACTCTCTCGCAGCAGCGGTAATGAATAGATAAAGCGAGCTAGATATCCCTACACATGCTCTCTAGCAGCGGCATAAATAAATATATATGAAGTAAGTAAAATGCCAAGTAAGGGAGCGAATGCGATACCTCCACGCGCTCGGCGTGGGGACGACGGACCCGGACGAAACTCGTACTCCCGGGATAATTAATACACCATATTACAGCAAATGAATTACTGCCCACTCCATGTGTAGACACGCCGTTTCTGATGTTACGACGAGTAAATCCCATATTATACCGTAATGCTCTGAAGTGGCTTACATTTTCTTTTATTTGAGTGATTTCCGTAATTGTGGTTAAATTGCATTATTTTTGTGAAAGGGAGAAAATTATAATATGTGTATATATAAATAAACAAAAGAGAAAATAAAATAAAAAAAATGTGTATGTATAATTATGTTTACATAAAAAATGTAATTGCTTTTCTTTAATAATATTTTCGTAAATATATATATATATATATATAAGTAATTACTATATATATAATTGATAAAAATATATTTATTAAAAAAATAATAAATATAAAAATATAAAAAAGCAAACAAAAGTAAATAAAACAAACAAAATAATAAAAATAAAAATAATATATATATATATATTTATTATCCTCACGTCCCTTTCTCTCCCCTTATTTTCTTCCCTCTCTCTTACGTAACCCTCTCATTTTCCCTGCTCATTTCCCTCTCCCTCACGGCACACACACATGCACACCCCCTCGTCCGCACTCACCCCCCACTGCACGGTCGGCCCCTCCCTCTCCCATCTTTCTCTTTTGGACTCCTGACACCTGCCAACACCATCTCCTCTCTCCCATTCTTCCCAAAAAAAAATGCCGCTCTCCCATCTTCCCCCTCTGCAGAATCACACACCCCCCTTGCATGCACTCTTCCCTTGCCCGTCGACCATCTCACCTTCCTCTCTTCCCACTGCCATCCCGCCGTTGCTCACGTCACCTCCGCCGCCATATCCATCTCTCCACCTCTCTCACGTCGCCACAGACGTCACCACCGCGGGCTCCCCTCGCCGACCTCCACCCACGTCGTCTACACCGGCCACCGCCGCTGTGACGACCCGAGGATCCGAGTACCGGAAAGGAACCGGCGCGTCTCGAATCTCGATCCGCCAACCCACAAGCCCGTAGACTCGGAAGGGTAGAAAGGAGTGGTGTGGGGGTACAAGAGAAGCTGCAACGACCACAGAGATAGCACAATAATCTAAAATAAAATGCACATAATAATATAAATAAATAACTGCTACAAGGTCCACAGTGTCTCATGCCCAAAAGAAAGTACAGTCAACAGGAAAGAAAGTACAGCTACACGGGGCATCCCCCGGAGTACAACTACGCGGGGCATCCCCCGGCTCTGGCAGACTGGCAACTAACCCTGACTGGAAGACCCACGCTGAAACTCGGCCGCGCCTCCCGCCGACCCCGCCTCACCTGAAGAGCAGGGATGAGCCTCATCTCATTGGCCCAGTAGGGATCCCGCGAATCCCCACCTCACACGGAAAACGAGGAAGAAGAAGACAACCCTACCAACCGAGAGTACGGTAGAACCGACAAGCTAAAGTAAATAAACGGAAAAGTCGTCTACTCTAACAGTACCGTAGTACGGAATCTCGGTCCAACAAAACACGAGTCCACGCCTGCCAGTGAACAGGAGCACCATCCACAAGAAGAACGACCGGATGCGTCCCCTGACGTCTTACACCGCGTCACAAGTGTCTAGCTACAACGCCCCGGGCGTGAGACTCAGACACGCAACAAGTACCACACAACAAGGACTAGCTGGGGTCGCACTCGTCAGTGCGTGTCCCAAGCCCCCAACTACGTGTGCACACACAGACCATCAGCTCTAGGTCGGGTCCTCTAGCTGGTTTTCCCCCCCATCGGACTCTAGTGGCAACGGCAAGGGGCCCTACGGTAACCAGCCTAAAAACCGCGTCACACTGGGTCTCGCTCTCCACCACTCCCAGGTGGGTCCGCACCCGCGTGCGCAAGAAGCTATGACTAGTGGACAGGTCACTGGAAGTAAGGACTAATCCACGGAAACCACCGACCAAACCCTAGCACAGACTCTCGATGATCCTACGGTAGGTACAGAAGCCGGGGACACGCATGAGGTCCGACCGTCCCTCAAGTCACGCGACACACCTACCGAGGTAACTGATTCTCCGAGGAACCCCGGGCGCCCCTGTGGCTCTCACTGGGTGCCCACGGCATCCCTAGGGCCACACGCCACAACCGGGTCCATAACTCATCCAACCGGAGGTCACGCTACCCGCAAAACGCGGTTCGGGGAAGGGAAAGGTCGCGCTAGGTATCCCTAGCGCGACACCGAAGAACGCGCTAGCTTTGGCTAGCGCGATCTTCCATGTCGCGCTGCCCAAGGCTAGCGCGTTCAATATGAATGCGCTAGTCTTGGATAGCGCAATCTGGAGATCACGCTACCCGAACCAGGCGCGTTCCCCACCGCCTTACTGTTCATCTTCTCCGACGGACACGCTCGGACGACACAGCGCGTTCATCAAGAACGCGCCACTGGACTATAGCGCGACATCGGGCCGAGCCCGGTTCGCGAACTACGGCCGAAAATCACAAAACCACGCCCATTCACCCCCTTTGGTGAAGGGAAAACAATGGGGAATCACCCCACAACGACCTAGCATGCATCTAGAGCCCCCAAATCGATCAAAAATCCCACGAATCGACGGATCCGGCGCTCAAACCCCAAACATAGAAATAACCCTCTCGGCATGAATCTAGCCCCTCTCGGCCTCTCCACGGCCTAGAAATCACGGGGAATGCTAGAAAGAGGGTAAGGATTCGTCCCCCTACCTCAAGGAAGCTCGAAATCCACCGAAACGCTGCCGATCTTCAAATCTAGCTCAACCACGAACTCCACATCCACGCGCCAATGGGGGCACCGCCGTGATCCTCTCGCCGCCGCCGTCGTCACTGCGCTGCCGCCAAGGTCCACCACCCGTCGCCGGAGGGAAAGGGGCCGCCGCGAGGTTCCAACGGGCAAGGAGGGGAAAAAGGGGAGGTGACCGTTGCGCGCTCACGGGAGGGGAAAAAGGAAGAAGAAAAAGGGAAGAAAAAGAAAAGGAAAAAGGCTTTAAATAGAAAATCCAAAAAATGCCAAAAATACCAAAAAATAGAAAAATACACCTCCTCGACCGTCTCGACGCGTTGATCGCAACGGTACCACTCGCGGGCTGGTGAACGACCCGGTTCACCCCCTACAGGGTTCCGAAGGACTCGCCGAAACCCGTACGCGGAAATCTGAAAACGCGCACAGAAAAGCCGCGGACACACTCCGGGCCTCCGAAACGACTCCGGATCGCGCCGATCCGAACATGAAAGATGTCCAAAACGAAATTTCGGACACAACAAGGTCGAACACCCTGACAAACCAGATCCGGGACCCATAACGAAGGATCCGAAAGATCTGGGACATTACAGCCGCGAACCCCCTCATGCATACCTCTCTCTCCCTCTTTCCCGAAACAGCCACCTCCGCCCTCCCCTTCCTCTTACTAGCTCACAGCCGCCTCCCTCTCACTTGCCGGTGCACCCTCCGACGTCGTCCGTCACCTCTCCTGCCGGTGCACCCGCGCCCTCGTCACCACCGCTGCCGTGAACCTCCGGCCTCCACGCCTCCACCGCGTCCACATCATCGTCGCTACCGTTGTCGTCTGGACACCTCAACGCCACCGCCGCTGCTAGCCGCAACGAGCACGCCGTCGTTCGCCACCCCGTGCATGCACCGCTCCCCTCGCCGTGAAGCACCCATGCAGCTCGCCTCTGCTAGCCGCCATGAGCACGCCGTCCACACCGCAGCCCCCCGCCGGGCACCTCCCCTCCTTGCGCTCCACCCTGTCGCCAGCCGCCTCCGGCCACCCCCCGACGCCGTCAGCCGCCTTCCCGCCGCCCGCCTTCGCCGTCCGACGCCCCCCCTTGCGACGCCCTCGCCACTCCGACACCGTCCCGACCGCCTCCGCCCCCGACGCCGCGGCCACCGCCCTCGCGAGACCCCCCCCTCTCCCTGCTTCTCTCTCCCTCTCACACTCTTTCTCTCTCCCTCTGCTCGTCCCCCCCCTCTCTCGTTCCTCTCTCTTCCCTCTCTCTTCTCTCCCCCTCTCTTTTCTCTGTCGCGTCCCCCCTCTCTCTTTCTCCCTCCCTCAACCGCTCTCTCTTTCTCTCTCCCTCTCCATCTCGTTCTCTCTCTCTCTCCCTCTCGATCTCTCTTTTTTTTATTTTATTTTTTTAATCATCCCCCCTCTCTCTCTCTCTCTCTCTCTCTCTCTCTTTCTCTCTCACACGTCCTCTCTCTCTTTCTTCTGTCTTTCCCACACGCTCTCTCTCTTTTTATTATTATTAGTTTTTCCTCCCCCTCTGTCTCATCTCTTCTCTCTCTCTCCCTTCCTCTTTCTCGATCTCTCTCTCTCTCCCACATTTTTTATTTTTTTTAATCCTCTCTCTTACCCTCTCGATCTCTCTCCTTTTTTTTTATTTTTTTTATTCTCTTCTCTCTCTCTCTCTCCCTCCCTCTTTCTTTCTCTCTCCTATATATAATAGATATATACATAATACATATACATATATATCATATATATATACATAATACATATACATATATATATATATATATATATATATATATATATATATATATCTTCTCCTTTCTTCTAAAAAACAAAGTCTTAAAAATAAATAAAAAAAGAGTTTTCTGTCTCCCTTTCTCGCCTTCTTTCTCAAATTTTCGTTCTTTTATTTCGACCAGTTTACATATATGTTTATAAATATTTGTATTTACGTATATGTCAAATATCTTTAATATGTCTAAGTATATGTTTATGTAAATATATTTATCGTTCATATGTATATGCTAGTGTGTGTGTTCTTATGTCCGGCTTAACCAGTTTATGAAGTTCGCTCTGAAGCTCTTTGGTTGCGCTGTGCTCGTGCTATTGAAGCCCGTCTCAAAGCTCGTCGCCGGTCTTCCCCGATAAGCTTTCCCCCCCTTATTTTTATTCAGTCAGTTAATTATATTGCATGCATCATTTAGCATATGTGCTATGCCTTTCTCTCCGAGAGGGCCTAGCTTGTGAGTGTCTTTGTGTTTGCGCATTTCATCATGTCATTCTCCTACCCTTTTAATTCTAAAGGGGTTTTAAACACACCAACCAGGTACGTGTTCGTTTATGTTATTTACAGTTTCATTACCTAAGGATTGGTACTATACCACCGTCGTTCTCACCAACCAGTTTTCCTCTGTTTGTTCTTTGTGTAAGGGTAACCAGTTAAAGGCCCTCTTCTTCGGCCTGTCGAAAGAAGAGGAAGAAGGAACCCACGCAATTCCCGCGTCAAAGGCAAAAGTGATCAATCAATCAGTTCGGGACCCACGGTCCCTGGCGATCACAACACTCCTAACGCGCGCTTCATTTTGATCATCTTTGTTTTAATAACACCCGCGGAGAGTTACTTCCCGCAGCGGTTATCTTCTTCCGTCTCTGACCTCACCCGCGCGGAGGATTATTCCCCGTGGCGGTTTCTGTGATTTACTTTCTGTATATCTAACTCCTAATTAGTGCGGTGGGTCACCTCCCGCGACCGTTTCCATTTCAACATTTTATTTTCTGCACTTTACTTTCTAACTCCAAACTATTTAATTTCAGCATTCCCTTATCATCGCTTTAAAATCCCGCGGAGATCAACACCTCGCGGCGGTTTATTTCATCCTTTTTCCTTTCCTGTCACATATACTTATATTATAGTAAAGACCCCGCAGAGGCCAAAGTCTCGTGGTGGTTTATATATATATATATATATATATATATATATATATATATATATATATATATATATATATATATATATATTTATTATCTATATTATACTAAAAACCCCGCAGAGGCTACAGTCTCGTGGTGGCTTCTATATATATATATATATATATTATTTATATTATTTATGTTGCATTAAAAACCCCGCAGAGGCCACAGTCTCGTGGTGGTTTCTATATATATATATATTTATATATATATACTTATGCTTATTATTTATGTCATAGTAAAAACCCCGCAGAGGCCACAGTCTCGTGGTGGTTTATATATTTATATACTTATACTTATTATTTATGTCATAGTAAAAACCCCGCAGAGGCCACAGTCTCGTGGTGGTTTATATATTTATATACTTATACTTATTATTTATGTCATAGTAAAAACCCCGCAGAGGCCAATGTCTCGTGGTGATGTATATATATATTTATATTTATTATTTATAATGCATTAAAAACCTCGTAGAGGCCAATGTCTCGTGGTGGTTTATATATATACTTATATATATTATTTATATCGCATTAAAAATCCCGTAAGGCCAATGTCTCGCGGTGATTTCCATATGTACATATATTAATTACTGCTCATCTTGCAATATTGTTGTTAAAACCCCGCAAAGACCAATGTCCTGCGGTGGTGTGCTTTTATTCATATTGTTCTCGTAACTGTTCGGGGAATGATATATCGTTACAATTTCCGAGTCTACGTGTCTTCCCGTCTGTCAACTCCTATTACGTAGAGTCCCAAGACTCGAATTCGGTATCTGAAAACCTGCTCTCGGAACGGTGGGTTACGCCTACCGGGAAGGGGTTCAGTTTACGTGAGAGGGTCTTCGGACCCCTATCTCCGCCATGTACCGGAGTTCGGTCAGTGTAAGTTCTTTCTGTCTCTATTAGAGTGTTATTTGTAGGTTGTACTTGTCCACCGTTCTTTCCATATCCCCTATAGCGCGCGTTTCATTGTTTGTCCTCATTTCTTTCACCCTTTATTACTCGGAGAGGGAGAAACCCCATCTCTCTCTCTCAGTCCACCACGTGACGCGTTCACACCATGCAGGGAGGTAAAGGGCTACACAAATGGGCCCGGGAGGACCGAATTCGGGTTGACGGGCGGCTTCTCGCGTCTCTTCGACAGCACCCGAACACGTGACGGTGGGGCCCACGTGTTGTCCGGAGGGACCGTGCGGGACTCGATGTCACCACTGTGGTGGGGACACTTGTGGAAGTGTTCCCTGGGCTGGCGGCATGCTGGTTCGCCGGCCGGAGGCCGGGCGGCTCCGTTCGGCACCGGTCGGAATGACCGGCCACGGACCTGCCGGTTCTGTTTTCCGGCGCGCGCTCCGGCGAGAACGGACGCTGCGATCAGCCCCGACGTCGGAATGCGACGAAACTAGCGCCTTTGGAAAGATGCTTCGAAGGGCTTCAACCCAAGTGGATTACAGAAAAATAATCAAGCCTATACGTCTGATTGGTAAATTTTGAAGGTTGCTGTTGTACAGTTCCTAAAATCTCAGGTCAGCAGAGAACTTTCCTGTGGATTGCCTTTGACCATGAGGTAGATGTCCGAATCTGATTTTATGTTCTTCAGAACAGTTGTGGGAAATCAAGTTACGAAACCAGGACTATTTTTTGATCTGGATTTGGAGGTGGTGGTGATTTTTTCTAATTTTGGAAGTGGATGGTGGTCAGATCTGGGATCTGACTGACAACACTGTAGCTGAGGAAGAACATGAATTTCTAAAAATAGATAGAAGTTTGATAAAAAATTAAGAAAATTTTGGATGTAGGGGGGATGGACAGAACTCCCAGTAAAATTGGGAGGGTTTGGACAAATCAAGAAGATGGCCGGAGGTGGGAGACACAGGGCTGCTGTCACTGTAGATAGAGACAAAACAGAACTAGGAATGAAAGATGCACGAAAATGGGAAAATACTAAACGATAGAATTTGGGCGTGAAAATTTAGGTGGAGCTTAGGATACAAGGGAAGAACACACAATAAAAATTGCAGCTTGAGATCTTCACGTGGTGGAGAGCAGATATTCGGACAAGAAACCTCTATCCAGGATGGACAGAACACCGAAGGCGGCTCCGCCACGGCGTGATGGCGGCACGAACGGCGGCGGCGGCACCGATGATCACCGGAGGTGGGGGGAAGGAGATATCACTCTAGAATGGGGGTTGGGGATGAAGAAACCAGGGGGAGAGAGAGGAGAGGTCGAAATTCTCCAAGAGAGGGGTTCTTGCACAATGATTTTTTTCACTCTCATTAATTCAATCAATTGGAAAATACAAGCTATATATAATAAATGTAAAAAAACACTAAATGCCCATAGATCTGGGGTTTTGAAGGGCATATCAGGGAGTTCCTAAATATTTCTCCCATGTGGTCAAAACACTTAATATCTATTTTAATCTAACTTAGACCAATTATATTCAAACCTACCTAATTTTCACCAACCAAGCCTAATAAGGCCAAAGGAAGAGGGCGCCCCCTTCATGGGCCTCCCTTGGGCCAAGTATGGTTAAAGGCCATGTAACAAGCCCACTAACCATGCTAGACTCTTCCACCCTTGGTGGCCCATGAGAGGGAGAAGCCTATTTGGGCCTAAGTGGCTATTAAGGTCCATAATGATGGCCTTAAGACCCAATATGGAATAAGCTCCTAATGGACTCTACTAATGGCAACCTAGCCATGGACTATACATTAAAAATGGCCCAATGACTTGTTATAAGCCTTACAAGGAGCCCAAATGAAAGAAATTACACAATTACAATCTCATACAAGCCAATACACACAATACAACCCATAAGCTCTTGATGTCCTCATCAGAACATTTTGAAAGATGAAAACTCTGCAGACCAGTCTGATGGTGAGGAAGATAAAGAAGAGCAAAATGAAGAAGAACCTGAAGTTCAGGGGGAGGTAAGTGAAATTCCTGAAACTCAGATTGTTAATATTAGATATCTTAAAGATCACCCTGTGAATAATGTCATTGGCAATCTGAATGATCCCCCTAGAACTAGATGTCACTTTAGAATTCAGGATGAATTAAATGCATATGCTCTTGTCTCTCAAATTGAACCCAAGTCCATTGACTGTGCCCTCAAGGATATGCATTGGATTAATGCCATGCATGAGGAGCTTAATCAGTTCGACAGGAACAAGGTGTGGCACTTGGTCCCACCTCCTGATCATGGAACAGTCACAGGGACTAGGTGGGTTTTCAGGAATAAATCTGATGAATTAGGGAATATTGTTAAAAATAAAGCAAGACTTGTTGCTCAGGGGTACAACCAGGAGTTTGGTATTGACTTTGAAGAGTCATTTGCCCATGTAGCCAGATTAGAAGCTGTTAGAATTTTATTAGCTTATGCATGTTCCCGAGGTATAATCCTCCAGCAGATGGATGTAAAATCTGCATTCTTGAATGGGGAAATTAATGAGGATGTCTATGTTAGACAGCCCCCTGGGTTTGAATGTCTAGATTTCCCTAATCATGTTTAAAAATTAAATAAAGCTCTCTATGGTCTTAAGCAAGCTCCCAAAGCTTGGTACGACAGGTTGAGCAAGTTCCTCACTGATCAAAATTTCACTAGAGGAGTAGTTGATCAGACCTTGTTTACAAAGGTGAGTCATTCTGAAATTCTTATTGTACAGATTTATGTGGATGATATAATTTTTGGGTCAACTAACCCCAAATTGTGTGAGGAATTTTCTAAAACAATGACTAATGAGTTTGAAATGAGCTCAATGGGTGAGCTCAAATTGTTTCTTGGACTGCAGGTTACACAAACAAAGGATAGAATGTTTATAGCTCAGTCCAAGTACACAAGGGATCTACTCAAGAAATACAAGATGGATAACCTTAAAGAGTAGCTTCTCCAATGGGTACCTCTACAAGCTTGGATGAAGACACTAAAGGTAACCCATTTGACCAGAAGTTATACAGAGGTATGATCGGATCCCTTCTCTACTTAATAGCATCTAGGCCTGATATTCAATTCGCTGTAGGATTATGTGCTAGATTTCAGGCCAGTCCTAAAGAAAATCATTTTAAAGCAGTGAAAAGGATTTTTAAATATCTGCTAGGCACCCAAGAGCTAGGATTATGGTATCCTGCTAGGTGTGAGTTAGAGCTTCTAGCTTACACTGATGCTGATTATGCTGGGTGTCCAGTAGATAGAAAAAGTACTAGTGGCTATTGTCAATTCCTTGGTGGCTGTCTAGTATCTTGGGCATCTAAGAAGCAACACACTGTAGCCTTGTCTACAGCTAAGGCTGAATATGTTGCAGCAGGTAATTGTGCTGCCCAAGTACTTTGGATTAAGCACCAACTAGATGATTATCAGATAAAACTGGAATGTATTCCAATTCTATGTGATAATACTAGTGCCATATGCCTTGCTAAAAATCCTGTTCATCATTCTAGGACTAAGCACATAGAAATAAAACATCATTTTCTAAGAGATGCTGTGAACAAAAAGGAAATTAAACTGGACTTCATTGAAACAGACAAACAAGTTGCTGATATCTTTACTAAGCCACTTGGAAATGAAAATTTTAATTTTTTAGAAGAGAACTTGGCTTGTGTAAATTTCAGCATAATGAATGAACTCTTTGTTGACTTGAATAAAACTTTTGAGCTGCTTTGAATAAACTTCTGATTTGGACTTGCTGTTAATAGATTGAATAAACATTGTGCAACAGACTTATGATAATGCATGACTCTCATATTTTTTATTGCACTGCATCTCCTTGCATTACCCTGGTATATCCAATGGTAAGCTACCAAAGGGCGGGGAAGCATGATTTTCAAAATCATTTGTTCAGTCCACATCTGCAAGATCACATGCACATAGACAGGGGGAGTATTGCATATAATTCAGAATTAAGTCTGACAGTATGGCAATCTTTTAGTCAGTTCTAATATTAAGCAATAGAAAATAGACTTCTTCTCTCATAAGAACTTTAATTGCTTAAAGACTGACTTAATGGTTTAAATTTATAATCTTTAGAGTTGAAAGACTACAATCCGTCAATAAGGATGCTGAAAATTGATAAACCTCTCAACCCTTAACTTATTTCATGTCAGACAAAGCTAATTATATCTGAAATCTGAAAACTCATCTGAAATCATATTAGAGAAGCTAGGTATGTGTATTGTCCTTAAACAAGTCATTCTGAAACAAATAAAGGGTAGCTAAGAAAGATATTGAAAAATATTGAAAATTATTTGAAAAATAGTATTGACAGAGTAATGACTGGTAAATCACTGAGAAATTGAGTGATCCATCAAAGAAGTGGACATCACTCATGTCATGAGGTGTATCAGCTATCTCTGTATAAAATGATCAAAACAGTAGGTTATTTTCACTGAGTACCTGGGGGTAACCGGCGTCTAATAAACGTGTACCCTCACACAAAAAGGTGTCAATCAATTCTATTGAGTTTGATCATAGGCAAGATGGTCCATCATGTTGAGTATCTAGGGGTATTGGCGTCTAATAAACGTATACCCTTACGTAAAAAGACTTTTGGTACCTGAATGCCCTAAATGAAATAATATTGAAAATACTGTTCCTTCAAAGAAATTTCATGGATGTCAATTGTTTAATTTCAATACATGACCTGGTTTCTCTTAACACATTTTACTGAGTCTATGAAAGTAAGATATTCTGAAACTGAATCTCTCATGTAAATATGACTCTGGTTTATTGTTTTATCATGCACATCTACCTTATCCAATGAATGTAGTGCATGAACTCTCATTTTTATAACCTTTAAACCAGAATTTCAATTTCTAAGCCGTTTCTCAGTTCATATGACTGAAGGTTCTGTGCTTTAGTTACTTAATTTCTGAACTACTTGCTAAGAATGCCAGTCAGCTGAACTTTCTTTTTCCTTCCCTTGCACTCACTTTCCCTCCTATTTGCTGATGGTAAAGGGAGAGAATATTGTCGGAATTCATTCCTTCAGTTCAGGGGGAGAATTCTGAATTGAGAATTTTGATTCAGGGTGAGTGTATGCATCTGCATCATGGTATGGCAAAGGGGGAAATTTTGTTAGCAGGGAGTTGCTTACATTCTGTAGTATGCAGCATGTCATTCATAGCATCTACATGCATGCAGCATGTCATTCATAGCATCTACATGCATCTGAATAACAATCTGAATAACAAATCATGTCTTTCATCAAAAAAATGCATCTGTATGACAGGATGTTGCTACTCTGTATGATAGGGGGTTGCCATCATCAAAAAGGGGGAGATTGTTGTGACTCCTCTGTGTTGATGGTGTTGACATGTAACTTTACTTCATATGGCAACACATTGTTTTGATTGATTGGCAACACTGTTTATGTTTTGATGAAATTACTTTTATCAGATTGTCTGTGTGTTCCATGCATTTTATCTTGTTTTCACACTGAACACACACTCAAAGTCTCACAGTCTATACATTGCTACAGTAACGTAAGTCTGTACACTGTCCGTGTCTCTTGCAGCATCCTAGCAAGTGTGTACATTGCCTGTCGATTGTAAAGTTTATACATTGTTATAGGTCGACCCCCTGTTCTCATGAGTCGACTCATCTGTTTGTGCATAGTCTACACATTGCCCGTCGTTGCAAAGTCCATACATCCACAGTGCATTGCATAGTCTATACACTGCACGTTCAAGATCAAAGTATATACATTACTACATTACCTGCTAGAGTGAAGTCTGTACAGCCGAAGCACACATATCAAGTCTATACTTTGAAGCTACTGTGCAAGTCCACACATTGGCCTTCAGGCTTGAAAGTCTGTACATTGGACTGCGTCAACTCATTGCATTGACATACACTGTAGCTTCAACTCATTGCATTGGCTAAGTCTATACACTGTCCATCTCATTTAGAGTCTAAGGCAAAGTCTGTACATTGGACGGTGTCAGGCGAAGTATGTACATTGAGCGTCTCAATGAGCATCTCATGTAAGTCCATACATTGGACTGTAGCATGCAATTGTCAATGGCATCTAAGTCTGTACATTCCTTAGCGTCTTGATCTTCCAAGTCTATATAGGCTTCTGTTTTACAAAGTCTGTACATTGGTCTCAGACTCCAAAGTCTATACATCGCCTGTTGACTGCAAAGTCTATGCAAGGCTCAAGAGTTCGAAGTCTATACATTCATTCACTGTAGCTTGCACGAGGTAAAGTCTGTACATTGGCCTCCATGCCTCAAGTCTATACATTAGACTGTTTGGCCAAGTCTGTACATCGCTGTTTGCCAAAGTCTGTACATTGCAATCTGTTTCTTCATTGCGATTCAAAGTCTGCACATTGGGTTATTTACCTACGTTCAGCTTCGAAGTCTATACATCGATGCCTTTACCTACGTTGCAGTTCAAAGTCTATACAGTCGATGTTTTCCATTGCTTCAAGTCTATACAGCCGTTCTTTTAGAAAGTCTATACATCGCTTGTCTTCATTCGAGTCTCATGAAGTATGTACATCGTGCATCAGTTCTGAAGTCTATACATCGTCTATCTTCATTTGAGTCTCACTGAAGTCTACACATTGCATCTTCTCACTGAAGTCTACACATTGCATCTTCATTCATGAAGTCTACACATTACATCTTCATTTGCGAAGTCTGTACATTGCATTGATCTTCACTTAGTCTATACATTGACAGTCTTCATATCACCTAAGTCTGTACGGCGGTTGCTTCATACAGCAAGTCTGTACATCGCTTTCACTTATATGAAGTCTATACAACGCAGTTCTTCTGATAAGTCTATACACAGTTATTTTTTAATCTGATCATCCGATACTCTATCTGACAGGGATTCTCTACTGAGATTGCTGCCATGGCTCGTGATCCCAGGAGGACGAGGTGACCAGATGCTGCCACGTGGATGGAAGCACCTCGAATCTGGAGAATTCCTTGGGCGGAAAAACGTGGAAGCCACGCGCCCTTATCCACCTGCTGCTGTTATATATAGCAGTCTTCATCTTTTGTAAAAGGCTGATCGAAGTTGGCGAAGTCTATACATCCAGCCTGAAGCAGCAGCCACCGAGATCCACTGTGAGAGGAAGAAAAGCAGAGAAGAAGAAAAGGAGAGAAGAAGAAAGTGAGAAGAGATGAGTTGAGAGAGTTATATGAGAGCTTGTGAATCAGTCTCTTGGTCCAGTTACCAGAGCTGATATTGCTCAACTTTGAGCTACAGTCGTTTTGGTTTTCTTCCATTCGATTGTGTTTTTCTTGCTTTTCAGTCTTTGTTATTTTCTTTTGAAAACTCTTGTTCGATCAAGCTGTTAGTCAGCGGTGTCAAGCTGTGAGGCAGCGGTGTTGCAGAGGTGTTCCTCTGGTCGGCTAAGCTGTAGTGCCCAGCAGAGCAAGCTGTGAAGCTCAGCTGTTACAGAGGGTGTTCCTCTGGTCGGGATAAGCTGTAAGCCCTAGCCGTTGTTGGAAAGCTGTAGAGCCCAGCAGATTGAAGCTGTGTATCAGCAGTAATCCACATTCGAGTTGAATGTGGGGTGGACGTAGGTCGGATTGACCGAACCACCTAAAAGTCTTTGTGCCTCTCGTGTGTTTGATTGCTTGTTCAGCAGATCTTGTGTGTTTCATTCGGTGCATTGGCTGTGTTCTTCTAATTCGCATTTGATTCTAGGCCTAATTTTTAAAATAGCCAGTTGATCTATTCACCCCCCTCTAGATCCACACCCTGTGGTGATAGAGCCTTCCATCTAACCTCAACAGTTTGCTCGCCACATAGCCCCACTAGTTACATATAAAGCCCTGGAGTCCTTACGGCCAGATAAAAGGAGAAAGATGGATGACCCCGAATGTGACTGGTATAGATGGTTCGACATGAACGACATCACCATTGCTCTGAGCCGACTGTTTATGCCGACTGATCTAGAATGGCCTCCATTGATTCATGAACTGATTGAAAAGCCAGCAGTGATCACGGACAAGAGGCAGCTTCTAAGCAATTACACAGATACCGGGGAGCCTGATGTGACGTTCGAAGAAGGCTTCAATGTGGATAGGCTATGGGCCGGACTTTTCTCTCTTAAATCCATCCATCCAATGATTTTTGTCCATTTACTTGATAAAATATTTTGCTCAGATATCCCTAGACCGCCCGCGGTCTTGATAACCTTTTCTCCAAATTCACTTCAAGTTTCTCCTCCGATTCTTCCATTGCTACTCGAGTAATTTTCTAAACTCTCCATCACACCCCCGCGTGGGCCATCACTTATTCAATCTCTCTCTAATCTTTCAATCTCAACACCACCTCCTGTCCCTTCCTCGCATTGCCTTATTATTGAAAATGAAAAAAAAATGCCAAAATTCAAACTCTCCAATCTTCCATCTCTTTTAAAGAAACCTCCTATCTTGCATCGGAGCACGCCCCGATCTAAGGGCCGCTCTTTCAAGGTTCGCTAGTGGACCTTCTCTTCTCCTCCGACAAGGAGGCCCCTCTTGTATCCCCTCCTGTATCCATTGCATCTTCGTCTTTCTCTCCTCCATCTCATTTAGGTCAGGGTAGTTCGTCTAGTTTCCCATCCTATTCCCCTCCCCCTCCTTCTAATAAGACCTTTGGGGTAGCTTCGCATAAGAAATCCAAGGGTAGGCAGATTCCCCATAGATTCTTGCTAGATTTAGCCAGAAGGTGCCAGGCATGCTTAGCTCTTCCTGAATTTCTGGAGAATCCGATTATCTTGCCAGAGATAGAATATGAAGATACTTGTGATCTTAATGAGGGTTTTGGTGTTTATGAGATAATGAATGATGAGTACCCTATTGAAGAGGGGGATGAAGAGTACGAAGAATATGAGGACGAGGCTGATGCTTTTGCCAGTGGCATGAGAAGATTCGACGAACCATCAGCCTCAGTAGAAGAGCCTACCAAAGAAATAAATCTGGGTACTGAGGAAGACCCTAGGATTGTCCTCATTAGCAAAAATTTGCCGCCCTCTGAAGAAGAGGCGCTTATTTAGGTTCTTCAAAAATACAAGGACACGTTTACGTGGAGTTATGAAGATATGCCTGGACTAGACCTTGCGCTCGTTGAACATCGACTCACACTTAAGCCAGGGTCCGTTCCGGTAAAACAGCGGTTGAGACGTTTCCACCCTAATATGGCATTAAAAATGAAAGAAGAGGTCGATAAGCTCCATAAGGCTAGATTCTTTAGGGTCGTCCTCTATCCCAATTGGGTGGCGAACATCATCCCAGTCATGAAGAAAGATGGAAAGGTTCGGATTTGCATAGACTTCCGGGACCTCAATCGCACGTGTCCTAAAGACGACTTCCCTCTCCCTCATATTGATGTTTTGATCGACAATACGACAGGATATGAGACTCTCTCTTTCATGGATGACTTTTCAGGTTATAATCAGATTTGTTTGGCAGAAGAAGATCAAGAAAAGACATCGTTCACTACACCGTGGGGGACTTATTGCTATGTGGTCATGCCCTTCGGACTTAAGAACGCTGGAGCCACATATCAAAGGGCTATGATGGTAATTTTTCATGATATGATCTACATTTATATAGAAGTGTATGTCGACGACCTGGTAGTGAAATCAAAGACAAGGATTGAGCATCCCGGGGTTCTAACCAAAGTCTTGCAAAGAGCGCGGTAATATCAATTGAAAATGAACCCAAAGAAGTGCATGTTTGGTGTTTCGTCAGGGAAGTTGCTTGGATTCATTGTAAGTAAGAGGGGCATCGAGATTGATCCCAACAAGGAGAAGGCTATAAGAGAAATGCCTCCTCCCAAAAATTTAAAGGAAGTCCGAGGATTGATCGGGAGGTTACAATTTATACGCTGATTTGTTTCCCAGCATTCACAAAGATGTAGGCCATTTTACGAGCTTACCAAGCCGGGAGTCAAGTTTAATTGGGATGGCAAGTGTCAGGCAGCCTTTGACGGATTGAAGGATTATCTCTCAAATCCTCCTGTCCTGAGGCCGCCAGTTCCAGGCAAACTGCTTGTTCTCTACATTTCTGTCCTGGATGACTCAGTAGGCACTGTCCTAGCCCAGGTTGATGAAGAAGGAAAGGAAAGGGCAGCCTACTATTTGTCTAAGCTTCTCAACCCCTGTGAGCAGAGATACTCAGCCATGGAGAAGACTTGTGCTGCTTTAGTCTGGGTAGTTCAGAAACTCAAGCATTATTTCTTAGCTCACGAGGTTCATCTCATCACTCGTATGAATCCAATCAAGTTCCTTCTTAAAAAATCCGTCTCACCGACCGATTAGCGCGATGGCAAAGCTTCCTTTCTCAATTCGATATCATCTACATTCAGCAAAAAGTGATTAAAGGCTATGCCAAAGCAGAACATCTCACTCATCACCCCCTCCCTAGATTTGACCATGTTCGTTCAGAGTTTCAGATGAGGAACTAATGTTCGTCAATCAGACCGATTCAATGTGGACGTTACATTTTGATGGAGCTTTGAATTCAAAAGGGAAAGGGATTGGCATTGTTCTTCTATCTCCAGAGGGTATCACTATTCCACTCGCCTCTCAGCTGGCATTTCTAGTTACAAATAATATAGCTGAGTACGAGGCTCTTCTAGCCGGATTGGAGGCCGCTCACCAATTCGGTGTTACCCAATTGTGGATTGTAGGTGATAGTCAACTTATTCTTCGCCAAGTGCTCACCAAGTGCCGCACGCTCAATCCTAAACTCAAACCCTATCAAGAACTAACTTCTGCTTATGCCAAGCTTTTCACCAAATTAATCTTTGTCCATGTTCCTAGTGATCAGAATATTCTAGCTGATGCTCTTACTTCCTCTTGGTTTTTCTTTCCGAACGGGATTCCACTCTATCATTGTTCACAGACATCTCATTCGAGCTATTAGGAATCCAGCTTTCCTTAGTGTTAAGGAGGAGGTGCTCATGAAGGTTAAGCAAGGTGGAATCATCGAGAATAAGGAGGTCATGTTAATAGATTTAGAGGAAGAATTGGACGACGAAGAGAAGCCGTGGTATTATGAGATTGCTAAGTATTGCCAGGATCAATCCTATCCTGAGGAGGCCACGGCCGAAGAAAAGAAATCCATTAGAAGAGTTGCTCAGCGATACACTTTAGTTGGAGGTGTGCTCTATAGAAGAGGTCTCACCGGGATATTATTAAGGTGCCTTGACGATGATGAATCTTGGAAGGTCGTGGAAGAGGCACATTCGGGAGTGTGTGGTGGCCATGTCAATAGCCAAATGCTAGCTGTGAATCATGGAAAATCCACTCTTAAAGGAAAATATATATATAAGTATATGCATAAGAGTAAAAGAAGAATAATGATGAAAAAGGGAGTAAAAGAGCACGTGGTGCTACTAAGGAGTGTGATCGCCAGAGGGGTTACCTCAATAAGAAGAAAAGATGATCGCGAATACCTGGTGAAAATAAGACGCGGGATGGATATGGATTCCTTCCTCCACCTTCTATCGGCCGGCCGATGAAGGGGGGTTTTCCTTGTTGATTACCTTGAAACAAAGAACAAACCAGTAAAAGAAAAGTGGATCAGCCGAGAGTGAGTGTAGTATCAATCCAAATAAACAGTATGATGAAATAAGAATATAGCATGCGCACCTTTTTGTTTGGTTTTAAAACCCCTAGAGAATTAGGGAGAGGAGGAAGATATGCATACTAATGCAAAGGAAAAAAAAGAAAAAAAAGTATGATGATCGATGATGATACGATGAAGACAAGCATACAAGGGAGAGGGAACCCCTGCTGTTCTTGTAAACAGTAAAGGGGAGAACCACCGGTGCAGCAGGAAGCAGAAGGAAGATGCCGAAGAGATCACGCGGATGAAGAGAATAACTCTTCTCTGCGCAAAAGAAAAACTGCTCTCTGCTCTTTTCCTGATTCCTGATTAACGGCTCCAGCAATACCGTGCTAACACCATAACCTCGCGCGAGATTGACTAGGGAATCCTTTTATAAGGTCTCGATCACAGATAAGCACGGATTTGGGAAGATAAGAATAGGCAGTGATCGTCAATGGCAAGGACTCTAGTTCCTAGATCAAGTAAGGTGATCAAGAAAAGCAGGGAACTCTTTAGGAAAGATGAGTTTAAACAGGACACGAAAGGGTGAGAAACGACCTACCAAAGGGCGTCAATTCAGAATTGACGACCTGCCCCAGGACGTTAATTTAAAAAATGACCAGGCTTAAGGCGTCACTTCCTGGATTAAATTTTGGTAATAAAAACCTTCTTTATTTGAAAATTGTGAAGAGACGCCTGAAGCAAAGGTGTTAAACAAAACACGTCCTATGGAAGGACGTTAATCATTGATTTTCAATCAGGGTGGGACTCGTAAAACACCAGGGATTGACGCCCTTACAATTGGTCATCCTTTCTTTAGAACACGCCTAAGGCAAAGCCGTTAATTAAAACACGCCCTAGGCAAAGTCGTGAATCACAAAAAAAACGCACAAAATGCGAAGAAAACCCACAAAAATAGAACATCTTTATTTTATGGAAATACTGAAGTTCACTTTGGGGTATTATCATAGTGACATGAGATTTGATCATCATAGCGTCAATTTTGGCGTGTCTACAGCTGCCCCGTCTTGGCGTCTGCTTTGGAAGGGAGTGAGACAAAATGGAGAGAAAGTGCAACAAGCGGAATGAAGTGGAACGAACTGATAAGTAGATGCCAAGGTGTGATGTGACACGCCTCAGATACTAAGCATTGGAAATCTTTCCAAGATTCTGAGTGAAACAACTCCGAGTAATTCCAAGGAAGCATCGATTTGCTGGATAAAGGAGACTAAACTAAGTAAGAAAAATGTGCACGTGGGCACGACAGGGAGACACCATTGGAGAGCGGTTACCAGCCAACGTGGATGTGCTACAACCAAGGTGGATTTGCAGAAAAATAAAGAGAATTGAGATGAAGACCCAGCAAAGGGACATTTTCAAAGAACTAGCCTGAGCGGCTTCAGAGAGAATAAAGTACTCGATTTGGAATGGGATATCTCATGTCAACTCAATTAAGAACGAGTGACCTTCATTATTACCATAATATGAAGATTTTCAGCATGAAGCTCAAAGTCCTACATGATGCATGCTGGGCTAAAAGGAAAAAGATAAAACATGCTAAAAATAGAAAATAATCAAGGATAATATTGCTAAGCCATCTAGATTTGGTCAAGAATCCAGATCTCTGAGCTGACACTAAGCCGAAGCCCGTTTGTCCGTGTATCAACTCAGAAAGTGGAACCATCGTCCCAGACTTTTAATGACTCAACGGCCTATCCGTGTGATCAAGACTCTCCTGAAACTATCACTATTTTTGATGAAGGGGAACTTAAATTCCAGGTTCATCAGAACCACAGGGTCCTTGATATGCTATAATAGCGTAGATACCATATAGTAACAATGCTTACAGGAAAGGAATACAGAACGGAATGATGTTATTCTGACGAGTGACCCATGCTCCTCAAATTCTGCAATCTTCTGCACTTGAAACTCATTAGTTCTCTCAAAGTAAAGCAAAATATGATCATAAGTGCTTAACCAAAAATAACTCCAATTAAAAGATAGCACTTAAGTTCATCAAAGCATATGGAGAATCAAATATGCAAGTCAACAAATAACGACTGGAGTTCATGGTGTCAAATTTATAAGAGACGACTGACATCAAGGCGTCTAAAGATAAAACACGCCCCTCATCAAGGCGTTGATTGAGGTGAAAGTTCAAACAAAAGACGCTCCTCAGGAAGGCGCTAAATAAAACACGACCGTAATAAGGTCGTCAATTTCACAATTGACGCCCTGACGAAGGACGTTAATCATCTGGAGCTCGCAACACCCCGCTTCCGACTAAGAATCAAAAGCTTGATCCCAGTACTAATTGTAATCAATCTTCCAACTTCGAACAGGCATCAGATTCTCCAAACTTCTATAAAAAGGAAGTATCTTCCTCAGATCAATCAAACAGCTCATCGAATTCTTGCTTCTTCTGCTTCCTCTGTCTGTTCACAGGTGTTGCGACTGCTCAGGCTCTACTTGCAGACTGAAGATGGAGAGAGCTATTAAAAGATCCAAGATTTCAACTCCCAGATTATCTGAGATCAACGGGCACATCAGCAACCGCATTGCCATGAATTAGGTAAAGATTGATTCTCTGTTCCTTCTTTTATATCTTCCCTGAACTACTGCTCTTTCAAACTGCTTCTTCATATTTCTTCTGTATGCTCATGTCTGTTTCTGTTTTTTTCTTTTCCTTCTTCCTCAGGACTATCCAAATGTCCCAGGTGCTAGGAGATTCACAAAGATTAAGTGGCTGCCTCTTCTCCTCTCCAAATTCTCTTCAGATATGAGGGTTTACTTAGCAAGATGGCACCTTCTAGGTCTAGTTACCCATGCCAAACATCATGATCAGATTCACCTTGATTGGGTTGCCATAGGGGCTCTAATTGAAATATGGCACCCTTCCACTCACACATTCCTTTTCTCAACTTTTGAAGCCACTATTTTATTAGAGGAATTGAAGATGATCTTAGGCTTAAAGAGGATGAAGCAAGGAGAGGAGGAAAAGATGGCCATCATGCCAAAACCAATTTCTTCTCATGAGCTATTAACCAATTTAATTCCCATCCCAAACTTAGTGAACCAAATCAAAGCTACCAAGGGAATTAACCTCCTAAAGCTTGCTTCGTGGGTATACAAGAGATCTGATCAAGCTAAAGAAGAGGAAGAGATAGAGCGGGTAGCAAAGGCCTTCGTGGTATGTTTGGCAGGAGCGATCTTATTCCCATCCACGGAGGACTTTCTAGAGGAGGCCCAATTAAGCGCCGTGGCAAGCCTATGGGAAGGAGAGAGAGCGAGACCGGCAATTCTAGCCTATCTCTACAGCGGGATTACCTCGGCGGCAATGGGGAGACCAATCTATGGATGCATGCTAGCACTCTCAAGTAACCTTCACTTCAAGTTCGATCCATGTGATGAGACCCAACAACCTTCTAGAATCTTCTCAAAGAGCCCACTCTCTTACATGACCGGTTCACTTGGGATAAGCAATAGGGTGACGAACCGGATTCCTCAGATTAAGAAGAGAGCGGAATGGAGAGAACACCTCAAAGTAATGCCAAAGAACCTTTTCACTTGCGCCCCGGGAATACTCAAGACTCAAGAACTCTGTGCAAGATTTTCTCCCGGTACGGACCTTAGACTCATAGGCGCTTCAGAATTCGTTCTGTATAACTCACACCGGTGCCTTCCTCAACTCGGGCTTCCACGGCAAGTACTCGAAGATCCATCTCATCTCCCTCCGATCAAGACACGGAACCTTGGCAGCAATGAGGATGGAGAAGAATGCACAACTATCCAAGCTCTGTGAAAATCAACAAGACACATCATCTTGTGGAAAACTCAGAAGAAGACAGAGATCAATGGAAGTCTTATGTAATAGCTTTAAGAAGCTTGAGGCCCAAAGCGGCTCATTGAAGTAATGTAATCTTTTCTTCCAATAGATCAATGATGATTTTCTGATTGAGCCAATAACACAGTGATTCTGATCAAAACTTCCAATAACTTGCGGTTCTGTTGCAAATAACGACTCAGGAAATGTCGTGAATTCACAAAGTGATGCCTCAGCCAACGTCGTCTTCAATGATTGATCTCTCATAACTGATGCCTTCACCAATGGGCGTTAACTGAATAACGTCCTAAAACAAGGCGTTAATTCGATTTATATTCCAAAAAGTATTCATTGAAATTCCAAAAGTAACGCCTTCAGAAAAGCCACGTTTTATATAAATAACGCCTCAGACATAGTCGTTACTCAGAAACAGTAATCATTACTCCCATTACATCAATCAGTCCCCATTGAATGCGTCTGACGACGGTTATCATTCCCCATGCAAACAAAAATAACGCCTTAAGAAATGTCGTCAATTATCAAGAAACGCCTTTGTTTCCGTCGTTAATTCCATAAGACACGGCCTTCCTTAAGTCGTTAGTTCTTTTTGACTGTTCGACTTAACTTTCCCTCCTTTCTTCTTCTTCCTCCGTTCTCTTCCCTCTTTCTCTCTTCTCTCCCACTGCAACCCTAACCGAACCCTCCCCCATCTCTCATTGTCTCTCTCTATCTCTCTCTCCCCTCTCCACACCCTAGCCCTAGCCATAGCCATGGCCGGTGGACTCAAGCGGCAGAGGGTGGCCGCACCGGAGGTTGTGGACTTGGGCGAAGACGCCCACGAGGAAGACGCCGTGGAGGCTCCACCGGCGGCGCCCGAGGAAGGTCCTGCGGCGATGGCCGGCGATGAAGAAGAACACGGCGACGAGGCCGTGGGAAATGAAGAAGACGAAGGTGAAGGAAGAGGAAACGAGGAAGAAGAAGAAGGTGAAGGCGGTGAGGATGAAGAAGGAGAAGACAAAGAGGATGAAGAAGAAGAAGAAGAAATGACGACGGTGGCCGTGCCTCGCCGTGGCCAACTCCGGCGGCCACGTCAGCCACGGCCCGAACTCCGGGGAGAGTTGACTGGGCCTAGACGCCAGAAGGTAAGCCTCCAACCCACTTTCCATTTTTTTCCAAATTTATTTTCATTTTTCGGTATTTTCAAAGCCCTCGGGTTAGAAAGCTCGAAACTCAGAAAAGAGACGCCCTTATGGGTGTCGTGAATTCATTTTATTTCCTGAAAAATAATTAACATCATGAAAACACGCCCTGCAGCATGTCGTCTATTTAAATTATCATTTTTTTCATATCAATCATGCTGTTAATTCCGTGCATTTGTTTAACTATATATTTTTCCATGATTTATATCGCATGCTGTTTTTATTTTATTTTCACAACCCTAGAAAACAACGCCCTCCATCGGGGCATCAATTCAATAGATAACGACCAGAGGGATGGTCGTCCATTTCATTAATTCCAGAATAAATTATTAAAACCCAAAATCCATTTTAACAGAAAACGCCCTACACAGGGGCGTTACTTAATCAAATGACGACCCTGGGACAGGCGTCAATTGGAAACCCTTTTAGAAATTTAGAAATTAACCTCAGAACCACGCCCCCCACCGGGGCGTTTCTTAGATAAACAACGACCTAGGGTAGGTCGTTAATTCAAAGCTCACTTAGAAACCACGCCCTCCTCAGGGGCGCTAATTAAACAAACCACGACCTGGGGATGGTCGTTAATTAAATCAAACATCAAAATCTCAACCAAGGCAATTAAGTGAATTTCAACCAGAATAATTGAACAATTAAACCAAAATTTCTTTCTTTATGCGTGCAGGGGTTGATGAGGACACAGATCTCCTGGGTCATGGTCCGAGCAGCATATTACGGCCTCCCCGAGTTCCAGAGAGCGAGGGTAGATGCTATGGGGTTTGGGGCCTTCCTTAGCATAGAGCCAGTCAGACACGACCTACCACTTATCCAGGTTCTGAGGGAGAGATGGGATAGGACTAGCCGGGCATTCCTGATGCCTTGGGGGCATATGGTTCCTACCCTAGAGGATGTAGCTAGGATCACGGGACTTAGGGTAGACGGGGAGGCAGTGAGTGGGATCACCTTACCAGACTATACCGAGCTCGCCCAGAGGTTGCTAGGGCTAGAGATAGTCTATGAGACACCTAGCGAGTGTAGGACTATCTTCCGCACTGACCTGACTACAGTGATGGGCTTAGGGGATGCTAGGCATAGGTCAGGGGAGTCCTTAGAGCGATTCTCACAGAGATTGATCGAGGGGGCTAGGGCAGTCTATTGCCAGGATCCAGCCGACAGGGAGAGGGCAGACAGGGACTTGAGGAGGTTCCTACTGCTGCTGCTCGGGAGGCTATTGCTCGGGACGAAGGGCGACGTCATCAACTGCTGATTCCTAGGGATCCTCGAGGATTTAGAGGGAGTCGGCAGATACGCCTGGGGAGCGGCACTGCTAGCGCACATGATGGCTGACCTGTCCACGGGGACAGGACGAGAGACGACTGTCAGTGGCTTCTCACCTTTTCTTCAGGTATGCACTTATATATTTTCCCTTCTTTCTTTCTTCATTCTTCTTTTTATCTTTTTTTTTTATGCATGTGAATGCCTTACTAATGCAATGCATGGATGCAGGTTTGGAGCCATCTGTACATGCCTATGGGGCGCGCCGACCCACGGCCAGGAGGTGAGGGAGCTTTCCCTCTAGCACGGCGCTGGCTGCCGGTGGTCTTCGGTGCCCCACTCGGCTACGAGTTGTGGGTGCTACGTAGGGAGTTCCGTGACTTTCCTCCCTCGCTGGTACACATGATGAATGTTATGCGATTTTTTTTCTTTACTTTTGTGCGAATATGATGATGATGATGAATATATGTTTATGGATGCAGGTGCGATGGAGGCCCTATGAGGGGATGACCGACGAGGGCCAGCCGTGGGTCGTAGCGGGCCGACCTCGCTTCGAGCTTGAGCTTTGGGTTCATTGCTTGAGTGAGATTGAGCCACTACGGCTTAGGCTGGTGATGAGGACCCTGGGCCTACACCAGGAGTGGGTAGAAGTTGGAGAGCCGCGAGGGATCGGAAAGAAGACGCGCGGTCGCACGAAGGCGATCGACTGGAGGGTGCGGTTCGAGGACCAGTACGCCGACTGGCGGCGAGGCGGGACCCGAGTCACCTCCCAGGCGACTGACAGCTCTGAGTACCTCCGGTGCTACTGGGAGGTTTACGCCAGTCGACCCCAGATGAGGGTCCTAGGGGTATGTATGAATGCACTTATTTCTAAATTGAATGCAAATGCTTATGTATTTCTATTATGCGACTAACATGAAAATGGATGCAGGATGCACGAGACATAGCAGCGATGGATGCCCAGGCCCACCTACACAGCCTGGAGGACCAGCTGGCCACCACACGGGCGGACCTTGAGACCCTGGTGAGTGTTAAATTTATGCAAATGAATTATTTTTTCATGAATTATTGATGATTAGCCACTGACAATCTTAATAAATGCAGCGTGCCCAGCAGGGAGCAGTAGGGAGAGATACGGGAGAGGCCTCTAGCTCGAGAGGGCCTAGTGCAGAGGCGACTGCACTAGCGGAGCAGCTGGCGGGGGCAGTGGCTCGGGCCGAGGCGGCAGAGCGCGACCTCGCCTCACGGGTAAATTCCAAAACTCGAACCTCATTCAATTGTTGATTATATATTACTTTGTGCACTGATGAAATTCATTTTTTTCAGACTGAGGAGCTTCGAGCTGCTCTTGCTTGCGTCTGCGAGGGACAGCATGCGATGACTGCCCAGGTGAGTGATTTACTTTTCATCATGTATTGCTTATTTCATGAATTATTGAACTGTGGAACTGATGATTTATTTACCTGTTTGCAGACCAGACAGTTACAGGCGGCACGTACCCAGGCTGCCCTGGCCGGGACAGAGCTGGCGATCCGCGAGCAGCGGATTACAGAGCTGGAGCAGTCCTTGAGGCGACGGGAGGAGCTGCCTCAGGACGTGGCAGAGCTGCGGGTTGCCCTCGAGCTGGAGCGGAGAGAGCATGCTCGAGAGCGGGAGGAGCACTTGGCGGACCGTGCCCGTCACCACGAGCTACAGCAGTCAGAGCATGCTCGGTACCAGGAGCTGGTGGCAGCACGCGAGCGTGAGCTGGCAGACTCGAGGACCTAGCTGGTCCTTTCTCAAGAGCGGCTACGAGTTGCTGAGGAGCGTCTCCAGCGAGGGCGTGAGCGAGCTCGTGCTGCGGGGTACTCCTTCACCAGCTCCACCTTTGTGGCGGGTTCTTCTCTTCGAGAGAGGAGCGAGGCAGGGGGCCAGGCTCGAGTTCCAGCTTCTTCTCGGGGGCCCATGCCTCCTCCACCAGCGCCTCCTCGGGACGGCGAGGAAGAGGTAGAGAGTAGGAGAGAGGAGGGTGGAGGCGAGAGCTGAGAGACTTACTTGTACTCCTCCACCCTCACACCTGTACTCAGATATTTATGATGTATATATATATGAGATTGACATATTTGTTACCTGAGCACTTGTGTAGTTGTGTACTTGTGGTTGTGTATTTTGCTTCTTTTCCACGTTCTTTGTTTTACCTTACTCTGTCCCGTACCTGCAGCTGTGGTTCACACTTGGATAAACAGGTTAATTCATCTGTTCGACTTGGCCCCTTGCTCCATAAGCAAGGGGTGCCTTTACTTTTGACCTGGATAGCGGGTCAAGGGGCCAAGCCTTTAATCGAATAAGGCAACTGAAACAACCAATAAAGGGAGATGCAACACGCAAGCATACGTATGCAAACAATAATCAAGATGCCCTATGCAATAATGCAAGCACACACATGAAGAATAAATCCTATTTCCTCTTTTCTTTTCTTTTCCTTCTATATTTATTTATTTTTATTTTATTTTTCAAAAGACGCGTCTTAGATTAGGTCGTTATTCAAATAAAAGACGCCCAAGGTAACGGCGTGAATTTGAAAAATGTTTTCGAATTTTGAGAAAGCGACGACCTGGGAGGGGACGTTATTTTGAAGGAGACGACCTGAATAAAGGCGTGAATCAAATAAAAAGCGCCTTAAATGAAGGCGTTAATTAATTTTTTGTTTTCCAAATTGGGTTGACAAGGCTACCCAGACCGTGGGTCCTACACGGTTACCATTAAAAATTCATGAACCTTTCTTGAGTAATTAAAAGGGAGTTGACGTGATAATGATTAACTTATATTCGAGATTTCGCACGGTGCAATCTCCTAGGTCCGTCTCGACCATTCTGCTGGTTTATGATTTACCATAAAGGAAGGGATGGAAGAAGATATAAGGAAGCCCATAAGGGATTCTGAGATGCCTGAAGCAAAGCTACCTCCCCTGCCCTATGCCCGTTGGGGTTCGGTCTTTGGCGTAGGGAAACTTTGTTGCCTTTTGCCTCTTTATATTGCATGCATACGCCCAAGGTTTTCCTTGCGGGGACTTTGCCCTCTTGACATGCTTTTCTTTTCACCATTTGACTTTCACTTTGGAATTGATTTGCATTGATAAATAAAAACCTAATTGTACTTGGGCTTTTGTGGCATTTGTGTTCCCTTTTGGGCCCTGACTTCCACCTACTAGGGCGGCGAGTAGGCTTGGCGTATCTACCTCGAGGCGTCCCTTCCTCCCTTATGGGCCGAAGAAGGAAAGAACGGGTATTGTCTTCACCTTTAGTCAGGTTTTGACTTTCCTTCGGATTTTGCACCGCTTGAGTTCAAGAATAAAGCGTGTTAGTGTGTGCGGGTGTCAACCCCATTTTAAGCTAACAAGACGGGTGAATGAATTCTGAATTTTAACCGTTCGGACCTTGCGTCCTTACAACCGTGGCAATCATCTGGAAAACTTTCATTCTTTTTGGTTTTTTTGGAGAATTTCTATTTTTGGATTTTGGAAATATATATATATTTTTTGGTTTTGGAAATATATATTTTTTTGGATTTTGGAATCAAGGGTAGTATTTCTTAAGATACAAACCATTCCAAGGGTGAGTTAGCTCTTCTCCCTCAGCATTAATTAATTTGTAAGCGTTGCCAGGATAAACAACTTTTATAACAAAGGGTCCTTCCCAATTTGGTTGGAGTTTTGAGCGGGGTCCACCAGGTTTTACGAAAATTCTCTTGATTACCATCTCACCGACTTTGAATTTTCTCTCAATTACTTTCTTTTGATAAAAACGTGAGAGCCTATTTTGATAAACACGCGCATGCTCAGCGGCGACCAGACGCTTCTCATCTAGGAGTTCCAATTGAGCAAGGAGTGAATCGCGACGCTCATCAATAGGGAGTTCCTTGTCCAATTGTACTCGCAAAGATGGAATGAGAATCTCATAAGGGACTACCGCCTCCATTCCATAAGTAAGGGCGAAAGGGGTTTGCCCAGTAGGGGTACGAATGGAGGTGCGATAGGCCCAGAGAGCTTCAACTAGCTTGTCTGGCCAATCCGAGAATTTATTAGCCTCACACGTCTTTTTAACGATTTTGATCAAAGTCTTATTAGTGGCCTCTGCCTGGCCATTGCCCTGCGGATAATAGGGAGAAGAATGATGCAATGCAATGTTATACCTGTTGCAGAGATCCTTGAGCTCTTGGGAGATGAATTGAGGTCCATTGTCGGTGACGATGGTACTCGGGATGCCGAACCTCGTGATGATGTTCTTCATTATGAACTTGCAGACTGTTGATGCTTTAATTTCCACGTAAGCTTCCGCTTCCGCCCACTTGGTGAAATATTCCGTTGCCGTCAGGATGAACGACTTTTGCTTGGTCAGGAGGTTCGAATCACCAAGAGGTCCAATGATATCAAAAGCCCACATGGAGAAAGGCCATGGGGAGGACATGGGATGGAGTGAGGAAGCAGGAGAATGAATTTTGTCGGCGTGCAGTTGGCACTTAACACACCTTCGAACATAGATGGAGCAATCCTCTTCTAGAGTTGGCCAATAGAAGCCTAGCCTAAGGATCTTCTTAGCTAACATCTGGCTGTTCACATGACCACCACACACTCCTGAATGCGCTTCTTCCACAACCTTCCAGGACTCATCATCGTCGAGGCATCTTAATAAAACACCTGTGAGCCCTCTTCTGTAGAGCACACCTCCAACCAAAACATAACGTTGAGCCACTCTTCTAATTGCTTTCCTTTCTTCCACTGTGGCCTCCTCGGGATAGGATTGATCATCGCAATATCTGGCAATCTCATAATACCAAGGTTTCTCTTCGTCAGCCAATTCTTCTTGCCAATCCAAAAGCATGACCTCTTTGCCTTTAAGAGCTTCCTTCTGCCTGACCTTCTCGAGCACCTTATCCCTAATATCGAGGAATGCACGATCCTTAATAGCTGGAGTGTCACGCTGATGAATCAGAAGAACATGAAAATCACGCTCAGGAGGGAAGACTAGAGCAGAGGCCAAAGATGCAAGAGCAGCGGCTAGGATGTTCTGGCTACGAGGGACGTGAACAAAGATTAACTTAGTGAAGAGTTTGGCATAAGCTGAAGCAAGTTCCTGGTAGGGCTTGAGCTTAGGATTGATAGTGCGGCACTTGACAAGCACCTGGCGCAGAATAAGCTGACTGTCACCCACAATTCGCAAGTGAGTAACACCATGTTGATGAGCGGTTTGGAGGCCGGCCAAAAGAGCCTCATACTCAGCTATATTGTTCGTGACAGGGAAAGTAAGCCGAGCAGCAAATGGGATGGTGACCCCTTCTGGTGTTAAGAGAACCATGCCGATCCCTCTTCCTTGGGAATTTAGAGCTCCATCAAAATGTAATGTCCATATAGAATCGTGGGGTCGATTAATGGACATCAGTTCTTCATCTGGAAACTCTGAATTGACAGGATCAAATCGGGGTAGAGGGTGGTGAGCAAGATGTTCGGCAATGGCATAACCTTTGATAGCTTTCTGTTGAATGTAAGTGATGTCGAACTGAGAAAGGAAGCTTTGCCAGCGTGCTAATCGATCAGTGAGAACAGATTTTTCAAGAAGGAATTTAATTGGATTCATGCGTGCAATGAGGTGAACCTCGTGAGCTAGGAAATAGTGTTTTAACTTCTGAACTACCCAGACCAAAGCAGCGCAAGTCTTCTCCATGGCTGAGTACCTCTGCTCACAAGGGTTGAGAAGTTTAGACAAGTAGTATGCTGCCCTCTCCTTCCCTTCTTCATCCACTTGAGCTAGGACAGCACCCACAGAGTCATCCAGGACAGAAACATAGAGAATGAGTGATTTGCCTGGGATCGGCGGCCTCAGGACAGGAGGATTGGCCAAATAATCCTTCAATCCGTCAAAGGCTGCCTGACACTTGTCATCCCAATTAAACTTGACTCCCGGCTTAGTAAGCTCGTAAAACGGCCTACATCGTTGTGAGTGCTGGGAGACAAAGCGACGAATAAATTGCAACCTCCCGATCAGTCCTCGAACTTCCTTCAAATTCTTGGGGGGAGGCATATCTCTAATGGCCTTCGCCTTGTTGGGATCAACTTCAATTCCCCTTTTGCTGACAATGAATCCAAGCAACTTGATGGAAATCAAGCTAGCTGCCGCCAAAGCCAATCGATGAAGCTGCTGGGCTGGAGATTAACGCGCTACCTTTGGGTAGCGCGACCTGAAGAAAGCGCTAGGTTTCCCTAGCGCGATCTCAGGCAGACGGTCAACTGCAGACGCCCCAACTACCCAGCACTTGGAACTCCCAATGACTTCAATGTTCGCTGTTTCCCACTGTTGTAATTGATGTTTTAGTGTCGTTTAGGCTTCCCCTTCCCCCCTATATATGTACCCCATCTCGTTTGATTAAGGAATGGAATAGAAATGATTTGAGAAAATGAGTGTTTGAAGAGTATAGCATGGCTATATCTCTTATCTTCCCCCCCCCAAATCTTTGGAATCCCTCCCTCCTCCCCTCTACGGGTGCGATGCCCACGTTCTTCTTCTAATCCTCCCTCTTCCCCTTCACGGAGGCCGTTCGAAGATCCGGGTGCATCGGCTTTGAGAAGAGGCCGGGTGTGAGGCCCCATTCGGGCTCCGTTCTTCCTCCACCGACGATCGACGCCCTCCACCACTGTCAACGACGTGGCTATGACCAAGACGGAGCTTGGTTGCACCGGTCCTGCGATGGGATCGGGTGTGATGCCCCAGCCAACACCCTACTGGTCCTAGCTCGCCCTGCCATGCCCCTTTCTCCCTCGACGCCCACCCCCACTCCCCCATTCACCAAGTTATCCTAGCTAGCAATAGGTTAGTTTAGTCGATGTTTAGGGCCCCCATGTTTTGTTTAAGATCCCCCCCTGTCATATCCACTCTCCTATGTGCCCTCCCCTCGTGAATCACTCCCCCGAAGTCATCCACGAGCGCCCCTAAGTCCAACTTCTTCGTCCGGCGACTGTCTGAGAACGCGCTGTATCGTCCTAGCGCGATCTTCATGTAGGCGCCATGTTCCTATAGCGCGACTACGGGCAGAAGGTTGAAGAAGGCCATCCCCTCCCAATCTCGTTTCACATCACAACTTCCCTGAAGACACGCCAAATACGCACTTCTTGGGGTTCATCTTCAATTGATATTCTCGTGATCTTTGCAAGACTTTAGCTAGAACCCCAGGATGCTCAATCCTTGTCCTTGATTTCACAACCAGGTCATCCACATACACCTCAATATAAATATGAATCATATCATGAAAAATTGCCATCATTGCCCTCTGATAGGTGGCTCCAGCATTCTTGAGTCCAAAGGGCATGACCACATAGCAGTAAGTACCCCATGGCGTAGTGAATGATGTTTTCTCCTGATCCTCTTCAGCCAGATGAATCTGATTATAACCCGAAAAGCCATCCATGAAGGAGAGAGTCTCAAATCCTGCCGTGTTATCAATCAAAACATCAATATGAGGGAGGGGGAAGTCATCTTTAGGACACGCACGGTTGAGGTCCCGAAAGTCTATACAAATCCGTACCTTTCCATCTTTCTTCATGACCGGGACAATGTTAGCCACCCAATTTGGATAGAGGACAACTCTAACAAATCTAGCCTTATGAAGCTTGTCGACCTCTTCTTTCATCTTTAAAGCCATGTTAGGGTGGAAACGTCTCAACCGTTGTTTGATCGGGACAGACCCTGGCTTAAGTGTAAGCCGATGTTCAATGAGCGCAGGGTCCAATCCAGGCATATCCTCATAACTCCACGCAAACGTGTCCTTGTATTCTTGAAGTACCAAAATAAGCGCCTCCTCTTCGTAGGGCGACAAATTCTTGCTGATGAGGACAATCCTAGGGTCTTCCTCGGTACCCAAATTAACTTCTTTGGTAGGCTCTTCTACAGAGGCTGATGGTTCATCAAATCTTCTCATACCACTGGCAAAGGCATCAGCCTCGTCCTCATATTCCTCATAACTTTCATCCCCCTCTTCAATAGGGTCTTCATCATTCATGATCTCGTAGACACCTAAACCCTCATAAGAAACATTAGCATCCTCATATTCCAATTCTGGCAGGATAATCGGATTCTCCACGAATTCAGGAAGAGCTAAGCAAGCCTGGCATCTTCTAGCTAACTCCAACAAAAATCTACGCGGAATCTGCTTACCCTTGGATTTCTTATGAAAATCTACCCCATGAATTTTATTAGAAGAAGAAGAACAACTAGCTTGATTAGAATAAGCTAAAAAAGAGGAAGGAGGTGAAGAAGTGGATACATGAGGTGATACAGAAGGAGACCCCTCACCAGAGGGGGAGAAAAGATCTATCAATGAGTCATGAAAGAGTGGCCCCTGGGTCGGGACAAACTCGGAAAAGAGATAAGAAGTCTCCTCAACGGAGATGGAGGACTGAAGAGTTGGAATTTTGACGTTTTTTTTTCATTTTTATCTTTATCCTCATTTTTATTTTCCTTTTCTAGAAGAAAACAATGTGAAGGGAGAACAACAGGAGGAGTGGAGATTGAAAGCTTGGAAAAAGATTGAATTAGAGATGACCCGCGTGGGGGTGTGATGGAGAGTTTGGAGAATTGCTCGAGGAGCAAGGGGGGAATCGGGAGAGAAATCTACAGTGAATCTGGAGAAAAGCTGATCATAATTGGCGGCGGTCTCGGCACGCGAGAGAACAATTGAGAATGTAGAGAAGCTAGAAGAGACAGATGTATGGAAGTGAGAGAGAAAAGGCCGGCCCACAGCCTGTCTATTATAAATCCTTCTTCATACGGAACATCTGGCTCTCCAGTGTCCGTATAATCACTCAGCAACTGCCTCTTATCTGTAATCACAGTCGACTTTTCAATCAATTCATGTATTAGTGGCGGCCATTCCGGATCAGTCGGCATAAAGAGACGGCTCAAGGCAATAGTAATATCATACATATCGAACCATCTGTACCAATCACACTCTAGATCATCCATCTTTCTTCTTTTATCAGGCCTTAAAGATTCCAGGGCTTTATAAGTGGCCAATGGTGCAATATGGCGAGCAAACTGTCTCGCATGAACATCTTGACAGTCTAGAATGGAGGTGATTATTGTAGTCTGCTCATGATTCTGAACGCCACCCGTGACAAAATGTGTCTTCAATGTCCAAGTAAGTGGCTGGCGATCTGTCTTCAAGGTGGATGTCATAACTGCCCATGGTTCATCTTCATTTTTTCCCGGCTCTTTGTAGCCCAGGCCGCCTCGTGTAATCAATTTCTGAGGCTTAATAGGCCTAGTCCTGCCTTGACAACTGGCACCCAGACCTTTGCCGTTTTGATACCCCATTTTCATTAGAATTTTCCAGCCAGGGGTGTTTATCATGCTTTTCTTCTTCCTCCCATTGGAAGGCAAGGGTGTCATAGCAACTGTCGTGACAGTCTCGGGCGACATTGGCCGTGGGTGAGGGAGGTCTAGCATTGATAGCTACGGCTTGTTGGCAGGCCAAATAGAAGGAACTGATGAAGCCAAGTGTATATCTTCCTCCGGCAGAATAGGCATACTGGTAACTTTGATAATGCGACCCTTATGTGAAAATTTGAGGCACTGATGATTTGTAGAGGGCACCGCATCGAGTTGTTGAATGTAGGGGCGGCCTAGAATGCCGTTAAATGTCGGATCCATGTCCAAAATATGGAAATCGACCGTGATTGTGGCCGGACCCAAACTGACTTTTAATGTGATCATGCCTAGAGGAGGCTTCTTGGTATTGACGTATGCTGTGACTGTTATAGTAGATGGCCGAATCAGGTTTTCAGGAATGCCGCATAATTTCAAGGTGCTAGGGGGCAAGACATTGATGGATGCCCCAGTGTCCACTAGACATTGTTTTACAGCCACCTTATTGATGTCGACCGTGATGCACAGAGCATATTTCTTGCTGAGAGTGGCGCCAGTTCATGCTCATGAAAAGTAATCGCCGGCTGACTGCTAGCGGGCGTTAATACTGTAGTTATCTGCTCAACAGGGATGTCTTCATTGACCATAACTTTTTGCAGATATTCTTTCAGGGCCATCTGATGAGTGGTGGACCTTTTGATTAATTCTAGGATTGAAATTCTTGCTGGAGTTCGGTCCAAGTGCTTTAACAAATCATACTGAGTTCCTGGCACTGTCTCTTGTTCTTGTTCTTGCTCTTGCGGCCCTTGCACGGGCTCTAGCTCCCTCTGTGGAAAAATACGGTGGAACATCCGTCCACTGCGGAGCGGCGCCACATTTTGCCGTGCCTCTGTCGGGACAAGTGTGGGGGGAGGATTGGAAGAAGAAGAAGGTACGTTGGTGTTAAGAAGTGGTGGAGGGGCGTTTGAAGAAGGGGAAGTTCCCGTAGGGAGTTTCTGGTGAGGAGTTCAACAAAGAAGCCCCCGTAGGAGGTATAGGAGTAGGAAGGGGTGCCCGAGAGTTAGCGAGTGGGATGAGGAGAGATCTGGGCACAAAAGGTGGAGGAACTGATGGTGGAGGGATCCTTGCCGATGGAGGAGTAGTGGTGGTGGGTGTAGCGTGCGTTGGCGACGGGCGGATAAGGAGTGGTCTAGACGGCGAAGGTGAAGGGTTAGTAGTGGATGGCGGGGTTTGCTGTGTGGTAGACTGCGGAGGCGGTAAGCGGGTAAGGAGAGATCGGGTTGATGGAGAATTGGTGGGAGCAGGTGGATTAACGGGGCGTAGAAGAGCTCGGCTCAATTGGGGAGTACAAGAAGAAGGAAGTGTGCGCAAGAGGCGCGGAGGTTGATTTGGGTTATGATTAAATGCCCCGACAGAGGCGTTCTCTTCGTGCCACCCCTGTCCTCTCTCCACCTCACGGAGAGATGTGACAGGGTTCACGTGCTGATTTGGCGGGTGCTCCGGCAGTGGATTGTGGACAATCCCCATATCTTGCTGAGGTGCCGGAGCTTGCTGTTGTACTTGTGGAGCCGGTTGCTGTGGCTGCTGAGCCTGCTGTTGCCGAGGAGGCCTTCTTTCTTTCATAGTGGCGATAAACTGCCTCATCTCATCCCAATTAATGCCACCCTGGTCATTTAAATCATAAATGTAATCCTTGAAGTGGAAGCAACGATCAATGTTATGACCAGGGGAGCGGTGGAAGACACAGTAGCGGGATGTGTCAACATTAGCGGGCCACACTGCCCTTTCCTTTGGTAGCATGAGCAAGTTGGCGGCCATTAAGGCATTGAAAATATCCGGGAGACTTTCTGGCAATGGCGGATAATGGGCCCTTTTGGGGCCAAGTGGTCTCCTTTGCTGTTGTTGTTGCGGTCCATAATTAGTGGGTGGCGGTACTTGGTGATATTGTTGCGGAGCTGGAGGGTCAGCGCGGGGCGCTTGGTTTTGTGGTGGAGCAAAGGAAGGTTGAGGAGTAAATTGGTGTTGTGGGGGTGAAGTAAAGAGGGTGCCTTGTGATGGAGGTGGCGGGGGTCGTGGGTTAGATTGGCGAAAAGGTGTGGGGTTGCCGACCGCGCCAACTTGCTCATTTATGACGGTGCCCTCAGTCGTGGGCCCGCTATTGTTGACATTTGTATTCTTTTTAACCAACCTTGGTTTTGGCTCAAACATGCCCATGATGGGCGAATCTTTCATTTGGGTCTGAATATAACGAGCTCTTTCATAAAGCTCCTCCATGGTGGTCAATCTGTTCATAGCCAGTATATGCCGGAACTGAGGGGTTGCATTGGATATAATCATCTTAACCTGTTCCGGTTCTGATAAGGTATCTTTCAACTTCTCGGCCATTGACCGCCATCTATCAGCAAATATGATGAAGTCCTCCTCGGGCTTCATTTTTTCTGCAACCAAATCTGTAACTGAAAGGGAGGGTCCAACCCGGTCCCTATATTTCTGCAAGAATTTCTTCTGAACCACATCGAAATCACTAGCATCTGCCGGATCCAAGGAGTAGAACCATTCGAGGGCTGGCCCCTCTAAAGATCTTCTGAACAAATAAGCCAATGAGGCTTTGTTGCCCTGCCAAAAGGACGTTTCATACATAAAATCCTTCAGATGGATAAAAGGATTACCAGTTCCATTGTATCGCCGAAAGTTCGGCATCTCAGAAGGTGGTAAGTGAAAAACTGGCAATGTAGGCAGAGAGATTTCTGGGGCATTCTTGGCTGTAGTAACCTTGTTGAGTTTTTCTTCCATGCTAGCCAATTTCTGAAGGAGCAAAGCGGTAGTGTCTGACTCGACCGGGGCCGAATTTGGAATGAAGATATTTGGCATAGGCGTCCTTAGAATTTGGGGAGGTTGAAAGAATTGGGGCCTAGCCGCTGAGTAGCTCGCCTGTTGGGCCGGCATGGCCGCACCAGGGGTCGGTGGACAAGAGGGGGGTTTGTGCAAGACCGCTTGGTCATTAGTGAGGTGATGGCCACTCTCGGCCGGGGGGGGGATTGGAGGATGAAGAGGGAACAGACTTCCCTTTCAAAGCGGCCTGAACTGCCTGCCGTTGGGAGTCATCTAATTGAGATAGAGCATTAATCAAATCGGTAACATTGAAGGATGGGGAAGGGTTCCCCGAAGTGTTGGAGGGTAAAGCCTTAGAAGATGGCACAACCTTTTGAGTAGTGGTATCAACCACATGAACTTGAGGATAATGAGAATGAGGAGGAGGGTAATTCCCTTCATGATAGATAGAATCTTGGGGAACCTCATATGATTGACCGAAAACGTTCTCCTCCACATCATCATAGGAATATCCGTAGCTTGCCATGTTGATAATCTTACCTGAACGGAGTTGCATGCTTAAAAGGAGAGAAAGCTTTATGAATGAATATCACACACCCAATCAAAACAAGCTTAAGCAAATCAACCCAACCAAATTTATGCAAACAAGTTGAGATGAAGGCAAGATTTTAGTGTTATGTTTGAGATTAGAGTGAGTTAAATTGCAGAATAATTCACTCCTCTTTGCAAAGTGAAACCTAGTTTGGATCCAAGTGTAGCCTCCGTGTTAACTAGGTTCTCTCTCTTCTTACCAACGATAGGTTCTCTAAACTCCGGGTACTTCAAGGGTACAACCAGCCCAGCGTCCGTGAGGGAATCCACGGGTGCGGGGACTTACGGAGGTCTTGGAAAAGGGATTTTCGGTCCAAAGAGACGGAATGCTCAATGGAGGGTTGTCCCGATTCTAAGAAAGGTGTGTGGAATCCTAGTGTAGAGAGAGGAGGTCTCTCAACCAAATGCCACAAAATGCAGTATAAGATAAGCCAATCACAGCAATATAATCAAATACTCAATGTAAGTATGAATCCAGCATGAATAGACAGAAACAGTAAGGCTCTGTAAACACACAGGAAAGAGGCGACCTGGAGGCAGTCGCTACTAACAAAAGAGACGACAGCGTGGCTGTCGTGAAACGCTGTGAGGGGCTCACAGGCAATGCAAAAAATGCGCCTTGATGTGGGGCGCTAAATATGATAAAGACGCCTCTGACAGAGGGCGTCAAATATAAATGGTGCGCACGATCGAAGAAAAACGCGCCTTGGTGTGAGGCGCTGCCAAATAAGAAGACGCCCGAGAGGAGGGCGCCAATTCACAGAAGCAGCAGATATGATGAAAGACGCCTTCGTGGAAGACGTTAAACAGGAAACAGACGCCCTGGATGAAGGCGTTAAATAAAAAGGCGCCTTTGTGAAAGGCGTTAATTCAAAAACAGCAATAGACTTAATCACAAGCTGGCTGATCCCGGGGAGTGTGCAGTGTGCACAGTGGAGGGTGCCCGTGGGGCACAAAGGAGGGGTACCGTGGGTACCAAAGGGAAAGGGCACGCGTGGGTGCCAAAGGGGAAAGGGCACACGTGGGTGCCAAAAGGAGATGGTAATCAAAAGAAAAACAGTGGATGTCCCACCGTGATCGCCAATTTGTGAATCATGGAAAATCCACTCTTAAAGGAAAATATATATATAAGTATATGCATAAGAGTAAAAGAAGAATAATGATGAAAAAGGGAGTAAAAGAGCACGTGGTGCTACTAAGGAGTGTGATCGCAAGAGGGGTTACCTCAATAAGAAGAAAAGATGATCGCGAATACCTGGTGAAAATAAGACGCGGGATGGATATGGATTCCTTCCTCCACCTTCTATCGGCCGGCCGATGAAGGGGGGTTTTCCTTGTTGATTACCTTGAAACAAAGAACAAACCAGTAAAAGAAAAGTGGATCAGTCGAGAGTGAGTGTAGTATCAATCCAAATAAACAGTATGATGAAATAAGAATATAGCATGCGCACCTTTTTGTTTGGTTTTAAAACCCCTAGAGAATTAGGGAGAGGAGGAAGATATGCATACTAATGCAAAGGAAAAAAAAGAAAAAAAAGTATGATGATCGATGATGATACGATGAAGACAAGCATACAAGGGAGAGGGAACCCCTGCTGTTCCTGTAAACAGTAAAGGGGAGAACCACCGGAGCAGCAGGAAGCAGAAGGAAGATGACGAAGAGATCACGCGGATGAAGAGAATAACTCTTCTCTGCGCAAAAGAAAAACTGCTCTCTGCTCTTTTCCTGATTCGTGATTAACGGCTCCAGCAATACCGTGCTAACACCATAACCTCGCGCGAGATTGACTAGGGAATCCTTTTATAAGGTCTCGATCACAGATAAGCACGGATTTGGGAAGATAAGAATAGGCAGTGATCGTCAATGGCAAGGACTCTAGTTCCCAGATCAAGCAAGGTGATCAAGAAAAGCAGGGAACTCTTCAGGAAAGATGAGTTTAAACAGGACACGAAAGGGTGAGAAACGACCTACCAAAGGGCGTCAATTCAGAATTGACGACCTGCCCCAGGACGTTAATTTAAAAAATGACCAGGCTTAAGGCGTCACTTCCTGGATTCAATTTTGGTAATAAAAACCTTCTTTATTTGAAAATTGTGAAGAGACGCCTGAAGCAAAGGCGTTAAACAAAACACGTCCTATGGAAGGACGTTAATCATTGATTTTCAATCAGGGTGGGACTCGTAAAACACCAGAATTGACGCCCTTACAATTGGTCATCCTTTCTTTAGAACACGCCTAAGGCAAAGCCGTTAATTAAAACACGCCCTAGGCAAAGTCGTGAATCACAAAAAAAATGCACAAAATGCGAAGAAAACCCACAAAAATAGAAAATCTTTATTTTATGGAAATATTGAAGTTCACTTTGGGGTATTATCATAGTGACATGAGATTTGATCATCATAGCGTCAATTTTGGCGTGTCTACACTAGCTAAGAAGATCCTTAGGCTAGGCTTCTATTGGCCCACTCTAGAAGAAGATTGTTCCATCTATGTCCGAAGGTGTGTTAAGTGTCAACTGCACGTCGACAAAATCCATTCTCCCGCTTCTTCACTCCATCCTATATCCTCCCCATGGCCTTTCTCCATGTGGGCTTTCGATATCATTGGACCTCTTGGTGATTCGAATCTCCTCACAAAACCAAAATCGTTTATACTCACGGCCACAGAGTACTTCACCAAGTGGGCGGAAGCGAAAGCATATGCGGAGATAAAAACGTCAACCGTCTGCAAGTTTATAATGAAGAACATCATCGCAAGGTTCGGCATCCCAAGTACCATCGTCACTGACAACGGACCGCAATTCATCTCTCAAGAGCTTCAGGATCTCCGCAACAGGTATAACATTACATTGCATCATTCATCTCCTTATTATCCGCAGGGCAATGGTCAAGCAGAGGAAACTAACAAAACTTTGATCAAAATTATCAAGAAAACGTGTGACGCCAATAAATTTGTGGATTGGCTAGAAAAACTGGTAGAAGCTCTATGGGCCTACCGAACATCCATTCGGACTCCTACTGGGCGAACCCCTTTCGCCCTTACTTATGGAATGGAGGCGGTAGTCCCCTATGAGATTCTTATCCCTTCTCTACGAGTACAGTTGGACAAGGAGCTCCCTATTGATGAGCGCCGTGAATCCCTCCTTGCTCAATTGGAACTCCTAGATGAGAAGCATTTGGCCGCCGATGAGCATGCGCGTGTTTACCAAAATAGGCTTTCACGTTTTTACCAAAAGAAAGTAATTGAGAGAAAATTTAAAATCAGTGAGATGGTAATTAAAAGAATCTTTGTAAAACTAGGTGGACCTCGTTCAAAACTTCAACCTAACTGGGAAGGGCCCTTTGTTATAAAAGATGTTTATCCTGGCAATGCTTACAAATTAATTAATGTCGAAGGTGAAGAACTGGCTCACCCTTGGAATGATCTTTACTTGAAGAAATACTACCCCTACGTTTTCAAGAAGAGAAAAAAGAAAAAAGAGAAAAATAAAGAGAAAAAAGGGAAAAATAAAAAAAGAAAAAAAGGAAAAAAGAGATGAAAAGAAATTACAGGCTGGTGTAGTGCATTGGCCGCGAGCCCAAAAAATCAAAATCCTTAATTCATTCTTCAGTCTTGATGGTTTAATCTTGGGGTCAATACACGCACACACCACACGCTTCACTCTTAAACTCGAGCAGCCCAGAATTCGAGGAAAGTCAGACCCAAACTAAGAGTGTACAAACTTCACATATTCTCTTCTCTTCGGCTCACGAGAGAGAGTACGAGTCAAGGAATACTAACTGAACCTGCCCGCCGCCTTAGTAGGTGGAAGTCAGGGCCCAAAAGGGAACAAATGCTTGAAGCCCAAGTATAATTAGGTCTTTATTGAGAAGTTTGAAGAAAAGAAGAAAAAGAAAGTTACAAAATAAAAGAAAAGTATGTCAAGAGGGTAAAGTCCCCGCATGAAAACCCTGGTCGTAAGCATGCATGAATAAGGGCAAAAAGAGCAACAAATTTTCCTAAGCCAAAGACCGAATCCCAACAGGCATTAGGGCAGGGGAGGAAAGTTTTCTCGTTCTCGAAAATCTCCCGTGAGCTTCCTCAACTTATTCTTCCCTTCTCCCTCCATGGTAGGTTATAAGCTCAAAGGATGGCCAAGACCGACTAAGAAGATGGGCCGCGAGAGAATATGAGTAAAAGCATAAGTCCTTAAGCACATTGACCCGATGTTAAATCATTCAAGAAAGATTAATGAATTTAAGATGGTGATTGTGTAAGGTTTAAGACCCTTGTGCTATACTCAGTCTCGAACAAAACCCAAAAAATATGTTTTCATAATTAAAGTAGCAACAGTCTGTAAGTCGTCATTTTCAAATAAGATTATCAAAAATAAAAATATATATATCAAAAATAAAATAAAATATATATATATATATATATTTTAATTCATGTCCATGAAAGGGACGCCATTCGTTGGATTCACGACTTAGGAAATGTCGTCATTTTTCATAAAGGAAAAATAAAAAAATTAAAAAAATGATTTTCTAAATAAATGCCCCCCACGACAGCATCAATTTCACGATTAGCGCCCGTTTACGAGGGCGTCATTTTTCAAGTAAAACAAAAAAAAGAAGAAAGAAATGAAAAAGAATAAAAATTGAGCCCGCTACTTTCCATCTCATATGCTTGATTGCATTTTGTGTGGGCATCTTTTATTTTAAGTTGGCATCTGCTTGCTTGCATGTTGCATTTCCTTATATTCTTATTATCTGCCTCCATTAATTAAAGGCTTGGCCCCTTGACCCGTCAACAAGGTCAAAGGAGAGACAACCTCTTGCTTATTGAGCAAGGGGCCAAGCCGAACAGATGAACTAATCTGTTTGATCAAGTGTGAACTACAGGAACAGGGCAAGAATGAATAAGAACGAAAAGCAACCAAAGAAAGCGAAAGCAAAGGCAAGTACACAAGTCCACAAGTGCTCAAAGTAACTCAGGTAACAAAATTTTCAATTTCATAGATATCAATGAATATCTGAGTACAAGTGTGAGGGTGTAGGGGTACAAGTAAGTCTCTCTCTCAGCTCTCGCCTCCACCCTCCTCTCTCCTACTCTCTACCTCACCATCGTCGTCCCGACGAGACGCTCGTGGAGGGGGCATAGACCCCCGAGAAGTAGCTGGAGCTCGAGCCTGCTCCCTCTGCCTCGCTTCTCTGCCGAAGAGAGGAACCCACCACGAAGGCAGAACTGGTAAACACGTACCCCGCGGCTGTTTGCGACCTTTTTCTTTCTTTCGCGGGTCGATCGACCAACTGACTAACTGGTAGTCAAATGATCAATTAACGACGCGGGCGTGCCAGTCACATGAGTGACGAATTTATGATGCGCTCATTCTGACCCATGTTGGGCGAGTGTGAGGTTCGGTCGGGACCAGCAGTCCGCCATACCATAAAGGCTATGGCGTTAATTACATCCCCCACGAGGAGGGAACACCTTTGATTAATTGCCGAGATAGCGGGCTGTCGAAGCCGAATTAAAAAAGCTACATGATGATCATGACGAAAGCATGCAGGATGCATACATTTATCGTGCAGAAGATGCATAATTCAAGGGATTATGGATCCTCGGTACGTGGCGGAGGACATAGGTCCGAAGACCACCGTCGCGCATAGCGAAGACTTTCGACCAGACGTAATCCGATTTACTGTCGATGACATTTAATATACCTGAGGATCTATGCATGCATGCGCACATGGCGTTCGTGACTATATTAAGCATGATAATGGAATTCATGGAAGTAAATGGTAATCGACCACATTTATTACTCCCCATCGAGAAGAGGGAAGGCAACACAGGTGTGATAGCGAAAGCACAATGCTAACGGACATGGTGATGAAGATATAATAAAAGTATAGCTTGGACTCGCTCGGCCCTTCCTTTATTCAATTTATTACCCATTGTGATTTATTAACGCCAACCCCGAGGGACGAGATCCGCTCGGGGACAAATGAGCGATTAAAGCAACAAGAGGTTTCAAAACCGGCGCGACCATGTAAGGAAGGTTTATACGGCGCGATAAAGCGTAGGCATAGCATCTTAATCCGGCGCGGCCATCATGAATGTTAATACGTCGCGAAGGCCCTGGGGCGCGCCGGTTTAGGGCGCGCCGGAAAGGTGCAAGCAAAAAGTTTTGAAATATGAGTCTAAGGCTAATCCGACGCGGGGGGGGGGGGGTACCGCGCCGGATTAGGGTGCGCCGGCTAAGGCCGCGCCGTTCTAGCCTTATTTTTTTATGAATTCTGAATCATTTGAGTTTGTTAAGTTTATGTTGAGGTTTTGAAGTTATTTGGGGCCAATTGTTTGTTAAATTGAAGTCCAGAACCCTCCAAGAATGACGTGATAAGCCAGTGCGAGGTTCCTACTCGAGCACCGGGATAATTGGGTCCAGAATGAGTATTTCGTTATGGTTCATTCATTATTAATCTATCCAGAATTGGATAGCATCTCCCCTGAACCTGAAGAGTTGCAGGGGAGAAGCGGGGTCATGTTCATTCATGGAACAAGCCCCTAAACCGCCGGTCTACACGAAGGCAGCCAGCAAACCCCATTGGATAGGATACCCCGAGGACTAGCCTGCTAGGGGCACCAAGGTTCCATAAGGGAAAAGACAGAGAGATGAAGCCATTGATGATGGGAGCATCACCCCGAGGACTAGCCTGCGAGGGGTGGACAACCCACAATTTGTGACTCATCCCGCAGAGGAACTGACCATCAGGAGAGTGGAGCTCCGAGGGCTAGCCTACGAGGAGCACCCGTCCCCGAGTCTCGATCGGGTCCTAGATTGTCGGGGCTGAGCTGATTGAGCTAGGACCCCATTATTATCTGCTGTGGCCCCGAGAGGACGTCTACCATCAGGAGGTAAAGCCCCCGGTCGCCTAGCAATTTCAAAAAGCAAGAGGGAATGTCCCCCTCCCCGGGTGGTCGGGACGATGAGAAAACCTCGGAACAGTTTGGATGATCGTGATGCACAGATGCAGTAAATGCATAAACGAGACGGGCTCGTTGCAGGGGCATATGCTCGAACAATTAGAAAGCAACGTTCAGGGGATGGACCCTATGCATGGCGGAAAGAGGCACGCGCAGAAGCACGGCTCCATCCGAGAAGAGAAAGGGATGCGAAAACCCTTGAATCAAACGTAAGAATGATCGAAAGAAAAGCCCCCGGGGAGGGGTGTTTCTATAGCCCATGATGATTCGGGGCACGATGCAGACCTCGGGGAAACCGGAATTACAGCTATGCCGAGAAGAACCCAGACATAGGCGTTGGCGTAGATAGAAAGGGGGGAGGCTGAGGATCATTCATTCAACCCGATAACCCAAGCATTCAACATATATGTATTAACGTCCCAGAAACGGGAATGATTCAGTGTTTACATGGTGAGGACATGGCGCCAGCCCCATTGCTCGGTCGCTGCTCGCCGATCACGGAGGCAGAAGACATACAGAGCACCACGAAAACAGAGAAAGGAAGGAAAAGAAAATAGAAAATCACACAGAGGGGGAGGAGAATCGACTCATATCATTGTCGCTCCTCCCCCCCTCGCTTACATTCGATGGGTGGGAACTTCAAAAGGAGCAATCTACGGAAAGCGGGAAAAGAACTGGCACCGGCGCCCACCTCTTCCGGGAACAGGGTATCGTAGAGGAAGAAGACGACCGGCGGAAGCTCCTCCGAAGGAACCCTACTCTATCTCTACTTCAGTAGAAAAAAACCTCTTCAGAAGCCTTTCTCTCCCTCCGCTCTTCTCTTTTCTTTCTTTTCTCCTCTGTGTCCTCCCTCCCTTTTTTCTTCTCAGGTCTCGATCTATCTCTCCCCCCTCTTTCTTCAATCGAACCTCACCCATATATATAACAGGTTGGAGGCTCTTCATCCGGCGTGGGCTTTGGCGCGTCGGGAGGAAGCTTCATCAACTTATCACACCGGTTTAAGGCGCCATCAGATAGGGTAGCTTGCGCGCCGGGATGAGGGCGGAAGGTAGGGGGGCGCGCCGGGATAAGGGTGCGCCGGGCTAGTGCTCTTTACGACCTTCGAGCCAGTCGATGAGTCCGGGGATGATTCCGGGAGTCACCGTGAGCATTATCTCACCGATGCTCACTGAAACCTCGACGAGATATCTTGTCGAAGCTCCCGGGTTGGCGTACGGCCATTCTCGAAGTTCCAGATAGCTTTGGGTTGATCATACGGGCCTGCCGCTGACACTGCCTTCGGCTCTATAATTCGTGCCGCTGGCTTGGCCTGGCCCGTGCCCGAGCTCCTTGGAAGGCGAGATAACACCAGGGATAGTTCCGCCCGAGCTGGGCGATCATTCGGCCACTGACGGGCCCATCTTGGCGGAAAGCCGCACCCGTGCCGGGTGATCGGGGTCTTCTGCCGATAGAGCTTTCGGTCCTCCGTCTCGGAGAGCCAGGGGGGACTCCTTTATCTTCAGGAGAGCCTTTCATGAGGTGGGTAGCCACCGGGTTGACCGCTGTCCTTGATCGGACAACGGGTGTAGTGTATGCGGCATGACAGAGTCGATGCTGGTTCATTGGGCAGGCTTGGTCGCACTGCCGGTTGGTTGTGAGTTTGTCTCGGCTCTCCTGAGGTGAAGTCCCCGTGTCCATACGGAGTGACTCGAGGCTCTGGCAGCTTGAGAAATCTTTGATATGTTGATATTTATCAGCTTCCGTGCTTCAGCGGGCCGGGTCCTTCGTCTTTGTGGCTTGGTCGCAGACGATCATATTTTGGGTGCCAACAAATGCCCCCCATACGTGGGTGTTGCGCACGAGGCACGAGTGTAGCAGGGCCGACGGATGCATTCCACCCAGCCTGACCTCCTCTTCGGTTGACAGAAGCTTTGAATGGCCCTTAATTTGGCACGGATGTTAGTCCGGCGCCATTTTCATTTTAATACGGTGCGGCCTTGGGTGTTAACTCGTTAAACCGGCGCGGCCTTTACATTGGATTGGTTAATCCGGCGCGGTTCTTCCCAGTGGGCCTTTTGCTTATAAGCTTTTTAATCCGGCGCGCTAAATAGCGTGCCGGTTTAACGGTGGGGATCCCTATATATCTCTTTCTCTCTTGTTTTCTTCCTTCATCACCTTTCATTTGCGCATTTCTTTTCTCTCTCCTCCTGTTTCTCTTCCTGCGGCGCCGAGAGCGGCGGCTTTTCCTTCGGGTGAGTGGGGGGATGCTGTACATTTGGGTTTCAAAACCCTTTCTTTGGGCCCCGGGAGGCTTCTAGCAGGGCTTGCCCTCGGAGCTATTTCCCCGGGTGTTCCTTTTGGCCTCGGTGTAATGCCGATGGCTGCCTTTTAGGGGCCGTTCCTCAGTGGACGCGCTCCCGCTTTTCTTTGGCAATCCCCTGTGCTGGGGAGACTCTGCCGAAATTCGCCTTTGATCAGCTATCTTCTGACTTTAACTTTTGTTTGATATGCCTTTTTGCAGCTATCATGGCGTCCAGCTCTTCTTCTCACGCCGTAGTGACATGGGAGAATGTCAATTCCCTCGACTGGGGAGTCTTCGGATTCAGAGACAGACACTATAGACACCAGCCGTCTCCTTATCCTCGGGGGTGACTCTTTTCATTATGACAGAGAGGGCGTGACCAGGAGGGATTATCCCAAGGACAAGCACCTGATGTCCCTTCTTCAACGCTTCAACCTTCAGGGGAAGAGGGATGTGTCCGCCGTTCGGAAGGTCGAGCAGGCGTTGCTGGTGGAGAGAGACAGCCTGGCCGAATGTGTGATGCGGGGAAGACCCATCTATCTCCCCGGGGAGGTCAGGAAATGGAGCGTTGTGCTGGGGCTGCAAGACCTGGCTCCAGCAGACGGATTGCTGACCAGAGCTCCCGGCATACTCTCCGCAGTGGACTGCAGCTCATGCCATCGTCATCTTCCGGGTCGGCCGATGATATATGGGCTGCTGTGGATAGCAGAGTGGAATTTGAACTGCCCGAGACGTCGCCACTGGGTCTTCAATCTTCAAATGACCTTGTGTGGCAGTTTTTGGGGACTCTTCAACAGACCATAACGGCTAGCAGGGATTTAACTTATGTTCAGCTGAGGGGCTTGATAGAGCATCTTTCCCGGTCGCTGTTGGCCTTTGGTTGCCCTATGGACGATTGGATTCCGCGGGTAGTCATGCTCCTGAAGTATGTAAACAGGAGAGAATTTCTAGGCCGGGAAGCAGCTGACCAGCTGGCGGCCATATCATTGAAGCAGGCTGAAAGCCGAACGACCCTCATTTCTCTGCAAGAGACTGCAGCTAGGATGAGGGATGAAGCCAAGGCCACTTTACAACATCGAAGCTTCCTAATGGCCCGGATGGCGGCATTACAGGCCGAACTTTCAAGGGTAGAGGCCGAACTTGAAGAAGTAGATCGCCTGGGAGTCCAGAAGGCGGAGGATGCAGAGATGGCCGAGGGACAAGCTGCTTCCCTCGAGGAGAAGCTATCTGAGCTGGAGGCCACCGAGTTCCGATTGCAAGAACTGACCCGCCATCCTTCCCTGGGTATTCCTGCGCTGGAGGACATCTTCCGACGCCCTCTGCCATAGTCTTTTTTTTCTCTTTATTTGCTCCCTTTTTGACGCACTTCATGTACTCCGGGGGATGGCCCGTGTAACATGTACCTTTTACTTCATAGTAATGGAAAATCTCCATCGTGCTTTTGAATGAAGACTCCATCTTGTCATTATTCTTTTCTCTTCCATTCGCCCGTTGTTTCTAATCCGAGTGTATGAGTCACTAGGGCAGGAGAGCGCTCACGCCTTCAGCAAAGGGGTGAGGTGTTCGCTCCACCGCGCCGTGACTTTTCTCGAGACTAACAACGGCCTATGCCAGCCGAGAGTCCGGGGGACTCAAGGGGGTATATCAAAACTGGCGGGTAAGCGGTCCTGCCGAGGATGGCAAGACCCGAGAATGGGTAGCGACCGGTCCTGTCGATGATGACGAAGGTCGAAAAAGGGTAGACGGTCTTGACGATGATGACAAGAACCGGACTAGGGTAGCGACCGATCTTGCCGATAGTGACAAGGGTCGAAAAGGGTAGACGGTCTTGCCGATGGTGACAAAAACCGGGTAGGGTAGCGACCGATCTTGCCGATGGTGACAAGGGTCGAAGAGGGTAGACGGTCTTGCCGATGGTGACAAAAACCGGGTAGGGTAGCGACCGATCTTGCCGATGGTGACAAGGGTCAAAAAGGGTAGACGGTCTTACCGATGCTGACAAAAACCGGATAGGGTAGCGACCGATCTTGCCGATGGTGACAAGGGTCGAAAAGGGTAGACAGTCTTGCTGATGGTGACAAAAATCGGATAGGGTAGCGACCGATCTTGTCGATGGTGACAAGGGTCGAAAAGGGTAGACGGTCTTGTCGATGGTGATAAAAACCGGATAGGGTAGCGACCGATCTTGCCGATGGTGACAAGGGTCGAAAAGGGTAGACGGTCTTGCCGATGGTGACAAAAACCGGATAGGGTAGCGACCGATCTTGCCGATGGTGACAAGGGTCAAAAAGGGTAGACGGTCATGCCGATGGTGACAAAAACCGGATAGGGTAGCGACCGATCTTGCCGATGGTGACAAGGGTCGAAAAGGGTAGACGATCTTGTCAATGGTGACAAAAATCGGATAGGGTAGCGACCGATCTTGCCGATGGTGACAAGGGTCGAAAAGGGTAGACAATAGATGTATATAGGCGGGATATCGGATGAAAATTCCCCGTCGACCTCGTAAGGGGTCTTCCGGATAGAGAATGAATCATCACTATTCATCATTCAAATTTTTTATTCACATTACTGACCTAAGTGCCCTTTCGGGTTTTCACCGAGGCCAGCCCCCTCTTGCTTTTACCCGTGCGCCCTTTCGGATTTTCACGCGGCGGGGCACCCGATTTTGCCTGCGACGCCCTTTCGGGTTTTCGCCACAGCTGGGTTATAGCCATTTTTGCACTTGTCCTGATATAGAAACAAGTCTGGAGGGTTATCTCTATTTTTAACCCCATTTTCTTTTCTTTCTTTCTTTTTTTTTGAATTCGGGATGCAGAAGAACTGGATCGTGAAATTATTGACATGCCTTGTCGATGATGACAAGGATTGGACCCTGCTTCGGTCTGTCGACACTGGTTAGATATTGAAGCAAAGGATACGGTCTATTAACAAGGATGTAAGATTCGAGCTAAGGGTAAAGATCGACCGGTCTCATCGATGATGACGAGGGTCGAACGTGGGTTTATTCATCGGCATGGGCCACATGCCGAGGCAAAGGTAGGGTTATTAACGGGGACAGAAAGTCCAAGTTAAGGGTAGAGATAGACCGATCTCGCCGATGATGACGAGGGTCGACCATGGGTTTATTCATCAACATGGGTCACATGCCGAAGCAAAGATGGGATTATCAACAGGGACGTAAGGTCCAAGTTAAGGGTAGAGATCGACCGATCTCGCCGATGATGACGAGGGTCGAATGTGGGTTTGTTAAAGGATTTCCGGTGGGACTTTGATGGTTGTCCCTTTCGGAGTTTCATTGGGTGGAGAATAGGAGAGGAATTTGGAAATTACCACTTTACTGACTCAAGCGCCCTTTCGGGTTTTCGCCGGAGCCAGCCCCCTCTTGCTTTTGCCCGCGCGCCCTTTCGGGTTTTCACACGGCGGGGTACCCGATTTTGCCTGCAGCGCCCCTTCGGGTTTTCGCCACAACTGGGTTATAGCCATTTTTGCACTTGTCCTAATATAGGAGCAAGTCTGGCGGGGTATCTCTATTTTTAACCCCATTTTTTTTATTTGTATAGGGTGGCAGGTCGAAGTGTAATGTTCGACGCCTGGTCGACAGTGGATGGCCCGTAGTGGCAACAATGTGAGAATGCCAGCTAGAACACAAAGCCTTTAGCCGACTCGGGTTTATTCGTTAGCGGGAAGATAATGCTAACGCAAGGAAGGGCTTTCGTGCCAATCCGAACGTAAGGCTCGTAATGGCGGTGTGGCGTATTCTTTTGGAAGCTTGATCAGGGCGGAATGCCACTAGACCAAGGAGAGGGTAGCTTGATCAGGGCGGAATGCCACTGGACCAAAGAAAGGGTAGCTCGATCAGGGCGGAATGCCACTAGACCAAGGAAAGTATAGCTCGGTTAGGGCGGAATGCCACTGGACCAAGGAAAGGGCAGCTCGTTAGGGCGGATGCCACTAAACCAAGGAAAGGGTAGCTCGATAGGGCGGAATGCCACTAAACCAAGGAAAGGTAGCTCGTTAGGGCGGAATGCCACTAAACCAAGGAGAGGTAGCTCGGTTAGGGCGGAAGTGCCACTAAACCAAGGGAAGGTAGCTCGGTTAGGGCGGAGTGCCACTAAACCAAGGAAAGGTAGCTTAGGGCGGAGTGCCACTAAACCAAGGAGAGGTAGCTCGGTTAGGGCGGAGTGCCACTAAACCAAGGAAAGTAGCTCGGTTAGGGCGGAGTGCCACTAAACCAAGGGAAGGTAGCTGTTAGGGCGGAGTGCCACTAAACCAAGGAAAGGTAGCTCGGTTAGGGCGGAGTGCCACTAAACCAAGGAAAGGTAGCTGGTTAGGGCGGAGTGCCACTAAACCAAGGAAGGTAGCTCGGTTAGGGCGGAGTGCCACTAAACCCAGGAAAGGGTAGCTTGGTTAGGGCGAAGTGCCACAAAACCAAGGAAAGGTAGCTCGGTTAGGGCGGAGTGCCACTAAACCAAGGAAAAGGTAGCTCGGTTAGGGCGGAGTGCCACTAAACCAAGGGGAAAAGTAGTTCGGTTAGGGCGGAGTGCCACTAAACCCAGGGAAAGAGTAGCTCGGTTAGGGCGGAGTGCCACTAAACCAAGGAGAGGTAGCTCGGTTAGGGCGGAGTGCCACTAACCAAGAAAAGGGTAGCTCAATCAGGGTGGAGTGCCACTAAACCAAGGGGAAAAGTAGTTCGGTTAGGGCGGAGTGCCACTAAACCCAAGAGAGGTAGCTCGGTTAGGGCGGAGTGCCACTAGACCAAGGGAAGGTAGCTCGGTTAGGGCGGAGTGCCACTAAACCAAGGAGAGGTAGCTCGATCAGGGCAGAGTGCCACTAACCAAGGAAAGGGTAGCTTGATTAGGGTGAAACGCCACTAACCAAAGGGGAGGTAGCTTGATTAGGGCGGAGTGCCACTAACCAAGGAAAAGTTAGCTCCGACCGATCACTCGGGACATGTCGGCTGCGCTGCATGATACAGCTTAATGTGTTTTCCGTTGAGGGGAGAGAACTGAATGACTCCTTTATGGTCTACAAGGACGTAGGCACCCCCTTCATATACTCGGTGGATGATATACGGCCCGACCCAGTTTTCGACCAGCTTCCCTTTGGGGTTGGAGGCCATCACTTCTTTTCTTTTGACCATTACCAGGTCTCCTTTCTTGAATTCTCGACCCTTGACTAGCTTGTCAAAAGCACGGGCCATGCGAGCTTGGTAGAGTTGGATGTTTTGCTGTGCCCAGAGGCGTTTTCCTTCGAGCTCAGCGAGCTCCTCCAATCTTCTTTCTGCATTGGTTTGCTCACCACTGACTAGTTCGTGCTGGACGGCAACTCGCAACGAAGGAACTTCAAGTTCAATGGGCACTACAGCTTCCAACCCATAGACAAGGGAGAAAGGTGAACAGCCGGTTGGGGTCTTGTAGACAGTACGATAGACCCAAAGTGCTTCGTACATCCTTTCTTCCCAATCTTTTTTATTAGACTTGACAGTCTTTGCCAGCAATGTACATAATGTCTTATTAAAGGCTTCTGCGAGTCCATTGGCCTGAGGGTTGTAGGGGAACGATGTCCTCCAGTCGATTTTGTATTTATCGGCCAGCCGATAAACCTTCTGGTTCCTAAAATGACTGCCATTATCAGAGATGATTCGGCTGGGGATCCCGAACCGAAATATTACATTCTGCCGGAAGAACCTTGCAACTAGTTCTCCCGTCACATCTCTTAGTGCTATTGCCTCCGCCCATCTGGAGAAGTAGTCTGTAGCTGCTAAGATGTATCTGCACCCTTATGAAGATGCCGGTAGCGACCCTACTACGTCCGTGCCCCACTGAGCAAACGGCCAGCTTGGTAGGGTGGGATGCAATGGCACTGGAGGTCTCCTTGCCACATTAGCGTGTTCTTGACACTTCTGACAAGCTTTGGCAAACCTGCAACAATCATCAAATATAGTGGGCCAATAGTAACCCAGTTTCTTTATCTCAATTTTCATCTTCGGGCCAGCCTGGTGTGCTCCAGCTGATCCTGCATGGACCTCCTGCATCACCTGTCCCGCTTCTGCTGAAGACAAGCAACGGAGTAGGACTTTCCTTCGGGCATCTGCCATAATTCGGAACAAGGTCCCGCTTCGCATCTCGTAAGAATCCTTGATCCTCAGGAGCTTCATCCTCTGTTCCTTTTCTTTTGGAAGTTGCTGGTGTTGAAACCAGTGTAGGAGATGCTCTCGCCAATCGGCCGCTGAACCCCTTCGATGACTGCTACTTCCATTTCTTGTTCGTCGGCCAGGACCCCTGTTACGCTGGGGACCTGTCGGCGGTTGATCACTGTTATATTCAGGCTTGTGTCTGGCGGGACCGCCAATGAACTGGCCAGCTTAGCGAGGGCGTCTGCCTGAGCATTCCGGCCTCGATTGATGTGCTTGATGCTGATGAAGTAAAATCTTGACATCAGGCGAGTTGCCAACTGGTGATAGGGGAGGAGCTCTTACTTTCGCACATCGAACTCTCCTTCCAGCTGTTTTATAACTAGCATGGAGTCTCCGAATGCTTCCAGCATCTGAATTCCCATGGACAGAGCAATTTGCAACCCGATTATCAGGACTTCATATTCCGCTTCATTGTTGGTGCATTGTTTGTTTATGGAGCAGGATGTATGTACCACTTCTCCTTCTGGGGATTTCAAGACTATGCCTGCTCCTGCTCTGACCCTGGATGATCCGGTGGCAGAGGTGTCAATTCTGGAAGCGCCATCAAAGTATAGCTACCATAGAAAGGGGTTGTACTTGAACGGCTTCTAGGGTTTCATCTTCAGGAAGCTCCGGCTCCAACGGGTAATCCCCGGGCACTGGGTGCTCAGCGAAGAAGTCTGCAATAGCTTGGCCCTTGACAGCCTTGCGCGGCACGTAGGAGATATCAAACTCCATAAGGATTACCGCCCATTTGCCTAGGCGGCCTTTGAGTGCCGGTTGAGACATGATGTACTTCAGGGGATCCTCTTTGGATACCAAGCTGATTTCATGCGACAACATATAGTGTCGGAGCTTCTTAATTGCGAAGATTAGTGCCATACAGATCTTCTCAATATAAGTATATTTCTCTTCAGTTCTGACCAGTCTCCGACTGAGGTAATAGAGGGCTTGCTCTTTCCCTTCTTCATTATTCTGGGCCAGCATTGCCCCCAGAGAATTATGTGTAGCTGCTATATACAGTATCAATGGTCATCCTTTCACCGGTGCGCCCAGCACTGGAGGAGTTTTCAGATAGTCTTTCAGCTTGTCAAAGGCCGTCTGGCAATCTTCATCCCAATAAAAGGGAACCTCTTTCATCATCAACTTGTGAAAAGGCTGGCATCGCCCTGACAAATTGGAAATGAACCGCCGGATATAAGCTAAGCGGCCCTGTAGTGATCTCAGCTCGGAGATGTTCCTTGGCGGAGGTAACTCCTGAATCGCCTTGATCTTTGCGGGGTCTATCTCGATTCCCCGATATCGGACGATGAAACCCAAGAATTTTCCGCTCGACACTCCGAACGCACATTTCATGGGGTTCATCTTTAGCTCATGCTGCCTCAGCCTCTGAAAAACAATCCGGAGGTCTTGCAGATGATCTTCTTTTCTTCTGGTTTTGACCACCATGTCATCTATGTAGCATTCGACCTTGTGGTAAAGCAACTCGTCAAAGATTTTGGTCATTGCGCGCTGATAGGTTGCGCCAGCATTTTTCAGTCCGAACGGCATTCTCTTGTAATGATAAATGCCTTTAGGAGTTCGGAAAGCAGTATGGACTCGGTCAGGCTCCGCGATCCAAATCTGATTGTAACCGGAAGACCCATCCATGAATGACAGGGCTTCATGGCCGGTTGTAGCATCAATCATGACCTCGGTTATTGGCACCGGGAAGTCATCTTTGGGGCAGGCTTTATTTAGATCTCGGAAGTCGACACATATCCGGATCTGTCCATTCTTCTTCTCACGGGGACGATATTCGCCAGCCATGTAGTGTACTGGTTTTCTTCAACAAATCTCACGTCAATGAGCTTGTCGACTTCAGCACAAATTTGGGTGATGAGCTTTGGCCTCATGCGCCGCGGTGGTTGCTTCACTGGCTCGGCCTCAGGGCTGATTGTTAGCTCATGTTGTGAGACAGCGGGGCTTAGACCTGGCATCTCTTTGTAAGTCCAGGCAAAGCAATCCCGGTACTCTAGCAGTAGCTGGATGTACATCTCCCGTTCTTCTGGGGATAGTTGGGCACTGAGGAAGGTGGGCCTAGGGTCCTCCTCATTTCCCAAGTTGACTTCTATTAGTTCATCGACTGTGGCCTGGCCTCCGTCTTCTATCTCCGGAGGTGCCGGTTGGAGGTCAACGAAGTCTGGAATATCATCTTGAGGGTCGAGTACTTCGACTTCCTCGTCAGACACCACCAGAGCTTCTTGAGGTTTCTTGATTTCTTGTGCTAGCGGCTGAGTGGATTGTTCTATTAGCAAATCCATTGCCGTTGTAGCTCCTAAGGATGAGAGAGCAGCTTTAGTGTTTGTAGATGAGGTTGTAGCCATGATGGGCTGGTAGCTGTTTACTGCCGGACTCGGACAGCATACTGGTTTTATAGCAGAAGCTGAGGAAGTCTCGCCTTCTGGGATAGTTGTATCTTCGCAGAAGTGGCTTTGTCTTTCCTGGTAGCTGGCTCCCCTTGATTGGAGTTGACCAAGGCTTCCCTGATTGGCAGAAAGGGTGTTGAAGTTGTCATTAGTAGGACCCCTGTGGAGGGAGAGACTCCTACTTCTTGAATGTCTTCGGCTTCGCTGCTGCTAGCCGTATCAAATTCGGCTTGAAAGGCCGCTTCTTCAGGATGAACTTGCTCCCAGCATCGGCAAGGGGCCGAGGTTTCTACTTCTTGATTCCCGGACCGAGCCAGTTCAAGATATTCGGCTTCCACCGGATACTCATCAAAGGTTGCCCCCAGAGGGCTATCTTCAGTAGGATAGAAGGCGGAGATAGTATCCACCTCGTACCGCCCACTGTAATAATATTCCTCCAGGGTGAAGCCCAACCCTGGATGCTGAGAGACACGTCTCATTTCCTTATCCAGATTTGCAGGATACCACATCTTCTGGAAAGCTTCTTTGCGCTTTTGAGACTGATCGGGAGGAAGGTGTTGCTTCTGAAACATTCTGGCCATCCGATCGGTCGTGAACGCCAGACCTTGGACAGAACCCGCGGGTTGGCTAGATCTTCAGGGAGGCTGCAGTCTGTGTCTTCCCGAGTGGGATGCTCCTCAGCTGTATAGAACAAGCTGCTGGGCCCATCTTCCTGTGTCACCTCCCAAGCTTTGAAAGGTTCGACAGTGGGGTCGTTGAGGCCGAGGACTGGCTTGGTGAGGCCGGCCGGGACTCCGATGCGGTCGCGCTGTCGATTGACCTGCACTTCCTTAGCTTTGGGATATAATGCTGGGGGTGTTACCCTGCCGACGTCTCCAGAAGCTGTGATGTGGGAGACCACCTTCGGCTTGACATATCCGCGTGGCGGTGGTGGATACCAACCGTCACCCGATCTATTCTTCGAGGCCCCTATGGGGGCTTTAGCTTCAGAAACCTTCCGGGGAGGCCCCGTATATAGGTTGGCGTCTGCCAAGTGACATTCAAATACCTCGAACGGGTGGAGATCAGCAAATATCCTCTCCTCCTTCCCTTGGAGGCTGTATTTGATGCATTGGTGGAGCGTGGAGGGCACCACCATATTTTCATGCAGCCATGGGCGGCCGAGCAGCGCTTTGTAGGAGGTGCGAGAGTCAATGACATGAAACTGCACCGTTGTAGTGAAATCTGCCAGGGTCAGCGTGAATTCTGCCACTCCCATAGATACTTCACATTTTTGGTTGAAGCCAGCGATACGCATATCCCCGACTTTCTCGAGATGCACATTAAAGTGGTGCCTCTCGTATATTCTGTATGGCAGGATGTTGACTGCTGCACCGGGATCAACCAGTATTCTGTTCAGCTCCCTTCCATTCAGGTGCCCTTTCATATACAGCGGCCTGTTGTGGCTGGCAGTAGGTAGTAGCATGTCTTCCGGAGAGAAGGTCATACTGGCTTCTGGTATAGCCTCGGCTATGCAGGCTTCAAAATGAGCAGGCGTCTGCAGAGCAGTGATGATCGCCTGTCGAGTTTCTTCACTCAAAGAGAGAATTTCCCAGATCGTAAATCGAGCGGGGAGCTTTTTGAGCAACTTCATTATTCGGCTCCCAGCCCGGACATTGGAGAGCTTCATCTCTTCAGCCCATCTGGGCTTGGGGAGGTTTTGATTTGTGGGTCCAGACGGACCTGCTTCATCTTCCTCGGACTCGGCATCCTCTTGGCTGGCACCGGCTGTCGGGTCTTCTTTATTAGTTGCTGTAGGGCAAGCTCCATCTGCATTTGCATCCTCAGTAGATTGCGCTGGCTGCGGGTGAATGGCCCCGGGTGTAGGGTTAGCCTCTTGACAGGGCTGTTTCCCCTTTGACATTTTCATAAATTCAAGGAATGAAGGGACTGCCTTGCCCCCACTTTTGTTGTATAGGCCTGACGGAGGGGGGATTTGAACTCCCTTACCTCCGGCGGAGGTGTCTTGTAGGGTTGCTCCCCTCTGAACATGATGTTGTGGTTGGGTGGTGGCTGGCGCCCCCATCTTCGGCCCGACCGAGTGGCATGTGCAGCAGTTGCGGCCTCGGCTTGCCTCCCCCAGCATGGGGTGTGAAGCAAATTTCTTCTTCTTCCTCTTCTCCGGGTAGGTTGAAGAGTGCTGATAGGGTATTGCAGGAGACAACCTGTGCTTTATTGGCCCCAGCGGCCTTTCTTTTCTTCTTCTTTTGCTTTCTCTTCTTTTTGGTTTCTGCGGGTGCCTGCCCCCAGAACAGGCTGCCCTCTTCAGGGGGTGCTGCTTCAGCTTCCTCCACCTGTTTGAGTGAGAGTTGTTCCAGCTCTTGCCATGGGACGTGGTCCCGTACCAGCAGAGGTTTCAATTCGGGCTGCACATATTCATCTAGCCCTTCAATCAGGTGCTGTAGTCGAAGGACCCCAGGATTGGTTTCCTTGATTACTGGTAGCGGAGTCTGTCTCCTCCTGTTAGGTGTATGTATTCTGATGGCTGTAGGTGGAGTGACCCATACGGGTGCTACCACTGGCGGAGCAGGCCGGGGTGTAACGCCACGGATATGTGCCCCCTCTTTCGGGCGAGGTGCCCTCTTCTTCTTGTGCTTTACAGGGATCTGCTGCCACCCCTGCTGTTCTTTCACGGGCTCCAGGAAATGGATTTCGTAGGTGCTCCGTGTGCTTGCTTCAGAGATCTCCTCAGGTAATGCCTGGTAGAGGGAGACCATGTTGACTACTGCTCTCCTGGGAGGAGCTTCATGTGGCTGAGGAGGGTCTACTTTGTACTCTCCCAGCTCTATTTCATTCTTCTTTACCATTCCTTCGATGATGTCTTTGAAAACATAACAGTCTTCGATTGGATGTCCCAACATCTGGTGGTAGGGGCAGAATCTTGGACTGTCTTTCTTTTCAGGTCCTCCGGTGTTCTTGGCTCAGGCAGGGTGACCATGCCGTATTCTGTTACCTAGTCGAACAGGACTCGGGTCTTGTCCTTTGGAAAGGAGTAGGCTTTCTTCATCTTGTCCCTCAGCGAAGGACCTTCTTTGTCATCCGGAGCTTTTGCAGGCTGCGGGGGAGCCGCCTTCTTGCCTTTCTCCTTCTGCTGTTCGAACGCCTTGATATCAAGCGCATTCGCTTCTTTAGGTGTGGGGCGCCGTTCCGCAGCCTTGCCTTTCTGGGCTGTGCTGGCAGCTGACGCCGGGACAGGCTTGGCTAGGAAAGCCTCCACTTCGGCCACCACATTATTCAGCCGGTCGAACGACCGTATTTCCATTCCAATCATCTTCTCCAGGACCTCCCTCCTGAGGTTTTGTTTGCATATTTGTACCGCGTCCTCCTGATGCGGGGGCCGCTTGCATCTCATTTCGAGGTTCCTCCACCTCTTGATGTAATCAAGGGCTGTCTCATCTGCCCTTTATTTTGTTGAGTAGAGTTCGGCCACTGTGACCTCCCTCTCTGTGACATGGAATCTTTCTCTGAACTTTCACTGCATATCCGACCAATCACTGATTGACCCGGCTGAGAGGCTAGAGTACCATTCAAATGCGAGCCCTGTCAGCGAGGACCCGAAGAACTTCAGCAAATATGACTCGTCGGTGGCCAGATCACCCATAACGGTCATGTAATATGCAATATGCTCTTTAGGGGACGTTTTCCCGTTGAATTTGTCAAACTTAGGCGGCTTGTTGACCCCCGGGGGAAGTCGTTTAGCCGCATGGTGTTGCGGGTAGGGCACCCGATAGGCATCAAATGCGACATAGTCACCTTCACTTTTCTCTGCGAGCTTCAGCTCGATCATCCTCTCCACCATCATCCGGTTCACGACCGTGGGGTCAACCGGTTCTGGATAGAAGTGTGCCGGCTGCAAGTATGGGGTGACCAGGGTGGTCGCCTGTGGAGGACGCAGCAGCGGGGGTGTCGGGTGCACCTGAGGGAGCACCGGAGGTAGCAGCGGCTGAGGCTGTGGCGGCCGCTGTTGTGCTGTCGCCATGCTTGGCTCTGACGGCTGGGGCAGTGTATAGAGCGGTGGAGGGTCGTCGCGACGAGCCGCTCCCCGGGATGACTCACCCTGGACTTCGGGTGGTTTAGAGGCCGATGAGTGTTCAGTTTTTTCCATCAGCTGCTTCTTCAGAGAGTCTATCTCTCGTTGATATTTTTGTAGTAGCATCAGAACTGATGGGTCTATGGTGGTGGGGATACCCTCTGTTGTCTCCCCGGACGTACCCTCAGGCAGGATGTCGAGGAGGACGTCGTCTTCTTCTTCCGCCGTCACCACATTAGCGGTCAAGACGGGGGCCTTGTCATCCCAGTGGGGATAGACCTGGGACTGTTTCCCTTTAACCATCATCAGAAGCTCTCTTGCTGCTTCTGTTCTGCGGGTAGTTGGCCCCGGCCGTGCGGCCAATTGAGCCAATTCTTGGGGGTCTTCAGGAAGCTCCCCATATCGGTTAGATATACCAGCCATGTTGCAGGTGAAAACCTACATCCTTCTCTTTTGTTGATAGACCCTCCTTCTAGCATGCTGCGAGAAGGTCAGTCTTTCAAACACAGAGATCCTTCTCCTTTCTTCCCGCTCGGGGAAAACTTCATCGGCTTCGATCTCGAAGCCGTCATTATATCCGTTGTCGTCGACTGACGACACCATCATTCTATCTCCCATATCTCCTTCATCTGCCACCGACGGGCAGTAATCTTCCTCAGTGGTGACTGTCTGCATCAGTCGCTGCTGTCCGAGTGAGGGGTTGCCTAAGCCTCGGAAATAATTTCTGACCAAGCAGGTCATCTCTTCTCGACCCCGCTCTTGATGTAGGACGGGGGGTGATTGTCGACCTCCAGCGGGAGGGATATAGGCCAGCCGAGCTCTGTCAGCAGGCTGTTGGAATCTTCGTCCCGTAGCAGGGACGTTGGCTTGACGGGTCGCGGCCCAGAAACTTCTGTGGCGCGGAGGATCCGCGACCACCCCTTCTTCCTCCTTCGGGGGTAGGCCCCTTTCTCGTCTCACTTCCGCCTCGTCGTTCACAAGACGACGGCGGATGAGAGTTAGCTGGTGGGCAGGTCGGGTCCGCTTGGGAACCCACACCTATTTAAACTTCCTCGGCCTGGGTGCCGGGCTTTCCTGGCCATAGTGGCCGGCTTCTTCTATTTCTGCCCTCCTTCCGGCGAGGGCCTGATAGGCATTGTGGATAGGAATGTTGGGGATGACTCGGTCCGGGGTCACCCGTGCAGTGCGTCCGTCGAGGAAGACGTGCATACCTCCAACTAGCATGGATTTCCCGGACTGAGACAGAGTTCTGGTGATTACAGCGGCATTCTTGCGGGCCTGGCGACGTTGGCGTCCTCCAGCGTGTTTGTTGATGACATTGGGGTGGGTCCCACGTATGACATGGTGCACCAGACAACTAGCGGCCGGGGCCAAACTTTCGGACAAGTCTTTGTAGCAGGGAACCTCTAGAAGCTCCATTTTTTCCACAGCTTCCTTTACAGGTTCTGGGGCTTCGACCACCAGCATATCTACAAAGGCTAACCCCAAAAAGTTGGGGAAGCCCACAGCGGCGGGGAAGTACCGCCAGGTACCCTTGCGCGTGTCCAGCGACAATCGAAAGATCGAAGTCAACGCCAGCTATCCCGTTGATCGTCATTGATCTGCCTGCAAAGACAAACGAAGCAATAATTAGTAGCCTTTGAGAGGGCTTCGAAGCCCGAATATCCTGGCAAAGAGATGAAAGGTGACACTGGTCCCACCGGGCGTGCCAGACTTGTTTGCGACCTTTTTTTTTCTTTCACGGGTCGATCGACCAACTGACTAACTGGTAGTCAAATGATCAATTAACGACGCGGGCGTGCCAGTCACATGAGTGATGAATTTATGATGTGCTCATTCTGACCCATGTTGGGCGAGTGTGAGGTTCGGTCAGGACCAGCAGTCCGCCATACCATAAAAGCTATGGCGTTAATTACATCCCCCACGAGGAGGGAACACCTTTGATTAATTGCCAAGATAGCGGGCTGTCGAAGCCGAAAGGAGCAATCTACGGAAAGCGAGAAAAGAACTGGCACCGGCGCCCACCTCTTCCGGGAACAGGGTATCGTAGAGGAAGAAGACGACCGGCGGAAGCTCCTCCGAAGTAACCCTACTCTCTCTCTGCTTCAGTAGAAAAAAACCTCTCCAAAAGCCTTTCTCTCCCTCCGCTCTTCTCTTTTCTTTCTTTTCTCCTCTGTGTCCTCCCTCCCTTTTTTCTTCTCAGGTCTCGATCTGTCTCTCCCCCCTCTTTCTTCAATCGAACCTCACCCATATATATAACAGGTCGGAGGCTCTTCATCCGGCGTGGGCTTTGGCGCGCCGGGAGGAAGCTTCATCAACTTATCGTGCCGGTTTAAGGAGCCATCAGATAGGGTAGCTTGCACGCCGGGATGAGGGCGGAAGGTAGGGGGGCGCGCCGGGATAAGGGCGCGCCGGGCTAGTGCTCTTTGGGACCTTCGAGCCAGTCGATGAGTCCGTGGATGATTTCGGGAGTCACCGTGAGCATTATCTCACCGATGCTCACTGAAACCTCGACGAGATATCTTGTCGAAGCTCCCGGGTTGGCGTACGGCCATTCTCGAAGTTCCAGATAGCTTTGGGTTGATCATACGGGCCTGCCGCTGACACTGCCTTCGGCTCTATAATTCGTGCCGCTGGCTCGGCCTGGCCCGTGCCCGAAGCTCCTTGGAAGGCGAGATAACACCAGGGATAGTTTCGCCCGAGCTGGGTGATCATTCGGCCACTGACGGGCCCATCTTGACGGGAAGCCGCACCCGTGCCGGGTGATCGGGGTCTTCTACCGATAGAGCTTTCGGTCCTCCGTCTCGGAGAGCCAGGGGGGACTCCTTTATCTTCAGGAGAGCCTTTCATGAGGAGGGTAGCCACCGGGTTGACCGCTGTCCTTGATCGGACAACGGGTGTAGTGTATGCGGCATGACAGAGTCGATGCCGGTTCATTGGGCAGGCTTGGTCGTACTGCCGGTTGGTTGTGAGTTTGTCTCGGCTCTCCTGAGGTGAAGTCCCCATGTCCATACGGAGTGACTCGAGGCTCTGGCAGCTTGAGAAATCTTTGATATGTTGATATTTATCGGCTTCCATGCTTCAGCGGGCCGGGTCCTTCGTCTTTGTGGCTTGGTCACAGATGATCATATTTTGGGTGCCAACAGCGGCGCGCGGCCGCTCCCGGCCTCGCTGGGGCTGCTCCTCAGTCAACTGCAGATGCTCCTGAGTGACGGCTAGCTGGGTCCTCAAGTCTGCAAGCTCCCGCTCGCGTGCTGCCTCCTGCTCCCGGTCACGGGTCCGCTCTGTCAGGTGCTCCTCCCGCTCTCGGGCGTGCTCCCTACGCTCCATATCGAGGGCGACCCTCAGCTCTGCCACGTCCTGAGGCAGCTCCTCTCGCCGCCTCAAGGCCCTCTCAAGCTCTGCGACTCGCTGCTCGCAGATGGCCAGCTCCGTCCGGACTAGTGCAGCCTGGGTAAGCGCCGCCTGTAACTCTGAGGTCTGCAACCAATTGAACAAATCATCAGTTTCACATTTAATTCAATAATTCAATTTCATAAACAATTGAAATAAAACCTTTGATAACTTACCTGGGTAGCCATCGCACGCTATCCTGCCTCGATGCAGGTGAGCGAGGCTCGGAGCTCCTCAGTCTGTGAAACACAAATTTTCATGAACACACATAATAATATATAATCAGGTGCAAGTTTGAGTTTGAGGATAAGCTTACCCGTGTGGCGAGATCGCGCTCTGCCGCCTCGGCCCGTGCCACCGCTCCAGCTAGCTGCTCTGCTAGTGCAGTCATCTCTGCACTAGGCCCTCTCGAGCTGGAGGCTCCTCCCGTCTCCCTCACCGCTGCTCCCTGCTGGGCATGCTTCATTCATTGTGATTGTCAGTGGCTAATCATCAATAATTCAAGAAATCAATTACATATAGATAATTTAAACACTCACCAGCGTCTGTAGGTCTGTCCGAGTGGTAGTCAGTTGGGCCTCTAGGCTGTGGAGGTGAGCTTGCATGTCCATCGCTGCTATGTCCCATGCATTCTGCATTCATCACACATGTCAGTCGCATAATAGGCATATAACATTTGTAATTAATTAAAAGGAAGTGCATTCATACATACCCCTAAGATCCTCATCTGGGGTCGGCCGGCGAAAACCTCCCAGTAGCGTCGGAGGTACTCAGAGCTGTCTGTCGCCTGGGAGGTGACTCGGGTCCCGCCGCGCTGCCAGTCAGCGTACTGGTCATGGAACCGGACTCTCCAGTCGATCACCTTCGTGCGACCGCGTGTCTTCTTGCCTATCCCCCGGGGCTCTCCTACCTCGACCCACTCCTGGTGTAGGCCGAGGGTCGTCATCACTAGCCTAAGCCGTAGCGGCTCGATCTCGTTCAGGCAATGAACCCAAAGATCATGCCCGAAGCGAGGTCGGCCCGCTACGACCCAGGGCTGGCCCTCGTCGGTCATCCCCTCATAGGGTCTCCACACCACCTGCATTCGCAAACATGCATATCATCATATCTCATCATCATATCATCATATTTCATAAAGTAGGAATTGCATCATATTTCACACACGTACCAGTGAGGCGGGGAAGTCGCGAAACTCCCGTCGTAAAACTCGCAACTCGTAGGCGAGTGGCGCTCCACTCACGTACGGCAGCCAACGCCGTGCTAGAGGGACGGATCCCTCATCTCCGGGTCAAGGGTCAGCACGCCCCATCGGCATGTATAGGTGACTCCACACCTGCATCCATTCATTTGCATTAGTAAAGCATTCACAAGTATTAAATAAAAAAAATAAAAAAAAAGGAAAAAAATGCATACTTGAAGAAAAGGTGAGAAGCCGCTGATAGTCGTCTCTCGACCCGTCCCTGTGGACAGGTCGGCCATCAAGTGCGCCAGAAGGGCGGCTCCCCAAGCGTACCTGCCGACGCTCTCCAAGTCCTCGAGGATCCCTAAGAATCAGCAGTTGATGATGTCGCCCTTCGTGCCGAGCAGCAACCTCCCGAGCATCAGGAATAAGAATCTCCTCAAATCTCGATCTGCTCTCTCTCTCTCAGCTGGGTCCTGGCAGTAGACAGCCCTAGCTCCCCCGATCAGCCTCTGCGAGAACTGCTCCAGAGACTCCCTCGACCTCTGTCTAGAATCACCTAACCCCATAGCAATGGTAAGGTCGGTGCGGTAGATGGTCATACACTCACTCGGTGTCCCTGCTATCGTCTCTAATCCTAGCAGCCTCTGTGTCAACTCGCTATAGTCAGGTAGGGTGATCCCGCTCACTGCCTCGCCATCCACCCTCAGCCCGATGATCCTAGCGACGTCCTCCAAACTGGGAACCATGTGACCCCATGGCATCAAGAATGCCCGGCTAGTCCTATCCCATCTCTCCCAAAGCACCTGGATCAAGGGTAGGTCGGGTCTCATAGGCTCCATGCTAAGGAAGGGTCCGAACCCCGTGGCATCTACTCTATCTCTCTGAAAATCTGGGAGCCTGTAGTAGGCAGCTCGAACCTGGACCCAGGAGATCCGGGTCCTCATCAATCCCTGTAAACAACAAAAGAACATTTTGATATAAGTTTCTTATGTAGATATTCATCTACTGTTTCAATTTATGTTTAAATTGACGACCCAACCTCGATCGTGACTTATTCAATTGACGCCCCTGTTGGGGGGGCGCTATTTCAGAAGGTGTTTCTGGTGATTTTTTTTTACGTAATTTGAATTGACGACCAACCCTGGGTCGTTATTTGTTTAAGTGACGCCCCTGTGGGGGGCGCTGTTTTGGAGGTGATTTTCTGTCCTAGCAACATAATTATGAAAAATTTTAATTGACGACCACCCCTTGGTCGTTGTTTAATGAATTGACGCCCTGGTGGGGGGCATTATTTTATGGTGTATTTTTAAAAATAAGCAGTGCACGAAATAAAAATAAAACAGAAGCATATATCAAAAATAAAAGAAATGGCATGAAAATTAGCAGCAAATGATAGATAAACAAGACATTTTAAAATAACGACATGCTGTAGGGCGTGGTTTCATGATTTATCATTTCCAAAAATTAAAAAAATATTTTTAATTGATGACCTAGGGTGGGTCGTTGTTTGAATTGACGGCACCCACTGGGGCGTCATTTTACTGTGTCACTGGTTCAACATTTCTCCCTTCACCGAGTGCTATGGAAAATTGATAAAAAAAATAAAAATTAATTGAAATGAAGGGTTGGGGTACCTACCTTGCTCCGTTTGGGTGTTAGCAACCCACCGCGGAGGGGTTGCCGTGGCTGCCGTAGTGGTCGTGGTGGCCGTGGCTGCCGGATGTGGCGAGGCCGAGGGGACGCCGCCGCCACCGCCGGTGGTTCTTCTTCACCTCCTCCTCCTTCTTCTTCTTCTTCTTCGTCACCATCTTCATCTCCTTCATCATCTTCTTCATCCTCACCATCGTCTTCATCTTCTTCTCCCTCGCTCCCGTCATCATCTTCCCCTTCCTCTTCGTTGGCCGTTACTTCTCCTCCACCGTGCTCCACCGCCGGAGCTTCTTCGGCCGCCGCCGGGATTTCCTCATCAACCGCCGCGGGAGCCTCCTCCCCGGCGTGCTCATCGTCGCCAAGGTCCACCACCTCAAGGGTGGTCACCCTCTGCCGTTTGTGTGCACCGCCCGCCATGGGTTTGAGCAGAGAGAGAATGGAGAGAGAGATGAGAAATGGGAGATGGAGAGTGGGGCTCGGTTAGGGTTTGGTTGCAGAGAAAGAGAGAGAAGAGGGAAAGTAGATGAAGGAAGGAGAAGAAGAGAGGGAAATAGGGTTTAACGGTCAGAAAGAATTGACGCCACGGGGGATGGCGTCACTCTCTAAATTGATGGGTTTGTTAAAGGCGTGATTTAAGGATATGACGACCCAAGTTTAGGCGTCATTTTACTTTGCATGGGAACTCGTAACTATCGTCAGACGCATTAATGGGAGATTGATTGATGTGATTGACGTCATGATTACTATTTGGAATTGACGACAGCTTACGCAGGCGTCGCATGTTTAAGGGATGACATGAATGAAGGCGTTATTTCTAAAAAAATGAGGGAATATTTTAAAAATAATTAAAGGAATTTAAAGAGATTAACGCCTTACCTTGGGGCATGAATTAATAGACTCCTGTTTGAATAAGCGTCAATCATGGGTTTATTTTTTTTAAGGAAATTGATTAATGGGAATTAACGACATGCTCTAAGGCGCCGTTTAGGAAATTGACGCCCTTCTGGAAGGCGCGGCTCAGAACATGAAACCCGAGGCTCAGTTTACCAGACAGAATTACATTGAATTGGATTACAGAATCACGTAACATATTGTTTTGGCTCAAATAAGAAAAAATCTTTTATTTCATTCAGAAAATCATTATTACATTTAATGAGCCACCATGGGCCTTATTTTCCTAAGTGCTATTACATAAGATTTGCATTTGTCTTCTTCCTCTTCAACATGTTGCTTGGACCTATGAAGTAGTCCAACCTTCCATTGAGCCATGATTGTCTTGACTTCCTCTTGGTCTCCACTTGAGCCTACTTCCCTCCTCTTGAGTGGTGGAAGATGAGAAGGTTCTTCAAAGGTGTGTCGAGGAAGACCAAGTTGTGGGAGGCACCGGTGAGCATTATAGAGGATGAAGTCGCTCCCGCCGATCAATCGAAGTTCTATGCCAGAGGAGAGTCTTGAGCGAAGCTCCTGGGTCTTGAGGAACCCCGGTGTGCAAGTGAAGCCGCTCTTAGGCATGCTCTTGAAGTAGTTCCTCCAATCACTTCATTTCTTGAGCTTTGGCACCCGATTAGCCACCCTCTCACATAGGCCCAAGGAATCTGTCATGTACCGGAGGGGGCTTTTAGAAAAGATTTTTGAGGCCGGTTGGGTTTCTTGACATGGGTCAAATTTTAGGTGGAGGTCCACCCAACAAGAGAAGAGTAACATGGACCCAAAGAGGGGCCGTTCCAAGGAAGCCGAAGTAAGTCCATTATAGAGGTTAGCTAGCACCGTCGGACCTATCCTTTTTCCTTCCCATATGCTAGCTATGGTGCTTAGGTGGCACTCCTCTAGGTGATCTTCCAATGAAGGGAAGAGGAGAGCTCCTACCATGCATACAACAAATCCCTTCATCACCCTCTCCAACAAGTCTTCATTCTCTTGGGCCTTGTCCATGTTCTTGTATACCCATGAGGCTAGTTTCAAAAGATTGATTCCTTTATGGGCTTTGATTTGGTTCACTAAGTTTGGGCTTTGTACAAGGCTAGTAAGTATGTCATAAGCACTTATTGGCTTAGTCAAGTTAGCCATCTTTGATTCTTCCCCTTGTTTCATCCTTCTTAAGCCAAGGAGCATCTCTACTTCCTCTAAGAGTATGGTGGCTTCAAAAGTGGGAAAGAGGAAAGTATGAGTGTTTGGGTGCCATAATTCTATTAGTGCTCCTATGGAGGCCCAATCTAAATGGATGTCATCATAATGGGTAGCATGGGTAACAAGGCCTAGTAAGTGCCACCTTGAGAGGAAGGACCTCATATCTAAGGATAATTTGGAGAGGAGTAAGGGGAGCCACTTGATTTTTATGAACCTCCTTGGTCCCGGTACATTTGGGTAGTCCTGAATAAAATGGAAAAGAAAAGAAGAGAGAAGAGAGAATGCAATCAGAATTTTGAAGAAAAGAGGAAGAATAAAATAAAAGCTTTGACACAAATCAACTTACTTGGTTCGTATTGATTCTTCCGCTGATATGGCCAGCAACTTCAGATATTCTAGGAAATCCCATCCTAGGTTTCTTAGTGAACCTCTGCATCATAGCTTTCTCCATCTTCTTCTTCAGTTGAAAGACCATGTGTTGCTAATCTGTGGTTCTCTATTGAGTCTTGGCTGCAACGACTCTCAGTTGTTTGATATGTTTAGCAGACGACCAGATGCATCCTTTTATAATGTTCAACGCTTTGGCTAGCCGTTTTAGAGCAATCACGGTTTGAATATAATTCGAACGAGCCACTGGAGTTTTATTTCTGAGCAGGGAACGGAGCATAGTTGTTTATGGTTAATTGACGGTGTTAACAATGACATCATTTCATTGAATAGCGACATTTTCAATGTCGTCTTTTATTTAACGCCTCTATGTCAGGCGTCATTTTCGATCTGATTCCAAGTTGAATAGTGATCATGATTAATGCCCCTATGACTGTCATCATTTATGTTTATAACGCCTCTATACAGAGTCGCCATTTCTTGAGTTTACACTTTCGAATTGATTTACAGCATGATGTATTGTTGATGAACTTAAGTGCTTTATGTTTTGATGAAATTGCTTATATCATGCACTTATGATCATATTCTGAGCTAATAATTTTTGAGCATAGAGAAGCGCAGGTTATGCAGGTCTTGAGATGATTGGATTTCTTACACTGGTAACATCATTCCATCCTTTGTATTTTCTCATGTAAGCATTTTTACTATAGGATATCTACGCTATTATAGCATATCAAGGACCATGTGGTTTTGATGAACCTGGAATTTGAGTTCCCCTTTATCAAAAATAGTGATAATTTCAGGGGAGTCTTGATCACATGCATAGGCCGTTGGGTCATTTAAGATTTGGTACGACGATTCCATTTTCTGAGTTGATGCGTGGATAAATGGACTTCGGCTTAGTATCAGCTTAGAGATCTAGATTCCTAACCAAGCTTGGATGGTTTAACAATATTATCCTCGATTATTTTCTATTTTAGTTTGTTTTAATTTTTCTTTTAGCCCAGCATGCATCATGTAGGACTTTGAGCTTTAATGATGAAAATCCTCATATTACGCCAATAATGAAGGCCACTCGCTCTTAATTGTGTTAACATGAGATATTCCATTCTAAATCGAGTACTATATTCTCCTTGAAGCCGCTCCGACTGGTTCCTTGAAAGCATTTGTTCACTGGATCTTTATCTCAATCCATTTTATTTTTCTGCAAATCCACTTTGGTTGTAGCACGTCCACATTGGCTGGTAACCGCTCTCCAATGGTGTCTTTCCTTCCGTGCCCTCGCGCACATTTTGTTTATTCGTTTAGTTCCTTCATCCAGCTGATCATTGCTTTCTCGTCATCATCCAAGGTTGTTTCATTCAGAATCCTGGAAAGGTTTTCAACGCTTAGTGTCGGAGGCATGTCACATCACACCTTGGCATCTACTTATCAGTTCACTCCTTTCATTCCGCTCGTTACACTTTCGCTTCATTCCGTCTCACTCCCTTGCAAAGCAGATACCAAGGCGGGGCAGCTGTAGACACGCCAAAATCGATACTATGTTGAGTAAATCTCATGTCACCACATAACGCCCCAAAGTGGACTTCAATAGTGGCTTAATATGAAGTTTTTCTAATTGTTTGATAATTTCTCCATAGTAATTGTAATTTCTTGTCCTTTAAAATTGAAATTAACGCCTGGAGGAAGGGCGTCATTTAACTGACAACCTGAAAAGGGTCGTGATTCCATAAATGGACGACTGTTCAAACAGGCGTTGTTTCCTGGATTTTACGAATCCTAAAGAAAATAAAACTCAAAGAATTGACGTCCTCTTGAGGGGCGTTAATTATTTAACGCCCATTCAAACAGGCGTCTGTTGACACCCGTTTTATACCCAATGAGTCGGGTCATCTCCTTATTTCATTCTATATGATGCTCCGAGTTGTTCACTCTTCATTGAGTCTCTTGATCAGTTGAGGCCTATTTCTTGGGTCTGAATTCCTAGATTAAGAATTGGCTTCTGGTAGCGTTTCGTTGGCAACAGCTTAGCAACCCTTTATTGCTATTCTTGAAACTCAATGGTAATAACGGTCCGAACCAGGCGCATTTTTTCATTATAACGCATGGGGCCTGGACCGTTACTCTTTGAAGAGTCCTAAGGCTTAAGGCCTCGTTGTAAGGCTTATCCTTTTGATTCCACATTGGTAATAATGGTCTATCGAGCAGCCGTTGTTTCATTCTGACGCCCTATGCCTTGGCCGTTGCTTCCTTGAAGAGTCCAACTTGTTGGGTCTTCTTCCCGTCGATCTTATCTTTTAGGGATAAGGTTGAGAGTAACGGACGGTTCTTGATGCGTTACTTCCAAGTGGCGGTCTGTCGTGCAGCCGTTACTTCCTTCAGAGAGTCCTGGCAGTTCAGGCCTTTTCTCTGCTACTCCGTGGTCGAGATAAGGGTTTTGGATTGACGATATCTCTTTCAAATCTGATCCTCAGGACCTTCCATTCGATTCTATGGACTCTTGGTGATATTATCTTCGAGGATTTGCTAAGAGTTATCTCTTTATCTTGCTGAATTATCCTCTGCTCGACCTGAGAGTTTGAGGGTCTATAAATAGAGCCCCTGACTTCATGGCCCGGGGGGGGGGGGGGGGGGGAGATTTGAAATTCACGACGAAGTGCTGCCGAACTCAGGAACCATCTTCATCCAAGAGGAACTGCTTCCCACGTCCATCCATCTCATAATCAAGGGAGTACTTTGGTTTTGGTCTTTCAAGTTCATCATTGCATGCTTGAGTTCTTCCCTGGTTTTTCCTCAATCAAAGCATTATCCCTCCTCTTTCTCCACGTTTTTCACTGTCCTCTAAGCATATAAACATCTTCCCAAACTTTTAAAACACCCAGAGGGGTTAAAAAATCAAAAACTCCCCGGTAATCCACTCTCCTTTTGACGATGTTAAGTCCTTTGAGAATTGATGCTATGCTTGTGAAAAGGACTAATTGAGGTTATTGTGTTTGGTCTTTCTACATCTTTGGCAGGTTTACAGGTTCATTGACACGAGGCCCAGGTCTTCTAGCCGGCTGGAAGAGTCGGAGTTAAAAGAATTCAAGCTTTGTTACTGCAGGTTATCTGACGGCCTTGTGCAGGCGCGTCACTCTCTTCCGGCGGTCTATCGTGTGGCCGTCACTTTCAAGCGACGCACGGGGTTCTGGCCGTTACTTCTAAGTTAATCTGCAGGCTTTCTCTGGTTTTCTCTCCCGTGGGCGGGTGTTTCATCCACCTATTTCCAAGGTATATTCAGGTTTTTTGACTTGTTTTTACTTTGGTGGCGATCACATCTTTCTTTGGTATTGGGCATTAGCTGTCTTCTTCATCATATCTTTCTATTTTCCTTGCTTGTTCCACCTTCACGGTGTGTTTTTATTTATTCCTTGCTCCACGCCCCGGCGTGTGTTTTCCTTTTCCTTAGCGTAGTTTGATTGAGATAGCATGCCCATGCTAGAGCTAGCTATGATTGCCTAGGTTCATGATCACATGTTCATAGGTTTGAGTAGATCTTTGATTGTTTGTTTGTTATCTTACCATACCACTCCCCAAACCTCAAAAGAAAGATAGAAGATAGACAAATAAATATCAACAGATAATTTTTTGGCGATCACGGTGGGACAGCTTGTGCCAATCGTGCTTTTGATTCTTGTTTAAACCTGCCATCATCTGCTTGTTGAGTTGCCTTTTGTTTCCCCTTTGATTACTGCTCATTCTGGTTTTCTGAGTTCTCTGACGGCCAGGTGTCCCCGCGTCACAGTCCCCTGACGCAGGGGCATTAGACCGCCGCTTTGGTTCTGCTGTGTGAGCTTCCACGGGCTTTCCGGTTACTTCTGTCTGGTTTTGGTTCCCTGGCTCATCCGACGGTCTCATCCCCCTGCGTTATATATTATCTGGCGGTCTGGGCTTTGACCGTTATTGTGCTCTGACGCAGGGTCCTTCGACCGTTATTCTCCTGGCAGGTACACATCCGAGGTGCATTTATTTCCGCAGTTTTTGCTGTGATTTATTGCTTGGGTGATACTTGACCTCCTTCTTGCTTTGCTCATATCTCCATATCATTGTGTGCACCATTGATTGTTAGATTCTAGGCTAGACTTTGCATGCACTCCGGTGCACATAGGGTCATTCATCTTTTCATACATTAGATTGCATTTTCCTACCTTGTTGTGAGGACCTCTCGTCTCCATATTCCTTGGGGCCGACTAGGAAATCACAGCAGGGACCTCCGTAAGTCCCCGCGAGCCGTGGATTCCCACACGGACGCCGGGCTGGTTGTACCTTTCCCACCCCGTATCTAGGGTTGCATAGGTGAAGGAGTGGTTACACTTAGAGTCAAACCAAGTCCCATATCCATCTCCTACTAGGAACCCATTGTTGAGAGCACATATCAATCAATTCACTAAAGTTCCAAAGGAGAAATCATAAGAACCTTGTTGCATCATCTTAAACAACTTGGTTGATCTTTGAGTGTCTTCGTCTTTTATCACTTACATCTTGTTAGAATCACCTAAGTTTGGTTGCTTATTGAGTGCTTTTTGTGTTGGTTGTTTTCGCATTGTCAAGGTTGTCCGTTGCATGTGGAGTTGTTTTCGTCCGTCTGAATCATCTTCTCGAGTCAGTTCCTTCTTCACGTTCTATTCTAATCCCCTCTTCGAGTCCACCATGGCATCCTTCAATCCTCCTCGCTCCCAAGAGGACTCTCTTCCTCAAGGGCTCCTTGAAAACCCCCCTAGGGTTATTACATTTTCCTCTGGAGAGGGGACTGCCCCTCTCCCATCCTCCACCTCTATGGAAGGAAGTCAAGTTACCCCTTCTCTCTCTACTCCTTCCGCGGGCTCCGTCCTTCATATGATGGCCCAATTGGATCCGACCCAACTCCAAGTTTTATATCAAGCTATGCAAGGGTCCAATACTTCTCCCTCTGCCACTATCCAAGGTCAATCTAATCCTTCCATTATTGGGCCGTCCGTTCAGCCCACTCCAATTGATCTCACTCCGGTCCAACCCCGGACCATCACTTTCGCTGGCATGGAGATGGGCCAGTCTTCTAATTCAGCCCATCAATCTTTCGATAAAGGGAAGACACCCATCACTTCCTTTGTCCAGTTGGATCATCACAACTCTGGTTCGGTAGTTCCGCAGCTCCTTATGAACCCTTCCGATTTCTTACGCCCTCAGCAAGGAGTGGCCCAAAATCATTCTAATCCGGGTCTATCTCAGGCCCAACATCCTTCTTACGGGCCGCCTATTTCCACTGTCTATCCTTCCACTCCTTCTTACGGGCTCCCGCCTGTTGCTACAGCTATTCCATCTGCCCCTCAAATACAATCAGCATCCTTCGCTACCCCTGCTCCTTCACGAGAGCAGGACTTGCTTGACAAGTGGGCCACCATGCAGCAACAACTCGACTTTCTCCAGAAAAGGGTTGGCCCACAATCCTTGGCCGATATTCCTATTCCGAGTTTCCAGAACATCCGGTTCCCTCCGCAATCAGAGCTCCCCAACTATCGCAAGTACGATGGGAACAGCAATCCATTCATCCATGTGAGGGATTTTCTTTATGAATCGGCGCAGTTCCAATATGATGATCGCCTCATGGCGTACTTATTCCGCCGATCTTTGGACAGTGTTGCTCTAGAATGGTTCTATTCTCTACCACTGGAAGAGGCCGAGAGTTTCAAGGTAGTAAAAGATAAATTCATCCAGCGGTTCCAAGACAGGGTCGGCCCTGAATATTCATTTACAGATCTAGTGGCCGAGAAGATGAAGTCGGATGAAGAGTTCGCCACCTATGCAGACAGGTGGAGACAAATGGCCGCCAGAGTACCGGGCCACATTCCAGAGGAAGAGAAGGTCAAACTGCTGATTTCCAATGCCACCCCGACCTTCCGCAACATCCTGGCAATGAATGACATAGCCAACATGCATCAACTCTATAGCCGGGCGCGCTTCATCCAAACTCAATTCAAGGACTCCCCTATCCATTCCCTCTTCGAAAACCAAAAGCCCAAGTACCACAAGAAACCACAAGGGCCGGTTACTGAGGGAGTCCAAACAAACGAGCAGGTACAAGCCGTTGCTTTTCCATATCAGGCCGCACCTTTCCGCTACAACCAAAACCCCCGCAATTCACAAAACGCCGCTCCACAAAACTTCCAAGCCACTCCACAAAACCCTCCCCCCGCCTTCACCATTCCACAAAACACCTTCGCCACACCACAACAACCATCACCACCACCACAATACCATAACGTCTCTCCACCCAACGGCTACAACAACAACAATCCAAATAGCAAGCGCCCGGCTCCCAGGAGAGCCCAGTATCCTCCATTGCCAGAGACGCTTACAGATATCTTCTCGGCTCTCATGTCAGTAAATGCAATCCAACTTCCTCCGGAACAGCTTGTTTGGAACCCGGCAGTCGATCAGACTAAGTATTGTATGTTCCACCGGCAGCCAGGCCATACCATAGAAGGATGTTTTCAGTTTCGAGATCTTGTGTATGACCTACATAAGGGGCAGAGAATCGACTGGGCCAAAATGCATAGGGCCATTGTTGAGATTAAAGAAAAGAGAAGGCAGCCGCAGGGGCAGCAAGTGCAGCAGCATCAAGCACCGCAGCCGCAGTAGCCACCGCAACAGCAGCAACCACAGCAAGTACAAGACCTGGGCATCCATCAGAACCCGATGCCGAATCATCCACCCGCTCCTCAGCAGCAGCCGCCAGCACCAGCACAAGTAAACGTGGTCCAGCCACCGGCCCCCAACGCCGGATGGTCTTTCGATGATGATGGCGCCACACCGCAGGTCATGGCCCTCCACCATAACCACCGCAATCCTCCCTTCATCATCCCTGCACAGCCGACGCCCTCTCAACTCGTCCTCCCATTCACACCCGCTCCAGCAAATCCTCTTCCACTCTCCATTCCATCGTACCCTCCATCACCCACTCCCATCACCGTCATCACACCACCATCCAATCCCTCACCCATTCTTACCCATCCGCTAGCCTTCCCTCCACCCGCATCAACATTCATCACCACCCTGCCTTCCACCCATCCTTCACCCACCATCCGCGCACCGCCCATTAACCTCACCAACCCTACGCTCCACCAAATCGCCTCCCCCGCACCACCTGTTCCATTCATCCATCCCGCAGGGCCCATCATACTATCTTCAGATGCCGCGGCAAACTGTGCTTTGAGGAGCGGGAAGATGTTCCATCGGAATTACGCTACTACTTCTAATCCCCAATCCTCTCAGCCGGTGGCCGAGCAAGAAGAAACTGAACCTTTGCCGGGTACTCAATATGACTTGCTGCATCATCTGGATCGAGTACCCGCCAAAATATCTGTGCTGGAGCTGATCAAAAGGTCCACCCTTCATCAGGATGCGCTGAGGGATTTCCTACAGAAGGTAATGGTTAGCGAAGACATGGCAGTTGATAGCCTACCAACGGCACTGGCAACTATCTCCAAAGGGCCGGCAATCACGTTCTCTGAAACCGAGCTTGCACCTCCGGGGGCTCGGCAAATGCCGCTCTGCATAACAATTACCCTGAACAAAGTCGACATTGAAGCAGCGCTGGTTGACACAGGGGCCTCAATTAATGTTTGCCCACTCAGCACCCTCCGAGCATGCAACATATCTGAAGAGTTACTACGGCCTACCCCCACCACTATAGCAGCATATGACAACTCAAGGCGAGCATGTCACGGGGTAGTCACCATTCAGGCAGAGCTCGGGCCCCTTACTATGGCCGTGGAATTCTATGTTCTTGATATCGACCCTATGTTCAAGGCTATCTTGGGTCGTCCCTGGATTAACACACTCGGCGCCGTGCCCTCCACCGCACATCAGTGCATTAAATTCCCCTTCCAAGGGAGGGTCGTCAAAGTTAAGAGCTTATCCACAGTACAGTCAGTAAAGGCTATTTCAGAGCAGGTTCTTCCCACACTTTGGCCAAGCAGCCGGCCCGTTCTGTCAGTATTGGATTTGAACTTTCCTTGGGCTTACACATCCCCTAAGCCCGTCGCTACTCCAGTTAATGTCAAAGTGAAGCCGCAGATTCGAGATTCAAAGGGGTGGAACATTATATTGAAACTGGGCTATCAACCGGGGAGAGGCCTCGGTGCGCAACTGCAAGGGATGACTAAGCCTATACCTAAGGGAAGAAAAATGGGTAGGAGAGGTCTCGGCTACAAAGAGACAGCATTATCTCTGATAAGTGATTCTGGGCCGCTCACCTGGGATTATCGTCAGCATTTTGTCAAAGGGCCTCTCCAGCCTGGCACATTAGCTCCAAAGCCGGTTCAACAAGAAAGGAATACAGTTTGTCCAATTGCCAGTCCGCCTCCCTTGCCAAGAGGGTCAGATGATGACATGCTCGACTACAGTCAGGCCTTGCAGGGGCTCTTTTATGAGGAAGAATGTCAGAAGAAGCAACAAGAAGTTCGGCTTATGCAGTGGAGGCCGAGGAAGCAGCTTATTGTTGATCTACAGAAGGAGGAGAGCTCTCCAGTTGTCTGTTCTTGGTCTCTCTCACGCTTCCAATCTATCTTTCAACAAAAGGAGTTCGTACCCCGCCTTCCTCCTGTCATGATAAATTCATCTTTCATTGATCCACCGGAGATTCTATTCATTCCTTGTGCTTGCGGGAAATGTCCACGCATCGATCTATCCACTCTGTTTACTCCTCCTCCTCCCAACGCTCAGCTCCACGAGATGTGGTTCTCTTCTTCTGATCCCTTCTTTGATTGCATCTTCCCCGAGCTGTTCCCTAAGCAGCTCCCACCTCCTCCATCTTGCTGTGTAGTCTCCGCTGATCTCCAAAAAAAAACGTCAAATTTAAAACAGAGATTTCAGTGGAAGATTACGCTACCCTGTCTCCATCCTCCTCCTCCCAAGGGCACGAGTCCCCTGCTCCTCCCCTTCCACTAGGTCTTCTGTCCCCTAGGTTAGGATTAGGGTCCGTCGAGTCTAGAGGAGTAGAGTCAGTTAGGTCTAGAGAAGTAGGGTCTTGTTCTGGGTCGTCCAACCCTTCCCATTCTGAACCGCGCTCGCTTGCGCATCCTTCCCGATCTGTTCCTGATAGGTTCTTGCAAGATCTAGCTCAGCGGTGTCATGCTCTTTTGAAGTGTCCGGAATTCGTCGCTACAGCAATCGTGATTGAGGATGAAGAGGAAATAGAAGGGGAATGGAGCGACGACGGATTAGGCGTCTATGAGGTCTTGGATGAGAAGGATCCAATAGATGAAGACAGCGATGTAGATAACACTGCCGACTTATATGCACAAGGACTAAAGAGATTCGACCAGCCGTCGACGGCAGTGGATGAACCTACAAAGGAAATCAACTTGGGAACGGAAGAAGACCCAAGGCCCATCATTATTTCTGCTGATCTCCCTTCACAGGTAGAAGAAGATCTAATTAAGGTATTAAGGGAGTATAGTGATTCTTTCGCCTGGTCTTATGAGGACATGCCAGGTCTTGACCCCTCCTTAGTGGAACATCGACTCGTGCTTAAACCAGGGGCAACACCTGTGAAACAACGGTCAAGAAGATTTCACCCCCACATGGCCTTAAGGATCAAATAAGAGGTCGACAAACTATATAAGGCCAGGTTCGTCAGAGTGGTTTTATATCCTCAGTGGGTGGCGAACATAGTCCCTGTTCTCAAGAAGGATGGAAAAGTGCGCATATGCATTGATTTTAGGGATCTAAACAAAGCATGTCCCAAAGATGATTTCCCGCTACCTCATATAGACGTCCTAGTGGATAACACTGCCGGGTATGAAGCTCTGTCATTTATGGATGGGTACTCGGGCTATAATCAGATCCGTCTCGCTTCGGAAGACCAAGAGAAAACTTCCTTCACCATGCCCTGGGGCACGTATTGTTATGTAGTTATGCCATTTGGTTTGAAAAATGCAGGTGCCACCTATCAAAGGGCGATGATGGCCATTTTTCACGACATGATGCACATATACATGGAAGCTTACATGGATGACATCTTGGTGAAGTCAAGAACAAAAGAAGAACACCCCTCTATCCTGGCTAAGGTGCTGCAGAGAGCCAGGGAGTATAAGCTTAAGATGAACCTGAAGAAGTGTGTATTCGGAGTCTCCTCAGGGAAGTTGTTAGGGTTCATAGTGAGCAAACGGGGGATCCAGATTGATCCTAATAAAGCACAGGCCGTCATGGACATGCCTCCGCCAAAGAACATTACGGAACTTCGAGGATTGATTGGTAGACAGTAATTCATTAGAAGATTTATATCTCAGCATTCTCAGAGGTGTCGTCCGTTTTATGAGTTGCTTAAAGCGGGTGTCAAGTTCGAATGGAATCAAGATTGTCAGAAGGCCTATGAGGACCTCAAAGAGTATCTGTCCAATCCCCCGGTTTTGCAACCTCCTGTCCCTGGGAAACCCCTAATCCTATACATCTCGGTTATTGAGGACTCCCTAGGGGCGGTCTTAGCACAAGTGGATGATGAAGGAAAAGAGCGGGCCGCGTACTACCTCTCTCGACTGTTTAATCCCGCTGAATCCAAGTACACCGCTATGGAGAAGACTTGTGCCGCCTTAGTGTGGGTAGCTCAGAAACTTAAACATTACTTTCTCGCCCACCCAGTTAGGTTGATCTCTAGAATGGACCCGATCCGTTATCTCTTAGAAAAACCCGTCCTTTCTAGTAGGTTAGCTCGCTGGCAGAGCTTCCTCTCTCAGTTCGACATCACCTTTGTTGTTCAGAAGGCAGTCAAAGGATATGCCATTGCTGAACATCTTGCACATCTCCCTATTCCTCACACCGATTCTATTCAGGATGATTTCCCTGATGAGCATCTCTCTGTCCTTTCTCATCATCCCTTTTGGTCTCTGCACTTCGATGGTGCACTCAACTCCCAAGGCCAAGGGATCGGTGCTGTCTTGCTTACTCCAGAGGGAGTAACCATCCCCTTCGCTTATCAACTTCGATTTCCTGCTACCAACAACATCGCTGAGTATGAGGCTCTCCTAGCCGGCTTGAAGCACGCCTATCTCCTAGGCGCGCGCTATTTGAACATTATAGGAGATTCTCAGCTCGTCCTACAGCAAGTCCTGTCCACTTACCGTACTCGTGACCCAAGCTCAAGCCTTATCAAGATTTGGTCATGCTCATTGCTAAGCGATTCCGTAAGCTGATCTATATCCATACTCCCCGTTCTCTGAACATTCTAGCTGATGCTTTGGCATCTCTTGCTTCTTCCTTATCTTTCCCTCTCAGTCGTAGTACTGAGACCATCGTCGTCCAGAGATTGGACGCACCTTCTCTTCAAGATCCTTGGTTCATCAACCTCAGGAAATCTGTAGAGGCAAGAGCTAAGAAGGAAGATCTCAAGGAAGTTTCATTAACAGAGCTAGAGGAGATTCTGGACGAGGAAGAATTGCCTTGGTATCATGAAATCGAGTTGTTTTGCAAAGAAGGGTCATTCCCAGAAGGGGCAAAGGCCGAGCAGCGTAAAGCAATAAGAAGAGCCGCCGCAAGGTACACTATCATTGCAGGAGAACTGTATAGGCGCGCTACTAATGGAATGCTCATGAGATGCTTGGATGATGTAGAAGCTTGGAAAGTGGCTGAAGCGGCCCATTCTAGTGAGTGTGGAGGTCATGTCAATGGCCAGGCTCTAGCGAAGAAGATCCTTAGGCAGGGCTACTATTGGCCCACTCTAGAGGAAGATTGCTCCCTCTATGTCCGGAGATGTCTTAAATGCCAACTCCATGCTGATAAAATTCACTCTCCAGCTTCGTCTCTCCATCCTATGACTGCTCCTTGGCCATTCTCTATGTGGGCTTTTGACGTCGTCGGCCAGCTCGGGGATCCTAATTCTCAGATCAAGCAAAAATCCTTCATCCTCACCGCTACTGAGTACTTCACCAAATGGGCCGAAGCCGAGGCGTACGCAGAAATCAAAGCTACAACGGTGTGCCGCTTTATCATGAAGAATATCATCTCGCGGTTCGGAGTGCCAAGCAGCATCATCACCGACAACGGACCCCAGTTTGTCTCCCAAGAGCTTAAGGACCTATGTAAGAAGTTCAATATTGCACTACATCATTCATCTCCATATTACCCTCAAGGCAACGGTCAAGCCGAGGCCACTAATAAAACCCTTCTTAAAATCATCAAGAAAACATGCGAAGCACATAAATTTTCTGATTGGCCTGAAAGATTGGTGGAAGCTCTGTGGGCTTACCGCACCTCCGTCCGTACCCCTACGGGGCAAACTCCCTATTCCCTGACCTATGGGATGGAGGCGGTGCTCCCATATGAGATCTTAATCCCTTCCCTTAGAGTGCAGCTCGATAAGGAACTTAATCTCGATGAACGTCGGGAGGCGTTGCTGGTCCAGTTGGAACTCTTGGATGAGAAGAGGATGAATGCGGCCGATCACGTTTCTGTTTATCAAAAGAGGGTTTCGCGTTATTTTCAAAAGAAGGTGATTGAACGTAAATTTATGACGGGTGATATTGTTTTGAAACGCAAATTCATTCGGTCTGCAGGTCCTAGGTCTAAATTGCAACCTAACTGGGAAGGGCCGTTTGTAATAAAAGAAGCTTATCCAGGGAATGCTTATCGTTTAATAAATGCGGAAGGTGAGGAGCTCTCTCACCCGTGGAATGGGTTGTATCTTAAGCGTTTCTTTCCTTAGAGTCTAAACCACGTGCTTTCCCGGCAGCAAGATCTTCCTTCCTATCTTCAAAAGAAGAGGTCCCGAGCAAGGCAATCATACACCACACGGCATCCCTGGTCGGGCTCCTTGTTTAAAAGACACAGTTTCTCCTTGGCCATGCTTTAGGGGAAAGTCGAAGTCCCTGTCCGCTTCATTCTTCGGCTGAATCCAGAGGCAAAGAGCGAATAACGAGGCGACGACCAATCCAAACACCCTAACGAGAGGAGGTCTCAAACAGGGGCAAGTCCGTTATGACCTGACGCCACAAGCGAGAAAGGAAAAGAAAAGAAAAGGAGTGCTCTTTACGACAAAATCAAAAGCGTTATCTCAAAGATCTACAGGTTCTGAATTTCCGAAAAACTCCAAGGAGGAAAGAAATCTAGGCATGACAAGAGTGGCAGTACAGTTCCCCGCGGGACGTTATGAGCTCGGTCGCATGCATGCCTAGGGTGGATAAAGGTTCGATGACGGACGCAAAAAAGGCCCCGGCGCAACAGACCAAATCTCTGATAGGATTGTGCGGTGAGAAAATCAAGTCCTAAAAACTCCCATATCTGGCCTAAGCTTACCCCCATGATCTTTTTTCCTTTTAGGACTAAGATGAGTACCCTGAGTATGGCATCGGTAGAAGCACCGTCATGATGATTAGGTCTTGGCCAGGGGTTGTCACACTATTACACGCCAATCTCGGGACTCAATCTAAAACAAGGAAGGGTTCGCGTTGCTAGAGAGGCACTGGTTTTTCAAAATCCAAGAAACACCAAATATTTTCAAAATCCAAGAAACAGCAAATATTTTCAAAATCAAAAAAAAACATCAAATATTTTCAAAATCCCAAAAACATCAAATATTTTCAAAATCCAAAAACATCAAATATTTTCAAAATCCAAAAAACATCAAATATTTCAAAATCCAAAAACAACAAATATTTTCAAAAATCCAAAACAAAACAGATATTTTCAAAAATCCAAGAACATTAAATATTTCCCAAAACTCCCCAAAAATACCATCATGTGCATAGCATGCATTGCATTTTCATTATGTTTTCTCCTATTTAATAAAGGCTCCACCCCTTGACCGAATATCAAGGAACGATCATTATCTAACTTGCTTCAAGGCAAGGGGTTGAGTCCAAGAACAGATCTAACTTGATTCATGTTTAAAGTGTGTGTGCAGAATGCAGGGGCAAGATTTAAAGCAAAAAGTTCACAGCTATGCAGGTTCAAGGTATGTAACGCGCCAACATCAGACCGTTACAGTCACATAACGGCCCCCTCTTCGACCGTTATTTTCATGCAGGCATGGGCCTTCTTTCTTTCACTAATCATCACTATAACGGTCTGGAGAATACCGTTACTTTCTTATAACGGCCCAAGGCCTATCCGTCATATCCTTCAGAGACAGGGTTCTATTGTTAATCTCATTCTGACGACCTGTCGTAGGACTGTTATTTCCGTGTGGCGGCCCATTGCATATCCATTGCTATCTCCAGAGGCTCTGCCTGTCCACATCATTCCAGCCATTTAAACCACGAAACTCAAGCTCATTCAACTAAGACAATTTCATCTCATTCAAGCAAGCTTAATGAAATATAATTCATGATAAACCAAGCTCTGATGATCAAGTACACATAACATCTCTCATGAACAAAAAGAAAATCAAGATACATTCAATTTCTTATCCGCAAGAGGGCGGATTCTTCTCAACTCTTTCACATAATCTCGGCGTGCTTCGTCGTTCTCTTCAACTTCTGCTTGCCACGGGCACACCTTGTTGATCTCCCACATGATCAGCGCGTTCCGGACTGCTCGTTCATCTTCCTCGGTCCCCATCTTCCTAGGTAGGAGGGGAGGGTAGTGTGATAGTGCAGAAATGCCGGTTCGAGGTAGTCCGATCTGAAGATGGCATCGGTGCAGGTTGTAGATCGCCATGGTAGCATTCCCCACTAGCTGGAGGTCCAGGCCTTGGCGCCGCGGTATTTTGAGAAGAGTGTTTCGAAGGATTCATGGTCGCATGATGAACTTGTCAATTGGCAAAGTGTTGAAAAAGAGGCGCCATTCATCCCGAGTTTTCTTATCCGCCGTCCTGCACTCCACCTGAGAAGAATATCCAAATGCCCCTCCAATGAAGAAGAGAGGGTGGCTCCCGAAGATCCGGCTTGCAGAAGTTATGTCTTCCTTGGGAAGGAATTTGACTCTCACTCCTGTCCAGCACTCAAGGAGTATCATGGAACCAAACAAAGGACCTCCCATGCAAGCCGAGCTTAGTCCTTCATAGAGGTATGAGAGGACCGCTTGAGAAATAGACATTCCCCGCCACAGCCCGCTAATAATACCAAGATTTTGGATGTCTAAGAGGTGGTCGGTCGTGGTAAAAAGGAAGACCCCGCACAAGCAAACCGCCACCGCCTTGGCTATTGCTTCATGTCTCTCCCACTTGTTTTTACAATGAGACACTATCCATTGTGCTAAGGGTATCAAGTGAATGTGGCGAGGGCTGATCATGGTTCTCACGTCCTTTGGATTATGAATGAAGTCGCTCAAGATCAAGGACGGGTCAATGGGCTCTATTGTATAGCAAACCCGGTCTTCATCTCCCACCTTAATCTTAGGAAGGGTTAGGTAGGCTTCTACCTCTTCTAATAGAACTATTGCTTCGAAGGAAGGGAAGATAAAAGTATGAGTTTGTGGATGCCATAACTCCACAAGTGCTGAAATACTTGGCCAATCTAAGGATAACTTCTGGAAATTTTTGCCTAAAACCAAGAGTGGTTGAAGGTGCCAAGCTTTAAGGATTGATGTAACTTCTATAGGGAGGGCCTTCACCATGGGAGCCACCCACTTCAGATTAGAGTAGCATCTTGGGCCAGGAAGAGGCTTGAAGAAAGAAGCAGAAGAAGAAGTCATAAAACGGATTTAAAGTGCAGAATTTTCTGAACTTAGATGTGTTGTTGAGGGACTTACCACCCTTTGAACATTGGAGCTTAAGTGCTTGGGAATTGATGTCAACCGCTGGAGCTCTCCGTGTTCTTTTCTGGCAGCTTTAGGCCCGGTATAGACCTTCCCTTCCATGATCATCGCCTCCAAGCTCCTCTTCATCTTGATTTCTGCCCTTAGGAGAGGTTCTTCAACCCTAAAGCAGGGGTTTTCAGCAAAGCTACGATTTTGATTGAGTTTCCGAGTCTTAAAAGCTTGATTTTGGCCTTTAGAAGGATAGGATTCAGACTAGAAAGCTTTATCTTCAATCATGATAAGTTCCAGTAAGGGATTAGATGGCTAAACCTCGGGTTTAAGTTCTCACGGCTCAATCCGTCTCGGAATACAACCCAGAATCTAACGGTCTATCGTAAGGCCGTTATTTCACTCCAACGTGCCAACCTTAGGCCGTCGCATTTTCCTGTGGGTTTAGTTCCCCGATCATGTTCTGTGAAGATTAACGGTCTAAGGCCTGACCATCGTTTCTTATAACGCGCGAATCTTGAGCCGTTATATTCTCATCCACTCAGTCCTTTCTCTTCTAGGCTAAGCACTTCCTGACGGCCCTGGTTATGGCCGTTGCTTCACTCTGACGCGTCTCCCTCAGGCCGTCGCATTTTCTGCTAGTTGTCCTGACAACCATCGTTCTGCCATGATCAACGGTCTAGTCTTTGGCCGTTATTTGTCTTTGACGCACCTGCCGTTGGCCATCGTTTCTCCTGAAGCCCTACTACCAGGATGGGCCCCTGTTATGAGTAACGGCCTTTCACCGGCACGTCGTTTGATTATGACGGTCTGAGCCTAGACCGTTACTTTCTCTGCTGCTGAATTCTGGTTATTCCTTCTGCCCTTGCTTAGACCTGGCGGTCTCTCGCATTATACACCTCGTTCTCTCTGCATTGTTCACACACATACATTCCCACAAGTAACTCATGCACACATTCCTGCTCATGACTCATTCATCCATTCATTCATTTCATCCGTCCCTGCACAATCAAACACACATCCTTTCATTCACTAAACAAACAGAAAACCCAAAAAAGATCTTATTCCATCTACCACAAGTTCTTTACAAAAGATAAGAAAAAACATAAAAAATACATCATTCGGTCGGCTTATCCGCCGGATCACCCTCATCCTCTCCATCCTCGGGTCTCCTCGCGGGTGGCGGCGCTATAGAAGCACTCTCCTCCTGTTGTCCCCGCTCCGCCCTCTCATTCCTCTGCTGGGCAGAGGAGCTGACAAGAAAATCCCCTACCGAGCCGCTCGGGGCAGCACTCCTCCGTGCCCCACTCTAGGAGGCACTCCGCTCTGGTCCCCGGCCCATCATCCGGACCGTCCGCTCCAGCGTCCGCAGCTCAATCTTCAGTGTGAAGATCTGACACCGTGTCTCCCGTGCCTCGGTCCGGTAGCGATCCAGGTCCGCCGTCCCGATACGGAGCTGCTCCACCTCAGCTCGTGCTCGCGCTAACTCTGTCCGTAGTTGCTCCATCTCTGCATCATCCGAGCGTCGCGGGGTCTCCGCTCTCAGCCGAGCCAGCTCTGCCCGTACAAGCTCTGTCTCCGCTCTGGCTCGATCGATCTCAGCCCGGCTTCTCTCTGCCTCTGCTCTCGCCTGACTGGCCCCGACCACTGCTGCTACTAGCTCCCTCGCCTGTAGGTTGCATGTTGGTGAGGACACACGGCGCTATCCTCGACGGAGCACCCGGCACACCGCTACCTCCTTGTGGCTCGGCGACGGCGGCACCTTCTAGTTATCTTTTCATCATGTTTAGGCCATGTTGGGCCTTGGATTAGTCCCTGCGTGGACATTGCTTTCTAGTTGTGGGCCCTTGTAGGCCAATTGGACATTTTTTTATGCTTTGTAGGCTTATTTAGAGGGCAAAGGGTTAGTGGGCCATCTTGTGCTCCACTCCTCCTTGGCCCATGTGGGGACTTGCGCACCCACCCCTAGGGTTAGGGTTTTGGGCGCATCCCACCTCCTCCAAGTGGAGGAGGTAGCAGCCGCCTTCCTTTTTGGGCGCCCCCCTCTCCCTTCCCCTTTTCCCCTCTCCTCCTTTCCCCAACTCCATCCCTTCCTTCTCCCACTTAGATTCCTTTCCTATTTTCTAAGCTTGCTGAAATTTGGGCCGCCTTTCTCTCCTTGGAGCTGGGCGCACCCCTCCCTTCTAGTTAGATTAGGGTTTTCCCATCCCCTATAAGTAGTTCTCACCTTGTACCGATTACAGTTTACACATGATTTTGAATACAAGTGAGTATTGTGCAAAGCTTTTTGCGCCCTTCTCTCTCTCTCTCTTTCTTCTCCTGCGACGGGAGAACGGCGGGGTGTGACGCCTCAGCCCTCGGTGGACTCCGGGGTTCCCTCTTATCCTCATCTTCTTCCTCAACGGTTCGTGTTCGTGATTCCAGATTTCTGCCCCGACTTGTAGCAGAGCTCGCGCCCCCTTCTTGGACGAGTTTTGCCACGATCTATTTTCTGGAGATACGTCTGCGGATCAGCTTCGCGTCGGCGCCTGTTTGGCATCAATCGGAGATCGGCACTGCCCGTACCGATTTTCTCCGCCGACCTGCGCCAGCACCACTTTCTCTGCTCGCCCAGCGGGGAGGCCCTGATTGCGAATTTTCCCCAGGCCTCCACGCTGCGTCTTTTGCACTGGTTTCTTCAGGGTTCGTGGATCTCCGAGTTAACTTTCCAACGCCGCCGACGGCGTCGCGTTTCGACATCGTCACCGTCCGTGGCGGTCGATCTCGTGGGGTTGCGCCAGCGCATCTGCCCAGTCCGCCCAGCGAACCAGCCCCGACTTTCAGCGACTCCTGCGGCTCGCACCGGCGTTGTCTGCCAGCGCCATTTGGCCGAGGGCGATCTCTGCCAGTCAGCTTTCACCCCCAACCGGCCCGGACTTGTTCGGGCACCAGAAGGCCGATTTCCAGATTTTACCGTCGGCGAGCGCAGTTCTGCGCCCACAGAACCTGATCTGACTTTCAGCAGCGCCCACGGTCACCACCGGCGGATCCAGCGCGCCCCCTTTGGCCGGAGCGTTCCTCCAACAGTCAGCGACGCGTCCTCTCTGACGGTGCCTCAAACGGGCGTCGTATCAGCCCGTGAGACCCCCCCTCCGCCCAGGCGCGCGCGACACCGGTTTCTGCAGCGTTGCACCCGAACCTCCTCGTGGCCGACCCGTCACCGAGTGCAGCCCGTCAACCCGTGTCCGGCAGCCCCGAACGTATTGGTTGTAGCCTTTTACCTCCCTGCGAGGAGTGGGCCGTTATTGGGTTGTATTTTATTGACCTCTGGTGTATCAGGGTTGTTGGTTCACAGCCGGGGTTCCTTCCCCACGCCTAGGCGTGGAGGTACGCGCTCCGACTCCCCTCCTTTTGCTTGCTCTTTTAGTATGTGATTGATTATGCCGCGTGAGAGAGGGTAGGTGCCTAGCCACTTATTGCCATCACCGCGGATCGTGAGTGAGAGCATCCATCCCTAGCACTAGTCGAGCACCGAGCTAGGACTCGACTCCCCTTGTCTTTGGAGGTCGACTATACGCCTAGACACGTGCGCTTCCCTCCTTGGGACGGCCGAGGTCGGAGTTTCTGTTGAGAGACGTCCCTCATTCTGTGGGATATCACGGTGGTCAGCCACTTGGCGACCCTTGAGCGTGCTACTGCCGGCCTCAGTTAGAGTCTTTTGTGAGTCTTAGTCCGTGTCGGTCCCCGTCCCGCGTCAAATTTGGTATCAGAGCCAGGTTACCAACTTGTCCTTACAGGTTGGGTCTTAGGGTCGTGTCTAGGTTTTGGTCGTGTCTTGTTTGAGTCTTGCATCTCTTTGCATTCGTGTCCCTCTAGGTCTTAGGGTGTCAGCCTACCCTCCACTTAGTCTCCTTTGCATGCCCACTCGGGGTGGTGCGGATTATCATCGCCCGGACGCCATGGGTGACCAACACCCACCTCAGGGACGCCCATCTCTAGAGGATCTGATTACCCAACTTATGACCCGTATGGACAGGTCCGACCAGTCCATCAAGGAGTTGACGGAGCATCTAGATAGCCGTCTGAAGATCATTGAGGATCGTGCCAGAGTGTCTGACTTAACCATCCAGGGCCTTGTTGGACGGTTTGGGAGAGTTGATGAAGTGCCCCACCAGGACCCTCCTAGAGCCGATCGTGCCCCTCTAGTTGCTGCCGCTCAAGCCCCTCGGGCTCAGGAGCGACGTCCCCGAGCCCCCGACTTTGATGACTATGGGTCCGAGAATGATTTTGAGGGGAATGGGCGCCAGTACCGTGGTCGTCGACCACATCAGGATGAGGATGATAGGATCCTTAGGACCGTCCGTGCCGATCCACCCACTTTCGAGGGGTCCCTTGACCCAAAAGTCTACATAGACTGGGAGAATAGCATGGATAGGTATTTCGAATGGGTTGAGATGTCTGAGCTTCGGCAAGTCCGATTTGCCAAGATGAAGCTCGTGGGGAGAGCCCAGACCTACTGGAGGAATGTCGAGAGCCTGATGTTGCAGAGGCAGGACCCACCCATAGAAACCTGGATTGACATGCGGCGTAAGCTCCGCGAGAAGTATGTCCCTCCTTCTTACCGCCAGAGGCTCATCGACCGATGGCAGACCCTTAGTCAGGGCGATCGGTCCGTGACCGAGTACATCGCCGAGTTTGACGAGTATTATTTGCGATGTGGAGTTGATGAGGAGAAGGGCATGCCTGTTTCGCGTTTTCGCCGTGGTTTGAGGCCCGAGTATCAGTATGAGCTCTACCGTCGCCAGGTAGACACTTTAGAGCTGGCTTACCAGGTTGCCCTAGAGTTAGAGCAATTTGAGTTGGAGTTTGGTCCCATTTCATCAGGGGATGCCTAGTCAGCGGGGTCTTGACCCTCGCTCCACTTCCACCCAGTATGGTCGATATCCGGCGGCTCGGCCCGCGGAGCCTCTTCGCCAGGACCCCACTGGTCCCAGGCCTCGTCCACCCCTTCCTAGGGACCCGTTTCCTCCACCTCGCCAGCAGCCACCCTACCCCCCCACACGCCCTACACTTCCACCTCCCGCACACCCTGCGCGTTCTCAGCCTTTACTCCCCGCGCCCCGTCATGATGACAAGGGCAAGAGTCCTATGACCGCTGGAGCCTCATCCAGTGCGGGCGCACGTAATAATTGTTACCGGTGTGGCGGATTTGGCCACTTTGCTGATAGATGCCCCACTCGTGAGAGGAAGGCCCTTGTCATGGCAGACCCCACTTCCACTGAGTCCCCCACTGAGCCTATTCCTGTTAGTTATGAGGTAGACCAGGACTTGGTTGAGGAGTTCTTCGATGATCTGCTCGAAGGAGAGCAGGATGGTGCTCAGGGTAGCCACTTTCAGGGTGACCCACAGTTAGGGGTAGTTAGGTGCATCCTAGCCCAGCCCCAGGTGAGTGACGACTGGCGTCGCACCACCATTTTTCACACCTTTTGCAGGCTTGGGGGTAAAGCTTGCAAGGTTGTCATTGATAGCGGGAGTTGCATCAACGCCATATCTACTGGCACTGTTACCCGCCTTGGGTTGACCCCAGTTGACCACCCTGCCCCCTATAGGGTTTCGTGGGTCGATTCTACCTCCATTCCTGTTAGACTCCGTTGCCTGGTGCCCCTTCAGTTCCAGACCTATCAGGATGAAATTTGGTGCGATGTTCTACCTATGGAGGTAGGTAGCATTATTTTAGGGAGGCCGTGGTTGTTTGACATGGATGCCACCCTACAGGGTCGTGCAAACACTTGCACATTTGATCACAACGGCCACAGGATCACCCTCCACCCAGCCCCACCTAGGGACCCTACTGTTAGGGGACCAGCCGGCCCTAGTGCCACGACCACCCCTCCCCAGGGGAAGGTCAGCCCACCACCACCACCACCTCCGGTGTCAGTTTCCACCCCCTCTCCCACCCTCACCATAGAGGCCCCTCCGACTAGGAGGTTGATGATCATCAGTCCCCGAGAGATGGAGAGAGAGGTTGCTAGTGGTGTCCCTCTTTTAGCTGTGGTTGTCAGGGAGACGGGTGAGGTGGTCCCCAGTCTCGAAGGAGTGACAGACCCTCAGTTAGCTGAGATGTTGCGAGAGTTTGCTGATATTTTCCCGGAGGACCTTCCCGAAGGCCTTCCACCATTGCGTGACATTCAGCATGAGATTGATCTTGTCCCAGGCTCGTCCTTGCCCAATCTTCCACATTATAGGATGAGTCCCGCGGACCACGCTGAGCTACAGAGGCAGGTTGATGAGTTGATGAGTAGGGGTTCCCTTCGGGATAGCAAGAGTCCCTGTGCTGTTCCCGCCCTGCTAGCGCCGAAGAAGGATGGCACATGGCGTATGTGCATCGATAGCCGTGCGATCAATAAAATCACGGTTAAGTATAGGTTTCCCATTCCCCGGCTGGATGACTTGCTTGATATGATGTCGGGAGCCACGATTTTCTCGAAGATCGATCTTAGGAGTGGCTATCACCAGGTAAGGATCAGACCAGGTGATGAGTGGAAGACTGCATTTAAGACCAAGGATGGTCTTTACGAGTGGTTGGTCATGCCCTTCGGGCTGACTAACGCCCCTAGCACCTTCACGCGGTTGATGACACAGGTGTTGCGTCCTATGATTGGAGTGTTCTTGGTCGTCTACTTCGACGACATCTTGATTTATAGCCGCACTAGGGAGTTACACCTAGACCACCTTAGGCAGGTGTGTGTTGTTCTGAGACGGGAGAGCTTGTTTGCCAACCCTAAGAAGTGTAGCTTCATGACTGACCAGGTTTCTTTCTTAGGGTTCATTATGTCCCGTGACGGAGTCTCCGCTGATCCGGAGAAGATCCGTGCCATAGTGGAGTGGCCCGAGCCCCGCTCACTCCACGATGTTAGGAGCTTTCATGGTCTGGCGACATTCTATCGCCGTTTCATTAGGGGGTTCAGTTCTATCACCGCCCCGATCACGGATTGCATCCGTAAGGGCGAGTTTACTTGGACGAAGGCTGCTGCCACAGCCTTCCAGACTATCAAGGATCGCATGACCCAGGCACCCGTTCTTACACTTCCTGACTTTTCTAAGGTGTTTGAGGTTACATGTGATGCCTCAGGTGTAGGCATAGGAGGTGTGCTTAGCCAGGAGTCCCACCCTATAGCCTTTTTCAGTGAGAAACTCAATGATGCCAAACTGCGTTACTCTACTTATGACAAGGAATTCTACGCAGTTGTCCAGGCTTTGCGCTATTGGAGGCACTATCTCCTCCACCAGGAGTTCGTGCTCTTTTCTGACCACGAGGCTTTGAGATTTCTCCACACCCAAAAGAAGTTGAATGCCAGGCATAGTAGATGGGTGGAATATTTGCAGGAGTTTACATTCGTTCTCAAGCACAAGGCAGGTGCTGAGAACAAGGTGGCCGATGCTCTTAGCCGGCGGGTGATGTTGATATCCACCATGAATGTTCAGGTGGTTGGTTTAGAGAAGTTGAAGGAGGCCTACATTGATTGCCCGGACTTCGGTCCCATCTATTCTGCCCTTCAATCAGGACCGTCCCGTGAGTTTAGCGAGTATGTCCTTCAGGATGGTCACTTATTTCGAGGTGATAGGTTGTGCATCCCACGGACTTCAGTTCGTGATTTTCTTACGTGGGAGCTTCATGCAGGAGGTCTTGCCGGCCACTTCGGCCGAAACAAGACCATAGAGGCTGTTGAGCACCGTTTCTGCTGGCCCAGTTTGAAGAGGGATGTGGCCCGCATAGTTGCCCAGTGTCGTATTTGTGCCCTAGCGAAGCAGAGGAAACAGAACACTGGCCTTTATACCCCTCTGCCTGTCCCTGATAGTCCTTGGCAGGATATCAGCATGGACTTTGTGCTTGGTTTGCCCCGTACTGCACGGCGGCATGATTCTATTTTTGTTGTGGTTGACCGCTTCTCCAAGATGGCCTTGTTTATTCCTTGTTCCAAGACATCGGATGCCTCTAGAGTTGCCAGGTTGTTCTTCACCCACTGTGTGTCCAGGTTTGGGTTGCCACGTACCATTGTTTCTGATAGGGATGTGCGTTTTACGAGCTATTTTTGGAAAACCCTTTGGCGGATGATGGGCACCCAGTTGAAGTTCTCCACCGCATACCACCCCCAGACTGACGGTCAGACAGAGGTAGTCAATAGAAGTCTAGGGGATCTTCTGAGGTGTCTAGTGCGTGATAGAGTTGGAGATTGGGACCTTGTCTTACCATTAGCAGAGTTTGCATATAATGATTCGGTCAATAGGTCTACAGGGTTGAGTCCATTTGAGATTGTCACTGGTCGAAGACCTAGAAAGCCGATTGATTTGATTCCCTCCCCCATTCAGTCCCGAGTCTCTGAGTCAGCTGAGTCTTTTGCGGAGCATATTAGACAGTTGCATGACCATGTCCGTCGTCATATAGAGGCCAGCAACGCACGTTACAAGGAGTTAGCTGACGCGCACAGACGCACACGTGAGTTCCGCGAGGGAGAGTACGTCATGGTCCGGGTTAGACCGGAACGGTTTCCTTCGGGAGCCGTAAAGAAACTCCAAGACCGCGGTGCAGGACCATTCAGAGTGTTGAGGCGTATTGGGTCGAACGCGTATGAGATCGAGCTACCAGACGACTACGGGATCAGTTCGACGTTCAATGTCTCTGATCTGGTAGCTTATCGGGATCCCGCGGTGATACCCAGTGAGTTATTTGGGCCTGACCCTCCTGTTGTGAGTGATACACCTACTGAGAGTCCACCTCCTCCAGCCCCATTACAAAAACGCGAGCATATAGATTGCATACTGGATGAGCAGGTGACTACTACCAGGAGCGGAGCCTACCAACGCTTCTTAGTGCGTTGGAGAGGGCGCCCCGAGTCGGACAACACCTGGATTACACGTGGAGAGCTGGAGCGGATCGATCCGGACCTGCTGGAGCGGTACCTCAGCGACCGTGACCCTTACTCGACGGGGTCGAGTTCTTCCCACCCGGGGAGAATTGGTGAGGACACACGGCGCTATCCTCGACGGAGCACCCGGCACACCGCTACCTCCTTGTGGCTCGGCGACGGCGGCACCTTCTAGTTATCTTTTCATCATGTTTAGGCCATGTTGGGCCTTGGATTAGTCCCTGCGTGGACATTGCTTTCTAGTTGTGGGCCCTTGTAGGCCAATTGGACATTTTTTTATGCTTTGTAGGCTTATTTAGAGGGCAAAGGGTTAGTGGGCCATCTTGTGCTCCACTCCTCCTTGGCCCATGTGGGGACTTGCGCACCCACCCCTAGGGTTAGGGTTTTGGGCGCATCCCACCTCCTCCAAGTGGAGGAGGTAGCAGCCGCCTTCCTTTTTGGGCGCCCCCCTCTCCCTTCCCCTTTTCCCCTCTCCTCCTTTCCCCAACTCCATCCCTTCCTTCTCCCACTTAGATTCTTTCCTATTTTCTAAGCTTGCTGAAATTTGGGCCGCCTTTCTCTCCTTGGAGCTGGGCGCACCCCTCCCTTCTAGCTAGATTAGGGTTTTCCCATCCCCTATAAGTAGTTCTCACCTTGTACCGATTACAGTTTACACATGATTTTGAATACAAGTGAGTATTGTGCAAAGCTTTTTGCGCCCTTCTCTCTCTCTCTCTTTCTTCTCCTGCGACGGGAGAACGGCGGGGTGTGACGCCTCAGCCCTCGGTGGACTCCGGGGTTCCCTCTTATCCTCATCTTCTTCCTCAACGGTTCGTGTTCGTGATTCCAGATTTCTGCCCCGACTTGTAGCAGAGCTCGCGCCCCCTTCTTGGACGAGTTTTGCCACGATCTATTTTCTGGAGATACGTCTGCGGATCAGCTTCGCGTCGGCGCCTGTTTGGCATCAATCGGAGATCGGCACTGCCCGTACCGATTTTCTCCGCCGACCTGCGCCAGCACCACTTTCTCTGCTCGCCCAGCGGGGAGGCCCTGATTGCGAATTTTCCCCAGGCCTCCACGCTGCGTCTTTTGCGCTGGTTTCTTCAGGGTTCGTGGATCTCCGAGTTAACTTTCCAACGCCGCCGACGGCGTCGCGTTTCGACATCGTCACCATCCGTGGCGGTCGATCTCGTGGGGTTGCGCCAGCGCATCTGCCCAGTCCGCCCAGCGAACCAGCCCCGACTTTCAGCGACTCCTGCGGCTCGCACCGGCGTCGTCTGCCAGCGCCATTTGGCCGAGGGTGATCTCTGCCAGTCAGCTTTCACCCCCAACCGGCCCGGACTTGTTCGGGCACCAGAAGGCCGATTTCCAGATTTTACCGTCGGCGAGCGCAGTTCTGCGCCCACAGAACCTGATCTGACTTTCAGCAGCGCCCACGGTCACCACCGGCGGATCCAGCGCGCCCCCTTTGGCCGGAGCGTTCCTCCAACAGTCAGCGACGCGTCCTCTCTAACGGTGCCTCAAACGGGCGTCGTATCAGCCCGTGAGACCCCCCCTCCGCCCAGGCGCGCGCGACACCGGTTTCTGCAGCGTTGCACCCGAACCTCCTCGTGGCCGACCCGTCACCGAGTGCAGCCCGTCAACCCGTGTCCGGCAGCCCCGAACGTATTGGTTGTAGCCTTTTACCTCCCTGCGAGGAGTGGGCCGTTATTGGGTTGTATTTTATTGACCTCTGGTGTATCGGGGTTGTTGGTTCACGGCCGGGGTTCCTTCCCCACGCCTAGGCGTGGAGGTACGCGCTCCGACTCCCCTCCTTTTGCTTGCTCTTTTAGTATGTGATTGATTATGCCGCGTGAGAGAGGGTAGGTGCCTAGCCACTTATTACCATCACCGCGGATCGTGAGTGAGAGCATCCATCCCTAGCACTAGTCGAGCACCGAGCTAGGACTCGACTCCCCTTGTCTTTGGAGGTCGACTATACGCCTAGACACGTGCGCTTCCCTCCTTGGGACGGCCGAGGTCGGAGTTTCTGTTGAGAGACGTCCCTCATTCTGTGGGATATCACGGTGGTCAGCCACTTGGCGACCCTTGAGCGTGCTACTGCCGGCCTCAGTTAGAGTCTTTTGTGAGTCTTAGTCCGTGTCGGTCCCCGTCCCGCGTCACATGTCATATCATATCATTAATCATAAGGCATTTTTTTGGCATAATCATAAGCATGAGCATTTTAGCATCTTACCCGCTCCGCGAGGGTGGCCTCCGCCTCCTCGGCCCGGGCAACTGCTCGAGCAAAATCGGCCTCCTGCTCAGCCCTGCCTCCCGCAGGCTGTGAGGAAGACGATGGGGCATCCGGTCCGGCTCATTGGGCTCCCTCGGCCAGCTGCATTTTAGAAATCATGGTTAGAAGCCATGGTTAATCAGCATTTGCATCATGATATTCCATTAAGCATAATCATAAAGCATTTTAGGTCTCACCAGGAGCTCCAGAGCAGTCCGGTACCTGTCCCGCTGCTGGATGGTGGAATGGAGTAATCCCTCCAGCTCGGCTATCCGTCCCTCAGGATCTAGCTGCATTTTAGAAAACATGAGTCAATACATCCATCACATGGCATTTTTGCATCTAGAAAGAGCTTTTGGTTTAGAATTGCATACCAGTCGTCGGGTACCTCGGTACACCCGGTCGCCGTAGAGTCGAGCGAAGGCCTTCAGATATGCCTCGTCGCGCACACCAATCCACATTGCCGCTGATGCCCCTTGCTGACTTGCCGGGGTGGTCATCGCTGTGGCGTGGAAAGGTCACCTCGGGCTGGTGTAGTCCCCGAGTCCGCAGGATCAGCCTATAGTGCAGAGGCTCGATGATATGGATGCAATGCAACCATATGTCTCCCCCCGGTACGATAAAGCCGCCTCCACCCATGGCTGTCCCGTATAACCCTCGTCGTGGTATGGGGTCCATCTCACCTGAAAGCATTTTTAGTCCATTCATCAGCATTAGTATATAAAAGCATTAAAGGCAAAAGCATTTAGAAAGCATTTAGAAGCATATAGAAGCATATAGGAATCATTTTTCAGCTCTGGACTTACCGACGTATGCGGGAAGGAGTCCAAGTCATCCTGGATCGTCCGGGTCAGTCTAATGATCGACCCTGTGTCCCTCGCCACCGACCATCGCCTCGCGATCGGTATGCGGCCGGGATGGAGTAATGCACCTCTCCCGATGCCCGGGAGGTACATATAGCTCCAGATCTGCATTTAGAAATCCAGTCAGTCGCATGGCATTGCATAAATCATTGCATAAATCATGGCATAAATATTCATGGCATAATAGGAAACATATGAAGTGCATTTACCTGTAGGAAAGGCGAGAAGCCGCCCAGCATTGTCTGCCGGTCCGTGGTGCTGAGGGACTCGAACAAGAATGCGAGCACTGCCGCTCCCCAGGCGTATCTCCTAACTCTGCCCAAATCCTCTATCATCGGCAGCAGTCTGCAGCTGATGACATCTGCTCGAGTCGCGAAGAGGAGCTTCCCAAATAGCAGCATCAGGAATCGTCTAAGCACTCTATCTTCCTCTAGTCCAGCCTCTGCCGCCACGCGAGGGTGCACCTGGTCTATCACTCTACCCAGATGCTCCTCAGGTAGCTCTCCCATGGCGATCGCCGCTCCTCTCAGTCCCAAGCTCTCCTGCAGCACTGATCTCGAAAGCTGAGAGGAGGACTGTCCCGGTCTAATCAAATCTAGTCCGAGCAGCTGCTACGCCATCTCTCGGTAATCGCCGTATGTCCACCCTGTCACCGCGGCTCCGTGGACTCTCAATCCGGTAATCCTCGCTATGTCTTCTAGCGTGGGGATCATGTGGCCCCACGGGAAGAAGAAAGCTCTGCTGATCGGGTCCCATCTCTCGTGCAAGGCGTACAGTAGCGGCGTGTCCATCCGGATCACCTCGATGCTGAGCACCTCGGCGAATCCCATGCCGGCTAATCTCTCTCTCTGGTAGTCAGGCAATGCCTGGTACATTGCCCGGATCTGTAGCCAGGACATCCGCGATCGTCTCTTCCCCTACATTGCACATTAGATCATTAATCAGTCCAACTTGCATCATATAATCATTGTATAAACATTCAAAATTGAAAACAAAACAAAAAATTTGAAAATTGAAAACCCTAAAAAATAGCTTAAGTCCCTGGCATGAGTGACGGCCCTGGGGTAGGGCGTCGTTTGACTCTGACGGACTCAGCATGGTGCGTCAGAAGAGTGACGGTCGCTGGCAGGACCGTCACATTGTCTGCATTTGGGAATTTTTTCCCTTGCATCCCCGTGGTCTCCCACTATGGCCAAATGGCCTACAATTGTTCCTAGGGGGTTCGTGGACCCATTTCTACCCTTTAATCCCGCATGCATTCATAATAAAAACACAAAAAAATTAAAATTTAAAGTTAGGGCGGAAGGACCTACCTCACGGTCCATGCCCCTTTTCCTCTTCTTCTCGGGTTCTTTGGGTTCCTCTGCACCCAATGGGGCTTCCCCTTGGTCCCCCACGGCCGTGGGAGCTTCTTCTTCTTCTCTTGGCTCTCTTCTCCTCGGTTCTTCTTCCGTGACCGGTGGGATCGCCTCCCATTCGAGCCGGCGGTGAAACCGCCGGATTGCTTTCTTCTTCCCCCTCTCCCTCCTCTGTTGTGGTGGCTGGGGATCCTCATCGTCGGCCATGGTGGTAGTGGGACGGTGGTCGCCGGTGGTTTCTCTCGGTTGGTTTTTCGGGTGATGAATGTGGAATGGAATGGCCGTGACCGTTCGGTTGCTATTTTTTTGAACGCTCAGGAAATGCGACGGTCTATCGACCGACCATCACATCCTTCTGACGCGTCTGTTTTCGACCGTTACATATGATTGGACTGTTTTATTGAAGAATGTGAACCGCCTGGTTTATGACGGACTAGGGATGGTCCGTTACTTTATGTAACGCCCTTTCTTCAGACCGTTACAAACTTGCAAGTTTCTTGATGAATTAAATGGTCTATTGGATGTCAAAATGGTTCCATTTTCTTCCATGTTGTTCCTTATTGATGCTCCTTGCACGTACAATGGTTATGCCTTGGTTCATGATCATATTTATTGTTGGCTAACCTATCTTTCATGAAGGAATTATGAGTGAAATCGCTTTATCGTCCGTCAGGCTGGTAAGTCAGGTATTGTATCTCATTCCCTCACTCCCTTAATGCATTACTATATGTTACTTATGATATATTACCTCGAGAACCGGCTGGTCATTCATGTGTCCTGGGATTTGATGTTCCCCTAAAACAAAAATGATGATGATCTAAGTTCACATGTTTAATCGTTGGATAAGCTGTTAGATTGGAAAATGTGGGGACGATGGTTCTGTCTTGCACGCCGTGGTTGCAGATGGTGTCCTGACTCTGATTTTCTCCGATCTAGCAATATTATTCTCGAGTATTTTTCTATTTTATCTTTTCTTCGCATTTATTTTGAAGATTTTGTTTTCCTTTAGCCCAGCATGCATCATACGCATTCTTTGAGCATTCGTGAAGCTTCATTTGTTCAAGGTCTCGATGATGGTGAACAGCTGTGTTCTTGATTCTGAATAAGGAGAATTATTCCACTCTGAATTAGAAGGTTTCCTTCGATCTGCTCGCTTGATCTGGTTCGCTGAAGATTCCTGTCTGGAGTTTAGTCTCTTTCCTTTCCGTTGCCTCCGGCGGCTAGCCGTGTTTCCTTTCCTTAGTTAATTAGTTCCTCCAGACTCGCATCCCTTTGGCTGGCTATTTCTTTGTGATCAATTCGAAGTTTTCTAGAAAATTCCTATCGCTTGTCGGTAAAGAACGGGTGTCGTTTACCTTAACGCCCTCTTTTTGATACGCTCCGCTTCATTTCCGCTTCATCTTTCATGTTCCACTTCGCTTTCGCTTCACCTCCGCTCGCTCCCCTGCAAAGAGGATGTTAAGGAGGGGCATCTGTTGACACCCGTTTTATACCCAATGAGTCGGGTCATCTCCTTATTTCATTTTATATGATGCTCCGAGTTGTTCACTCTTCATTGAGTCTCTTGATCAGTTGAGGCCTGTTTCTTGGGTCTTAATTCCTGGATTAAGAATTGGCTTCTGGTAGCGTTTCGTTGGCAACAGCTTAGCAACCCTTTATTGCTATTCTTGAAACTCAATGGTAATAACGGTCCGAACCAGGCGCGTTTTTTCATTATAACGCATGGGGCCTGGACCGTTACTCTTTGAAGAGTCCTAAGGCTTAAGGCCTCGTTGTAAGGCTTATCCTTTTGATTCCACATTGGTAATAACGGTCTGTCGAGCAGCCGTTGTTTCATTCTGACGCCCTATGCCTTGGCCGTTGCTTCCTTGAAGAGTCCAACTTGTTGGGTCTTCTTCCCATCGATCTTATCTTTTAGGGATAAGGTTGAGAGTAACGGACGGTTCTTGATGCGTTACTTCCAAGTGGCGGTCTGTCGTGCAGCCGTTACTTCCTTCAGAGAGTCCTGGCAGTTCAGGCCTTTTCTCTGCTACTCCGTGGTCGAGATAAGGGTTTTGGATTGACGATATCTCTTTCAAATCTGATCCTCAGGACCTTCCGTTCGATTCTATGGACTCTTGGTGATATTATCTTCGAGGATTTGCTAAGAGTTATCTCTTTATCTTGCTGAATTATCCTCTGCTCGACCTGAGAGTTTGAGGGTCTATAAATAGAGCCCTTGACATCATGGCCCGGGGGGGGGGGGGGGGGGGGGGAAGATTTGAAATTCACGACGAAGTGCTGCCGAACTCAGGAACCATCTTCATCCAAGAGGAACTGCTTCCCACGTCCATCCATCTCATAATCAAGGGAGTACTTTGGTTTTGGTCTTTCAAGTTCATCATTGCATGCTTGAGTTCTTCCCTAGTTTTTCCTCAATCAAAGCATTATCCCTCCTCTTTCTCCACGTTTTTCACTGTCCTCTAAGCATATAAACATCTTCCCAAACTTTTAAAACACCCAGAGGGGTTAAAAAACCAAAAACTCCCCGGTAATCCACTCTCCTTTTGACGATGTTAAGTCCTTTGAGAATTGATGCTATGCTTGTGAAAAGGACTAATTGAGGTTATTGTGTTTGGTCTTTCTACATCTTTGGCAGGTTTACAGGTTCATTGACACGAGGCCCAGGTCTTCTAGCCGGCTGGAAGAGTTGGAGTTAAAAGAATTTAAGCTTTGTTACTGCAGGTTATCTGACGACCTTGTGCAGGCGCGTCACTCTCTTCCGGCAGTCTATCGTGTGGCCGTCACTTCCAAGTGACGCACGGGGTTCTGGCCGTTACTTCTAAGTTAATCTGCAGGCTTTCTCTGGTTTTCTCTCCCGTGGGCAGGTGTTTCATCCACCTATTTCCAAGGTATATTCAAGTTTTTTGACTTGTTTTTACTTTGGTGGCGATCACATCTTTCTTTGGTATTGGGCATTAGCTGTCTTCTTCATCATATCTTTCTATTTTCCTTGCTTGTTCCACCTTCACGGTGTGTTTTTATTTATTCCTTGCTCCACGCCCCGGCGTGTGTTTTCCTTTTCCTTAGCGTAGTTTGATTGAGATAGCATGCCCATGCTAGAGCTAGCTATGATTGCCTAGGTTCATGATCACATGTTCATAGGTTTGAGTAGATCTTTGATTGTTTGTTTGTTATCTTACCATACCACTCCCCAAACCTCAAAAGAAAGATAGAAGATAGACAAATAAATATCAACAGCGTCATTTCTAATTTTTAAATAAGGGAAGTCCTTCATTTCCATAAATAAATCCAGGAATTAACGACTATGTGAATGTCATCATTTCAATTAACGCCCTTATTTAGGTCATCATTTTCACTTCCGTCTCTCTTTCGTCTGCTTCTTTCCAGTAGTGATCCTTTCCCCATTATACACCTTGTGTTCGATTGGGAAGAGGGTTCCTTGTTAGAGGATTCATTGCCCTGTTTTAATCCCATGGATGCAAGGATTTTTGGCTTATAAATACCCCATGGTGGTCTTCTCACGTGAGACAGTGAAGAAGGAGAACAACAACAGAAGAGAGTTAACAGAGAAAGGAGAGCGTTTGTTTTTTTACTGGTTGTTCCCCTCTCAAGCTCTTCCTTCAGTGTGGTCTCCTTCCACAGGCGTTCTTCATCCATAAATCTTCATCCTGCTGCTGCAGTTGTCGCGGCTCTCGTTCTTCCCCCTTTGCTGCTGCACACACAGCAGAAAGGCCTCCCATCTCTTAGTGTTTTATTGTTATTAGCATCATCACGCACTCTTTCTAGCTCTCTCTTCTAGAAAAGTTATCACCATATCATCATATACTATTTTGTTTGCATCATTGCATCCATATAATCCCAACCTTGTTACTCCTTCATAGGGGTTTAAACCAACACACAAGGTGTGTTCATGCTTAAATTGATTGATTTCATATTTTTAGAGCATTGATACTACACGCTTGGCTAATCCATATCTTTATTTTTGTGTGTTTGTGCGAAGGGTAATCAAGCTATAAACCCCCTTCATCGGCCGGCCGGTAGAAGGAGGAAGGAAGAACTCCCAATCGCACCCGCTTCATACAAGGTACATGCGATTGTTGACACCTGTTTTTTACCGATAAGTTGAGTCGTTTCTCTTACTCCCATTTGTTGATGCCTCGAGTTGTCCACCACTCATTGGGGCTATTTTCAGGCATACTTTGGGCCAGTTTTATGGGTAGCCTCCCTCCTTGGTTAGGTCCAAGTTGATTCAGGGCTTGATGGGCCTTGGTTTGGTTAATCGAGCTTTTCTATGAATTCCAAGCACCCATGTACATGTGCGGTCAACGTCCAGCCGTATAACCTATCGTGCGGTTGACACTGGGCCGTTCATATATTTATGGGATATTTAGCTGATTTTCTAAATTATCACTGACAGGCATATATACGGCCTAGACATAGCCGCATGAGATGGTTGTACGGTATTTGCTGAGCCGTCTATCTCTCCAGAGTCCTGACGTCGCTGGTTTTCAGATAATTATCTAATTATCTTATATGTTTTCATTTTCCACCGGCGGGACTAGAACGGTTTGTCCTTGGCCGCTCTTCGTTTGAACGGTCTCATCTGAGCCGTTCATCTCTGAGAGTCCAAAGGCGATGGTTTCGGTCAGTTCAAAGGATAATTTGGATTATTAATATTTTATTTTGGATTTCCATCCACGGGGTTGGTCGGCCGGAATATGGCCGCCCATCCAGTTGAGCGGTCTATCGTAAGACCGTTCATCCCGTCGATTGTTAAATTTTAACCGATTTTATCCCTTTTATCCGTGGTTAAACCCTCAACTTTGTCCTCAATTTTCTCCGTGGATTCTCTACCAAATCGGATGAGATTTGATCCTAACGAAAGCTGAGGATATTATCTTCACTTTATCTTTTGATATCTCGGATTAATATCCACTGGAAACCCTAATTTCGGGGCTAGCTTTCTAGGCTGTATAAACAGACCCTAAAGGCCGGGCTTGAAAAGGGGGGGGGGGGAGATTTTGGTCGACGGCGAAGCCCTGCCGCATTCTAAAGCGACCTAGCACCAAGGAGGGAGGCTTTCTACTTCCATACCAGCCTCCGGTTCAGGGAGTAGTCGAGTCAGCAATCCCTAGCACGAGGCCCATCCCCTCTGGCCGACTGGAGAGGGTGGAGGTTGGACCGCTTCGCGATTTCTGGCTTGGTGGTCTTGCGCGGTTCTACACAGTCCATTCAAGAAGACGTGCGGTGCAGACTAGACCGTCCATCTTCTTCTTGCGGTCGCTACAGAGCCGTTCAACAGCCAGGAGTCCTTCATCCCGCACCTTCTGTAGCGCCCTTAGGCGGTCTATCGTAAGACCGTGCATCCTATAGGTGGTTATCCTTGAACCGTTCATCTTCCCAGTGCTGCAGCCAGGCGAGTGTCTCCCCCTCCTTTCCAAAGCACGACGTGTTCATCGAGTTCGGCGCTTTGGTGGCGATCACGGTTTGTTACACTTCCCCTTTTCCTCTGCCTTCATTTGTTCCCCACATGGAGGTGGTAGAATAGATAATTGGGAAGGCACTTGGAAGGAACGTACGGGAGGAAGAAAATATATCTACACCCTTCTTTTGTGGCGATCACGGTGGGACCCCTAGTGCCCATCGTGCTTGTGATTTACTGACCCCCCTTTCGTTGTTTAGTTTTCTTCTTGGAGTGATTGCAGGTCGGGTGCGTTTTCTGCCTTCTGGAACGTGAGCGGTTCTCCCAGAGCCGTCCATCCTCTGGGCGGCTGATCACCCACCGTCCTTCCCTGCGAACAGTGCCGGTTCTCCTACCAGCGTCCTGTCGTAGACGGCGTCCTATCGACCGTCCATACTTCTGCACGGCCAGTCTCTGGCCGTCCATCGCTCTGGCACAGGTACGCTTCTGGGTGTTCTGACTGTAGGTACACGGCTTGTGGGGATCCGTTCCAGAGCTTACGCAGCGCTATACAGACCGTTCTTCCTGGTACGCTGCTCATCTCTGCCGTCCTATATTTCCAGCACTCTCTGATTCTTTCTACAGTCATTCTGCCGTTCTGTTGCTCTCTGGATTATACGGTTCTGTCCAGACCGTCTATCTGTTAGAGCGGTCTCATATAGACCGTCCTTGTTATGCTACAGTGCACTCGTAGTTCATTTTTGACTACCATGTTCCATGATATTTGTGATCTTTAGTGCTAGTTAGTGATCTCCCCCTACTCATCTCTGCCGTCCTATATTTCCAGCACTCTCTGATTCTTTCTACAGTCATTCTGTCGTTCTGTTGCTCTCTGGATTATACGATTCTGTCCAGACCGTCTATCTGTTAGAGCGGTCTCATATAGACCGTCCTTGTTATGCTACAGTGCACTCGTAGTTCATTTTTGACTACCATGTTCCATGATATTTGTGATCTTTAGTGCTAGTTAGTGATCTCCCCCTGCTCCCATATCATTATTGCATCATTATTTTCATTACTTGTACATTTGATTGATCATTGCTTGATAGTTGCTAGGCTAGATTTTACATGCACTCCGGTGCACATAGGACCATCCATCTCTTTCATAGTAGTTGCATTCCTACCGAGGTAGGGTTTCCTCTCATCTCCATACTCCTGGGAGCCGAATAGGGACCTTGCTGAGGACCTCCGTAAGCCCCCGTGAGCCGTGGATTCTCACACGGATGCCGGGCAGGTTGTACCGTATCCACCCCACAGTCTAGGGTTTGCATCCGCGAGTGAGAGATCCCTGTGGAGTCACCCAATTCCTCATTTCCCATTCTGGTTAGGTACCTTGTGGTTGAGCAGAGTCATATATTAATTAATCCACTAAGGTCCTACAAGAGGAATTAAGAAAAAATTGTCGTGCATCATTTGACAACTTGGTTGCATATTTGCTTGATTCTCTTCTTATCTCTCCTCTCCATTGGATGCTTGTTTGTTTGAGGTTGCTTTAGTTAGGTTTGTTTGCCCTAGTCCTAGGTGTTTAGTGTATGTGGGGTTGTCTCTTTCCCTCAGGATCATCTCCTAGGGTCAGTTCTCATTTCCATTCATACTTCAATTCTTTGTTTGATTCATCACCTTCCATGTCGTCATACGACTTCTCTCAGTCTCACGAGGACTCTCTTCCTCGTGGCCTTCTTGAGGACCCACCTAGGGTCACCCATATGCAGGGAGGAGAGGGGACTGCCCCTCCACTCCCGACCGTTCTCGGTGAGGGTTCCCAACCCTCTCTTTCGAATCCATCCATTCAGAATCCGGCCAATCAGATTCTTAACATGATGGCCCAGCTGGACCCTACCCAGCTCCATCTCATCCGGCAAGCCATGCAGGGGGCCGATGCCCCGACCTCAATTCCTTCTCGTGGCATGACCGCTGTTGCCACTACATCTTCTATTGCTGGGACCACCTCTGTGGCCCCTATTGACCTTACTCCCACCCGTCCTCAGGTCCTTCGGTACTCCCACATGGAAATGGGCCAAGCTTCCACCTCGGCCCATCAGCCGCTCGATAAGGGGAAGTCTCAAATCCCCTCTGTTCCTTACCTTGATCCCTATGCCACTATTTCTCCATCGCCGCAGGCCCTTGTAGCCCCGGCGGACTTCACTCGGTTGCAACCAGGGGCCGCCCAGCTGGCTCATGCGGATGTGGGCCCTTCCCTAGCCCATTATCCATCATACGGGCCGCCCCCTCTGTTAGCTTATCCTTTGGCTACATATCCGAGTACTACTCCTCCTGCTCCTTCTCCTCCATCCCGGGAATGGGAAATTCTTGATAAATGGGCCGCTATGCAGCAACAAATTGACCTCCTCCACAAGCGGGTTGGCCCGCAATCTTTGGCTGACGTCCCTATTCCTAACCTCAGGGACATTCGTTTTCCTCCTCAATCAGAGCTCCCCGTGTACCGAAAATATGACGGGAACGGCAACCCGTTCATCCATGTTCGGGAGTTCCTTTACGAGTCAGCACAGTTCCAACATGATGATCGCCTGATGGCTTATTTATTTCGCCAATCATTGGAAGGGGTCGCCCTGGAATGGTTTTATACTTTGCCTATGGAGGAGGCCGAGAATTTCAAGACCGTCAAGGAGAGGTTCATTCAGAGGTTCCAAGATCGGGTCGGTCCCAAGTATTCCTTCACCGACCTGGTAGCTGAGAAGATGAAGCCAGAGGAAGATTTTGCAACCTATGCAGATCGATGGAGGCAGATGGCCTCACGTGTGCCCGGGCAAATCCCGGAAGAGGAGAAGGTGAAGTTATTGATCTCCAATGCCACCCCAACATTCAGAAATATTTTGGCAATGAATGACATCTCGAATATGCACCAGTTATACAGTAGAGCTCGGTTCATACAAACCCAGTTTAAAGACTCCCCTATTCATTCACTATTTGAGGCCCAAAAACTGAAAACTGCCAGGAAGACCCAGGGCCCCGTCACTGAGGGAGTACAAATCAACGAGCAGGTTCAGGATGTTCAGTTCCTCCACCAAGCCGCTCCACCTCGCTTCCCGCAGCCTCCACACAACCCCCAGTTCGTCACTCCACAAGTTCCCCAACCCACTTTCCAGGTTCCCCAATACCCGCAACAACAACCACCACCACCCCAACAACCTCAGCGGCCGCCACAATATAATAATGTTCCTCCACCTGCCGCTTATGGATCTGCTCGACCGAGCCCGAAGAGGACCCATTACCCTCCTCTTCCTGAGACATTGCATGATATTTTCTATGCTTTGATGTATACTGGTGATATTCAATTGCCTCCGGAGCGTCAGAATTGGAACCCGACAGCCGATCAATCCTGATATTGCATATATCATCGGCAGCCCGGCACATGATAGAACGGTGCTATCAATTTAGAGATCTAGTGTATGACTTACACGAGGGCCAGAGGATTGATTGGGCCCAGATGCACCAGCTAATCGAAAACATCAAGCAGAGGCAGAGACAAGCCGGGCCCCAGCAGGCGGCGCCCCAGCAGCAACAGCAACAGCAACCCCAGCATCAACAGCAGCAGCAGGACCATGGGATCCATCAGAATCCCATGCTGATGCATCAACCCGCTCCTCAGCAACAACAACAGCCGCCGGCGCCGGCACCAGACCAAGTAAACATTGTTCAACACCCAGTGATAGGAATCGACGCCGAGCATGTACATTTACTTTCGCATTTATGTCCTTTTGCTTATTTGTATATCCATGGGAAAGTATATGCGCAATTGTATGGCTTTATAAGCCAATGCGTCATTCCCACGGATTGTGTGAGTTTCTATGTAATTTGTCAGTAGGACCAGCAAGGGGGCCCTCAGCCCTCTCCCATTGGTCCATGTCACCTTCTGGGCCTGGTCAACCTGCCTAGGTGGACATCTAGAAGGGTGGGCTGGTCATATGGTCACATGGGGTTAAAGGGGTCAACATTCCAATAGGTTGGCCACCTACCCCATTCAACCTCTCATATAGTCAATAGGCCGCCCCCTTCCCCTATTATTTAATTTTATTTTTGTGTGTTGTTCAAACCACATCCCAGCCCTTCAATCCACCATCCCTAGATCCAAGGGTTCACAATAGATTTGATACCTAGCATATAAAAGTGTGTATTTTCATGAGAAAATCAATGAAAAAATCAAAAAATTGTGTTGAATGCTTGAAGCTTCTTGCGCCCCCAGCCCCTCCTCCTGTTGTTCTTCCCTCTCCAACCCCCTTTCTAGAGTGGAATCATATCTATTCCCATTCCCCAATCTCTGGTTGTGATCTATGCCGCCGCCGCCGCCGGTCGTGCCGCCGCCGCCGGTCGTGCCGCCGTCGGACCGCCAACGAGCCACCGTCGAAGTTCTGTCCTTGGCAGACAGCAGTCTCTTCTCGAAATTCCTGCTATCAGCCACGGCCTCTTCTTGGTTTGTAATTTTATGGTGTGTTCCTATCTTCCATCCCATCATCCACAAAAAAATCAGGTCCAAAATCCCTCGTTTAGTATTTTTCCATTTTCGTGCATCTTTCACTCCCAGATCTGTTTTATCTCTGTCTACAGTGATAGCAGCCCTGTGTTTCTCACCTCCGGCCCTCTTTTTGATTTTTTCAAACCCTCCCAATTTTATTGGGAGTTCTGTCCATCATCCCCTACATCTATCATTTTTCTTAATTTTTTATCTGCCTTATATCCATTTTTCACAATTCATGTTCTATCTCAGCTACAGTGCTTTCAGCCCACTTCCAGATCCGACCCACTGTTAGTGAAAAACTCCTATCAATTCGTAGCCACATCCAAACTTGTCCAAACTAGTTTTTCCGTTTTCCTAGCGCAATGTCCCACAACTTTTATGAAGAGGTCGAAGTCTGAATCCAAGGGTTTCATAGCGGTCAAAGGCAGTTCTCAGAGAATAGCCCTACAGATCTGAGTGTTCGGATACTGTACAACAGGAAGTTGTAAATTTATTAAAGCCCAGATCCGTGTAGATACAGGCCAGATCTCTAGACCTAGGTTGAAGGATTTGAGGTTAGCTTTCCAACGGCGCCAGTCTAGTGTCGATCCGACATCGGGGCTAATCGCAGCGCCCGTTCTCGCCGGAACGCGCGCTGAAAACCAGAAGCTGCAGATCCGTGGCCGGTTATCCCGACCGGTGCCGAACGGAGCCGCCTGGCCTCCGGCCGGTGAACCAGCGTGCCGCCAGCCTAGGGAACACTTCCACAAGTGTCCCCACCACAATGGTGACACCGGGTCCCACACGGCCCCTCCGGACGGCACGTGGGCCCCACCGTCACGTCTTCGGGTGTTGCCGAATCAACGCGAGAAGCCGCCCGTCAACCCGAATTCGGTCCTCCCGGGCCCAGTTGTGTAGCCCCTTACCTCCCTGCGTGGAGTGGGCGATATTTCATTGCTGTGATCATTGTGTAATATTTATCCCGGGAGTACGAGTTTCGGCCGGGTCCGTCTTCCCCACGCCGAGCGCGTGGAGGTATCGCATTCGCTCCCTTACTTGGCATTTTACTTACTTCATATATATTTGTTTATGCCACTGCTAGAGAGCATGTGTAGGGATATCTAGCTCGCTTTATCTATTCATTACCGCTGCTGTGAGAGAGTGCGAGACCGTCCCGTGACCCGATCCGGGCACACGAGAGAGCCGATCACCCTAGCTCATTGCCGGTTTCTCAACCGCGCACGTCCGACACTTCCCTCGTTAAGGGACAGTCACGAGCTTGTCATGTCCGTGGTCTCGTCTTGCATCAATTTGGTATCAGAGCATGGTTGAGTCTAGGGTGTCTAAAAATAAAAAAAAAAAGAGTGTCATTTACGTATAGTCATTAGTCATTGTCTAAGTCATGTTTAGGGTCATCATTGTTTTAAAACAAACAAAAAAAGTGTCTTTTGCATTGCATCCCAATAACCCGGTATATCAAAAGGTGTTGTCCGAACGTTAGGCTACGCCTATCGGTAAGGCCGCACACTTGCGCGAGTGATCTTCGGATCGTTTAACTCCGCCACGTGCCTAGTTTTGGTTAAATCTAGGCGCATCATTTTGCATTAGTGTGTTTGCTTTAGTCGGCGTCTTCTAGTCGGTGTGTTTGCATGCCCACTCGTAGGGGTACTCAGTACTCACCCCCACCACCACCTATGGCGGATCCCCGAGCCACTAGTCTCGATGCGTCAGCTGTGGTCGAAATGTTCCAAAATCTTATGGGACAAGTGCAAGGATTGCATACGCGTCTTGATGGGTTGGATACGCAAATGGGTGATTTAAGTACCCGGATGGATAGGATGGAAGGAGTGAGTACCCGAGTGAATGGTCTAGGCACCCGCTTAGAAGAGAGGATGAAGGCCGTAGAGGATAGGGCCGCCGGGTCGAACCAGTCTGTTCAGGGATTGGTCGGGAGAGTTGCCGCACTAGAGAAAGGACCAACCCATGCACCCATCCCACCTACCCAAGGTCAACCGGAGCCGGATCACCAACCCGCGACTCCAAGGGTTCAAGGGGTAGCTGTTAGGAGGCACGAAGTCCCCGAGGTGCATGGCTATGAGTCCGATAATGAGCAACGGGGGCATGGTCGTGACCACCGCCATACGCGGCGTACCCATGACCAAGATATGGATGAACGGGCCATTCGGACCGTTCGGGCTGACCCTCCCACCTTTGACGGGTCCTTAGACCCAAAGGTCTATCTTGATTGGGAGGCTAGTATGGACCGATATTTGAGTGGTTCGAGATGTCGGACCAACGAAAAGTCAAGTACGCCAGGATGAAACTTTTAGGCCAAGCACAAACCTATTGGCGGAACATGGAGAACATATTGTTTCATCGTCAAGAACCCCCGATCGATACATGGACCGATATGAGGGAGAAGCTTAGGAAGAAGTACCTCCCTACCTCCTACCGCCAGCGTCTTATAGAGAGGTGGCAAAGTCTCACCCAAGGAGATCGGTCCGTCTCTGATTACATCGCCGAATTTGATGAATACTACTTGCGATGTGATGCCACAGAGGAGGATTCCCTTACCGTCTCCCGGTTTCGGCGTGGTCTATGCCCGCACCTACGGTATGAGCTTCTCCGCCGCAAGGTGGATAAGTTGGAGGATGCATATCAAGTTGCTCTCGAGATGGAGCAAATCGAGGGAGAGTTCGAGTTTATTCCTCGGTGGAGTCCCGCTCCTCCCCGTAGTGATTCCCGTGGCTCCTTAGGTTCATACCCGAGGGGACCCATGGCTCGTCCTCAGGAGCCCGCCCGTCAAGAGCACTTCGCTCCTAGACCTCGACTTCCCCCACCACGGGATCTACCTCCACTCCATCCACCGGCACCCGTTGCCCGTCCCCCAGCACACATGGCCCGTCCCCTGGCCCCGACACTTCCCCCGCTGTTGCCCACGGTGCCTACACCTCCACCCTTGTTACCTACGCCCCCTACCCGTCGGGAGGACAAGGGTAAGGCCCCTCTTATCGGAGAGAGTAGTAGGTCGCGAGTGCAATGTTTCCACTGTCACGGGTTTTGCCACATTGCCAATGAATGCCCCGCCCGTGCAACCCTAGCCCTAGGGGTTGGAGATACCTTACCTCCTGAGCTTGAGTGTGTCGATTATGAGGCCGACCAAGCACTAGCCGATGAGTACTATGCCTTGGGGGGAGAGCTGGGTGACTCAGCCGTCGCCCAGGATGCCGCCACTTAGTGGGCTTGATGTCTCCACCTTAGTCTAGGGTCATATATGAGTCGGTGTGTTTTCCTTGTGTGGTTTGTTTTGTGTGGTTTGTTTGCATGGTTTGTGTGTCGTTTATTTGTCTGCATGTGTCTTGTGCAAGCTCGTTGTCGTTCTCTGAGGCGAGTGGACTCATTCGATGAGTATGGGATCGGTTCTATATCTACACCCGGATCTAGTCACCTACAGGGACTCAGCGGTGATTCCTAGTGAGTCTTCGAGCCGCCACCTCCCCCTTTGAGAGTGCCCCACCCGGAGTGTCCACCACTAGCCCATGGCAGCTTGCGCATATCAAGTATATATGGAAAGAGCAGGTGACGATCACTTGGAGTGGAGCGTACCCGCGTTACTTGGCACGGTGACTGATCCACCGGAATACTCGAGCATCCCTACCCCTACTCGACGGGGTCGAGTTCCTCCCACCTGGGGAGAGTTGATGGGAATCGACGCCGAGCATGTACATTTACTTTTGCATTTATGTCCTTTTGCTTATTTGTATATCCATGGGAAAGTATATGCATAATTGTACGGCTTTATAAGCCAATGCGTCATTCCCACGGATTGTGTGGGTTTCTATGTAATTTGTCAGTAGGACCAGCAAGGGGGCTCTCAGCCCTCTCCCATTGGTCCATGTCACCTTCTGGGCCCGGTCAACCTGCCTAGGTGGACATCTAGAAGGGTGGGCTGGTCATATGGTCACATGGGGTTAAAGGGGTCAACATTCCAATAGGTTGGCCACCTACCCCATTCAACCTCCCATATAGTCAATAGGCCGCCCCCTTCTCCTATTATTTAATTTTATTTTTGTGTGTTGTTCAAACCACATCCCAGCCCTTCAATCCACCATCCCTAGATCCAAGGGTTCACAATAGATTTGATACCTAGCATATAAAAGTGTGTATTTTCATGAGAAAATCAATGAAAAAATCAGAAAATTGTGTTGAATGCTTGAAGCTTCTTGCGCCCCCAGCCCCTCCTCCTGCTGTTCTTCCCTCTCCAACCCCCTTTCTAGAGTGGAATCATATCTATTCCCCTTGCCCAATCTCTGGTTGTGATCTGTGCCGCCGCCGCCGCCGGTCGTGCCGCCGTCGGACCGCCAACGAGCCACCGTCGAAGTTCTGTCCTTGGTAGACAGTAGTCTCTTCTCGAAATTCCTGCTATCAGCCACAGCCTTTTCTTGGTCTATAATTTTATGGTGTGTTCCTATCTTCCACCCCATCATCCACAAAAAAAATCAGGTCCAAAATCCCTCGTTTAGTATTTTTCCATTTCCGTGCATCTTTCACTCCCAGATCTGTTTTGTCTCTGTCTACAGTGACAGCAGCCCTGTGTTTCTCACCTCCGACCCTCTTTTTGATTTTTTTCAAAGCCTCCAATCTTTACTGGGAGTTTCGTCCATCATCCCCTACATCTACCATTTTTATTGATTTTTGATCCACCATCTATCCATTTTTCACAATTCGTGTTCTATCTTAGCTACATTGCTTTCAGCCCACTTCCAGATCCGACCCACTGTTAGTGAAAAACTCCTATCAATTCGTAGGCACATTCAAACTTGTACAAATCAGTTTTTCCGTTTTCCTAGCTCAATTTCCCACAACTTGTATGAAGAGGTCGAAGTCTGAATCCAAGGGTTTCATAGTGGTCAAAGGTAGTTCTCAGAGAATAGCCCTGCAGATCTGAGTGTTCGGATACTGTACAATAGGAAGTTGTAAATTCATTAAAGCCCAGATCTGTATAGATACAGGCCAGATCTCTAGCCCTAGGTTGAAGGATTTGAGGTTAGCTTTCCAATGGCGCCAGTCTCGTGTCGATCCGACATCGGGACTGATCGCAGCGCCTGTTCTCGTCGGGACGCGCGCTGAAAACCAGAAGCTGCAGATCCGTGGCCGGTTATCCCGACCGGTGCCGAACGGAGCCGCCTGGCCTCCGGCCGGCGAACCAGCGTGCCGCCAGCCCAGGGAACACTTCCAAAAGTGTCCCCACCACAGTGGTGACACCGGGTCTCACACGGCCCCTCCGGACGGCACGTGGGCCCCACCGTCACGTGTTCGGGTGTTGCCGAATCAACGCGAGAAGCCGCCCGTCAACCCGAATTCGGTCCTCCCGGGCCCAGTTGTGTAGCCCCTTACCTCCCTGCATGGAGTGGGTGATATTTCATTGCTGTCATCATTGTGTAATATTTATCCCGGGAGTACGAGTTTCGGCCGGGTCTGACTTCCCCACGCCGAGCGCGTGGAGGTATCGCATTCGCTCCCTTACTTGGCATTTTGCTTACTTCATATATATTTGTTTATGCCGCTGCTAGAGAGCATGTGTAGGGATATCTAGCTCACTTTATCTATTCATTACCGCTGCTGCGAGAGAGTGCGAGACCGTCCTGTGACCCGATCCGGGCACACGAGAGAGCCGATCACCCTAGCTCATTGCCGGTTTCTCAACCACGCACGTCCGACGCTTCCATCGTTAAGGGACAGTCACGAGCTTGTCGTGTCTGTGGTCTCGTCCCGCCGGGCCAAGCGGGGGTCCATCTCAGGTCGTGCCGGCACCACATTGCACCCTTCGAAGCGGGCGTCCCTTCCAAAGAATTTTTCCTTCCTCTGGTGCGTCTGCACCCAACCTCCAAGTCCCCTACCCTACAGCAGAGACAGAAGAAGTAGACCCCGTGCCAGGCACGAAGTATGACCTCTTGCAGCACTTGGACCAGATGCCGGCCAAGATTTCAGTTTTGGAGTTGATCAAAAGGTCGCCGCTACACCAGGATACTTTGAGAGCTTTTCTACATAAGGTTATGGTGAGCGAGGATGTGGCAGTAGATAGCTTGCCGACGGTGTTGGTAACAATTACAAAGGGGCCTTCTATTTCATTCTCCGAGTCAGAGCTAGCGCCCCCTGAGGCACGGCAGATGCCGCTGTGTATTACCATCTCTTTGAACAAAGTGGCCGTGGAGACTGCCCTTGTGGACACAGAAGCATTGATAAATGTGTGTCCATTGAGTACCCTTTGTGCCTGCAACATTTCAGAGGATATGCTCAAGCCAACACCCACCACCATAGTAGCATATGACAATTCCAGGCGTGCTTGTCACGGGGTCGTGACTGTACAGGCCGAGCTAGGGCCTTTGGTTATGGACGTGGAATTTTATGTATTGGACATAGACCCAATGTTCAAAGCTATTCTGGGTCGTCCATGGATAAACAGCCTGAACGCCGTGCCCTCGACTGCCCACCAGTGTTTGAAATTCCCATTCCAGGGGCGGGTGGTCAAAGTGAAGAGCATTTCCACGGTCCAGAATGTTGATGCGATAGCGGCCAAGATTCTTCCTACATTATGGCCGAGTAATAGACCAGTTCTGTCAGTTATGGACTTGAATTATTCATGGTCATATGCGTCACGCAAGCCCGCCACTGCGCCAACAAATGTCAAGATCAAGTCCAAGATGAGAGATTCCAAAGGGTGGAACATGATTCTGAAACTGGGCTATCAGCCGGGTCTGGGTCTCGGTGCACAATTGCAGGGGCGGACCAACCCCGTCCCTAAAGGCAGGAAGATGGGCTGCCGAGGCCTTGGCTACCGGGATTCGGCATTGTCCATTCTGGGAGACTCTGGGCCACTGACGTGGGACTATCGTCAACATTTCGTGAAAGGCCCGTTGCAGCCCCGCACTTTGAAGAAGCCGCCACCCTACCCTGTGACGGTTGATGATGTCTGTGATGATGCTGACCCACCACCGCCACTGAAGGGGCTGGTGGGTGATGCGGAAAATTTTGCGGGTTGTTTTGAAAAGTTGTTCAGTGAAAGAGAAGGACGTCCGAAGAAGAAGGAGACGCAGCTGGTGAAGCGTCCTCCAATGCAAGTGGTCCGCCAGGGACCACGGAAAGTGGGGAGCTCTATCACTACCTATTCTTTGTCCCCATCCCGTCTTGCCTCTTGATTTCAACAATTGGGGTTTGTCCCCCGTTCCCCTCCAATCCTGGTCGACCCGTACTTCGCGGAGAGACCACCTGAAATTTTATTCGTTCCCTGTGCTTGCGGGCGCTGCCCGCCTATTGATCTTTCAACCTTATTTACTCCTCCTCCCCCCGGTGCTCAACTCCACGAGATGTGGTTTTCCTCCTCTGATCCATTCTTTGATTGCATATTCCCTGAATTATTTCCCATGCAACTCCCTCCGCCTCCATCCTCCTCCTCGTGTTGCGTGATCTCCTCCAACCTCCAAAAAAAAATACCAATTTCAAAACGAAGGTTTCAATGGAAGATTACGATGTGTTCTGCTCAGATTCCCAGGGGTGTGAGACCCATGTTCCTCTTCCAGTAGATTTTCTATCCCCTAGGTTAGATGTACAGTGTGCAGAGTCTCCTAGGTTGGTAGAGTCAGTAGGGGTAGAGTCTAGTTCGAGTCTAGTCAGCCCGTCCTCATCTGCAGTGCACCCTGTGGCGTGTCGTCCCAAATCCATCCCTGATAGGTTTCTACGAGATTTGGCCGAGAGATGACATGCCCTTCTTAGGTGCCCGGAGTTTGTGGAGACCGCGATTGTTTTGGAAGATGATGAGGAATTAGAAGGGGTATGGAGCAACGACGGATTAGGGGTATATGAAATTGTGAATGAGAAGGACCCAGCTGATGATGAGGAAAGCGACGTGGATGACACTGCTGATTTGTACGCACAAGGTTTGAAGAGGTTTGACGAACCGTCCTCGGCAGTGGATGAACCCACTAAGGAAGTTAATCTTGGAACCAAGGAGGACCCCAGGCCCATACTTATTTCTGCTAATCTCCCTCCTCAGGTTGAAGAGGAGCTCATTAAGGTTTTGAGGGAGTATAGCGATTAATTTGCCTGGTCCTATGAGGACATGCCGGGTCTTGACCCCACATTGGTTGAACACCGATTGATTCTTAGACCAGGGGCAACACCCGTTAAGGAGAAAGCGAGAAGATTCCACCCACAGATGGCCTTGAGAATTAAGGAAGAAGTCGACAAATTGCAAAAGGCCAGGTTCATTAGAGTTGTTTTATATCCACAGTGGGTGGCCAACATAGTCCCGGTAATGAAAAAGGATGGCAAAATTTGGATTTGTATCGATTTCAGGGACTTGAATAAGGCATGTCCGAAAGATGATTTCCCGCTTCCTCACATTGATGTGTTAGTTGATAACACAGCTGGGTACGAAGCCCTCTCGTTTATAGATGGTTATTCTGGATATAACCAAATCCGTCTGGCTCCTGAGGATCAAGAGAAGACCTCGTTCACCACGCCCTGGGGCACATACTGCCATGTTGTTATGCCATTTGGATTGAAGAATGCAGGTGCTACTTATCAGAGGGCAATGATGGCTATCTTCCACGACATGATGCATGTCTATTTAGAAGCTTACATGGATGATATTTTGGTAAAGTCGAGGTCTCAAGAGGAACACCCCGCCATTCTAGCCAAAGTGTTGCAAAGGGCTAGCGAGTATAAGTTAAAGATGAATCCAAAGAAATGCGTGTTTGGAGTTGCATCAGGGAAGTTACTTGGGTTTATAGTTAGTAAACGGGGGATTCAGATCGACCCGAATAAAGCAAAGGCCGTTATGGAGATGCCGCCGCCTAAGAACATCACTGAACTCCGAGGTTTGTGATGCGGGACGGACACGGGGACCGACTCTACGTGGTATGGACCTCGGACTCTAGACGTGGACACGACCAGCAACACATGATGGGAGAGACATTAGGCCCGACACGGAGAGCTCCCATAGGCTACACGTCGCTAACAGAAGTGCAAACGCACTCGGCGTCCCATGCGAGGGAAAGCGTGGAACGTGCGCGGTTAAGGAACCGGCAGAGTTCAAGGTAGTCAGACTCACTTCCGGACTCGGATCGAGTCACGGCACGGGTCACTCTCACTCTCACAGCGGTGACATGGACACACGGGCTAGCACCTACACTCTCGGCAGCGGCAAAAGACCGTATACTAGCTAAGCAAATGAACGCCAAGAGGTTCGGACCATTACCTCCACGCACCCGGCGTGGCGAAGATAACCCCGGCCAATCACGGACCCCCGGTTTACATAATTTTACAGCAGTACAATAATTTGACCCACTCCACGCAGGGAGGTAAAAGGTCACATGCGGGGCCCGGGAATCACGCGAATTGGGTTGACGGGCAGCATCTTGATGTCGCCCGGCGGTGCCGAACTCCGCGTTTTCGTGCTTTCCGAACGGCGGGTTCTGCGGGCCCGTGGGGCCCACGGGTGGCGCTGGCCTTAGGATCTGCAGGAGTGGGTCCCACTGTGATGGGGACCCCTGGTGGCACGCCTCTACAGAAGGCGGTCGACCGGGAATGCCGATCGGTGGCCGAACAACTCCGATCTCCAAGCTTGTGGAATGCTGCCCACGGATTTTTACTTGCTGTTTTCAGGCGCGCGCTTCGGCGAAATCAACTGCTGCAATCAGCCCCGTTGCCGGAATGCGACGAAACTAGTGCCGTTGGAAAGAGGACTCAAAATCCTCCAACTTAAGGTCAGTGGATTTCTCTGAACCTGCGCGGACCTGAAACTTAACTAATTTTCAATTCTCTGCTACACAGTTCTAGAACTCTCAGTTCAGCACATCAGTTCCCTGTAAACGGCCATTGACCGCCTACTTACAGTGGTATTCAGACTTAAAGACCTTCTTCAAAGTTGTAGATAATCAAACGAAGCTGGGACAATTTTTAGAATTGGATTTGGAGGTGGTGGTGATTTGATAGGATTTTTGGAGTATCTGGTGGTCGGATCTTGGAACGGGTGGACAGAACTTTAGGTGGATCTGAGAACGATTTGTGGAAAATATGAAATGGACGAACTAGAAATTTAGAAAAATTGTGGATGAAGGGGTTGGTGGAAAAAATATCCAGTAAAATTGGGCGAACCAAAGAAAATTAAAAAGTGGACCTAAGACCTAAAACTCAGGGCGGAGATGAATCTGGACAGACTGCTGGCAGAACTGAAAGGGAAGAGTGGACGAAAATCTAAAAATATGGAACGGGATCTGAATGACAAACCAATTTTTCTGGGGTATCCTTGACACCTATGGAACCTCCAGTAAAATCCCCAGGTCGATCAGAGCTCGTGGTTGATGGCTGAATTTCATGGAATCTGCTGTGGTACTGCGCGGGCAGAACTCCGATGAAGACGATGGCGGTGCGGTGGCGGCTCGTGGCGGCGGCGAGGATGACCGGAACTGATAGGGGAGGAGTCACACCTCCAGAGACAACCTTCACAGCTGCAAGGGGGGAGAGAGGGTCGCACCAAGCTGGAGCTCCAACAATTTCTTTGATTCAAAATGACATTAATTCATCAAAATGGGAAAATACAAACATATATAGGTCACCCATCTAATCCATCCTCCACCGTTGGATCTAGGGGTGTGAGATGGAGGGTTGGGATGGCTTGTGACCATTCCACAAAAATACAATTAAAAAAATAAGGGGGGGACAGCCTATTGACTAGGGGGGGAACAAGCTTGACATGGTAGGTGGGTGTTGGTTGGAAATGTTGACTATTTTGGTCCCTTGTCCCCCATGTGGACAATTGACCATTCAAACTTCTAGATGCCCCATGTGGCATGTTGACTGACCCCACGTGGGACCCTAGGCTGAGGTGGCCCAATGTGGTGGGGCCCGGGGGGCCCGTGGGGCCCACGGGATCCGAAATGCTCGTAAGTCCCTATTACACTCAAAATGGTAAACCGAATGCAACGAAATAAATACAAATTACACACACATAAAGTCTAGCTAAATATAATAAATGGGGAGGTTCAAGGCGGAGTCTCCAGGCTGTCTCCGAGCCAGATGGACGTTGAGGTGGCTCGTGTCGTGCTCCGTGTGCGGTACCGGTGGCTCGGTGCGTCGTGCCGATCAACTGCTCGGGTGTCCGCACCAGTTTGATTGGGCGTTTACAATTCATTAGGAGATTTATATCTCAACATTTGCAAAGGTGCCGCCCATCCTATGAATTGTTAAAGGCGGGAGCAAAGTTTGAATGGAATGAACAATGCCAAAAGGCCTATGAGGAACTTAAGGTTTATCTTTCTAATCCCCCGATTCTGTAACCACCCGTCCCCGGGAAACCCCTGATCTTATACATTTCTGTGATTGAGGACTCCCTAGGAGCTGTCTTGGCACAGGTAGACGATGAAGGAAGGGAAAGGGCAGCATACTACCTTTCAAGGTTGTTTAATCCTACTGAATCCAAGTATACTGCCATGGAGAAGACCTATGCAGCGCTAGTATGGGTAGCTCAGAAGCTCAAACATTATTTCCTTGCCCACGAAGTTAGGCTGATCTCTAGAATGGACCCCATTCGTTATCTCTTAGAAAAGCATGTCCTTTCTAGCCGATTAGCTCACTAGCAGAGCTTTCTTTCCCAATTCGACATCACCTTCGTCATCCAAAAAGTGATCAAGGGATATGTCATTGCTGAGCATCTTGCTCATTCTCCTATCCCTCGCACGGATTCGATCCAGGATGAGTTTCCCGATGAACACTTGGCAGTAATCACTCGTCTTCCTTTTTGGTCTCTCCATTTTGATGGTGCTCTCAATTCCCAGGGCAGTGGAATCGGCGCCGTTCTCCTTACTCCGAAAGGGGTAACCATCCCTATCGCTTATCAACTCTCATTTCCTGCCACCAATAATATAGCCGAGTATGAGGCTCTCCTTGTCGGTCTGAAGCACGCCTACATCATGGGCGCGCGATACCTTAACATCATAGGAGACTCTCAGTTGGTGCTGCGCCAAGTTCTGTCAACTTACCACACCCGTGACCCTAAGCTTAAGCCCTATCAAGACTTGGTCACGCTCTTGGCTAGGCAATTCCGGAAGCTTATCTATATTCACACTCCTCGTTCACAGAACATCTTGGCTGATGCCCTTGCATCACTAGCTTCTTCTCTTTCATTTCCCCTCAGTCGTGCCACTGAGACCATTGTGGTCCAGCGGTTAGACGCTCCCTCTCTTCAGGACCCCTGGTTTGACAACCTTAGAAAATCTATAGAAAGGAAGGCAGAAAGGGAAGAGGTAAAGGAAGTCTCATTAACTGAGCGTGAGGAGATCATAGAAGAAGAAGAGTTGCCGTGGTATTATGAGATTGAGCAGTATTGTAAGGATGGTTCATTCTCAGAGACGGCAAATGCCGAGCAGCGAAAGGCCATTAGAAGAGTCACCGCCAGATACACGATTGTTGCTGGAGAATTGTATAGGCGAGCTCTCAATGGAGTTCTAATGAGGTGTCTAGATGACGATGACGCTTGGAAGGTAGTAGAAGCAGCTCACTCTAGTGAGTGTGGAGGGCACGTTAATGGGCATGCGTTGGCGAAGAAGATTCTTAGGCAGGGCTATTACTGGCCAACCCTAGAAGAAGATTGTTCCACCTATGTCCATAGGTGTCTTTAGTGCCAGCTCCATGCTGACAAGATCCATGCTCCTGCTTCTTCTCTCCATCCTCTTTCTGCTCCTTGGCCATTTTCCATGTGGGCCTTTGATATCATCGGACCTCTCGGTGACCCGAATTCCGCAGTCAAGCAGAAGTCCTTCATCCTGACGGCTACGGAGTACTTCACCAAGTGGGCGGAAGTTGAAGCCTATGCAGAAATCAAAGCCACCACAGTATGCCACTTCATCCTGAAGAACATCATCTCGCGGTTTGGAGTGCCAAGTGATATCGTCACCAACAACGGGCCTCAATTTATCTCTCAAGAACTCCGGGACCTCTGTAAGAAATTTAATATATCATTGCATCATTCATCACCATACTACCCCGAAGGTAATGGCCAAGCTGAGGCCACGAATAAAACCCTTCTTAAAATTATCAAGAAGACATGCGAGTCACACAAATTTCCTGATTGGGCCGATAAACTGGTAGAAGCTCTATGGGCTTATCGCACCTCCGTCCGTACTCCCACAGGGCAAACTCCTTTTGCTCTCACCTATGGGATGGAAGGGGTACTCCCGTACGAGATCCTGATCCCTTCCCTAAGAGTACAGCTGGACAGAACTTAATCTCGACGAGCGTCGAGAGACGTTGCTAGTCCAACTGAAACTCTTAGATGAGAAGAGGCTTAACGCAGCCAATCATGTTTCGATTTTTCAAAAACGCGTCTCGCGGTATTTTCAAAAGAAGGTCATCGAACGAAAATTCCAAGTGGGTAATATGGTTTTGAAACGTAAATTTATCAGGTCGGCAGGTCCCAGGTCTAAGCTGCAACCCAACTGGGAAGGGCCGTTTGTAATTAAGGAAGTCTATCCGGGTAATGCGTATCGTTTAATCAACGCGGAGGGTGAAGAATTACCAAATCCGTGGAATGGCCTGTATCTAAAACGTTTTTATCCATAGAGTCGAACCAGCAACGGCTTGGTGGCGGGGTGCACCTTCACTTGATCACGAAAGGAAATCCCCGGTTCAACATTTCACACACTACACAACCCCTCGTGGGTCGGTTTCTGTCTTTGGCATAAACACTGTTTCTCCTTTGGCCATGCTTCGGAAAGGGTGAAAGTCCTTATTTTTCCTTCTCTCTCGACTGAAAATAGGTGCAAAGGGTGAATAAGGGGGCGAGAATCAATCTAGACCCCCCAATAAAAGAGGTCTCAAATAGGGGCAGTCCATTATGACCTTATTCCGCAGGAGAACAAGGAAGAAAAGAAAAAAGGAATGAGAAAAAAGGGGCAAAAATCAAGGCTAAAAGCTCACCCAAACCTCATAGCTCTCAAAAAAGTTTGAAAGTCCCCAAATAACAAAACTAGGCGCGACAAGAGTGGCAGTACAGTTTTCCCGCGGGACGTTATGAGCCCGGTCGTATGCGTGCCTAGAGCGGAAGTAGGTTCGAGAATGGACATAAAGCCCTGGCGCAACAGACCAAATTCTTTGAAAATGGGGTGTCGTGAGAAGGACTCAAGCCCTAAAAACCTCTATACCTATCGCCAGCTTTCCTATTTAAATCTGTTTTATTTTCCAATGAACGGATCCAACCTCGGGTATGGCCTCGGTAGAGGCACCGTTAAAGCTAAGATAGCACTGGCCACGGGCGGTCCTTTATATTGCACATTGAGCCTGGGAGGCCCCTGATGAGATGGGAGGTTCCTTGTCGTCAGATCTGAGCTGGTTTCAAAATCTAAAAAAAAAATCACATATTTCAAAATCTAAAAAAATCAAATACTTCAAAATCAAAGAAATCAAATATTTCAAAATCTAACAAAAATTAAATATTTCAAAATCCAAAAAAATCAAATACTTCAAAATAAAAAAAATCAAATACTTCAAAATCCAAAAAAAATTAAATATTTCAAAATCCAAAAAAATCAAATATTTTGAAAACCAAACAAAAATCAGATATTTTCAAAACTCCAAAAAAAAGGGATTTCCTTGATTTGCATTCATAGCATCCATTGCATTCATTCGACATTTGTTATTTGCCTATTTTAATAAGGCTTACCCCCTTGACCAAAAATCAAGAACTGGTCATTTCCTAACTTGTTATAGGCAAGGGGTTAAGCCTAAAACAGATTTAATCTGTTTTCTGTGTTTGTATGTGTGCAGGGGCAGGATGAAGCTGAAAGTGTAGTTGGCTCGTAACCATGTGAATGATAAGATCTTACGCAATCACATCATAACCCAAGAAAAGCTCAAACTCAATCCAATCATCAATCTTATTCATTTCATATATCAAACCTTCTAAACACAAGTCCTATCCAACATCATCATCATGAAACAAAAGGAAATCACTCAGTCCTCTGCTGGGCATCCCTGCGGGGACGTATCTCTCTCAGCTCTCTAATATAGGCCTGGCGCGTCGCTGGGATCTCTGCAACCTCTGCTGGTAGGGTAAGCACCCTGCTCACCTCCCACATGATCAGGGCACTCCTGACCGCCTGCTCGTCCTCCTCCATGCCGATCCTCCTCGCCTGTAGCGCGGGAAGGTGGGGTAGTGCTGGTAGAACAGTCTGGGGTAGTCCAACCTATAGGTAGAATCGGTGCAGGCTGTACATCACCAATGCGGTGTCGCTCACGAGCCTCAAGTCCAAGTCTGGCATCCTGGGAACTCTGATAGTGGTGTCACGGAGGAAGCCCAGGCACATCACGGACCGATCCAGGGGCAGCCTGTTGATGTACAGTCGCCACTCATCCCTGGTCTTCATCTCAGCTGTCCTGCACTCTACCTGTGGAGAGAATCCGAACGCGCCACCTATGAAGAAGAGGGGGTGGCTCCTGAAGATCCTGCTAGCCGAAGTGACATCTTCCCTATAGATGAATTTCATCCTAGCACCCATCCAACACTCTAGAAGGATCATAGACCCAAACAGAGGACCTCCTAAGGCTGCTGAAGTAAGGCCCTCGTACAAGTAAGCAAGGATGGCCTGAGAAATGGAAAGTCCCTACCATAGGCCACTAATGGTACTAAGAAGGGGCATCTCTAGCACATGGTCGACTGAAGGAAACAGGATAGCCCCGCACAAGCAAATGGACGTAGCCTTCGCTATGGCTTCATCTCACCCACACCTGTTCTTGCAATGCTCCACTACCCACTGGCTAAGAGGAAGGAGGTGAATTTGACGTGGGCCTACGAAAGTATGGACATCCCTGCTATCTGGTATGAACCCTCCAAGATAAGCCTAGGATCTATAGGGGCAACAATATGACACACTGAATCTTCCCCTCCCACCTGGGACCTGGGTAAAGAGAAGTAGGTCTCTACCTTCTCTAGTAAGATAGTGGCCTCGAATGATGGGAAGATGAATGTATGGGTTTGAGGATGCCAAATTTCAACTAAGGCTGAGATGCTGTGCCAATCAAGGGAAAGCTTTGGGTAGTTCTGACCTAACACGAGAAGGGGTTGTAAGTGCCAAGATCTCAGGATCGATGTCACTCCTAGGGGCAGGGCGCAGACCATGGGAGCCAACCAATTCAAGGTGGAATACCGCCTGGGGCCAGGGAGAAGCTGAGGTGGAAAGAAGATGGAAGAAAGAGAGAGAAAGGAAAAGCATGTAAGTAAATGAAGGAATTGAATTGGAAGAAATCATGATTAGCTTACCTCTCTCAAAGGACTCGAGCTTAGATGTCGCGGGATCGCGGTCAGCCGTTGGAGCACTTCCCGCTCCTTCCTGGCCGGCTTTGGCCCTTCAAAAGATGCTCCCTCCATGGAACTTCCCTCTAGGGACCTGTTCATGATGATTTGGTGATGAATAGCAAAGGTTTCAAGGCTTAGAAGGAGGAGGATGTGTGAATCATGAATTTAGACTCCCCCTCTTACTTATAGGGCTTGTTAGGAAGCCTAGGTCTCCTAAAGATCGGGTTGGATAAGTCTAGGACGGGTTAAGATGAGGTTTGGATAGGTTTAAGGCAGCTTACCCTCGGGTTAAGGACTCTCCAGGAGAATCCCTTTCAAGTTCGCAGGGTGCCCCATTGAACGGTCTTACGATAGACCGCATATCTATTTGAGCGGTCCGTGACGGACCGTTTATCATCCTCCAAAGAACTCGAGGGCAGGATTTCAAGCGGTCTCATTTAGACCGTTCTTATTCTTACATGGCTTATGGTGAACCGTTCAAACATTCAGAACGGTTAATATAAAACCGTTCTATTCTTCTTGGAACGGTATATTACAGACCGCGTATTTCTTTGAACGGCCTATTGAGAACCGTTCTTCTGGTCTAAAGCCCTTTGTGCACCTGTTCAACTAGTAACTCATGCTGTCTCTCATCCCACTCAGTTGACGCTCTCATCTCACTCATTTGGTGCCCTCATCTCACTCATTTGACGTCCCTCATCTCACCCATTTGACGTCTCTTACCTCACCCATTTGACGTCCCTCATCTCGCTCATTTGTTATCACGCTCTCTCTCTCTCTCACTCAGAGTCGACGTCCCTCTGTCTCACTCGCGGTCGTGTCGCGTCTCACTCGTAGTCGTGCCTCACCCGTAGTCGTCGTCTCTCACTCACGCACTCGTGTCGAGTCAATAGTCGCATTCATCCATTCATTCATTCATACATTCATACATCCACAAAATCAAAACAAAAAAAAACATGCATATCACTATCATATCATATCATGTGTACAAAAGTCGGGCCGAGTACAAAAGTCAAGCCTGTCCCTCTCCCTGGCCCCCGTCACTGTCTCTAGCTCCCTCATGCCTCTTTGGGGGAGGCATCGCTGATGTCGCCTCGTCACTCCATCGCCGGCGTCCCTCCTCCTCCTCATTCCTCCGATGGCCGGAGGAACCTATGAAGTAACTTCTAACAGAGCCATGAGTGCCATGGCTGCCACTCGGAGTCGCTCGGCTGCGCTCCCGACTCACCTCTCTCATGCCTTCCACCTGGCCCTCCAACCTGGCAACCTGTAACCGGGCCTGCTCTGCCTCAGTCCGGTAACGCACCGCCTCGGCCCGATAGCGCTCCGCCTCGGTCGCGCTGGTTTGAAGTTGCTCCGTCTCAGCCCGGTAGCGGTCCGCCTCGGTCGCGCTGGCCCGAAGTCGCTCCAGCTCAGCCCGAAGAAGCGCTGTCTCCAACGTGTCTGCTGGTCGGCCCTGTGCTGCCTCCTCCCGCACACGGGCCACCTCCTCCCGAGCCGCTGCCCGGCTCTGCTCCAGCTCAGTCCTAACGCGGGTCAGCTCGGACGTCGGCATGCACATATCATTGTCAGTCAATTGCATTTCATACATATCATAAGCATAAGAACCAAAGGGAAAGTGTAGTGATTTGCATACCCTCTCAGTGAGCGCCACCTCGGCCGCCTTGGCCCGCGCCACCATCATGGTGAAGTCGGCCTCCCGCTCGGCCCGATCTGCAGGAGTCTGGGCAGAAGAAGAAGAAGGAGCATCAGCCCCCTGTCGCTGGGTACCCTCGACGCGCTGCATCCAAAACTCCAGGTCAGTCACATGCATAATCACAATCTTAAGCATTTGCATAATTTAGAGAGTTTAGGGTTTAGAAAACTCACCAATAAGGCCAGGGTCTGTCGGGCCTCGTCCCACTCCCTGATGGTGGCATGTAGGAGTACCTGTAACTCCTTCAGTCATCCCGCAGGGTCAATCTGCATTTAGAAGTCCAAGTGTCAGTGCATCATATAGGAACCATAAGCATAATAGACAGAGTTTGAGTTTAGAAGTCGTACCGGTCGGTGGGCACCCCGGAACACCTGGTCCCGGTAGTGTCTGGCGTACGCAGTGTAGTACAATGAGTCGCTCTCCGCTCGGGCGGTCACCACTCACCCCTGAGCTGTCCAGTCAGCCACCTGCGCAGCGTTCCTCGTAGACCAATCAAATGCTGCCGCTAGGCCCCGGGTAGTCCTCGTCACTCGCTCCCCCACCTTCTCAGGCGCTGGGAACTCCACCGCGGGCTGATGGACCCCGATGGTCCTCATCACCAACCTATAGTGCAGTGGCTCCACCACATTCACGCAGTGAAGCCACACATCTCGTCCGGCGAAGGCGAGGGCGCCGACCACCCAAGGCTGACCCTCCTGGCCCTCCTCTGTATAAGGTGTCCACCGTACCTGCAAGAAATAGGAAATCACATCAGCATCATATAGGAATTGCATTTAATTAAAGAGTCTGAGTTTAGAAGCATACCGAGGCGAACGGTAGAGCGTCCAGGTCATCCTGCAGCTCTTGGACCTGACGTCTCAGGGCCACGGTCTCTCGAGGTGCTATCCACCTCTATGCGATCGGCAGGAGCCCAGGACGGGTCTCCTCACCTCTGCCTAGCCCACGTGGGCGTACGTAGGCCCACACCTGCATCATAGCATTGTGTCAGCATTTAGAAACATATAGAATTGCATAATTAAGTCTAGGGTAAGGGTCGTACCTGGAGTAAGGGGGAGAAGCCCCCGAGCATCGTCCGACGGGCCGTCGAACTCAGCGTGTCGAAGAGGAAGGTGAGGACTACTGCTCCCCACGCATAGTCGCCTACGTGGCTTAGCTCCTCAAGGAAAGGAAGGAACCGGCATCTCATCACGTCCGCTCTGGTGGAGAAGAGGAGTCGCCCGAACATCAGCATCAAGAACCGCCGCAGCACTCTGTCCGCCTCCGCTCCTGGTCCTGTAGCTACTCTCGGCCGCCCCAACCCCACCAGCCGCCCGTCGTAATCCCAGGCTGTCCTGGAGACTAGCCCGGGGTAGAAGGGTCGACTGCCTCTTGGGGCGCCGTAGCTCTAAGCCCAGCAATCCCCGAGCCATCACCCGATAGTCAGGAAAGGTAGTCCCGCTAACCGGCGACCCGTGCACTCGAGGGCCAGTGAGCC